>OY728130.1:2022005376-2023255376 GCA_963277665.1 Viscum album
TGGACCATATTCCTAACATGGTATACTCTTACTTGGAAACCCATATCCTTTATAATTTCATTTGTGTGTTTCAGCATAAGTCCCACACCAAACTATGACTAATCACCTTTCACATAGATGTCCTTACCACATGACATTAAACTATATGGTCGGGTCCTTATCACATGAACTTAAGAAGGTATGATGTGTCCCATAAAGTGGCACTGAACTAGGAGGGTTCTGATTCATTTCACAAGGATATGTAGGTATCCCATTTTATGGGTATGATCCTAATATCAAAACAAACATTCGTCTCCCTAGATGAAAATAAATTCCAAAGTGCCCCATTGAGTGGCATAAAAACCAGTATCATCATAACTATGACTAAATGAATCTTTATATAGTATATGAGAGGATACCATTGATTGATAAACTCGAATACATAGAGATATGTCTATCAAGGAAGGACCGTGAATACATACTGATGATTCTAAATATTAAACATGTTAATAAGTGATTAGAAATTCCAAGGGAAACTGATGTTATACTTGTTGAATTTATAAGGATTCATGAAAATAACGTAAATTTGTAAAGAGAGTCCAAGAGTAGATAATAATTCCCCCAAAAAAGGGTGTGATGAGTCCAACGTCCCATCATCTCGACCAATGCACATTCCTACGTATTGTAATGTTCAAACTTAACAAATGTATACCTTTTAAAAAAGGTCCATTTCTTATAATGAATTGTTAGATGTTTCGGGTTCCATGAATAAATTCAATGGAAACAGCCTAGAAGCAGTGATTCTTAATAATAGAACACACATTTCAAGGAACTACAAAACAAAACTGGTGAACCCGATGTGAATCCTTAACCATGATAATAATGATACCCACATGTCTGGACCGTATCAATAACAATCATTGATCATCCAGCTAATGATGACAGATGATCAAGAAGAAGACAGTGTCAACCACCGTAATCAACTATTTCAGGTCCTTATCCATGGAACACAACAATAAATACCTCCTGTACTATAGGGAGGTGGATCAAGAAGTCACTTAGAGACTCAATTCATAGATGCATTGATCCTTCCTAAGGATTCCCACCAACAATCACTGCCACCAGAATTGTGCGGTAGAGAACCCCCAACATGATGGGGGTGTTTCCTCTGGACAGTCGGCTCAGGTCTCTCAAATTCGGGCATGATAGACGAACCAATGGGATATATTTTGGTCAAAAGGGAGTAGGTTCTTACCTCTACCCCCTCCGAAGAAGTCCATCAACCTAACTTTATGGAAAACAATGAGTGGGCATACATACACATCCGTCCAATTTTTTTTATCCAGAAGACTCCTCTAGAAGAAACCCTTCAATCCCACCAAATAAATCCAGTACAGTACCATGAACATGAACATACACCTGCTTACAAGTTATCATCTTATTAGCAGGCTCATCTGACTACATTTAATGAATTACTCCTATCAAATGTGGTGTCAACTGGTAAAGAGGAGCATACACCTGCTTACAATCACCAATTATGCCAGTAGTCATGTCTGCCAGTATTAAAGGAAGTATGACAACCATACTTGATGGGAAACAGCCAACAGACACATACACCTTCTAGTGTTCATCATTCGTACAAATAGTCTTGTTTGGCAGCTCCTGAAGAAGTCATTCCGAATTCTCTGTTGAAAAATTTGCGGAAAACCCAAATCTCTGCCCCCATACATGAGTACTGTCAATACCCATTGACAGGAAAAGGAGGACAGGAGAAGGAAAATGCACCTACTCTAGATACATAATGGAAGTATATTCCTGTTTTGGCCACTGATTTCACTAAACACATCTTATCAATGGTGAAATGGTAGACACAAATTCCTGCCCACATTCGGGAAACATTCTAGGATAATATAACAACAAATTCAGAAGTACTAGGTTAACAGACACATAAATTTATCCCCACACAGGGGATGAAACATTATCATGTAATCCCGAAGTAGATACACACCTCTATTGCTGTCTAGGAGGTTCATGGGGCATACTCTACCATACCATATCGACAACAAGATCAGGAACATACACCCTTTGCAATTGAAGGTAATCATTTGGTTCTGGTAACCACTCTATGGAAGGAACATACACCTTCCCATTATAACCACATCTCCCAGCAAGTGGTCCAACCTAAGTGTAAGAGAACATCCAAGAAGAAGTCTCACTAAAAATGGTGAGAAAATCAAGAGTAAATCTTTAATTTGGCTCCTCATAATATCGGAGTTCTTGAAGCTCTCATACATTTATCTATTGCTTCTCAAGATCCTACCCTCTCATTAACAAATTATGGGAGTAGTTTCAATAATTTTGATTTTTTCCATCAGAAACATCATCTTGAAGGCTTTCTTTATGAAAATTAGGTCAATACATAGAGCCTATATCTGAATGAGAGACATAGCAACCCTCTGTGTGTCCAGAAGACCAAAGAGAAAGAGGATTTATCCCTTGTTGTAACCCACCATAGTGGTTATTTCCGTGATGGTATTCATTGAGAAAGTCCTCTCCACAGTAGTATTACGCATTGTCAAGATTTTTCTATATTTGATAATGTAGCGATGAGAAATCCCTCCTATCTCGAGGAACTTTCAAACACAAGGCCATTCATGTCTAATGTCTTGTCATTGATGGGTGAAACCCTTTCTCAACCAAAAGACATCTTAGGGAAACAGTCATTCTCTAAACCTCCCGTGGGTCATTTATATTCAAGTAAATAATGTCCACTTTGGTAAAACTAGGTGGATAAACCTATAGTGAAAGATGATAAAGATATGTTACAAATTAGAAAACTAATGGAAAAAGAAGAAATACCAGTCATGTTATGGCCTTTGGAAAATTCTCAGTATAACATTCCAGAATTGACGGTAGAAGATTTCATTAATGATATCTGCCTCAACGTATGGAAGACTCTTCATTATTTGAAAACGAAAGTTTTACCATATTATGAATATAAAAATCATTTAAAGGTAAATGAAGGGTTTCAAAGAAATATTCACTTGGAATCTCTCTTAGTTTCCCGACATCTAAAGGATGAAAATATCATAGAACCCTTCATCTTGAATGCCTCAATGCTCTAAAGAGGCTACAAAAAATAATTTCTCATTCCCCATCTGGTGTTTGTATCAGAGGATTAGGTGCACATGGAGCATTGAATTTCAATACAATCTAGAATCAGCAAAGCCCACCAAAAGTGGTCTCATGAAATGTTATTGTCTACGACCATTTATAATCAACAGATTTTGTATGTAATAAAATTTTTTCTCAAGAAAAGGCATCAACTAGCTCTCATAATAGTTAGGCCCAAAGAAAACAAGTTGTTGAGTTACTTTTACATCAAGCATATGAGAATCTTGAGAAGGCCTACCTCTTAGATGATGTTAGCCATCAGATAACACAAATGTCTAAAATAGCACAACTATATTCAGAAACAGGTAATTTGAGTGGTTGTTGGATAATGCATCAAGCTTATGTTTAAACCGAGATTCGAAAAATTATGAGAGAATCTTCACGAATCTCAACCATAGTAGTTCAATAACCACCCAATCTTATAGGGTTGGGGGATCATTTAATTAAACATTCAAATTCATTAAACAATGGTCAATGGTTTGATGAAGAAAAATAGTAATAGCCATAACCTATAGGGATGGGGGGATTTTTAACATCTACAATCCCCTCCTCAACATAAGTTATTTTTCTCCCAATTAGGGAAGAAGCTACAAAGAGAGTTCACAACTGAACTATCTGAGGATTCTCTTTGGGTTACAATCCATCAAACATCTCCTGAGAATCCATCATATAAGATAGTATATTCTCAAAGAAAATTCATAGGGAGATGATCTTATCAACGTACTTATATAATTCCATCATTGAATTACTACATCAGAAAATTTCATTATCAAAATTACAGAATAAACTCCAAAAAATGAGTCTAGTTTATGGGAATCATAATATGAAGTTCATATCCATATTATGATACAAACTGAGGAAAATGAATAAGGTGTACATACCCGAAATAAGAGTATTACCCATAATCTAGGTATTCCTTCAAATAGCCAACTCCTACCCCTTCGAGAGAAATATAACAAGGGGAAAGGTAAAATTCATATTTCATCTCACTTTCCACGAGAGATGGTAACAATATTTTTCTTGAAGAGATATTTTCACAACAAGAAGAGGAGATGAAATAGTTGAAATGACTCAATACAGAGTTACTTCAAAGCATCATTTCTACTAGACATACTCCATAGGATGGTCCTCAACTTGCACATGATATAGGAGCTCCTGCACAAAAAGGATTATTAGTTTCTAATGATGTGGATAATGAATTACCTCCATTGGGTACATAGCCAATATAGGATCAAACACATAATGATAATCATGTTCTTGTGGGCTATCCAAGGAAAATACCAGCACCATCACTAGTGTTTTTACTGGTCATTGCACTATCTAAAGCTTTAGTTGTTGTACCTGCACAGGTTCCAGCACATCTAGATATTCCGAAAATGATTATGAACACAGTTGAGGCATTAATAACTCTATTAGAATCTATGGATAAATGACCTGTGCCAGTTCAGCCGGAAAATAAATCTTACCTTGAATTGGTGGATCTGATTCCTCCCCCACCAAATTTTGTGAATACCACATTCCCAATCATTAATGGTTCGAGATATCTGGAACAACACTTAACAAATTTTGTTTCTTGTTGTTATCCCATGATACTAACTCCTCAAGAAAAATAATCAGTAATGATTAGGTTTTTTGTGCAATCATTACAAGGACCGAATTTTATATGGTATACAAGTTTTCAATCTTGATCAACTACTAGATGGGATGCTATCCGTCAGAAATTTCTTCTTCAATTCTAATAGACATTACCAAAGACAATAGTTTTTTATCTTAAAAATTGAAAACAAATGGAGAATGAAATAGTGTCAAAATTCATTTCTCGATGGAAAATATTAACATATTCTTTATGTTTTGCACTCCCTCAAGAAGAGTTACAGCTAATTTTTGGTGGAAAATCATTGTTATAAGATACTCACACCACTGAATCATGTGAAATACATAGGACGGTTTTGAGACCTTAATTCAATTTCTCAATAGATAGAAGATTCTATTATAGAATATAAGGCTAAAACTCATGTAATTACATCAGCTCTATGAAGAAGAATATGGAAAGTAGAGGCTTCTATGATTACACTCAAGAAATAACATGTACCATCTTCCTCTTCAAAAACTTCATTGTATCGAAGGGATCTACCTTCTGAGCGTCATCAACAATTATCAACTTATCAAGATGATAAAAAACATAAATGAAAGAAATAGTTTGAGTAATTAAAAAGGAACGTTTATTCCTTCATGAATTAACAAGTTACCAGTTACTTCATCTCAGCTCTGGAAAATAATTTGGTTCAGTTACCAAGGATGACGAAACCAAACAAAGAAGGAGATGAAGATCTCCCAAATTATTGTCTCATTCATGAAATGTTGGGGCATCCCATTCACAAGTGTTTTGTTTTCAAAGGCCACCTGAAAAATGGTAGACTCTAGAAAATTGATACTCAAATGTTTTTCTGCTCATGTATCTTGTGTTACTGCTACTGATCTAGAGGAAGAAGGAGAATGACAGGAATTTTAAAAGTAAAAAATGTGTAGAAATATGATGATTGGATGATTTGGAAAACAATCAACTTAACTCGTGCCATTATGTGAACATACGTGAAACAACCAATTGTTTCCTCCGCCACTTATGCCACAACAAAACCACAATAATCAAAAGGTCAATCCTCAAAGAAGCGAAGAGATCAGAAAGATAAATAGTAGTCAGAAGAAGATAAGCTTGTGTTAAGGACAAAGATGTCCTTGATCCTGGTAGATTTCATGCCATCTTCTTTAAAATAATGGGAACCTCCCCACCAAACAACACAACCAGAACATACCTGTCAAGTAAAATCTTCATCAGATGAAGAATTGATCTTTGGTTCCATTAATTTTATCCACTTAATGGATCCTTATGCCAATAATGATTATGATCATAATGAGCCAGAGTTCCTTGTACCAATCTGGGGAGCTAAAGGAAGAGTCCAAGGTAAAGGATATAAGGTAACACGTGGAAATTTGATAAGACATTATTTTAACTCTACCCCTACTCAAACTGTATATGAATTATAAACTCATGAATGATCCCTTCAGCGGGCTCAACAAGAACAAGGATATTCTTCCACGTAAGACAGGTTCGGTCCTTACATGATTATTTTGGATGAATGATTAAGATTCATGACATCCTCCTCTCAGCAGGTAAATAGACCTAGTAATTCTAATATACAAATTCCAGGAGTATTTTCAGCTTCAAATATTACACAAGGTATATCTACATCAAAAGCATCAACATCCAAGGCACCTTCAAAACCACATCTCCATACTAGGAAACACAGAACTTTGGACTAAAATTATGATGTCTTGAAATAATTGTCTCAATTACAGTCCAAGTTGAAAATTTTGGATTCCTTGAATCTATCAAAAATATCTTCGAGAAGAACTTATTGGGTCTTTGTTAAGTCCTCAAGAGTTTGAAACCAATGTTGTAGCCACTGAGGTTTACCATATAGAGAATGATCCTACATAATGTCATGCAGTCATATCTTTTATGGATGAAGATGATGATAACGATGTACATGGTATTATTAGACCCTTGTATATATCTAGAAATGTAAATGACATAGACATCTGACGATCCTTCCTTCATAATGCCTCTGAAGTCAACATCATTCTCATTCGTACACTTTTTCGATTGGGCCTTACTAAATCTGACTTATCTCCTTCTACTTTAATGTTGCAAGGATATGAAAAGAATGATCAAGAACCTCTGGGTGAGATTACACTCAGAACTCAATTTCTAGATCTTGAATCTAATTCAAATTTCATGTTTTCTCATCAGGATACAGCCTTCAACATTCTTCTTGGAAGGAAATGGCTACATCAACATACAAACATTCCTTCCCCATAAAATCAATGTCTCATATACTATTTCAATTGTCAAATCGAGACACTGAATGGTGAAAATGATCTATTCAAAACATTTTAATCTCAATACATTGAGGAAGAGTTTTATCATACAAAGGGAATGTGGTCCATGAAAAAAGAGATAACCAGAATCAATGCTCCAAATGGACTAGAAAAAATCCCATCAAACCCATTCATACATTTTAGTATAGATTACATGTTACCTATCAATAAAATTGAAAGGTTAAATCCAAATCCAATCACTCGTCTAATAACTTCCATAATGAAAATTGGGCAACTGAGCTTAACAACATGGGATAAATTATTCTTTCACAAAGTAGTGATGGAATCTTTAATGGAAGAAGTTCTCATTTCATCTAATGAACTACAACAAGCCTCTAATTCATCAACCATAATAGAATATGTTGTAGCAATGCTATAGGAAGACAAATATGTAGAATATAAATCCATAATATCCTCTTTATTACCCTAGGAAGACCCTTCATCATCAGTAGGATCAGAAATTGTGGCCTCTTATTCAGGATGTTTAAAAACTGACTCCTCCCCTAACACTTGAAGTATTTCAACATCATCTACTCTGAATGCGGAAATAGAAGATGTAACATGTAATTAAGAAGAAGAGGAATATCTCAGAGATTCTCCTCTATCATTTTAGGAAGGTGTCTTTACCACTGTGGATGAGCTTAGAGAAATAAATCTAGGTATAGAAGAAGATCAATTCCCCACTCTAATTAGTGTGAACAAGACTTTTGATGATCAAGAGGTGTATACTTCATTTATAACGAAACATCGAGATATATTATTTTGAAATTATATAAAAATGTTAGGTCTTAATCCCGATGTATCCACCCATCATTTGGGTTTTCCAGAAGAACATTGCAGATTCAAGCATATATCAAGAAGAACACACTCAACTCATTCCTATAAAATTGAAGCTTTATCTGATAAAAATATAAAGGATAACTTTCTTTGGGATGTTCAATATCCCAAATAGATGGACAACATTGTCCTGGTGAAAAATATGATTGGAAAACTCATAGTTTGCATAGATTTTAGAGATCTTATCTAACATTATCCTAACGATTACTTTCCAATCCCAATCACAAATCTTTTAATCGATGCAACAACTAGCTATGAAGTTATTTACTTCAAGGATGGTTACTCTGGGTATAATCAAATTCGTGTGACATAAGATGATTAAGATTCTACATTCTTTAGAGTCACTCAAGGTGTGTTTTGGTATTGTTTAATAACCTTTGTCTAAAAGAATGTGGGTGCAACATATCTATGTGCCATGCGCCATATCTTCGAACCCTTCTTAGGTAAATTTGTTGAATGTTATGTGGATGATTTTGTGGTCAAATCAAGACAATATTCCAATCACTTAACGGATTTGGAGACCATATTCAATAAATTTCTACAGCACTATTTAAAGATGAACTCCATGAAATGTGCTTTTGAGGTAAGTTTAGAAACGTTCCTTGGCTTCATTGTTCTCCATCGTGATATTGAATTTGATTCTAAGAACACAAAATCAATCCTTAGCATGTCACCTCCTCGAAATTTGAAATAATTAAGAAGAATGAAAGGACAGTTGGCCTATATTCGGCACTTTATCACCAATTTGGCAGGCAAGTGTCTTCCTTTCACCAGATTAATAAGAAGGGAGTTACCTATAAATGGAATAAAGATTTCCAAGAATCATTTGATGCCGTCAAAAAATATCTTTTGTGTCCACTGGTACTAATGCTACCTATTAATGGACGACCGTATCTTCTTTATGTGATAGCTTTAGATTTATCACTGGGTTCTTTCCATTCCCAAAAGAATGATTTTGGGAACGAGAACAACCTTTAATATATCATCCAAACTATGCTTGATACAGAAACTCGGTATTAAAGTATTGATGAGTACTTCATGGCATTAATATTAGTAGTTCAGAAATCGAGGCACTACCTAAAACATCATGAGGTTCAATTTGTGTCTTGCAATAACCCTCTCAAATTTATCACCATTCGTCCTATGATTATTGGGCATATGGCAAGGTGGGTAGTTATTTTGTAACAGTTTGATATCCAGTTTCTGTCAAATAATTCAATATAGGTCCAAGATCTATCGGTTTTCCTTGTTGAACACCCAACTAAAGAAGATACATCATTAAATAATGAACATCCTGATGAATAGTTCTTCTCTATTCAATATAATCCCTTACAAGGGAGATGTACATTGATGGTTCCTCTATAATTCCAACAAGAAAGGGAATGGAAACCCTAAACGCAACATATTTGGGTATGGAATTATAGTTATCTCCCTGAAAAAAAGTATTTCCTTATTCCTTCCTGTTATCGGAAGGTGAAAAAAACAATGAGGCCGAGTATCAAGCTATCATTGCAGGCTTGGAATTAGCACTTCAGGTGAATGTAAATCACTTGAAAGTGAAAGGTTATTCATATTTGGTAATCAAATAGATCAATGGGGAATATTCTATCAGAAAAGAATATTTAATCCCGTTGTGTGATTACATAAGAGGTTTAATGGTGGAATTTCCTTTAGAGCCAACATTTTCTTATATCCCATTATCACAAAATGCCCAAGATGATTCACTAGAAAATGAAACTATGGCCTTGGAAGATCCAAATAGGGATGAGACATTCATCAGCATAGCTCATCGTCAGGTGGTCTTACTTTTTTCTTCAAACCATAATGGTTGAAATTATTGAAATTAGCCCAATTTCTGATCCATATGTTCATACCATGGAATGGAGGAAACCCATCATGGAATACCTTAAAAAGGGATTACTTCCAACAGATAAGGATTAAATAGAACAAATCTGATGACAAGTGGACAATTTCACTCTTTATGATAGTCTAGATCACCAAAAAATATTTTACAAATGAGGTTTTGATGGAATCTTATACAATTGTATTTACAGAGAAGAAATTGTACCTATCATGAAATAATTACATTATATAGCTTGTGGTTCTCACCAATATGGGAATAGGATTTCTGGTAAAATCTGAAGGCATGGATATTTTTGGGCTTCAATGATGTAGGAATGCACCGATTCCTCTAAGAAATGTCAGCCCTACCAAGTGCATGCCAACTTCATTCATCAACCACTAGAGTTGATACATACATCTAAATCCTCCTAGGAATTTTTCACATGGGGAATGGATGTAGTAGGGTATTATCCTCTAGATACATCTAATAAGTTCATTTACATTCTTACTATTACTGACTTCTTCTCTAAATGGGATGAGGTAATTCCACTCAAAAATTTCAGAGCAAAAAACATTGTTAGTTTTGTCAAAACTAACATCATCACCAGATTTGGTGTCCCTCATACTATATTGACGCAAATTGGCACCAATTTTTGTTCTGTTTAGGTAAAGAATTTATATCAAGAGCATAATTTAAAATCCAAGCATTCATCTCATTATCATGTGGAGGCCAATGGACAAATAGAGGCTTTCAAAAAGACCCTATCAAATACCCTCTAGAAGATGGTTAATAAAGATAAGAAATGTTGTCCTAATAAACATTTTCATGCCTTATGGCCTTATCAGACTACTACTCATACTACTACCTAGATAACTCCTTATTTATTGGTCTATGAAACATAATTAGTTTTTCCAATTGAAATGCAATTGATATTACTTAGAGTTGTAATCTGTGATCAGTTGTCTATAGATGAGAGGTATTAGAAATGGTTTAATGATATAGAACAATTAGATGAGAAAAGATTTCATACATTTCATCATTTAGAAGTCTATTAAGAAATAATAGCACGAGACTTTAACAAGAAAGTTCCCCTCTATTTATTTCTCCAAGGAGAATTTTTATTGGTCCTTAGTACTCCAATGATACAAGGAAAGAAACCTCCAAAGACTGAGCCAAAGTTGGAAGGACCTTATTCCAATCATAAGGTATACCCAATTAGATCTTATGACTTAGTATCAATAGATGGAGAACTTATTAAAACTCCAAACAATGCGATATTCTTAACGAAATACTTTTTGTAGTTACACCTATCATCCTCACTACAAGACTGAAAACTACACATCCCTCAATGTCCTCGCTACAAGGATGAAAACGGCATATCCCCCATCATATTCACTGCATGATTGAAAAATACGCAGTCCCCATCATCCTCACTACAAGACTAAAAACTACATAGCCCCCACCGCCCCTAGTGTAAGACTAAAAACTGCACATTCCCCATCATCCTTGCTGCAAGACTGAAAACTGCACAGCCCCCACGTCCTCACTATAAGACAAAAAACTAAATAGTATAAAGTAATAATTGCAAGACATTAAATTGCATAACAACCATAAGAGTCCATGCTGAATGACCTTAAAATTTATAATATCTCTGTCCTTGTCCCCTGATGTTGAACTACATGACACAATTTTTCCTCATTACACAACATTAAAATATACAGTTAACATCTTCTCTACTTGACATTGGGAGATTCTATATCCAAGCATCATTGATATCATTGCTACTCCTTAGTGCACATGAGTATTTTTATTCCCTATGTCTGAATTGAATCTACATAGGGACCTCATTTCAAGAATTGAATGTGGCGTGATTCTCATCCAGTTGAGATACGTAGAGACACCTAGATTTCCTATCTTGGGCCCAATTGCAACCAAATTTTTTTTATCTTTTTATTCTCCTGTATATGAACAAGATCTATACATAGTGACCTTTTAAGATACATGATTTTATTTTCATACCATCTTGTGTCTTAAATTTATTCATTCATCTATAATGTGTAAAATCCCCCCCGTCTCCCATGTCAGACTCGATTGGTGTGAAAAGTGAATGTTTAATGAACTATGAATGGCTTGATTCTCAACTATATAAGAAACCAAGAGACGCCTAGATCTCCAATTAGGGTCCCAACCATGATATATAAAAAAAACTATTTCATAATATAAGAATCAAACCTGCCTAGGGAATGTTTAGAGAACTGCGTATTTCTTGATTCATTCCCCCAACAAGAAACATAGTGAAACTTAGGATTTATACCTTAGTCTAGTTAAAATATGTCTTTCTTTTCACATAGTTTCATATTCTTCCTTAACGCATGATGTTAAACTTCCTAGAAATCTAACACCTCTATTCTCCACTTGAGTCACCTTTTTGTTATAGAAGAAACCCTTACTGCTTCTTGTTTCTCACACCGAGCATAGCTCACGTGGGCTTAGAAATTGGGTAGAAGGAATCTTTGTATAACTAATGGGTCTCAATTTCTTATTGGGATATAAATTTCCTCACTACATGACTTAAAATTGCACAGTATAATTTCTTCACTACATGAATTTAAACTGCACATTATAATGTTAATTCAAAGGGAAACAAAGAAAGTCACCAATTTATATATGAGTCAGATCTAAGTAAACGATGTAAAATTCATGGCCAATATTGATTCAAATAATTATTATGTGCAATGAGAATAAACCCCTTCTATATTTCACACTCTTAATCTTGAATATTTCCAAATCTTCAAAATGTTTCTTATAGTTTCTGGTGATAGAGTTTCAAATAACTGAGAAATCTTTTACCTGACTATGCAGTACATCCCCTTAGGTGGCCTTGTATAGGTTTCCTACATAATTGGTCTGTTAGTAAAAATATTTCACTATTTGGATATGAAACATATTCCTTAGTTGGACCTACATAATATATTCCCCATAATAGATTTTTCAACAGATACTAAATTCTTTCTTGTTTATAGTGTCTTTGTCCCCTTCAATCTTTAGTGAAAATATATGAGAATCTGTATTTCAAAACAGTCATTCGTGTATATTTGTCCCATTATCTTTCTCTAGAATTTAAAGTCTTCAAGTCCATGGTTTACGCATCTCACTTTCTATGTGTTCAAATTAATATGAAATAACTTTGGATCACTTGAGCACATTCCCAATATTGTTTCCATTTATGGACCTAGTCGTATGACCTAAAACTATAGACCCCATAACTTCTATGTTTGGGTCAGACCTTTGTAGAAGTCATATTCCTCTGATTCATTGGAAATCATGGTTGGAAATACCCTCTTCATATTATGTTACATTTCTCTATAAACAAAACTCTATGCTACGGAAAATCTAAATCTCCATAAACATTCTTTGGCATTTAGAAATAGTAATAAGTAAAATTTATGAGAGCTCTTTTGCCTGACTATCAAATATGTGCCCTTAGGTGGCCTTGTATAAGTTTCCTATATAACAGTTCTGTCAGTAAAAAGGTGCCACTATTTGGATATGCAACATATTCCTTAGTAGGCCCTACATAATACAACCCCATAATGGGTTTCCCAGATACTGGTAACTTAGTTCTTAGAAAAGACTTCCTTTAATTCCTTTATCCCTTTTTTCCACATCATTCTTCAGATTTAGAAATTACCAAATAATAGTTTACAATTTTCCCTTATATACCTAAATATGGAAGTATGTTTCCAAAAAAATTATCAAGAAATTGGGAGAGTCTCATACTTTTGGTCAGATCTAAAGAACCTAAATTAAATCCATATAATTTCCTCACTGCATGACTTTAAAATGCAGAGTACAATATCCTCACTGCATCAAATAAAACTACACAGTACAATGTCTTCACTGCATGAATTAAAACTACACAAGTAACCTTTTATTCTAGAAATTCCTTTCCATGAAAAAACCACCCATTATGGTCTTGAGTCACCCAAAAATCCTATTTTTCCCCTTGTCTAGAAAAAGTAAAATTTCAATCTTCTGGGAGCTCTTTTCCCTAACTATGTAGTATGTTCCCTTAGGTGGCCTTGCATAAGTTGCTTACATAATAGGCATGTTAGTCAAGAAATGCCAATATTTGGATATGTACCATATTCCCTAGTTTTCCATGCATAATACAAGCCATATAACTAGGTATTAAAATAATGGTAAATTTTTTTTTGGAAGACACTACCGTTATGTTGATACATGTTTAAATTTTGGTGACCATAAAAATCATGGCTCAAGATTCCCCTTGGAAATATATAAATAATATTAAATAAATTCTTAGTCGTTGAAACTTGTTTGAGATCTGATTTCAAAATTTAAGGTCAAATTTGTTCATCCTTAAATATTATCCCTTTATATTCCAACATGCATGACTCTAAACTACCAAAAATGAGATACATGGTACTCACCAAATTGAGAATCCATAAAGGGAACTCTGAACCAAAGTCATGTCCTAACTCACTAAACGTACATTGTGTATGGTTTAGGTAATATTTATAAATAAAAATTAAAAAATATAAAATGTTTTTTTGGTTTTCCATATAACCCTATAAAAAATCAATCTATTCTTACTAGGCCCAATGGATTAAGTAAAACAAAATCATCCAATAGTAATAAAAATACAGATGGTTGTAGAAAAAATGATTTTCATTTATGAAAAATTTTCACAGAAGAGAATCCAAAAAATGGGAGTCTCTATATTATCAGAAATCATAGAAGGTTTTCTAGATAACTCCTCATTTGGTTAATAGCCTCTTGAGACCCATCAACTTCCTGTTGAAGCTCGTTTAGTTGACCAACCCTGCTCTATTCAAAATGATGAAGCACTTCTCTAGAATCTATAATGGATATTTCACCATCCTTGTAGACTTATCCTAACAAACTATGAATCTGGTAAAGCTCCCCTGTAATGACATCTATTTCATATTGAAGACGTAGATGCAAAATAGTCTTTTCTTAGATCTTCTTCTTCAGTTCCTTAAACTTTGCAGTATGATTATCCTCATCTCAGTATAATGAATTCCTGGAATTATTTGGTTTTGATAAATAGTTTAGCATTTATCAAGTCTTGCTGAAGATTTTTATATTGCTCCCTCATTCAAATAATCACTTTCACTGCAGTATGAATTTCACTGTATTCAAAACTTCAAAATCCTAGTGTGATAAATAGAGATGAGTGTCATGGAATTCTTGAATACTTTCCTTAAGGGGAATCTCATATATTATCTTATATATATTCTTACATGATTTGTGGCATGTAAAATGAAGAGCCTTTTGCAGTTCTGGGTCTGATTTAGAATCACTGTCAGATGGAGGGTTGTATTATGCGATTAATGCACTTAAATAAGTGCCTTGTTGTGCTCCTTCCTGAAAAATGGTTGTACTACCTTCTAGTACTATTTGGGATAATGAAGAGGTTTCACCTTCGGACCTAGCCATTGACGTTGATAGCCCTATATGGTAAATCAAAAATTATAGTTGTGGTCAGATTCAAGGGATAACAAATGTGAGTGAAATCACAATATCAGTATCTCTTAACTAATAGTTGGTCAGAATCATTTGAATAATCCTCCCCAATATTCTCAATTTCATCATTTTTGTTTGATGTTTATTTGTGGTGATTACTATATTAAATTGGATCAAGATCCTCAGAATGAATCTCTGGAAGAAATGCTGCCTCAAGATTCACCTGAGTCAATGACTCTACAATGATTGGATTGACATTAATATCAATACTACCTTCAAGAATAATTGTGGCAACAATTTCATTAGATAGAACTTCGTATTTTAACAAATCATGGTTATAAATTTAATCGTAAGAAGATTAACAGGATGAATAATGAAAACTCACATCTAGTTGATTCTATACAACGAACTCCAAAATCTTCTATATAATTTGGTATATTAACATGTTTTAATACTTCATCAATAGACATGAAGAGGTTAATTATATCATCCAATGATATCCTAGATCCCTGGTTAGTCTCACCCATGGGAGCAATTAGTGATTTTTCTTCTCAACCATATTTTGACATCTTTTGACCCTTGATTGCTTCCTCAACAATTGTTGTTGGGTCAACGTCACTTGTTGTTAGATGTGTTGGTGTATGTGATAAACTTAATATAACACATGATGGATGTAAATTTTTGATAAATTTGATGTCCTATAAAGAATTGTTGATTTAACAGAATCCCCCTCCCAACTGATAGTAGGAACGAGAGCAGTGCTGGGAATAGATGTTGGTCCCTTTGGCCTTAATGCCTCTTCAGGAACCGCATCATTTCTAGGAATATATGCATGTTCAGCATCACCCTCCATGGTTTGTCGATGCTTATTAGTATTTTCTTTCAAAGATGAAATAGAATAATCCCCTATAATCCTTAGAAGTTTAAACACTTTTTCATGAATACAGGCTAAAATTCATGATTATTAAAAAGGATTACAACTACCGAGAGAGCGTTTAATTATGGATTTCTTTCTTCACTGATTTTTTTTCTTCACCTTCTTTTGAGGAATTGCATAATTATCTCCAAAGAAAAGTATTGGATATGGTTATACCCTTTCTATCTCATCATCCATGGCTTGTTGTCCTGGAAATATTTCTCCCGATTCATGGGGTGATCTGGTAACTCCAAGAGCAGTACCTCCAAGGCTATATCGTGTTGGGGGAACATCAGTTGATTTCCCATTAACCAATTTTATGTTAGATGTGATATTTTCCTTGAGTAACAACAATTTGACTAAATTTAAATTTTAAAGAAAAGATAATGTGGGTAAAAGGAAACTCACATATTCATGATCGAAAAAATCCCACCATTATTCATCTAATGAAGGACCAATCCCTTCAGCAGTACCATGATCTATCATTTCATTCACTTGATTCATGGTGGAAATTGATTCATTGGTTGAATATATAATCATTTCCAGCTCTATGATGTATGTTCTAACATCATTTAGATTATACATAAATAAGAAGTTATAAAAATCCCATAGATCCCCTACTACTGGAATATTCGCCCATTTATGCAGATCTATCCACATGGTTTCAGAATCACAATATTAAATTTTCCATGTTTGAACAACTTTTGGTCATAAATATTTAGAGTACATGCTAGAGGGTTATGAAGAAGATCCTACAGTCTCATATTTTGGTTTCTTCCCAACTCTTGTAGTCAAGGATGGGGGATGAGAAATTGGGTCTCATCACTCTTCAGAGTGATGGAGACTAGATCACTTTGGTACAACCTTAGTAGTAATTGATTGAGTGTCCCTCTTAACTCTGGAAGGTGGATTATATCTGGAACGAGGTCTCTTCATGGAATTTAGAGACTGATCTCCTCTAACCTCTAAGTAAAATGATTCATCCCAGGATGATGATGATTTACATTCCAAGAGACAAGGGTCCCACCTACTACTTCTCTTTACCTCCAATCAGAGGATTGAATGGTTTAATACCCATTCAGGGTAAGATGCAACCCAATTTTCAGCATACCAGATTTTTAGTCTGCTTACTACATCAACATAAGGTAAATAAAATATTTCCCTAGTATCCTCCATAGATTTCAGCATCAATAATTGTTAGGAAACCATCAAATGTTTCTCTAATCTAACATGAACTGGAGGAGATATATTGTTCTATTGCAGACATCTGAATTTACGTGCATATCTATAAGGATCATAGGCCTCGCATATGATTTATCAATTGATTCTGGTAGCCAATACGCCATCTCTGCAAGCTAGCATGTATGACCTCAACTCTAAATTAAACGTCCCATCATCAATGAATCACCTTGTAAGTGGATTCCCATAAGAAAAGAAATGAAATTACTTAAACATACTCAACATAAACTTGATGCCATAAGCATTCAAAGACATGGGTGAGATACCAGAGAAATCCTGAACAAATCGTCTAAAATAACATCAAAGGACTTATACCCCACTTTGTATGGCATATTTTCTTAAATGAGTAGCGATCCACCCCCATAACACCTAGATTGGTTATGCTATTCTAAAAGGATACTTCCTATATAAATATGTAGTAACCTCCTCGGAATATTTTCCAAAACAGGAATGTCCAACCCTACCATCCTTTTCTTTTCCATCTTGGCCGCAACAACAAATTTTCCTGGACTTACATCTCCTTTGGAGTCTCAGACTAGTAACAAGTACACACTGAACCACATTGCCAGGAAACCTACCAAAAGCATTTTCACATAAATTTTGGGATTGAATTTATATATCCACTTTTCCAACTCTAATTTCTTTAATATTGTCCAAAATTTGTCGGATGTACCTCTTTTCTCTGCCTTTGGTCAACTAGTTAAATGAGTACAGGTGGGCCCCTTCTCATTCTTCGTTAACATAAATATTTTCATCCATTCCTCTGGCTGAATACACCTTGTTGTATGGGACTTTTGGTGTATTCATTCTTAATTTTGTTAAAACTTTTCATCCACTCACGAACCAAAATTGGTGTCTTCTCTGATTCATTCTATGTCACCTTAGGTGGAATAAACTCTTCATACATATCTATAAGCATTGGTGCTCCAAAAAACGTGTAGACAACCCAAAATAAAATGCCAACTTCTCCATGTGTTAAATGGAAGGAGTTAGTTTATGGGCTCCACCATTTCAGAAACATTGGCACAAAATCATTATTCCTATACACGTAGTTTTTTCCAACCCAAAAAACCTCATAAATCCCAACACTTTTTAAGTAATCCATAAATTATACACAAATCATCCACAACCAGTATGCCCACATCCATGTAGGTTTTACACCTCCTCCTGGGCAGAAATCCAAACTTTTCGTCCAGCCATTGAATTGATTTTTCAGAGAATTATGAAAGATGGATGAATAAAAGTGTGATTTTATCTCAGTTGTATGTGGTTTCAAATTTGGAGCACATGGGCTATGATGCATGATATGAGTTTTCTCTTCTTTCCCAGAATTAGCAAATGAGCCCGCAATAGAAACGTTTTCAAATGAGAAGTTGGTATAATCTTTAAACCAAGGGAGTGGGACATAGTTCTTTTGGTTAGAGATATTTACTTTTTGCAGATGACCATAGGTATAGAGGAAAAGAAGGGCTCCTAGGAATTTTGAAGTAATATTTCTTCAGATATTTTGATAAATATAGAAGGGTGGTGTCACAGATGTAAAAAGTTTCATGACTAAAAACATTAATCATGTCATTAATCCTCTTACTGGATATTTCATCAGTAGATCACATTATTTTAGGAGCCATTGAACCTGCATAAAGATTAAAAATCAACTTTTATGTAAATTCAATCTTGATGATTGACAAAAGAATTGAAAAGAATTGTAAAAGGCATTAATGCATGCAAGTATAACACTTAGCGTGCATATGTAAGTCATCATGCAATTATAGCTCCCCAATTGTTGTGCGTAACTAAAAAAAATGCAGAAGAAGCACGACAAAAATAGAAGTGTCTGAGTGAAGAAATAATTTCACGCCGATAGCTAAAATTCTGGAAGTCGGAGAATATTCACGGAAGTGAAGTCTCGATATATAAGTGATTCAAGTCACCCAGCATGCCAGCATACTGCATGCTACCAGCTTGCATGACTAGTTACGTTGCGTGCTGAAAACTGGCGTGCCCTAGTACCCTCTTCTTTCTCCTTCATTACATTACCTCAGTACAAGATCCTCTTTTCATTCTGGATCCAATTATGAGGGGGGACATTGTTGATTCTATATTTTCAGAGAGTCTAAAAAATGAAAAAGGGAAATACTTTGGAAAAAATAGTGGAAAACACATGAAGAAAAATCAAAATTTGCAAAGCATGATCATTGGGTTTCCCTAGTCAGACCAAAAAGGTGTCAGCGTGCAACCTACTTGCGCACCCCCATCTGTCGAGCATCCAACTTTTTCACCCATGTTTTTTCTCCCAAAGTCCTATTTTGCTTATAAATACCCTTTAGGGCCTTTATTTTTACAGATGAATCTCCCTAAATCACAATTGATGTTCTGTTCTCCTTAGTTCTTCACCCAAATCTTCTGAAACAATCAATGTAGTTCTTTAACTACTAGAGACTAGGATTTGAAGGAGTAGCATTAGACTTAAGTCCTTTTAGTGTTTGAAATCCATAACACTTGTGTGCCTAAAGTTTTCAATATCCCTAAATGAGAAACACTTGTGTTCCCTATATTCCTTTCGTAAGAACTTGAGTGCCCCACTTTAGGGATCACTTTTCAATACTCTTAAAGGATTGAGCCAAGTCTCTCCCAAATATTAACATACAGGTTGTTCATTGTTTAATTGAACATCTGGTTTCCCAAGCCTACTTGTGCACCCATATATGTGTGCCCTTACATACTAGGCACCCCTCTTTGATTCACTTACTCTATTCAGTCTACAACCCATCAATCCCTCTTCAAATCCATCCATGGTAAGGATTTTTCTCCATTGGATCCCTTATTTGAAAGGGATTCTCTTGATACCTCCACCAAAACTTCTGAATTATCAATCCATTGGAAAAGTCACATCAGTTCGACTCCTATATTGGGTTTTTAAATATTCAGTCAGTGGTTTCCCATATTTGTTTCACAATAGGGGTAGGATTCATGAAGTATATGTGGGTTTGTATATCCACATTCAAATGGGCCTTTCTCCCAAGAACAGTGTTTGGAAGTTCCCAGTTTGGAGGATGGTTTTTGTTCTAACCTATCCCTTCTCAAAGAGACCTAGAACCTCAAGTCTTTTGTTAGGGAAGGTACAATTCACATCTACTTTTCCTTTTGAACAAAAGAGAAGTCTGTTAGGCGGAGAAAGAAAGGAAGTGATGGCAAGAGGGGGGGTGAATTGCCTTTTACAAAAAATAATTAACAAATTAAAAATCAAAGTGAAAGTGCAGCGGAAATAAAGGAGGAAAAACACAAAACTTGATAACGGAGTTCGGCTTAAACCCAAGCCTACGTCTCCGCTCCCAACTCAACCGTTGAGAGATTTACTACCTCTTTCTTTTTAATGGTTTTAGCAAGAAACCCACTAGACTTTAAGGTAAGTCTAGAACCTATTACAGCTTGCTTTTAACGGTTATGCAAGAACCCACTTGCTTTCAATGGTTGAGCAAGAACCCACTAGCCTTTTTACAGGTGAAGGCTAGCTCACCTTTGATTCAAGCCTTTTGAAAGGTAATGCTTGACTAACCTCTTCACACCTTGATGGTGGTGTGAGAACCCAAAAGAGAGGAGGAGAGAAAGAGATGGGGTTTGTAGGCACAAACCCAAAATGATGCTCAAAATAAATAAAACAATAAATACCATAATTGGGGAGAATCCTTGGGCGCCAATGGATGATTGGAGTTGAAGACGTGCACTCCCAAGCTTCTATGGTGGTGCTCCTTGGATGTGGAATTGGATTGGAGCAGTTGGGGTTCCTTGGAGGAAGTCCGCCGGAGGTTCTCCAAATGATGTTAAATATGTCCCGTGGGATTCCGTACATGTGTCTGTTGTTCCGGGGCTTTAAGGTCCTTTATTTATAGAGGGGGAACCCTCATATGGCTGTTGGAGGCCTTTGGAGCCGTTGGAGAGGCTTTCGGAGCCGTTGGAGGCCAAGTGGACAGGCTGGTCAAAAGCCCAACGGCTAGTTTGACTGGCTCCACCGGCTGACCGGTGCAGAGACACCGGTTGGCCGGTGCTTGCAAAATGGGAGAGGGCTCGGGCTCAGGCTCCACCGGCTGGCCGGTGAGGAGGCCACCGGTTGGCCGGTGCTGAGGCAGTAGCAAACACTGTGCTGGCTAGGTGCCACCGGCTGGCCGGTGCTGAGGCCACCGGTTGGCCGGTGTGGAGGCAGTAGCAACCTCTTCTGTCTGGGCTCCACCGGCTGGCCGGTGGTGAAACACCGGTTGGCCGGTGCTCTGGACAGTGAGGAGACTCTCTGCCCAGGCACTACCGGCTGGCCGGTGCTGATCCACCGGTTGGCCGGTGCACATGAAAACAGTGCACTTTGCTCCTTTCTTGGCTTCATCTTGCTTGGCCCAATTCCTTGATAACCTGATATGATTCCTATCATCCAAAAACACTTGAAAGAGGATTATATAAATAAGTGAGTGATTGTGATCATGAAAATCAAACCACGAGGGGTACGAGAGGTACAACAATCTCCCCCTATTTTGATGATCACAATCACCAAAACAAACAATGTAGAAAATGAAATGAAAAGAATGCTTTAAAGGATAAGGCAAAGTAAAGTAAAGTAGGAGAGAAAGATTTCTCCCCCAATCAACCAAGAATTTCTCCCCCTTTGTGATTATCAAAATAGCACGGGGCATAAAACTTGATTGAGGGAAAAAAGATTTTAAACCAATTGAAATTTTAGAAATTTGAATTGAAAGTTTTGAAACAAAAATTTGAAATGAAAGTTTTGAATGAAAAATTTGAAATGAAAGTTTTGAATGAAAAATTTGAAATGAAAGTTTTGAATGAAAAATTGAATAACAGTTTGAATTGAAATTTTTTGAATGAAAAATTGAATAACAGTTTGAATTGAAAGTTCTGAGTGAAAAATTGAATAACAATTTAGAATTAAAAAAATTTGATACCAAGTATTGAAATTGAAAGTTTGAATTGAAAGTAAAAAGACTAAAACATTCCTAACTCCCCCTAAATAAAAACAACAAATCACCGGAGAGAGGTTTTTGAAACCAAGACAAATTTTGGTCCGGTGAGACTCGCTAGAAGGTATTTTTCAATCCATACTTGTCTAGTGGCGGGACTTCTCCTATAAAATTTATCATTAAAAGAAATAGTTTTGGGCCTACCATACCGGGCATTTTTACAATTTCACTCATAAATTAAGTGCCCGGGTTTTTTACAATAATTGCAAAATTTAAATTGAGAGCTCCCCCTTACAAAAATAGTTGGAGCATGGGAAGAGGAATCTTGCTTGGAATAGCCAAGCCCGTGGGTGGTCCTAGATATGCGTTGGGAACCTAGAAAATTGTTCAAATTTTGTTCCCCTTGGGTGAACTTGGCTAGAGTCTCCCTTAGATCTTTGATTGTTAATTCCATAGAATCAACATCGGGAAAGTTTTGGACTTTGAGGGACAACTCCTCCTTATCTTTGAGATGTTGTTCCTTTTCGGAAGAAAGTTTTTTGAAATTCTTTTTTAAAGCAACAAATTTGGAAGAAAGTTCATGAAAAACTTCCTCCAATTGATCTCTAGCATGTTGGAGATCCTCGTAGGATAAATGATTTAAAGAATTGGAAGAACTAGAGGATGAGGAGTCGGAAGATGTTACCTCGTGAAATGCCATTAGACATTTGTTACCGTTGTCGCTTGAGGAGGAGGAGGAGGATGATGTGGAGCTATCACTCCATGTGGCCTTGAATGCCTTCTTCTTCTCTTTTTGCTTGGCCTTTTTCTTGTTGAGTGGACAATCGGGCTTGTCATCGCCTTTAGTACCTTCATGGGTTACTTCTAAAAGTTTCCAAATTTCATAAGAAGATGAGCAAGTAGAAATACGATTAAATTCATTACGGTCTAACCCACAATGAAGAGCATTCATGGATTTTCCATCAACCTCAAAATTTGCAATGTCTTCGGGGGTCCATTTGGATTCATCGGGAGAAGAAAGAGAAAAACCATGCATGACAATTTTAAATATAGGATAGCCAATACTTCTAAGAAATGTAATCATGCGAGTTTTCCAAAAAGTGTAGTCAGTTCCATCAAAGAATGGAGCACGACCCAAAGAATAGCCTTCAGGGGCGAAAGAGGTTGAAGCCATCACAATGGATCTTGAATTTGAAACCGGTTAGGGTATTACTCAAATTTTTCCTCTGATACCAATTGTTAGGCGGAGAAAGAAAGGAAGTGATGGCAAGAGGGGGGGGTGAATTGCCTTTTACAAAAAATAATTAACAAATTAAAAATCAAACTGAAAGTGCAGCGGAAATAAAGGAGGCAAAACACAAAACTTGATAACGGAGTTCGGCTTAAACCCAAGCCTACGTCTCCGCTCCCAACTCAACTGTTGAGAGATTTAATACCACTTTCTTTTTAATGGTTTTAGCAAGAAACCCACTAGACTTTAAGGTAAGTCTAGAACCTATTACAGTGTGCTTTTAATGGTTATGCAAGAACCCACTTGCTTTGAATGGTTGAGCAAGAACCCACTAGCCTTTTTACAGGTGAAGGCTAGCTCACCTTTGATTCAAGCCTTTTGAAAGGTAAGGCTTGACTAACCTCTTCACACCTTGAAGGTGGTGTGAGAACCCAAAAGAGAGGAGGAGAGAAAGAGATGGGGTTTGTAGGAACAAACCCAAAATGATGCTCAAAATAAATAAAACAATAAAAACCGTAATTGGGGAGAATCCTTGGGCGCCAATGGATGATTGGAGTTGAAGACGTGCACTCCCAAGCTTCTATGGTGGTGCTCCTTGGATGTGGAATTGGATTGGAGCAGTTGGGGTTCCTTGGAGGAAGTCCGCCGGAGGTTCTCCAAATGATGTTAAATATGTCCCGTGGGCTTCCGTACATGTGTCTGTTGTTCCGGGGCTTCAAGGTCCTTTATTTATAGAGGGGGAACCCTCATATGGCTGTTGGAGGCCTTTGGAGCCGTTGGAGAGGCTTTCGGAGCCGTTGGAGGCCAAGTGGACAGGCTGGTCAAAAGCCCAACGACTAGTTTGACTGGCTCCACCGGCTGACCGGTGCAGAGACACCGGTTGGCCGGTGCTTGCAAAATGGGAGAGGGCTCGGGCTCAGGCTCCACCGGCTGGCCGGTGAGGAGGCCACCGGTTGGCCGGTGCTGAGGCAGTAGCAAACACTGTGCTGGCTGGGTGCCACCGGCTGGCCGGTGCTGAGGCCACCGGTTGGCTGGTGTGGAGGCAGTAGCAACCTCTTCTGTCTGGGCTCCACCGGCTAGCCGGTAGTGAAACACCGGTTGGCCGGTTCTCTGGACAGTGAGGAGACTCTCTGCCCAGGCACTACCGGTTGGCCGGTGCTGATCCACCGGTTGGCCGGTGCACATGAAAACAGTGCACTTTGCTCCTTTCTTGGCTTCAGCTTGCTTGGCCCAATTCCTTGATAACCTGAAATGATTCCTATAATCCAAAAACACTTGAAAGAGGATTAGATAAATAAGTGAGTGATTGTGATCATGAAAATCAAACCACGAGGGGTACGAGAGGTACAACAAAGTCTCCCTACTCTGAAAAATTTATTTTAGGGAATCCATCCTAGTGTAAGCCCCTAAACCATCATACATCATTCCTTTCATTGGACCCTTGTACAATGCAATGTGAATTGAGGGAAGGTTGGTCACCTCTCTCTCTCCCTGGTTCGCCTTTCCCTCATCCACTGTCGTCGCCATAGGTTCACCCTCTTCCACCAGTGGAAGAGGAAAAGTGTATGTGTCATTGTTGAATCTTTCAAATCCTCTTATTTCTCACACATAGCATGACACGTGTGGGTTTAGAGATTCATGATGATTATAACATGTGCACATACACTCATGGAGAATGAACTATGAGAAATATGATTCCCACCATAATTGGGATATGTATAAAGCCCTTCTATGTCTCGATCTCATTGGATATCTTCTGTAGGAATCCAATCATAATTCCCATAATCTAGGAATCCTCCTTAGGAATAAGCCCCAAATTAAACCCTCAAATCACCAAGGCATCCTTTTCCAGAATTAAGTCCAAACTCATTTCTTTCTAAGGATTATACTCTTTTATGAGTCTCTTTGAACTGAGCGGGCTCTGATTCCCATCCACCTAGGATATGTAGGATCCTCCGTGAGGTTTAAACACAACATTTAAAACCAACCTTGTTCTCCTTGGTCCATATTCCCAACAGGGTATAATCTTACTTGGAAACCCTTATTTTTTCCCAGTTCATTGGGCTGTTTTATCATAAGTCTGACACCAAACTCTGACTAAGCACGTTTTTCATAGATTTACTTACCACATGACATTAAATTATATGGTCGGTTCCTTATCATATAACCTTAAAAACCAATATCATCATAATGATGATTAAAAGAATATTTAAAAAATATATGGGAGGATACCATTGATGGATAAAATCTAATATATACAGATATCTCTGTTAATGAATAACCTTTAATACATACTAATGATTCTAAATTTTACACATGTTAATAAGTGATTGAAAATTCCTAAGTAAACTTATTTTATACTTGGTGAATTAATATGGATTCATGAAAATATATTAAATTTATAAAGAGAGTCCTAGAGTAGATCGTAATTCCCCCAAAAAATGGTGTGATGCGTCTAAACTCCAATCCTTTCAACCAATTCACGTTCCTATGTATCGTAAAGTTAAAATGCAACGAATCTCTGCCTTTGGAAAGCTGGTCCCTTTTGGATAAATAACTGTTTGAAGTTTCTAGTTCCATGAATAAATCTATTCGAAACTGCCTCGAAGCAATGATTCGTAAAACTAGAAATAACGTTTCAAGGAACTACAAAACAACCTTCAATTCTTTTCTCAAAACACACATGTAGTGAAAATAATATTACAAATAAAAAAAATAAACACCAAACATTTATAGTGGTTAGGGGAATAAAAAACCACTCGTATACTACATTGATTCTAAATTTCTAGACCTTGAATATTTTTACTATACGATTCCTCTTACTAGGGACATCCAATCCCTTTCACAAGTCTTCTATCCCTGAGTAAAATTAGTCAACAATATGTAAAATTCATGGAGATTTAAACTAGGATCTAACAAGTATTTATAAACAAAATCATTCATGGTTCGTCTTTAGAGAGACTCCACA
Source organism: Viscum album (assembly GCA_963277665.1). Classification (NCBI taxonomy): domain Eukaryota; kingdom Viridiplantae; phylum Streptophyta; class Magnoliopsida; order Santalales; family Viscaceae; genus Viscum; species Viscum album. The sequence goes on from OY728130.1 coordinate 2,022,031,975, forward strand.
ATGAAAGATAGAATAAACAAAGGGTTTATATATAAAGATCATATATCTAAGATACAACTGATTGGAAAGAAGATATATCAATAAAATTTTATAATAACAGAATAAATCTCAAGTACTGTTCTTTGAAACACAAAAAAAATATGATTTTGATATCATAGGTATAGATTTAAAATATTATTCTTTTTTTCAATAAAAATATAGAAGGACATAGAGAGTTCTAAGAAGATTTATTATGCTTCTCTATTCTTGTATGTTTTTCACTTCTTAACCACACAAGAAAAATAATGAAAAACTTATCTTTTTTTAATTTGGAAACATTAGAGGAAAAAAATACATTATAGTAATTAATTTCCAAATATCCTTTTCTTAGAAATACCATGGAAACATTAATGAGTATTAAATTATCCTTATACATATGTCTACTATTTGTACTTGCAGATTTATATTAAATTTTTTACCAAAGAGAGGCAATAAAAATTTAATGAATTCACAAAAATATAAATTCTTACTGAATGTACACAAATAGGTAAAAAATAGAAGGTTTTAGAATGATATAGCCAATTATATATCACCATTAGCCAAAATCTATATATTTTAATTCAGATAGTTAGACTGATCCATGTAGCCATTCTTCACATAGCTGATTTATCTACATAGTCAAATTAATTTAGGCCATCATTATACATCCAAAATTATTGGCACAACCTTTTTGATCATGTAGCCAAATATTTAATATCTAAAATAATTATGTATCCATTTAGAACCACAGTCATTTTCACCACATATCCAAATCAAGTAACTAATTACCCCATGTAACCAATTCACATTACAATTTTTTTTATATGGATAATTACTCCCATAGTCAAGTAATCAATGTAGACCATTTCTACAAAGCAAATTTCTTAATTTATGCATTTTACATAGTATTTTCCTTTATTTAATGGATAAACATGGATTTTTTCTGGACGTTTCCATTTCTCCATGTAGACGAATGCCTCACGTAGAAAATTTTACATAGGGAAATTTCATCAAAAATATCCATAATTGAAAACATAATGATTTTAATAGTAGAATGACTCAAAATAATTATAAAACCTATTAAAGAACTTAATAAAAAATATCAATAATATATGAAGGGTATTTAATATCATAAAATATTAAAGTAGGTTGGATTTGTTGAAATATCATTACTATTTTAACAATCTCTCCCTTTTTTATGATCACAAAATCCATACGATATTAAACATGATTTTTTAGAATATTGATTTTTTTAAAGAAACTAAATAATATATATATTTATTATAAAATTTTGTCTTTATCCTTTCCTTGTCCCCCTTAATTAGAAACTTCTCCTGGTATGGTTTCTTATATGGGGAAACATTTCCCCCAGTTTTCATTAAACATGATAAATAGGGATATGAAAGAACATGGTTACTTTAGCACTTAGAGTATTCAACTGTTAAAGAATAGTGCTAATGATGAATTTGAAATTCGAACAATAATAGAATTAACTAATAAAATAATGATATTAAAAACATTAAATAAAAATAGTAAGTATGAAATACATAAGAAATTAATAAATAATTTTTTCATTAAGTATCCAAATTGGTAAAAAAAATATCCACTCAACCCCCATAAAATTTCATACTTAAAATACGAGTTAGAAGGAATGGGTGTATAAATAGGGTCAAAATGAGAATGTAGTTTTGTTAATAGAACTTTGAGTGTCTGATATGTTTTATAGGTAGTAAGAGGGTACATAACTAGAGGTAAAAAACCCTTCCGTGATCTATAACAACTTTATTTTCCCTACCTCCAACCAATTTTTCTTCTAGACTCTAAGAAGTATGCCGAGAACTCCATCAAGATTTCTAGATGCAACATTTAATTAGAGGAACCAACAGGAAAACAATTTGACATTTATGAATGTGCTGAAAGTATAACTCCTTGAGAACATATCCCATGAAATAAAGAAAGAATACCTCAGAATAATCTCACTTATAAATGTGGGCTAGATCAAAAATAGAATTTACCCTCCACCTGGTGCCTCAAAATATATCTGGTGGAGTTTTTCAAAGATTCTTTCATCCAATTATATAAAACAAGGCACATTCATGCATTCCAATCCTTTTGAGGATATCATACTTAGAGAACATAAGAATAGAAGTTTTTTATTATATATACATTTTAGAAACTAAGGAGTGAGCATTGTTCATTATTCCTTTGAAGGATTAAAGTAGACTATAGATATAACTTTGAGTAGAACAAAAAAAAAGGGTAGGATGAATACTAGATAGAGGAAATGGAATATCCACTTAAAGTTTCATTAAAATCCAATCCAAATATCCTCACACATTGATCAGTTGTTCATTCATAGATTATAGTTTCCTTTAAATATTGGAAATTTTATATAACAACATTGATTTATATCCTAAAAATCATTGGATGAAGGTTGAGACCCTTGAGAAGTAGTAGTATAAATAGAAGGCTCAAATACAATTGAAACAGGAGTAAAAGAAGAATCTAATTTCACAGAGGGAAAATGACTTAGAGGTCTTTATAAATCCAACTCCTTACCTATAGAAGTAGCTGGAATAGTTGGAGCATCTCCATATTATGAATTGGATTCCCCTTTTGAAGAAATATTGTGCATCCCTTCAACAACCTTATAATCCTTTTACACCAATGTTAATAAGTTTTGATGATATATAGATACTTGATTGAGAGACCTATAAATCATCCCTTGAATTTCTAGGGATAAATCAAAGATCTATTTTTTACTTTTCAAAAAAATATTCTTCATCATAACCCATTATTCCATTTAAGAGTGCATATATTCCAACTCCAAGATCATTAACTACTTCTTTAGTGTCTTGGAACTCACCCAAAAATATCTCTTGAATAATTTCATAAACACGAGTTTGAATATTCCATAAAATAGAGACTGAACCAGAGAGGATAAATAATTCAACTTAGATAGAATGTAATAGTATGATTTCTGAAATTATGTGACCGTTGATGGTGTAGATAAATAGGTGAATGTTAGCTGAGAATTATTAAGGAACTCAAATAGACTTATAAATATACTCTCCAATGTATACAAACTTTCCTTCATCTTTCACTTAAAACATTGAATCTCATCAACTATATTCTAAGACATTTTATATTTGACTATAGAAATATTCTGAATCAATTATCATTAAGATGAATGTATGACACCATGTTCATTGAACTATGACTTTGAAAAACATATATCTTTTAGTCTAATCACATGGAATTTTATCTCTTCAATTTATAATGAAATAACATTATAAACAACTCTATTTACCAAATGTGTTGTCTGAAGATTTTTGATCAAATGATCCGGATTTTATGAGATCCCAACTTATTTGTCAAATCATCGTTGGAGATAGAACATTCCTTGAGAAGTTTTGATCTCATCCTTAGAGGATGAAAACACCATACTCAAATCATTATAAACTAATATGAGATTATCAAAAAAAGTAATTATAGCTATAGAAAATGTCTGAATTTTAGAACTATCATATATCTTACTTTCAAAAGGTTCATCCGAAATAGGCAGTGTATGACAGAAATCAACATTCTCTTAAACCAAATATCTAACTCTATATTAACCAGCGGGTGATCCAAGAAGAATTGGATTAACTATATGATGTTCAACCTTGGCTTCAGATAATAGTTTATCATGTGATACGCAAGCCATAATTTCCACAAGCATTTTCATAGTAACTACAATAGCTACCTCAAGGGATGGTTCAACATACTAAATAAATTTAGTATTTTCAATAATATCTTCTTCTCAGTTCTAATCTAGATTTTTCATATCAGGACTAAATTCAAGAAACTAAAGAAACTATTGTCTCAAGAACCTCCCAATAAGTCACTTTCTATGCCACACCTTCAAAATATAACATGCTTTAAATAATTTAGTGATGTGACCTATAGTATCCAATATCCTTTAAAATTAAAATCAAAATAGTATTAATCTTATGGAATTTCACCATCTATACCTTATTGAGATCTACATCCTTCTTTAGAACCATGTATATAATCCAACCATAGTGGTATTAATTCAACATCCCTTTTCCATTAAGGTATTGATGCATAAACCACATCATGTAACATGGAAGATTCGGATTCGGGCTATTGATTAGGATACATAATAGATAAATAACCTAAAAAATACCTTTTCCATTTCACCTGATCTTTGGGAAATCCCATACTGGATAAACTTGAAAAATACCTTCCACTCTATCCCTAAATCCTTCAAATGATTCTTCTCAAAAGTAGAGGCTACGTAGAAAAATTTAAAAAATTACGTTGGTCCTTATAAAATCATATAAATTGGAGTTTGACTAAAATAAAACTCCCCCTCATGTGGATAATGAAGTATTTCAACCAACTACATAGGAAAAACTAGCATGATTTTTTTATTTAAATTCAATGAAAGAACATCCTCTGTTACAATGAACTGGAAATCCACATTTCATGTAAACTCATTCACTTATTCCTCAAATAATAAAATTGTCTTATTTTCGTTAAAAAATTTCCCAATATTGAAACTGCAGGAAATTATTTAAAAACATGTTAGTAGAATTCAACCATAACATACTGATGACCTTTACTACAAGAACCCTTTGCAGTGCACCACCTAAATTTGTTTTATTGGAAAAAACACAACTTGAATTGTCTTCATGATTGTGTTTTCCCATGTAAGAAAGATTGGTAAGAGTTAGAGAGGTAATAAATATATATATGAAGATAATAGAGTGGTGGTTAGACTTTAGAGAGAATGAATATTAGATAAGAGAGAAAGGGTTGAAGGGAAAATGGAATTTAGGTTACGAACATGATTCTCAAAAGAGTTCTATACCCAATTTGGAGTTTGGGTTGATTCTAATGTAAAGTAAATAAATAAATTAAATAAAACTAAAATAATTCACTTTAGTTTTTAAAAAATGAATAGGATTAATTTAATTAATAAAATATAATAGATTAATTTAATTTATAAAGTGAATTTAAATAAAATAGTAATAAAATAATGACAAAATTCAAATTTAAATAAGTACCCTAAAATCTCAGTCAGAGGAAAGAAACCAAACATTTATTTAAGTAAAATAAAAGTATGGAAAGAAAGTACCAAATTCCAGAAAATACAACTACAAATCATAAAAATTATACCCGTCACCATATTCATTATCAATTTCTTCATCTGCAGTCGTCGATACTCATTCCGACCTTTTATAGTGCTTCAGAATCATGTCATACTTACTTTTAAAATTCAACTTCTCCTAAGATAGAAACTACATAGAAGAATGGTCACTCGTTTTCAAAACATAGATTTCCCTACCTTATTTACCAATAGAAGACCTGGTAGACATCGCCTTTGTTCGATATGAATAATCTTTCCTCAGCCTTCATCTTGGTTGAGCAGTAATAACTTCCTCATTCCCAGACACAATCTTCTTCCCACCCTAAGGAATGTCACTATAGGAGGGTCGAACTGTAATAACCCGAGATTTTATGACAAATATTATTTTTTATTTCATTGATGTCTTATGTTGTACAGTACACCAATATTAGCTTGCACTGTATGCCACACCGTATTATCTTGTAGTATACGCAACACTGTCAATGGCTTGTGTTGCACGCCACTAGTGCATAAAACGTTATTCACGTCAGTTATTTTTCATTTTTTACGTCAGGTTTTAGCTGACGTTAATACAGAAGACATTATAAATAATGTTTTTTATGTCGGTTATTTAAAAACCGACGTAACATACATAACATCGCGGTGTTTATCACGTCGGTTAATCAATAACCGACGTGAAAAAACCCGGGGGGTGGGGTTTATAACGTCAGTTTTTATATAACCGCCATGATAAACCTGGTGGGGCTTTATCATGTCGGTTATAAAATAACCGACGTCATAAACACGTGCGGGGGGAGTTTATCAGGTCGGTTATTTAATAACCGACGTGATAAACTCCTGGGCTATGGTTTATCACGTCAGTTATTAAATAACCGACGTGCTAAACTGGTCCCGGGAGGGGTTTATCAAGTCGGTTATTAAATAACCGACGTGCTAAATGAGTCCCAGGAGGGGTTTATCACCTCGCTTAATCAATAACCGAAGTGATAAAAGGCCTGGGAAATGGTTTATCACGTCGGTTATTAAATAACCGACGTGATAAACCATTTCCCAGGCTGTTTATCACGTCAGTTATTGATTAACTGACGTGATAAGGCATTTCTCAGGGCCTTTATCAGGTCGGTTAATACATAACCGATGTGATAAACCATGCTACAAGTGTTTATCATGTCGGTTATCAATAAAACCGACGTGATAAATGCTTCTTGATTTATTTTTCACATCAGTTATAAAATAACCAACGTGAAAGACAATTTTTTTAAAAAAAAAACCACTGCAGTCCTCGGCTCTCCCCCAAAATCAACCAGAAACCAAATCAATAATTCGTACCACAAAAACAGAAGATCAAAACATGAACTAAAGAAAATTTAAGCATTTACATTGATAACAGATAAAACTTACCCACTTGATAGCCCCCACCCTCATGTATTCCCCCTGTACAGCCCCACTTGACAGCCCCCACCACACCCCTGGATTGCCCCCCAACTCCCTAGACAGCTCCAAACACCCCGGGACAACCCCCCCCCCCACCCTCATGTATACCCCCCACACCCTGGACATCCCTCCCCCACCCCATTGGAGCCCCCACTACACCCCTGGACAGCCCCCCCCCCCCCCAAACCCCCTGGACAGCCCCAAACACCCCTCGACAACCCCCCACCCTCATGTATACCCCCACCCCACCAGACAGCCCTCCCAGACCTCTAGACATCCCCAACCCCACTGAACACCCCCACCCCCTTGAAACCCCTCCCCCCCAGACCAGAATCCATACCAGAAAAACCATCATAAGTATACCAAAACAAGAAGTATATCAAAATTAAACATTCACATGTATAAATTCCAAAACATACACTGTAAAATTCAAAAAAAAAACTAAATCCAACCTAAATGACTACAAAATACACAATTACAATGACAATATTCAAAATTACATTTTACATTACAAACAACACAAATTTAATCAAACCTGTAAAATAATTTGACCACTCCACTTGTAAGTGTTTGATGTCTTCAGCATTATAGGGTTGAGGGTCATCAAAAAGATAAAAATGAAAAGGATAGTAGTTAACGTGTATAATGAGTAAATCAAATTGGAATATTATGGCAAAGTTTAAGATGAAATCTTACCAGGTCAAAATTCACAACTGTCCCAGTTGTTATTATTTCATACATAAATCTTAACATATAATATCCGCATTTGATGACGCCTTGTTGTTCATGACAATTCTCTTTGAATGAGTGTAAATTAAATATATTATTTTAATGTAATAAATTAAAAGTTACAAATTATAAATGGATATTTACCTTTGCATTTAAATATTTGATCTTTGCATTCCTTTTCTTTGTGTTTTTCTGAAAGTAGACTCATGCCCTGTTAGAAAATAATACTAATGGGGTAAATTTAAAATTCATTATAATATATAAAAATATTGAGAAATTGAAACTTACTTTTCCAATATATTCTTAAAACGTTCCTCCACATCATCATGGACATAGCATATCCAATAAAGTGCTTTCTCCCTTGGGCTAAAAACCCCTAACATCCAACGATCACAGATAAAAGGAAATTTAACGTTAGTGGTTTTTTATGTTAAAAGATAATTTACTCATTGAGAGAGATGTGTTTCATACCTCTCGCAAAAATGCATCATCCAACATTGTGTGACTATATTCTTTTCAAGTCTTTCAGCATTATAAATCACTCTTTGTTCCTCATCCAATGCACATGCTTCAGGGGAAATCAATTGCGGGTCCATGAATCCATATACATCTGTCAGCTCATTCCTCTCAAAAATTTTATAAAGATACCTAATACAAAATAGACATAAGTATACATTTTTAATAAATATAACACAGGGATAAGGTGTTGAGACTTACATGGATAAAATTTGCACCCCGTTGATGCCCAACTTATCTCCAGTAACAAGCTCCATGATATCAGTTTTCATAATCCCCACATTTATTTCACATCCAAAAACATGAGCTTCCTTTGTAAACTCATAATGATCTGCCAACAAATTTGAATATCTTGAAAATCTATCCAGAATACTAGATTCTATATCTTATGTCATAGTTATTTGTCTTTGTTGTTGTCTATACAGTATTTCTTTACCTTTGAAGTATTCCTGTAAAAATAAACTGAAAAATATATTAGTTTTAAAATGATAAAACAACTTTAATAAAAAAATAAATGATATAACATTCATACCTCTATGGTAGTGAGTCGAAGAAGTCTGGATAGACAAATTAAAAAATGACCGATACTATGTCCAACTATTTCCACCTCATCTGTAGGTAATGGTACCGGAGATGATACAGTGAACCTCTGATTCTCTACCTCTAATTGTTGATGATGAACTGTGTCTCCTATACAATATTCCAACCCATATGCTACTATATGCTGTTGAGAATCATCAACATACAAATCACAATAAGTAGAAAGCTACGGAAGAAAAGTAGGATAAAAAATCGGGTCCGCGGGCTGAGGTGGGCGAGTGGGAGCTACTGGCGTAGGTGGAGGATAAATAATGGGGTCTGCCGAGGGAGGTGGAGGAGTGGGAGCTACAGTCTGAAATTGTCTTTGCATGTCTGCAAACATAGACTGCACCGATGCTCTAATCATGTCCTCCATCGTCGCATTAATATTATGAATTTTTTCCTCCAAGGAGTCAATTTTTTTTTCTATATACCCCCTCAACGTTTGAAGTTGAAGAACGTGGCAACATGTTTCTTACCGATACACCTGCCGAATATCCTCTTACACGACTAGGATGTTCGGGCCTTCCCAATGCTATAGATAAAATATATTCCCTCCCAGTAGATGTAAATGTCCCCAATGAACTCTGCTCCTCAAGAGAGTCCTGTATTAATTAATTTAACATTTCTGTAATGATTGAAATTATATGAAGAAAATGGTTAACTTAAATAAATAAAATATATATCTTACAATCCTCTCAGGTAAGATTCTCGATTCATCCAAAAGATATTTCCCTTTTTTCCCATCTGAGCTCTCTTCCATTTTTCATATCTAGATGGAGGGGATGGAGGGGCCACCTCTCGAGAGCTTGAAGACTCTGCTCTTAGTTGTTGAAATTTTTCCGCCATCATTTGTTCTTCCAATAATTCATACCCTCCCTGAGATAAAATATGAGGGTATACATTTTTAAATTGGATCTCCTGATGAGAATTCCTTGTTTGCTGTAAATTAAGAATAATAAATCATTAACAAAATGTTAATAAGATCATTTATATAAGAAATCTTATAAAAGTTTACATTGGCCTTACCAAAAAATGACTCTTTTCTTCTTCATTAAAAAAACTGTCTCCATGTGTCTTCATCTATAAAAGGATATATACGACATGGATTGTCATGACTCCTATGACCATAAATAAAATTATATGAGAGGGTTGATTTGAAATCCCTCCATCTCTTGGAAGCCAACGATAAGCATTTCTTCCTGACTCCTCCAGTGTCAGGAATATCAAATGTCATCTGATAAAGAATAGGTTAAACATATTATATATACTAGAAACATTTAAAGAATATTCAAACAATATCAAAATATCTTACCAAAATAGACTCCCATAATTGAGAGATTATCACTTTATCCACACTTCTCCAGTCATCATACAGTATGCTTACTTTTCTCTTATCCTGAGTTGCTACAAAACTCTTAAAATATTTTGCATATAGACCTCTAGGAATATCATCATCATCAAAATCAATGACTATCCTCTGATCATGCGTACATGTAACTGATAATTTTGGTAAACGTGTGCACCCACGTTTACCAACCTTTGAACTCTTTGTTCTAATAGGAGAATGTTAATGTTCCTACCCAGAGGTATGACCAATATGCTCTTCTCCAGAATCATGTCGTTGATCAACTGAATGATCTTTCATTATCCTTCAAAAAAAAACAAATGTTAGTTCAAAAATATTAAAAAAGAAATATTTTAAATCTACTATAATCATAAAATAGAAATGTGTACTAAGTTACGTAATAGTAAACATTGGTAATAAGGTAAGCATGTTAAACAATGGTAAAGATGGTAAAGATGGTAAACATGGTCAAGATGGTAAACATGGTAAACATGGTAAACCTGGTAAACATGGTAAAGTAATTGTCACTGAACAAAAATAATAGATATATAATTCATGTAATGGTAAACATGATAAAGTAAACTAAACAAACATAAAACAAACAAAAACTTATACTTATTTTGTTTTAAAACATGTTTTAATAAATAAAAAGCTTACAACATCTAACTTTTATGAAAAAAATGTAAAAAATAAATAAACAAATGTTACCTGTAAATTTAAGAATGTAAAAATGGATTGTTTTCCCAAATTCCTTCGTCGTGATCGTTCCTTATGGCACAAACCATGTCTTCAACATGCTCATCATTATGTTCTGTTAATATTTCCATGGAAGTAGGGATCTCACATAAATCAGCATCTTCATCAACTTCATCCTCACCAACATATTGCTTTTACCTTGTAAAACAACAGCCCACTGCATATCCGATTGATCTATTACATAGAAAATTTGTTTTGCATGTGTTTCCATTATAAAAGAATCAGTTGTCTCTTCCAATCTATTCAGATTAACAAGTGTCATTCCAAATTCATCGTGTCTTCCAATATTGTTACCAATAAACCATTTACAGTTAAAAATATGAACTTTAATTTTAATGTAATCAACCTCCCATATGTCTTCATTCACTCCATAATATGCACTTGATGCAGAAATTGGGTTTTTTTCCTTAGCAATCAAAAAATGCATTGCTTCTGCAAACACCAATACACCACTATTCTGAACTGCACTTCTGTTGTCCTAAGCTTTCGTATGAAATGTATAACCATTAATGTCATAACCGGACCATGTTATCACATTTAAACATGGACCACCCACTATCCATTTTAATGTCTCTGATACATCTGATCTACCAAGCAAAGTCTTTTTAATCCATGACAAAAAAGTTTTGTTGTTCTCATTGAAAATAAACATTTCTTTATTCTTTCGATGACATTATTTCAACTCATTAATATGCAATGTGATATACGGTTGAGCATCAGCTATGTTATTCAAGATGTATGACTCTAACTTCTTCATCTGTTCAGCTGACAATGATTTGACTTTCAAGCCACGAATCCCATTTCCCTCATTATTAACTCATTCATGGCGAGATGGAGGAAAATCTATGTGTTTCACCATAGCCATGTAGCTCGTAAAAACTCTGCTACCTCCTCAGAAATATACTTTTCAATAATGGAGGCTTCAGGTCGATATGGATTTTAACCTACTCCTTTAATATTTTCATATAACTTTCAAAAGGATACATCCAACGAAGATATACAGGTCTACAAAGCTTTATTTCTCGAACCAGATGAATCATTAAATGCACCATTATATCAAAAAAGGTTGGAGGAAAACACATTTCCAATTGACAATGTATAAAAATTGCATCCTTTTCCAAAATGTTCAAAGCATTCATATCAATCTCCTTATTACAAATCGAATTGAAAAAATAACACAACTTCATCATATTCTTTCTGACATGAATGGGCAATATTCCACACAATGCAACTGGTATAATTTGTTGCATCATGACGTGAAAATCATGTGATTTCATACCTATCAACTTAAAGTCCTTAAATGAGACAAAAATTTTTACATTTGAAGAATAACCTTGAGGCACATTGATATCATGAAGACACTGACAAAAGCAAATTTTCTCCCTCTTCGATAATGTAGGACAAGCCGGGGGAAGAAATGTTCGTCTTCCTTTAAGAGTAGGAGCTAACTCCAAACATATTCCCATTGATAGTAAGTCTAATCTTGCATTCAACCCATCTTTAGTCTTTACTTTAATATCTAAAAATGTTCCAATGAAACAATCACATATATTCTTCTCCACATGCATGACATCAATATTATGTTTAACTTCATGATACCTCCAATATGGTAGCTCAAAAAATATTGACCTTTTCTTCCAAATATGTCTATCATTACCAGATATTTGTCTCTTTCCAAATGTCACATCATGGTTTTTCACTCTCTCAAAATATAGATCCGGGGATAAAGGTTTTGGAGAAGTATCAAATTCTTGTGATCCATTGAATGCCTTTTTTAGTCTTCTATAAGGGTGATCCATAGGCAAAAACTTTCGATGACCCATGTACACTGTTTTCCTCCCATGATGAAATTGACAATATGACGTCTGTTGTTCGCAAATTGGACATGCTTTATGCCCTTTAACACTGTATCCAGACCAATTTTGATACGCTGGGAAGTCATTTATAGTGAACAAAAGCACTGCATGTAGTTGAAAATATTCCATTTTATAAGAATCATACACCCTAATACCATCAGCCCATAGAAATTTCAAATCATCAATCAATAGTGACAAGTAAACATCAATATCATTTCCAGGTTGCTTTGGACCAGAGATCATTATACTCAACATGACATACTTGCGCTTCATACAAACTTCAGGAGAGAGGTTATAAATTACCAATAAAACAGGCCATGAACTATGTGTGCTACTGAGGGTTCGGTATGGATTCATTCCATCTGTGCACAACCCTAATATGAGATTTCTTATTTCATTTCCAAATGTAGAATACTGCACATCAATTTTCATCCATTGTGGACAATCATCTGGATGACGTATTTTTCCATCACATACCCGCTCATCAGTATGCCATCTTAACCTTTTTGAATTATGTGAATTTTCAAATAAACATTTGAAACGATGAATTATTGGAAGGTACCAAAATACCTTTGAAGGGAGCTCTGTAATCTCTACATCAGCCTGCGATTTCTCGTTCACCTTATACCGTGATGTCCCACATTTAGGACACTGTGACAGAAATTCATATTCCTTCCTATATATAATGCAGTCATTCAGACAGGCATTTATTTTCTTGTATCCTAATCCCATCAGGCATAATATTTATTTGGCCTTGTAATGTGAATCTTGAAGATTGTTTTCTTTTGGAAGAATGTATTTCATCAATTATATCAGCTCTGTAAAACTTCTGTCAATCCATCCATGTTTCACCTTCATTTTAATCAATCTTAACACCGCCGACAAAACCGTAAAATCTGTACAACCAGGATATAATGGTTTTTCAGCATCACCATATAGATGCGCAACTGTCGGTTCTATCTCAATTTTTTCTACTACAATATCATGAATCATTTCTTCAATTCCATCAGAGTTACCATCTTGTGAATCATCATCATTAGTGACATTTCATCCAGTTTCACCATGCCAAATCCAAGGTCTGCAACTCGGATTAAAACCATGACTTATCAGATGATCTTTTATCTCTCCACTTTTCAACTTCTTCATTTTCAAACATTTCAGAGATGGACAGAAAAAAATGTCACTACTTGGAACATTTCGTTTAGCAAATTTCAAAAAGGCATCAACACCTTCGTCATATTCATTTATCATTTGATGTGCTATAATCCAACTTCGACTCATTATTAACTATAAAAAATATTGAAAAGAAATATATTTTTTAGATAAGAAAAATATAAGTTTATAAGAAAAAAATCATAATTTGAATGTAAAACAATTTTTAAATATAAAACAAATCTATGCGTTTTAAAAAAATATGCTTGAATATTATTATTAAAAGAAAATATAGTTAGATATAACAGTTTTAAATTCCATTGAATAAAAGAAAACTATGGTGCCTAAAAGGTTGATAGAGAATTGGAGATAATGGAGTAAACCTGAGAATCAAATCATATTTAAACTAAAAATTCAGATGGAGAAAATTACCCCTCCTGGACACCACCCTCCACCCCCGACCCCCTTGGACACCCCCCTTGGACACCCCCAACCCTCTGGACAGCACCCCACCCCCCGGACAACCCCCAAAACCTTCTGGATAGGCCCCCACCCCCTTGGACAGTGCCCCCCAACACACCCACCCCCTTGGACACCCCCCTGGACACCCCCAACCCTCTGGACAACCCCCACCCCTCGGCTAACCCCCAAAACCCACTGGGCAGGCCCCCCACCCCCTTGTACAGCCCCCCACACCCACCCACCCCCTTGGACACCACCCAACCCTCTGGACAGCCCCCATCCCCCGGACAACCCCCAAACAATGGTTTACATATAAAAACTAGGCATGGTGAACAACTAAAAAGACATGAATTTAATATATACATCAGCCTGAAATAGATGGAATTAAATATTATTAAATATGGATACTTAAATGATCATATGATAATTAAAAATAACCATTGATATTCAACTAGTCAAATGATCACAAGTTTTCTTGATAATTAATATCATAATGAGGTAATGGATAATTCTAGAAATCATAAACATATTGTCGAGGCCTTGGGAAAGGCCTCAAAAAATACTAGGGTAAGACCACAGAAGAACCCATTTTTATTTGGAATCAATGAGACATAGTGATGAATCGAAGGGCCATAGAGGTCAACAGCCATTACATTATATGTCTAATAGATTCTCATTTAAAAGAGGATAAACATAAGCAGCAACAACACATGAAATATCATTTCCGAATTCATACATTTAATCAATAACCATTCTATGCAGTAATATACGTGAATGTGATCATTAGTTGTCAATGAAAACAAAAATTACCATCAATGTCGGGCATTCGCGAACCAAAAACAAACTAAATAAAAGTAGTTGAGTCTTAAATGAATATTGAGAGTCGATCTAATAGATCTTGGGATGATAAATAAGATGATGATGGAAAAAAGAGGTAAGAGGGTTCGAAATCGAAGAATCTTACCTAGTTTAAACACAAAAATCACAAAACATAAATATAGACTATCCGGGAAAAAATGAACAAAATAAATTCATGGAAGGCTTACTTGAGTTATGTGAGTTGAGATGATAGATCCAAGAAGAGTAAATATGATAACGATGAAGGAAAAAAGAGTTTAACTTAGTGAGATCGATGAGTTGATTAGGGTTTACCGTGCGAGAGAGACGAGCCGCCAGACTGTCGATCGAAATAATGTAAATTACAATCCACGGGGCTTGTTAATTTTTTAAATGTTTTATAACGTCGGTTATTTAATAACCAATATTATAAACTGTTTTTTTACATTTATAACGTCAGTTATTATAATAACCAACGTTATAAATGCATCAGATACAGCTTTTTTAAGTCGGTTATTTTATAACCGACGTAAAAAAATCCACGTGTTGGTTTTTTACGTCGGTTATTCTATAACCGACATAAAAAAGACATCAAAATCACAGTTTTTTACGTCAGGTATTGTATAACTTACGTAAAAAACATTCTGTGGGTTGTTTTGGTATGTCAGTTATAAAATAAACGACGTCAAAAAGGCCTCAAAACCCGCATTTTGTACGTCCGTTATTTTATAACCGACGTAAAAAACCCCCGCGCTTTGGTTTGTTACGTCGGTTATTTGATAACCGACGTAAAAAACTCGTAGATATCTCTTTTTTTACATCGGTTATCAAATAACCGACATGAAGACCCCCGCACTTTTGTTTTTTACGTCGGTTAATTTATAACCGACGTAAAAACTGAACACGCGCGATTTGTAACGTCAGTTATTAAAATAACCGATGTTAAAAAGCTACTCACTGCATATGTTACGTTGGTTATAAAATAACCAACATAAAAAACCACGTTTCGTAGATTCTCACATCGGTTATATATAACTGACGTAAAAAATGGTGATGTAATTAACATTTTCTGCACTAGTGCGCACGAGAGACCTTCCTTAATAGTGTGTGTTGCACGCATGACCGAGTTTCACTAAACAATGATATATTATTATAATATTATTATTAAATAGATGTAATGAATAGTATTAACCACATTTTTAATTTTATAACATTATCATTCATCTTATACATATTCTAGAACATGGTATGTGGACAAAATTTATTTTTCAGATAAAAGAATTATTTTCCAAAAAATGATGTTTTGTCACCTTTTGATGGCACACCAATTTTAAAATATAATTTTTGACAAGTTTATAAGTTCAATTTAAAAATTTAATCTTCTTCTTTTGAATCAGGATTTAAAAATTTAAGTTGAATAAATGTTTGACATTATTCTGATAACCTTCATATTTTGATGAATATTATAAATACTCTAAATTTTAATTAAAAACAACTTTTTTTATCGAGATAATTTATATTGTTAAATTAGAAAATTGAATGGTTTTAAAGTAAAAATAGAACATATTTATACCATTTAATATAATTTATGTCATTATCATTAATTTTACATTGAATTCATCGTTAAAAACATTTTAATCTTTTGCAATGTTTTAAATAAAAACCCGTTTTTTCGACAATAGGATAAATTTTAAATTAATTACTGAAAAATTGGTGTTTTTAATTTAAAAAAATGGATTTCATATTTTTAATCAGTCGGTTCAAATTATGTTAATAGGATACGTGTATTTTTGGCCATTCTGAATAGTAACTACTGTAAATTTTATTTACCATAGTTAAAGATAAATAGGGTAATTAAGGGTAAAAATAATATTATAAAATTACCCTAAAACTTGTCATAATATAATTGGATGATTATATTTCGTCTTAAAATATACTTGGGTTGAATTTTTATCTATTGGAACCCTCTTGGATGAGATTAATACCATTAATTTATTTTAGTTAAAAGAATGTGAAATATGTCTCACTCAAACTTTAATAATTACATTATTTATAATATAAGGTTAAACATAATATAAATTCTATTATAAATAACAATTTTAAAGATAAATTTTTTTATCATGTTATTTTATTTTTAATTTTTAATAAATACATAATTACCTTAATAGCTCATACATTCATGATTCAGAAATTATTTATTTAGTGAAAAATCAATAATATAATTTTTATTAAAATAATAATACCCATCATAAGTCCCAAAAACAAGACCAAAACTTATTTTTATAGTCTATCTACACCATAATCTTCCATGTGTCTACATTTGGACCATTTTCAGGCTTATAAACAGATTATGACATTTAGATTATTTTATTTTAAATGATGTCAAAGTTTCCACCTTCAAAATTTAATAAAGATAACATTTTAAAAGTTGGTTGTTTTAAAAGATAAATTAGACTAAAAGTGTTATTATGAAATAAATTATATTTTTCTTAATCATAGTATTTGTTTTTAATTTTTAGGCAACAAATAAGTATGTTAAATAATTATACAAAAATGTTGTAGTAATTATTTTATTAAGAGAAATATCAAATAAATGGATATAAAATATTAAAATAAATATTATATGAACTAATTAATGTGATACACGAATTTTATAGATTAATAAAACATGTTGGGAATATATTAAATATTTTTTTGAATATATCTTATGTGTGGATTTTATTTAAATTCATATAATTAAATAGTGTCAAAATTGACAATGTTGATATTTTATAAAACTAAAATATTATTAAATTGTATAAAAATCACAAAAATATTTAAAAATTATATGGACTCCAATATCATAAAGTATCCAAATATGGAAAATTATAAACATACTTGTATTTATAACTATTTAAAATTTAGAATATTATTACCACAAATAAAATTAAATAGATTAAATAAGGATAAATAAAAATGATAATTTTTAAAATAAAATCAAAACATATCTCAATTTTATTTTTCGATGAGATTACAACCCTATATCATATAATCTTCGATGTTGATTCATTTTGGAGGTTTTTAAGTGGGTTTGGTTTTTATTATAAATTAATATGTTTGAGGTTCCCAAAAGTGCATCTTTCTTCTCTTATAAAAGGGCACCTCCTCCCTCTCCTCTTTACTCCATTTTGAGATCTCAAACTCATTAGAACCCCCACCTAGTTCCCTTATAAACGTCCCTATCAACATACTAGATGTCCTGGTCTTCTTCAAATACCATCATTAGTGCTCTAAGAGGATGTTTAGAAGAGGCACGTTGAAGAAGAGGTAATATCTTTTACCAAATCTTTCAAACTTATTTCTTCATCTATTTCCTCTATATGAGTTGTTTCATAACTAATAAATAAATAAAGTTTCACTTATATACTGATATGTTATTATGAATATGAAATAACCATGTCCCATTTTCTATCCATTCTATAAAAAATGAAATCACCACACGTGCGTAGGTACGACCTACCGTCTCCACGCTGTGGTGTAATCTATTGTTCATAACCATACTACATGGATGGGTATAATAATGGAAGAAATAACTATATATGATTATTATAACATGATAATAATTATGATATATTATATCATCCACTACAATTCCATTTAATAAATATTGGAATGATATCATCGCTCGTGCGTACGTACGAATTACCATTGCCACGACGTGATGAGATTCATTCTCCATGTTATCCATTCAAGAATGATTATAAAGTATATATAATGAAAATTAATATGACATAATAATAATACTGTATTTATGTGTGTGTATGTGTATATATATATCATCTACTTACTTTCATTCGGGTAAATAAGGAAAGGAAAACAACGTTCATGCATACGTTCGACCTACCGTCACCATGAACTGTGTATTTCACTTCATTTATCTATCTATTATATATATATAATGAATATATATATGATATATAAATCATTTTTTACATTATAGAAGTATATAAATCTATATGTAATAATATCAAGAACAACAATTCCAAACACGTATGATAAATGAAACGATTATAACTGAAAATGATGCTTCAACAAGGAATTGAAAAATGAATGGGTTATGTAATGTAATAAGTGGATCACATATGATATCATAAAACTGACTATGATTCAGTAATAAGTCAATGACATTATTTAAATCATTATACAAGATGTCAAACACATAAGGAAGAAATCAGTCGTAAGGTAAGGGATTATTTCATCTCACTTTTATTTCTGTCAGACGTATGCCTTAATCACCATATATTTCTTTTGTATGGTGTTTATGCATCCCATGAATGTTTGATTATTTTTATTAAAAAGGATATGATGTTTAAATATTCATGTAATTTTCTTTATTTTATTACATGTATGATTCTACCAATTATAAATTGTAAGGGATAATTTTGCAATCTCATTTTTAGCTGAGATTGCTTATACGTAAGTATTTACTGGCGTTATAATTATAATCAATTTCCATGTTTTCGGAAAATGATTTCATAAAATGATTACTATTATTCTATTTATTTTTAAATTCATTTTAACTCTTTATTTAATTTTACCACATTGTATGGAAGGAATCTTTCTTTTGTTTACTATACAAGGTACTTTTTGACTTTTTCGGCAAAAGTACAAGGAGAATTATTTTTTAACTTATACGGCATGAAAGGATTTTTACGGTTTCATGACGCCTTATTTCCAGGAAGCTTCCTCTATAAGATTTCATGGTTATTTTCAACTAAATTATTTTCATTTAAAATTTCTTGGTATTTTGAGAAAAGAAAATGATTTTGAATAAGAAAATATATTTTCCTCAAGAATTAATTTCAAGTGTTTTCTCAAAACTATTTTCCATATAAGATGAAATTATTTAATATGGATATGTTTCATATATAATGTCCCTATTATTTACATGGTATTATTTTGTTTTTGATGAAATTATATCCATTGTTTTATATGGATTATGTTATGATGGGATGATGTATATGAAACCTATTTTATTCATTGGGTTATGATGAATGATTTATGTTTATTTTGTGGCACTCGAAAGAATGATTTCATTATTAGATGGGTGGGACCTATATCTCCCTCTGATGCATTGGGCAAAGATTTATATCTCATTATATAAACATGGCTGGAATGGAAAGTAAATCTAGTTCAGTAATATAGGGATGGAACAACATGTAAACCCAGTTTAGTAATGGACTTCGTCCACTATGATGTTTGTGGAAGAAATGACTTAGCTACTATTGAAATAATAATATGTGATTATTAGTTTTCCATAATTAAATGTTTTATTCCAATGTTATTCTTTCATGGATTTTTTTCCTTTATGATTTATGCCTTATGTACTTCCAAGTTTTATGTCACTGCTCAAGATTTTGATGTTTAAATTTTATGTTCATGTTTTTAAGTTCAAATGTTTATGTATTTTTTTATGTTATACATGTTTACCTTTACTGAGCATTCGAGCTCACCCTTTCTATTTTTTATGTTTTCTTTTCTCCAGAACACAAATAATGTTTTTAGGTAAGAAAATAAAAGATGAAGTTCTTTATGGGAGATGTTGAAGATCTTTCACCATGATTACAAGATTATGTTCCGAGTTTCCAAAGACACTAAACTATTACAGTCCTTGGGTTTCTGCTTTTGTTATGTATTAAGTATTCCGAAAAAGTAATGTAATTTCCATGTACTTCAATCTTGGATCTCTATAATAATAATGCCACCAACATTTTCCTTATCACTATCAAAGATGTCCCCCTATTTTCAAGGGAAATGGACCTCTTGGTATCCATCATTCAGTCATTGTTCCTACTGAAATTGACTTTTAGTATCAATCATAGTAAAATAGTGTGGTTGTTCTACAAACTCATGACTATCATGTATCCCCTTCTTCATTACACCTTATCCAATTACATCATCCTGAGAAGAGAAATGATGCTTCATATTTCCACCTTCATCCATTAGAGTACCCTCCTCTACATGATATAACTTCGCATGCTCCAATTATGGATCATTCAAAGGCACAACAAGGGAAACTTGATAATTTAAAGGAACAACCCGATCTTGTTCCAAAGACAATTCATAATTCACCAATACTACAAACTGATTTCCATAATCAATATGGGGCACCTGATTCCCTTTGTTTGGCCACATCCCAAGTGATATCCTCACCCAGTCACCTCTTTATTCAACTGAGCTTCATGCCTGCAATTCCATTACAGGACCATCCCTCACTACATCGTTTCTCCATATGGATTCAAAAACATGCTACACATTGACCACCAATTCTCCTATATTAGGAACCCCTAGATCACGTTTTAGACAATCAAACACCTTATCCACACTCGGGTTCAATAATACCTCAACTGCCTTCATTGGTGGTCCTTGTAATGCATTAGCACAAATAGAAAAAGACTTTGACAACTTCCTAGGGACCAGGTCCTGATTTCCCTAATAAGAATTCATATTCACCTCAACCTGTCCATCCAAAACCACATGTGGATCCACCATTCTACTTGTGCACATTTCATTCTAATGCCCAATTTTGAAACACCTAGAGTAGTAATAAATCCATGATTCAAGTACCATAATATGATTATATCTAAACTCTTCACTTGCAATAATAATGAATGATTTAACCGGATATCTAGATATATCCTCGTCAACACAAATTCATGGTGAAATATTGTGAAAAACAACCCTATCTCTACATTCTGAGAAAAGGTAATAGCCAACAAAATTCTCAATCATATTAATGATATAAGGATTCTCATATGGTAGGGATAGTTCTGTGAATCTTACCCAAATTGTCATGGTTGGAGAATCACATTTCATATGGTAGTCATATGTACATTGGAAGTGAAAAAATATGTGGCCATTGTAAGATTGAAGAGCAGAATACCATTCTAGTATCATTTATTCTTCCAAAGAAAATCGAATTATAAAGTTCCTTGAGTCAAGGATACCCACTATGGCGCTCTCTTATAGATTCCATAGAGCGATGAAAAAATGATCAAAAATATCCACGGGGAGACATCATTTCTTGAATCGTGCTTTCAATGTCAGGTTCAGCAAAGAGGAAGCATCAGTGAACTGTCGAGCCATGATCGAATGTTATAGGATCCAACCAAAAACTATGGAACATTGGGGGGAGAGAGATTTTTGGGAATGATCACATGCAATTGGGGTTTGAGAAGGGTATAAACCAATGATCTACATAGGGAAGTGAACCCCCCCCCCCACCCTCCACCAAGGGTGGAGGGACCTGATTGGAGACCATCGCTTCCTAGGGTGGTGGTCGCCAAGCGTGAACCCTAGCTCCCATCCTCCTTCATCTAAATTTGAATAATGAAAATACTTTATTCATAAAATCAAAACGACCACATGTGAGAGGCTTAGAAAAAATAAATTCTAACTAATTCTTAGAAGAGATATATAAACTTTTAGATAATGTATTATTATGAAATAATTACCTATATCTATATGCTTAATTATTGAATGATTTATGAGTTTTCTAAAAAAAAATTTAGAAATAGTGTTATCACATTTTATTGAAACATGATTGTAATTGAATCTAAAATCCATCAACGCATGATTTATCCACAATACATGTTCATAAAATTTAAAATATAAATATATCTTGATTCAGTAATAAATAATGTCATAGAGTGTTGTGTCTTACTAGAAAATTATACCATATATTTACTTTGAAAATTGTAGTTTTCTAAATTACTATTAATATCCAGTCTACCATAACAAAATTTGATATCTGAATAATACATTAGATTAAAATCATCTATTATTATAAATAGTAAGGAAAGAGAATTTGTAACTTGTAAATACCATAAAATAATTTTGGAGGTTTTTAAATGATATTACATGAGATTTTCATGGAATATAGCACATATAAATACATGAATCATATTTTCTGATCGACTAGATATTAGATATAGTAGAATACAAATTATTCCACTATATAAATTGTTCTAAACTAGTTTACCTTCTTTATCCAAGTCAAGTTTTCCATTATAATTCATTGGAATTTTATTTACTTTACCACTTTCAGGAACATATATTGTAATTAAGAAAAGTATTTATTTACTTTTACTGAGAACCAACCTAATGAATTATTAATAAATATTTAAACCTATAATATAATTTACCTCACCCATAATACTCATTTAAATTTTTTTTCAAGAGTTTTAAATTTTCATAAAATATTTCTTCTTTAAAGAACCAAAAAATTACATCACCAACATATATATGATGTAAAAAATATCACAATATGATTTTTTTAAAAGATAGGTATTTTTCACTCCTATTGAAAATTAATTTGATATAAAAAAAAGAACCCAAACATTCATACCAAGCTCTAGGTTCTAGTATAAGAACATAATGAACCCTGGTATGTTTGTAAAATGAATTTAGAAAATGTCGATTTTCGAAACCATGAGGTTGTTAAACATTAACTTCCACCATAGAAAAAACATTTTAAAAATTATATTTTACATCTATATGATATAAATTAAAATTAATATGTGATGTATAGGCTAGGATAATTTTAATAGATTTTAGACTAGATATAGCTGAAAAGGTATCTTCATAATATATACCTTCTTCTTGGATATATCCTTTAGCTACTAGTCTAGTCTTTTTCCTAGTTATCACACCATGATTTTCCTATTTATTCCTAAAAAACATTAAGTTCATATAAAAATATAGCCATTGCTTTTACTAAATAATTCACATACCATGTTCTTATTGAGATGGTTGAATTAGTTTTTACATAGAAAAACCCCAATCCTCATCATATATGGATTCTTATATGGGTTTAGGATCTAGTTGAGAAAAATTCATAAAAGTATTCATTATTTTATACACTTATTCATGTCCCAATTCATTCATCTAAACATCCTATAACTGTTTCTATGGGATGGTTTTTAGGGTTTCTAATCTATCTAGAATACACCCTTTGTTGTTCACTAGTACCCATCCTTTTAGGAATTTTTTTAGGAAAATAAAGTTCCAACTCATCATACTTTTTACTATTAAATAGTGGTTAGGTATCATGTTTTCAAAAGAATAGGTTAACTCATCATATTGAATCATTTTGGGATCAAATATTACCAAATTTCACATGAGTTTATTGTTCAATAATATTTGACCATATGTTGGAAACTCTACAACCCTTAAAATAGTAAAAATAGCCATGGAAAATTCCTTTATCATCTTTTGTATCAAATTTATCAGTATTATCCTTGATGCAAAGAATATCAACCTTACATCCAAACACTTTAAAGTATACAAAATTTGGATTTCTATTATTCCATATCTCATAGGGTTTTTTCTTAAAAATATTTCTAATTAAAATTTTATTTAAGATTGAACATGATGTATTTATAGATTCAACACAAAAATGAGTAGGAAATTTATATTCAGATAACATTATCCTAGAAATTTCTTGCAAAATACTATTCCTCATTTCAATAACACCACTATTTGGAGGTGTCTTTGGGATAGAAAAGGTATTTTTGATTTTCTGTTCTTAAAATAATAATTAAACTCATGGTTTTCAAATTATCCTCTATTATAACTTATTAAATTTATAATTTTGGGGTCATTATCTTTTCAAACCAATTTAAATATATATATATATATAAATAGAAAATAAATTACATTTAAAAATCTAATAGAAAACCTCTATAAGTCTTGAAAAACTATCAACTAACACATAAACAAAATATTTTCTTCTCAGGCTTGAAGTTGTAGGTGGCCCAAAAATTTTGTATGAATTAGCTATAGGGGTTTAAAAGTAACAAGCTATTTTATTGGTCTAAAATATTACTTGTGTTGCTTTTCCCAATTCAAATGAATTACATTATTTATTTTTTATTTAATTTTATTTGAGGTAAATCTAAAACTAAATTACTTTTGGAAAAGTTTATCAAATATTAGATATTACAATGTCTTGGTGTTCAATTCCAAATATAGGCTCAATTTTTTTCAACATTTAAATTGTTTACTTTTTTTCAACTGAAAGAATTAACATCTATAGTATATACATTATTCATTGTGGGATATTTAAATTTTAAAAAAATTAACTTTTAAAATAAAACAAACATTATTTAAAAAATCTATAAAATAGCCTCCATCAAAAAGTTTTAAAATATATATAATGTTTTTATTTAATCATTACACATAAATTAATTTATTAATGAGAACTTGTTTTGGATTTTGAACTAATAAAAAACACATAATTATTCCTTGTTCATTATCTCCAAAAGTGACATAGCCCCAATAAATATTTTATATAGATTGTAAATTAGAGAAATATCCACTCATATGTATTGAGAATCCACTGTCCATATACCATTTCTCATTGATTCTCTTGGAAATTTTTACTTATAAAGACAAGTCAAACAAGAAATTATTTTGGCACCTAAATTCCCTTGGGTCCAGTAATTTTAGGAACATAAATATATTTATTCTATGTAGAAAATACCGCACTAAATTTTTATTTTTTTTGAAAAAAATAAATTCTTAGCCGCAAAAAATTGAGGGGTTGTTAATCTACAATTAATAGCATAGTTCCCTGATTTTCTAAAATTAAAAGTAGTTATTTTGGAGATATTTTTGTTCTTATAACTGGCCAAAAAATATTTTTTTATAATGTTGTGAATTATCATCTTGACTACCCATTCCAAATATATTTTTGTGAGTATTATTGTTTCCAAGAATTTTATTCAAGTAATTTTCACCATTTGTGAAAACACTTACACCATATTTATCATCGTAAAATTGTCTTTTCATTATTTCTATCTTGTTTCCATGTTCAGCATGAAAAATATTATAATTCTCTAGATTAGTTATCAAATATAATATTTGTTTAGTTAATTCCTCTTACTCAATTAAAACATGATTATAATATTTTTTGAGGGATTTTTTTTTCAAGATTTCATATTTGGTTTCAAAAATGGTAGAATATTCATTTAATTATTTATAAGAGAAATTTCAATTATCAGATTTAGATACATGCTTAGAATAATAATAAGAATATACCACATATGATTAACCCATAATAAAAGGATGTCCTTTTTGTTTAAAGTTTGAGATTATGAATTTGAATATGTATCATCACTATAATTTTAAGAAGAATTCAATGTTTCTTTCATTCCATTCAATGATTTCATCTTATATCTAGCCTTATTGGAATACATTTTCATAGATTTTTTATTGTCATTCAACTGAGGGTAAACTATCTTGATATGACAAAACCTCTTAATTTCATAACATATTACATATTTAGAATTTTACTGGCAATTATTATACTTATTAAAGGGTTTATTGAAACCTCTTCTCTTTTCAAAAAACATTTTGAAATTTCTTGGAAAAGTGAGAAATATCACTATGTAAAGTATATCTATTTGAATTATATTCATTTAATGACTCATCCAATTATATATATTTTTTATTCTTATCATCTTTTGAGGTTTAAACTTCTAGATTAAACTTTTACTTCTTTACCAATCTATACCCTATATATTCCTCTTTCATCTCAGTATTATACATTATAAGAGTTCCATTAAGATCTTTTATTTTTAAATTATAGACCATTTTTTATTTTATAAAAGAATCCAATATTCTTCACTATTTAGTTTATAGAATTTTGATAATTTTCAAGTCTCTATATGGTTTAGGAGTGGGTATTTATAAAGGGATAATATTATCCCATCTTTATAATTTAATAATGATTCATAATTCACTAATAGTAATTTACTAAAATTTATTTTATGAAAATTTGAAACATATCCTCTTTCTCATATGGAATGATATTATGTTCCAAAATATTTGAAAAAAAAATAAATTTGAATATTAATAATATGAATCATAGTGTTGCCTTCTTCTGCTATCATGTTTACAAAACCCAGGCTTCCATAAAATATCATTCTAATAGAATTTTGTTTCGTGATAATCCTTTTTATGTATCACCATATTCCCAAAATTCTAACATATAGGGCTAGGTTTAATCGATTTCCCTTAACGCTTCCCTCTATATTTATTCATTTAAGGTATCTGATTCCCTAAATAATGTGAAAGTACTCTTTCATCATCATTCATTTCATTTTTTTATGTTTCTTAAGCTTCCTTCCACTGGAGCTATTTATTTAGAATAACGTGTTGGATGTTTGTGAACACTATATCAATTATACAATAATAATTTCTCACCAACATCACTATCACTTCCCAAAATTATGGAAAATTTGATTACATTGAAATCACCAAAAAAAATAATCATATATTGTTACTTTAATTTCCATTAGTTGATTCGAGATCATGTTAATTTTATTTACCAGATATGATACTAATATCCCTTTGATAATATCACACTAAATAACCTAGGCACAGGAATCAAATTGTTGATCATAATAATATTCTCATACAAATCTGTTAGAAATTCCATATGTTCTATAGTTTTATTTCTTCAGATATTGAAAAAAACTCCTTAATAACTTCATTCGAATAATCTATGGTCTTTTCAATCCATCTAACCCAATTCATAGTTTTCCATATTCCTTAATTTCGTTCCAATAAAAAAATCATGTTCATTTTGGGTCAAATAGTATTCTTTCAATATCATCTTAAAACTAAATTATGTTTTTCCAAGTTTTTCCTCTCTCACCCTACATTCTTATGAAAACATGTACCTAACACAGTTACTAATACTATAACAAATCATGAAGCCATATGTAGATAATATACATTAGTGTGTTGAATGTATTATGATTTGAACCAAGATTTAATACCACATATTGTTAGGATTTATTGGTATAAAATATTAAAGATTCTATAAGATAAACCATACGAAGTTCATGCTTCATAATTTATAAAAGATATAATTTCAAACCACCCTGATTAATTCCCTAAAAGATCTGAATCTTGATAAAACCCTAAATAACCATGAAAAAACTCTTTTAAAAGAAATAAACACACACAATAAAATTAATAGTGAGGAACACATTAATTTTATGTGGTTTATATTTTCATCCTACATCTATGGGAAACACTACCATATTTATTACTTAAAAATTACAATGTTTCAATCATTCATACCATACCATCACATAGATCACAAACTAAAATGATATATATAGAAATTACTAATGTTGTCCCAGCATCCTTTTATATAAGACCCCATCTGACTATCCAATAACACCAACTTCCTATAACCAATGTTTTCCATCCATTACACTATGTATATACTGTTCCACTATAGTGTTTTCGAGTTTGACCACCAATCACCAATAGTCAAATAGTACTTTAAAAACATACTCCTTTTCAAAAAAAATCTACGAGAAGATTGATTTAATGAATATTACACAAACTTCTAATGAACTAATAACTTTATCTTCTAATGATATAATATTATGAAATTGGTGAAGTTGCCCTACCACTACCTTCTTCTAGTGAGTAGAGTCAAAAAATTATAATAAACAAAATCAATACCCTTTGATGTGAAGTCAAACTCCCAAAAATATTTCCCCCTTATATCTACTTTGATAATAGAAAATTATATTTCACAATAAATATAATATAATTTTTGGTTTTATTGAGTATATTCACCAAGATACCCATACCATTGGATTGAATGGTTAAATATAATCACATGATCATATATCCATTAATTATATTTACTGTGAGTACCATATATTTTATTACTTAGATTAAATGTTATTCACCAAGATAGACATACTATTCAATTTACTAGAAAAATATATGGACATCACTATCGATCTATTCATTATATACGGGATGATTACCATATAAATCATTATTTTTAGGGATATGTATTCAATTAGATCTCCATACTATTAGTTTGGTTGGGGAAATATTTAAAATATATATATCCTTAATTTAAATGTAGATATCTATTGATTGCATTTCCATGTTTATGTGATAGGTTTCCTGGGTAATATCAGGTGTAATATTAATTACCTATTATTTTATTATGATTTTTACAATAAAATTATTATGTGATATGTGTGGCATATAATTTTATATACCCTCGATGCACTAGATATTTTAATGAGATAGACTAGAATGGATATTTATTGTATGATTCCCCATCGATGTATGATTTGATGGAATAATAACTTGGAGGTATGGTTATTATATTCAATATTTTGAATTACATCACTATGAGATTAATTTTTTTTATCCACATTATTATTAAATTCTATTGGTATATCGTTGATGGATATAATATTCTAATTTTATCATTTATATGAAGCTATTTTATTATTTAGAATTGATATATTATATATGGAATACTTATTCCATGTCATCCACTATTATACACTACACCCTAGTGAGCATTTGATCTTACCCCCTTATTTCAGTTCCCCATGTCATCAAGAAAACATGAATATTGATTTGTTTTATCTAAGAACACACATGAGGAGAATAATAAATTCTCATGTATTTATATGAATTTTTTTAATATTTTGATGTAATGTAATGAACATTTATGGATAAAGTCTCCTACAACTACTTAACAATTGGATCTGATTTATGGTAATCATATTTTTTCATTACCATTTTAGTAAATAAGAATAATCTCTAGTTTTCTTGAGTCAAGGTTTTTATAATTTTTATCACATAATGTTTAGTAGAATCATTAAAAACTAGATTTATAAGAACATAGTTAGAGAAAAAACATTATATTAACTAAATGAAATTATATAAATTTATCTATAATGGAGAGAGTAATAAATAATAATTTTTAATAAATGCATAGGAATTATATTAAATGATTCATAATTAAAATTGTTTTTCATTAAATAATTAAGTATACTCTATTTTTTAGAAATGAAATCTAATGTAAATAACATAAATTGTGTCAACATGCATAATTAGTGTAGGGAATGAACTCCTGATCAAATTGAATGGGTTAGGATTGGATCAGAGTATTATCACTATATTAGGCTAGTTGAAACAGGGTATAAAAATTAACATTTCATGTATTGAACAAAATTTTTCCCCTAAAAATGGTGTAACATTTTTTCATCATTTTATGAGGTTACAACCCCCATATTTTAATTAAACCACTATCTACTTGTGGTAGAGAAATTGATCAAGTCGATAGAGAAGATATTCTTTGTATTGGGAAATAGTTAAAGTGAGAATATTACCATGGTTGTTTATTATTTATGGAAATATATTAATCATTAGTGGTCATAGATTTTAAAAAAAGATGGTGGTAGAGATTGAGATAATAGAGTGGAATAACATTAAGTAACTATTTCATAAAAAGTATTTTCCAAATGAGTAACGATATGACATGAAAACTAAATACATAAATTTATAAGAAAATGGATATGTATCTATTACTTGGTGCGAGGCTAGCTTTACAATGTTTGTAATTCGTGCTTTCAATTATATATTAAATCCAAAAATAAGGATTGATTTATTATTTCATGTGATAAAACAAATACTTAAAAGGGAATTGATCTACTAAACATTATCATCATATGAGGAGATAATTACAAGTGTGAAGGTTATATAAAATATATCACACACATTACAGAGAAATCCATGACATAGATTACATGTGGGGAAACCTGAATATGAAAGGTTAATTGAATCCATGAAGAATATAATAGTGAGATATAAATATTACAAATGATTTATCACATACCAAGGGATGAATATTATTTATATACATTTCACGTTCTGGTGATGTGGTGGTGATAACCTCCTATCAAGAGTAGTTTACAAACCCTATTTTTTATTGAAGGAAAAGTTCCCAGAATCTTATGGGGAATTCTTCTCAAATTATAGAAATTTTTTGGACCTATAAAATAGATAATAAAAGTGAAACCTATATTTATAGGTGTAAATAATTTCATAATCTTCAATATAATTGTCCATCGAGGTAAAACAGACACCCACATTCAAATTTATGACCATTTTAAATTAAGAACATTTTCTTGAAGAATTATAGATTCAAAGGAAGAAAAAATATATTTTAGTGTATATAAAGTCAATAAAAGATAATGTATTTTGGTGATGCTAAATTTTCATTAATACCCTGTTGTATTTTCAAAAAATACCTTTTCTGATAGCATACATGACACATAATACCAAGCTCAAACAATAATGAAATATAATAATTTAATTATAACTATTAATACTTATTTGTTGAATTTATGGGTATAAATATGAAAAAACACAATATAAAATATGTGTGTAAAGGTTATAATAAATAAAAATATATTGATTAATCTTTACAAAATAAGCATTCAATATTTAGTAAAGTCATTTTATGCCTCAAAAATATATTTGTAACCAAAAAAGATTTTTTTTAGAAAATTTTTAAATTAGTTTCTCCCACCTTTATAAAATTTATTTTTAAAAAATTATCTTCATTTTTTAAATCACCATGTAAAAAATAATGTTAGAGTTATTTTTTATGAAATTTTTAAAAAGATAGTTTTTTTAATGAATTGTGAAAATAATGACTTTTATTGAAAACTATTTTTTTTAGATAATTTATATTAATAATTTTATTATATAAATATATATGAAAGTAAAATTAGTGCATTTATATTATTAATAATCCAATTAATTTATTTATCATAAATTTTATGCCTGGTTTTGGAATAAAAACAGTATATACTTAAGAAGACATTTTTTCTGGAAAATGAAAATCCATCAAGTTGTAAGGGATTATTTTTAAATTAAATTATACCAAATATATGAATTGTATTTGATGAAAATAATATCTTATTTTTATCAAAATAATTAATATTATTTAGTTATTTAAAAAAACATTTTGGTCTTAATGAATATTAAAAACACCAAAAATTTGTTACCACAATTAAGGATAAAATAGGTCATCAGAGAGTTAATGTAAATTGATAAGGAATAAAATTATATAAAAACATGAATGAATATTATTTTATGGATTTATTTTTACCCTTATCACCATATTAACAAATTTTAGTTTTTTAGGGAACACTTTTTCATAAAAATTACTTAATAATATTAAAATATTTTTAAAAATACCAAGTATGTCCTCTTCCTCACATATAATAGAAAACCACATATCCTATAAAAACTAAAATAAAACAAAAATTTATCAAGGAAAATAAGTACCAAGATAACATAATAACACCCTAATTTTATTTTAGAGGTATTAGTTTGGGTATAATACCAATATTAGAGGGATTATGGTGTAAAAAATGGAAGTTGTTCAAAGAAGAGGTATAACTTTTAACCCAGTGTTTTTTTATTCTTATATCTCCATAAAATCTATTAAAAACAATGTGATATACTAACATCATTATATACTATATAATTAGATTTTATTATTTTAATTTCTTAACCATAATACATCTATTCTTTATCTAATTAGAAATGAAACCAACATTTGTGTGTACGATGGAGTACCACATCACAAATTGATGTAATTAATTTTCCATAAATTACTAATATGGATGTTCAAATTTATTGATATATATGTTATATTATGATATATATTAAATAAATTAAATTATTTTTTCAAAAAAAATTCATACTTCTTACATTGAAATCCAAATGAAAAACAAAAACACATCTTATGCGTACATGTAGACTATTGCCTCACAAGATGATGTATTTTATTTTCCATATCCACCTCACTTGGAAGGTTTTATAGAAGTAATTAAATAATTAATATTATATTAATGATATAATTACAATTATGGAATGTTTAAAACTTATCTTATTTCCCACACACTCATTGAATAATGAAAATGTTACGCATGTGTATGCACAGACTACCAACTCTTTGATAAAATGTATTTTATTTTTCATGTATTACATTTATGTTTGGTTATAATAATGTAATTAATGTATAAAAATTATTATTTTTTAATAAATATAATTTTTGTATAATTTTTAACCCTAAATATTTTGACATTATGCCATCTACCAATGTCTTTTTGGACTTATAATCCGAACATCTTCAAAATTTCTAATGTGAACTTAATTGATTATGTAATTAATTATAACATTGAGTTAAGTTAAATATAATAAATAATAATATTGAATAAGGTTCTTAATAAATTCAATAATAAATATAAGTTTATTATTCAGGATGAGGAAAAATGTATTTGTCAAGTTGAGGTAAGAGGTAAGGATTTTCATAACAGAATTTTGTTTCAATGGGATATATAACATATTAATTGATTACATTATGGCAATATTATATGAAAAAATTTCCGTTTTTAATGTTTTATTTACACTCATATTTTGAGGATAATTTTTGTTACACATAATCTCACAATTAATTAATTATCCATTGAATATTATGATCTTTTTAAATGATATTCGTCCAAATTTTCCTTTTTAGGACATATGTTTATGTTATACACCCAATCATATTTTTTGAAGGTGTATATAAAATAACAAGATATGTTATATCATTGATTTAGTTATATAAAAGGTATTTAATTTTTTTAATTCCTTTCTTTTATGATCTAATTATTCAAAATATATCAAAACAAAACAGATTTTTATGATACAATATCATATAATTTATATATTTTCAAGGTTTAATGTACCTATGAGAGGTATTATATACTATTGTTTTCATAGACCAAATAAATTTAATTACCCTCTGCTAGTCAATTTTTTTTACATGTTTAATATTTAATTCCTCCCTTACTGATTAAATAAATGTCAATTAAATTGTTTGAAAGCGATATCTATCTTGTATATTCTTTTATATTGGTAATAATATTTTTACATATGTCTATTTTTAAAAAAAAATTATAATATTATTATCTACACTTAAATGATTAATTAATTTCATCTTCATGTTTCTTTGAATTTATTAACAAGTTTTTTAAAATGAATCATTTTAAAAAAATTGTATGATATATTTGGACTTCATTTACTAAAGTGTGAAAGGAATTGTTTTATTTTAATAAAAATTTAATAAATAACTTTTTGAAACATTACTAATATTTTTTCATTGAAGAATCCTTTGAATGTTTCCATGGTTATTTTCAAAGAAAAAAGTTTATCCGAATATTCTGGGAATTTTTAGTTTTAAAAAGTTTTTTTTCAAAATAGAGAGGGTATTTTCCTTAAGAAAGTTTTTACTTTTATTTTAATGGTATTTATATTCATCGATAAAAATAACCCCTAGTATTACTTATGCTTAAATAGGTATATTCTGTAATGTTACCATCCATATTCTTTCTCTGGATAGATTGTTATTGTTTCGAAGAGTTATTCATGGAACCCATTTCTTTTCATAGGTAAATCAATATATGATTGTTTTGATGAATTACAAGCATCCATGAGTTTTGATTAATGATATGGTACTTGGACCTTAATTTATTAAAGTAATATTGGTGAGTAAACCCAAATCTTTAATGGAATTTGTACCATATGTGATAGGTGGATCTATTATATCCCTCCTATGCATTGGGTAGTGTGATAGAGTTAACCAGATGGGATTTACTCATAAAATTTGACAAAGATATGTTAGTACTAGGATATCACAATGTTAATGGATTGTAAGTAACACCTATGAGGCACTGGATTTTACCAGTTATATGTTACTCCCAATAGATATTGGAAGGTTTTGGTTAAGTGATTCCATGTTGAATGTTTAATGTTCGAAGATACCTAGACAGTTTTTCAATGATTTCTAGGAGTTCTAATTAATACATTTCTCAAATATTTTTTCCACAAGGATCAATATTTTGGAATTATTTGAATCTCTACTTATGTTAAATATTTTTTTCCATATCTCATGTTTTATGATCAATGTTTTTATGGGTATGAATTTTCTTATGTTATGATCAAACACTTGGATTATGCCATCACACACTTATTCTCGTCTTATGCTCATTAATGAATTTCAATCATTACTAATTATTTTTACCCTTATTAACCATTTGATATCACATATATTATATTTTCCATTTACCAAGTTTATGAAAAAAAATTAAATGAAATTTTCTATAAAAAAGGTCTAATGTGTAAAGAATTTAATTGGAGATGTTAAAACTTTAATGTCAAATAAAGAAAGCTAGGTATAGTGGGAAGAATACAATCATTATAAGATGGTTACATTATATAACATTTTTCACCAATTATATAAAATTATAGGAATAAATGGTTATTGGGTATGTTAGTGATAAAATATATACATTTTTTGTTGTAATTTTTGGATGATTTAAATTATGTTATGTTTATCAGTTTCCAAGATATAAATTTAATTATTGTGAATATAGCGCTAGATCCTAAATTGTGGGTTTGGAGCTATCATAGTTAGTATTAGAGAAGGATTTAAAAAAATTTAAAAATTGATATGTTTCATGTCAGGTTTACTTAAGAGTTATTAATACCATCATTGGTTTATATGTTTAAGGATAATCATAAGTTCAAATACATAGACTCCCCTATTAAGGTTTAAAATGATGGTATTTTAAAGTGATTAATGCTATTTTTGGAGATGTTTTGTTGAGTTGATGTATATATAACCATTGTGTTTAACATGAAGTATTATTTCTTAATAATTTTATTACATTTTTAGTGATATAATCTAAAAGGTATGATATAATATT
The DNA here is from genome assembly GCA_963277665.1 of Viscum album. NCBI lineage: Eukaryota > Viridiplantae > Streptophyta > Magnoliopsida > Santalales > Viscaceae > Viscum > Viscum album. The sequence continues at coordinate 2,022,067,459 of OY728130.1, forward strand.
TGTGGTTTAAAAATTATTTAATGTTTATGTTATTGAGGTTAATTAAGACATAGGGTTATTTATTTATGGAATGATCTATTTTGAACCATTGATTTTTTTATAGAAAAATTTGCGTCAAATTTATTATTTAGTTTTATGAACATTTATTTATTTTGGATGTTATATTACCTTTTTTTCCACCATTTTGGTTTTAGTAAATATTTAATGAATAAATTCATAATTTTTCATAACTCATGGTCAATTAGAAGTTGATTATAGTTTTTAGGGATTAAATATTAATATTCATAATTTAGAGTAAAAGATGAGATAAAGGTGGAAACTGATTGAAACACACACCTAAAGGATTAAATTATTTTAATGGATTTGTAGAATATCATTTAATAATATTCTCATATTTTATTATTTTATATGGTAAAGGAATTTATCAACTATAGTAAATCTATCTTGGAATACAATTTCTAACCTATTACCATCATTTTGGATGAATTGAATGTCATTTTCACACCTCATTGGTTTACAGTTTTTTGGTCACTGAATTTCTCAACATCATTCAATTTATTATGATATATTTTCTTTGTCACTTTTTAATATTATTTATAAATTAATTTTTCTATCGTGTCTATATTTTCAAATCTCACCAATGTTCTTCTATTCAAAAACATATTTATGTGTGATTTTATATGACAATTATATTTCCATTTCCCCCTTTCAAAGAGACCATTATTTAACCATTTTTTAGAAATGTTTTTCAACAAAGAAATATTAAAATGTTAAACCCTTTTGTTACCAATTATGAGAAAAATTTGAGAGGATGTAATTTACTAGGGTGGGTGAATGTACAAAAATTCTACATTTTATTGCATACATGACACACAACACTGAGCTTAAGCAATCATGAAATATTATTATTTATATATGACCATTAAAACCTAGATATTTAATTTTAGGTTATAAATAAGAATAAACACATTATTAAATATATGTATAAATTTCATGTTCAATACAAAACCATTCATTATTTCTTAGAAAATAAGAATTTGATTTTCTGTAGTAATATTTAGCTTCAAAAATACATGTTTCCTCAAAAATGGTTTTTATATCTTTTTGTGAGAAAATATAGTAATTATTTTCTTGAATTTTTTAAATTTATTTTCAAAAATAGATTCATTTTTTATGTCACGATATCAAAATTATGATAGAGTGAATTTTGGAAATTTTTCAAAAATATTTTTTTTTCAATGAATTGTCATAAATACTAACTCCTTTTAAAAACTATCCTTTTTGTTTTAGAAATTTAAAATTTTAACATTTTCATTAAAATAATTTGAATGTAAAATTATTTCTTCTATAAAATTAATAATCCATTTAAATCAATTTGAATCATTTTTATACATGATTATGGTATAAATACTTTTTATACATAAAAAGACATTTTTTGAAAAGCCGATTTTCATTATGATTTTCATGTTTATTTTTAAATTAAATAATTAAAATACTATGAATTTATATTTATAAAATGGATTCTATATATGGATTAATAATAATTAATATTAGGTAAGAAGTTTAAGACAATTTTAGCCTTAGTTAATAGTTAAAACATTAAAAATCTATTTTGATAGATAAGGTTAAAACATGTTTTCCAAGGATTAAACTAAAGTGATAACATTTAAAATTAAATAAAAACAATAATAAAATCAATATTATGGATGTTTTTAAACCATTATCACCTTATTATTAAATTTTATTTGTTTACGGGTTACCTTTCTTGGAAAATAACTTAAAAATATTTAATTCTTTTTAAAAATGTGAAGTGATTCATCTTCCTCACCTATAAAAGAATACACCATATCCTCGGAGGAGACTTTTATTTTCAATGTTTTATTTATTTATATTTTATTGATTATTTTTAATGACAAATGTGGAGACGATGTGAGATTCTGGGGCCCAGTGAGCCCTGAAAAAATGTCTAAAATATATTAAATATATTAAACAACAAGTATGTAATATTTTACTAAAAAAAGTTGAATAACATATAAATAGAGGCTCATATAATAAATTTAAGGCTCATATTAAGGTCAAATAAAGTGGTTTATCCTAGTAACAACTTAACCATAATGTTTGATGGGCGTTCAGGTTGAGCAGCGTCACGAAATAATTAATACAATAAATAAATTAAATTATTTATTTTACTAAATGATGCTAAAACCTATTAATTAATCTATAAATATATAGATATTTAAAATCTAGGATTATCCACAAAAAGATTTAGATTTAGTGGAGTTGTGGGAGGACCTTTGGTGGGTGAACGAAAATCAGATCATGGATCATCAGTTAATTTTTAACAAAATATAAAGATATCACCAATGAAAACGACATGGTTTCGTTCTTCATCAGTGATTGATAAAAATAGAGTTACAGTGATTTTTTATGTGTATCATTTCACCATTAGTCATTTATAAAAGATACATGTATCAATCGACCAATGAATTGATTCATGGATTAGTTATATGGAGGGTTCATGTTTTATCTTCTAGGATTTATGGGAGAATTGAATTTTTATTTTGGTTCTTAGTTCCTCATACTAATTAAAATGTATCACGGCCAAATGAAAACAACCAAGGTATATTCCTATTTATTTGTTTTATATATTTCTCATATTGTTCATGTGTATTAGACACTAGTGTTTTTATTTATAGGTGGTTCGACCAAAATACTGAGCAATCAACCATTTTCAATTGTTTTTTGATGAAACAATTTGAAATTGTAGATCTAGCATTAGTATGACATGGGGATAAAGTTATAAAAAAAGTGAAGATTGAATCAGATTAGATTGGTTTCCTCCTGGTTCAAGAATTATGTGTGATGGAGGAGGGGATGATGGATACCTAATTTCCCTACATATCAGATGACCATATCTAAGTGAATGGTGACATTGAGGCTCAAACATAGTAGATTCACATTTTCTAGCATGATTTATGACCTAATTTGGGGGGATAGTGATGTGAATGAAACCGGGGAGGAAGAAACCAAGTGTTTTGGAGAATCCCATAGTACATGGCATGTATTGCGGAGCTACACGCCATATGGGACCCCAAGTGTGGTTCTAGGATTTTCATGTGGAGAAAAGTATTAGACAACATGTAATACTTATAACAAGATTTGTGACCCATTTCTCAGTAGTCAACATGTATCATAGTGTATACACAACCAAACATACATGGAAATGGTCATTCAAGCATAGAAATATCTATTTGGACATAGACACAACCATGAGTAGATTGTCTTGGACACACCATCTAATCAGGAATAATCACATACCCAAGCATTATAAATTTTATATGGGGAGAAACTAATGTCATCGGGACATACCATGTACAACCATTACACAAATTCTACACTTTCACAGAAGTCTTAAATCCGTCATCCTCTTTTGCTTCAAACATTTTTTTAGAGTGTGTTCCCTTGATCCATTCCCCAAGGATTAGTATGAAATCGCATCCTAAAAATATGATAGTGGTCCATTTAGTGGGAATTCATGGAAATAGTTGTTGGAATCCTTCAATGAGTCCTTGAGTGAGATCTCATACCATCCTATTTCTGTAGTTGGAATTCTTGGTATCCTCATGACCAACACTACATAAGTATTGATCCTCTACTTAGCAGGTTATTCCAGAATGAGTTGTCAGTATAAACCATGGAATTGGGTGTAGTACACATTTTTGTATCATTCACTTCATAGTTCCGGTGTATAATTCTAATTTTGAGGTCTGACAAGAATGGAACATCTGATAGAAAACATCAGTGCAATGTGACTCACAAGGTGTATTCTTCTAGATGAGTGACATATGAAACCTTTGAGAATGATTATTATATTGAAATTACAATTGTAAAATTACCTTGAGAACATGTTTCTTTGTTGACTATCTCTAGATATTCTTATTATATGTGTTGTATAAATATACCAGTGTTGAGTTGAATATTATTTGTATAGTTACATCCTTAGTGATTTTGGGGTGTCTTACTAGAGGTTGTTATACTCACCACTATATGGCATTTTCCCACAAGTATCATGTCTTGTGAAGATGATCAATCTTTTGATGGTTCCTTAAAGGGATGGGGACAGGGTGGAGTTTAGTGAGATAGATAGACCGAGGTGTGTTATTATGATTAACTTGAAAATAGTTCCCTTCTATTCTTTTAGATTGGACTTGTTTTCAATTTCATTATGGGGGGATTGTATTCGGCCTTTTCTGTTTTCTAGTACATATTATCCCGATCTGGTATTTTAATTTAGATGCATGGAAGAATGTTTTATAAATTTCTTTATATTTTATAATTGAATGTACTTGGAGATGTGTGTCTTTTTATAGATTCTTTAGGCTAAGGCCCCAAATGTTATGGATATTTCTACTCAGTACTTGTCTACAGCCCTTGGAAAATTAGTGGTAGGCATGGGGTAGTTATGGTAGAAGCCACATTGGGACTAGTTTTGATAGAGTGGAATTAGATTAGTCTGTTCTAACTTTGGGATAGATTCAGTGATATTGGTTTGGGACAACAAATTCAGTGTTTTGAGTTAATCTTTTAGGACAGGGTCTCAATTTTTAGTGCGGCAGACAACGTATCCATACAACAGGACTCTTATCACTTGGATTTTTACTCGGAACATGTAGACACTAGTCATAGGTAAGACGTTGGTCCATGAATCATATAGGAATGGGTTGTAGTTTCCATGTGCTTCTTGAGTCATCTCTTCTAATACACATATTGACCATGGTACATCTTTTTTATCTCAATATTCCTTCGTGATGTATTCTAGATATGATTTAACATCAGTAACACAAGGATCATCCCCTCAGTGAAGTGGAATCGATATAGGGGCATGTTCCCAAGGTGTTACCTCCGTGTGGTGAACCATTCATACCACCACCTGTTGAGAAGTAGATGGTACCCCCCCATTCTAGAAGATGAGGTGTGCAGGATGAAAATAGTTCATAGGTTTTACTTATAATGACCCCTTGGGTTTTGAGGAGATCCCAACCCACATTTGGCTGAGGACTGGCATGAGGGAGTGAGATGAGTTCTCCATCTTTTCATGACATCTATATAATATATGTTCGTCCTAGAAGTGAGACAACTCCTTAGATCCATAGGATAATGGTGGGGTTTAGTGACCCAATCATTAGGCTACGAAACTCTATCACGATCAGAGTTTGATTTCCTTTCCATGTAGAACTTTTCTCCATCTATATTGAGTGATTTTTTCATCCAGGATATTTTATAGATTAAAAAAGGTAGTATGACTGTGACTGAGTATTCACTAATGTTCACCAACCTCTATAGGTACTTGTTTGTTATAGTATGAGATCAGTTATTTTTGGATCAGACCTTAGAGTGATGAATATATAGATAAAAAATAATCCATCATTATAAAAATATGAATTCCTACATATATAGGGTTCATTGATTATGATTTTGTGGTTGAGAGTTTTCTGGCTGAACAGATGCAGTTAGTTGTTTCCGGTAGTGGGAACTCAGACGTTGAGACTTCGACCGCACGGAGCCAATATCAATCCCAAGGACTTGGATGGGGGAGATGTTTTAAGAGCCGATCCCAATGAAGAGGTTCTTCTATTACAATATCACATGATGGGTCTACTTATCCCATGGATAGGTGGTGATAATCTAGTGATGGAAGGGGACATCTTGCCTGAAATTTTCCAACCCACCATATGGAAGAAAGAGAGACTTTTAATGGGATACCTTAGAAGAGATAGAAGCTGGAAGAGATAGTTCCATAGGGTGAAAAATGTTAAAGAGGATATGGAAAATAATTTGGAGGTTCTAGACGCTAAGAGTCATTACTACCACCACCCCCCAGTGGTCCACGCCAGGCTCAGGGAGCTGGAGGACAAGGGAGGGGGTAGCTGTAGGGGGTCATGGATTATGACCTAGTGGCTCCAAGGATGATACGAGGTAATATTCATGTCTTTTATACCTTATATGAAATATTTATACACATGGGTTTGAGTCATTACTTTATTTCCACCTATCATATTTGAGATATAGAGATTCTGGTTGATCCCTTTCATTAAAAAAATAGATGGTTAGTGACAGTTTAAACCACTGCCTAATTTTTTAGAGGTGGTTTATAAACCAGCTGCATATTTCATGGTCTTTATTTATTTAACAATGATTTATTTTATTTCATAGTGGGTTTTGTGTGTTATTTTGAGAAAATTTGTTATATTGTTTTTGTTTAATTAGTGTTATATCATTAATTAAGAAATATTCACTCAGAATATAAATAAAATTAAATTAACCCCCAAAAATTATTTAGTGGTGGTTAATCTTAACCGCCAAAAAATACATTAAATAATATATTTTTAGCGGTGGTTAGAAAAACCACTGCTAAATATATTTTTATTTTTAAAAAAAATATTTAATAAAACTATAAATACAAAAAAAACTAATATGCTATAAACTCAAACATAAATATATGATAAACCCATCATTCATACATCACGCATCCACAGTCATACAAGTATCTATGGTTATCATAACCTATGTCTCAGTCAAACCATACACAATCTAACACCTAAGTCATAAATGTATATATAAAATATGTCCAAAAACAACCCATTCCCAAGATACATTCATGTCACAACCTTCACTCTATCTTTCTGCCTTTGCATCATCTCATCAACTGAAACCGACCATGTACTCTCATAAGCTGTAATAAAAAATGAATAAAAGAATAAAAATAAATCAATAAATCATAATTAAATTTGAATATTTGATTAAATTTTAACATACCATAGAAACTAAGAGCCTTCAGTACTTCCATATAAAAAATTTCAAGGATCTGAACTCTCAACCTCTTGCCTACTTTGGGCATCTACCATATACAATGAAAACTATAGCATTTAGAAAAATATATGAGAAATAAAAAAAGACACAGAATATATTCAGAATTATTCTAATAAAATATGGTTATTTTATTAATAAAATAGAATAAATTTTAACACAAAACAAATAATATGTAATGAAAACAAGTCTAAAAACATAAACATACCTATTTAAGATAATATTCGACACTTGAATCAAAAAACGGATAAGTAAATATTCTAATTTATTTTTAATGCGACGTGAGGTGTGCCTGAAATGTATTTAATATTGTTTTAATATTTTGATATTAGATAATATTCTATAAATTATAAATAACTAAGTGGTTATTTTCCCATGATTACACATTAATCTGAGGTTGTTTTCTATGGTTTAGATTGTTCCACACATGTTTTTGTGTTTTAAAAAACTAAAAATGTATGTACGTCCATGATGGGAAAACCATAATTTGGAATGATGTGTCATTAGTTACTAAATTTCAATATTAAATCTATGTTCATTTTCCCCTAATTTCAGTACAAACTAACTTCATTTTTCTAGTTTTGAACATTCCACTCATGTTTTATTGTTTAAAAAAACTAAAAATGATTTTATAGACATAACGAGAATCCCATCACTTGGAATGATGTAATGTCAGTTCCAAGATTTAAAAATTAAATCTAAGGTGATTTTCACATGATTTAAGTATAATACACAATATTTTTTCTGCTTTTGATCATTCCATGAACGTTTTAGTGTTTTAAAACACTAAAAATTAGTTTAATGGCACAACGGGAAAACAGTCATTCAGAATGACATGTCATCAGTTCCTATATTTCACATTTAAATATACGGTGGTTTTCCGATGATTTCACTTCAATAAGAGTTTTTTCCTATTTTTTACCATTCCACACATGTTTTAGTGTTTTAAAACACCAAAAACACATTTACGACCATAACGGGCACACTGTCATTTGAATTTACATGTTGTCGGTTCCTACATTTCAGAATTAAATATATGGTCATTTCCCCTGACTCTAGGAAAATTCGATGTATTTTTTCACGTATTAACTATTCTATGCATGTTTTAGTGTTTTAATGAACAAAAAATGTGTTTACAATCATAACATGAAAACTATAATTTAGAATGATGCTTCGTCGTTTCCTATGTTTCAAAATTTAATCTACAGTGGTTTTGCACTGATTTCAGGACAACATGACATTGTATTTCTGGTTTTTACTATTCCAAACACATTTTAGTGTTTTAAAATACTAAAAACACATTTATGACCATAATAGAAAAACCATCATTTGGAATGATGTATTGTTAGTTCCTATATTTCAAAATTAAATTTGTAGTCATTATCACTTTCTTTCAAGACAATATGACATTTTTTCTGATTTTTACTATTTCACACACGTTTTAGTGTTTTAAAACACCAAAAACATGTTTGTGACTATAACATGAAAACCATCATTTGGAATGACAAGTCATAGATTATTTCATTTAAAAATTAAATCAGTGGTCATTTTCTCTGATTTCAATAAATCCATCATCTTGTTCTGGATATGACAGTCCCACACACATTTTAGTGTTTTAAAACTTTAAAAACGAATTTACAAATATAACTAGAGATCCATTATTAAAAATGATATTCCATTATTTCATAAATTTAAAATTTTAATATATGGTCATTGTCTCCTAATTTAAGTATAATACGATGTTGTTTTTGTAGTTTTGACCATTCTACACATGTTTTAGTATTTTAAAATACTAAAAATGCATTTATAGACATAACAGGAAAACCATCATTCAGAATGATGTGATGTCAATTACAACATTTAAAAATTATATCTATGGTGGTTGTACATTTATTTTAAGATAATTATATGTTTTTTTGGTTTTGAATATTTCTTAGACATTTTACTATTTTAAAACACTAAAAATGTGTTTACAGGCATAATAGGAAAATTTTCACTTGGAATGACATGTTGTATATTCCTATAATTCATAATTAAATATATTCTCAATTTTTATTTATTTTAGGAAAATATACCATAATTGTCTTTGTTTTGACCATTCCACACACGTTTTAGTGTTTTAAAATAATAAAAACATGTTTACAACCCTAATGAGAAAACCATCATTTGGAATGAAATTTTTTTGGTTCCTACATTTCACAATTAAATATATGGACATTGCCCCCTATTTTTTGGGTAATCCGATGTTTTTTTCTTGGTTTGGACCCCTTTACCTTTGTTTTTAATGACTTTTATACATTTCATAAGTGTTTACCAATTAATTTCGATCACCCCACATGAAAGATTGACATTTTGTCCATGAGTACACATAAATAACAAAGCACTGGTTTCCCCATGATTTTAGGACAATTTTATGTCTTTTTTGGGTTTTAACCACTTCACACGTGTTTAAGTGTTTTAAAACACTAAAAATGTAATTACAACCATAATGGGAAAACCTCCAATCATATTGATGTTTCATTGGATCCAATATTTCAAAATTAAATTTAGGTTGGTTTGCCCAATATTTTAAGACAATATAATTTCTTTTGTCATGTTTTCACCATTCCATGCATGTTTTACTGTTTTAAAACACTAAATATTTAGTTTGGTCATAATGGGAAAACTATCATTCAAAATGATGTGTCATCAATTCTTAAATTTCATAATTAATTATTCATTCATTATCCTATGATTTCAGGGAAATCGGACATTGTTTTCTTTGTTTTGACCACCCACACTTGTTTTTTAATGCATCAGTACCTTTTATAAGGGTTTATCAAGTCAAAACCATAAAAAACAAGCATAGATTGTTTTCAAAGATATGTATAGTGATATATAATTCATTTTTTATCTCTAGGAATCTACGACATATAAATCCATCACTATATGTGGTCGGTATAACTCAAAATGCGTGTTTTATATATAAGAGTGTCATTTTATTTTTTATAGAAGTTGTATATGTTCTTTAAAAAGTCCATGGGTGTGAAACCGAGTTAGGGACATTAATATAAAAAATATCAAGAAATAAAAATCATAAAACATTATAAATATATTAAAAATTAATTCATGTATTTTAAATTAATTATAATTGAATATTAAATTATTATTACCTCTACTTGAGTATCAAAGACCTCATTTTTCCAATATATAGAAATTTTCCTCCAATAATTATATATAATGGTAAAGCTCATTGTATCATAAGAAGGATGCCTAAGAATTTGCACATATATTCAGGCAGTTTTACTAGTAGAAACCTTGAACTCATGAATTCGAATGATAATCTTGAAGTACTTCAGGTCCCATACATATGTTGTATTCAAATTTGTGTCCCTTCTATGATTGCCTTTTTCTGTGTGATAAATGAATAAAATAATGAATAAAATATTTTTTTTTGAAAAAAGATATATGTACCAGTAATGGTAACCCACCCATATCCCGTAGATGGATGGGTGACCAACAACTCCATCGCCAGATGTGAATTTAGTGGCGGGATACCAATGACATCTGGGAAAATGGCTTTCTCGTTAGTTTTCTAAGGAAAAAAAGAATCATTATGTCTAAGAAGAAGACAGTAGTGGTGGTTTTCTTAGAGATTCTAATCTTCTAGAATCCTAATTTTTTTCTTCTCGGTATTCCAGAATTTAAAATGCATAAGGTATATTAAATATATAAAATAAAAAAAATCTTTTTTATAAATAGAACAATGTATATATGTTCAAAACACTTTTCAATGAAAAATTATAAAATAATTTCATTACAAATTTATAAAGTCATTTATCCAAATATTCATTGTATTCATTGTTATCTAATTCTGTTGGGATGATCCCTTCATTTTCATCTTCTCTTTCAAGTTCTATAATTTCGATATTTTTAGGAAAAAACTATCGAATATTTTTTGGTTGATGGGGTGCACTATTATTAGAACTGATTTTTCTTAATTGCTCATATCATATAATTCTCTCAGCTTTAATTGTACAAAAAACCCCCCACCTTCATGTATTTCATCATCCACATAATAACCCATCTTTGCTTTTGAATCCAAGATAAATGGATCATGGTTTTCTTGCTCAATGATATCCATCAAGAGAGGGATGTTGAAAGAATTAAAATCTAACAAAACATTAATTATACCCCTATCAATGTTGACTGACCTTCATTTTAATAAGTCAACTTAAAACTAGCCATGATAGTTTAATTCAATTATATCATTCATATTCCCCTAGTATCCCACCTCTGCAAATATAAATACACCACTATTTTGAGTTTTCAAGTCTTCTTCACAATAAATTGTTTTAAACCTAAAGCCATGAATATTGTAGACATAACCCCTCTTGGATTTACTTAGAGGACATAGAGCCAAAAACATCAAATTATTAAATATTTCATCATTATTTTCAATAGTCATTATCTTTAAAAAAAGATATAATATTTTACTTTTAACATAGAAAAAAATTATTACATGTCAATAATATGAATATGAGTATATACTTACATGAGGGATGAACCGTTTGAAAAGCTCCTTATTAAGAGATTTGGTTAATTCCATCTCATTTTGAGCTCGAACCCTTAGTCACCTATTTTTTTTCTATCACAATTCTTCAATAAATGGATATAAAATTACACTATTTATTAGCACATATCTAATTGATTATAGAAACTCTAATTCATCCCGTTTAAAATTTGACCCCTATCTAATTGTTCGTCCAATAATTGAAAATATCGATGGATGATTTTTAAAACTAGAATTAGTAGAGATGTTATCAGCATGTCAAACATGATTAAATCTTTTCTCAATACCATCCAAATACCTAGAATATAATTTAAAGTACTATACAGTTATGAAACCATCAATAATAGATCCTTATAGATGAGATTTATTCTTCACAAATGATTTAAAATGAACTAAGTACCTGATGAAAAAAAATAAGAAACGTATTAATTGAAATTATGAAATGATTTGATAAAATTAAATTCCCCAATGAAAATAAAAAAATATCAACGTACCTCTCAATTTGATAAATCCATTGACAATTTTCCACTCCACCATGTTTAGCTTCTTTAACTAAATGAATAGTCAAATGAATCATGACTATGATGAATAAAGGGGGAAATAACATCTCCAAATAACTTAGTTTCAAAAAAAATTCTTTCTTGAAGTTTATAAAGCTCAGTTTGATTTATATTTTTTCTAAAAAATCTCTCTAAAAAAGGTACAAAACTAAACTATATCCATAGTTACTTATTCATGTAATGTATTATGCAAAGACAATAGAAAAATATACTCTCTAAAAATATGTGAGTCATGCCTTTTCAGTCCGTGTAACTTTTTATATTTCAATTCAAATCCACTTGATATGTTACTTGAATATCTATATGAAAATTTTAAATTCTATAAAGTTTAAAGGAATGCATGTTTCTCATTATTTTTTATTATAAAATTAGATGAAAGATCATTTCCCTTCTCATTTTCCCACAAACAATTCTTTATATTCATTATCTCGAAATCCTTATGAGTATTAAAGTGATATTTTGATTTACTATACTCATTATGTACTATAAAAATTTTATTGACACATACATTCTTTTCAATATGCCTTACATCAAGAGTATAATGTATCAATTTAAACTCCCAATAATGACATTAAAAAAATATACTTTTTCCATTATTGTGTTCTATATTCTACAGATATTGTACCTCATACTCTTTTCCCATTATTTAAATTGATATAATTTTACAAATTCATCAGTGAAATTCGTAAATTATCCTATGGTTTATGAACTAGATAACACATTTGCTGACTTTTTCATTTCAGTATATCCATTGAATCATGTCTTATCAAAACCTGAGTTTATGAGAAGCATCAACAAATTAATGATGATAATAAAACACCATTTTCATCTTTTAGTTAATCCTTGAGGTTCAAAATCAAAATTACAAACTAGACAAGCCAAACCAATATAGATGTTCCAACCAAATAAATTTCCTAATCCAGGAAAGTAACTATTTTTCCACATTAAAGCAGCATGAATTTTGAATAGTTGTCTCATTGAAGTATCATATATTTCCACGACATCATCATATAATTCTTGAAATTCATTGATTAGAGGTTGAATTTATACATTAATGTCATTTCCAATCATTTTATTTCCAAGAATAAGCATTAAAATAATGAATGATGTTTTCTTTATACACATTCATGGATGTAGATTGTAGGGGATCAAAACAATTGTCCAAATGTTATAATGAGTACTTGAAGTACCAAAAGTGTTAAAAAATCATAAGTTAATCCTAAACATACATTATTTGGATTAAAATAAATATCAATATATAAGGAATCAAACAACACTATTGGAAATTGGATCAATTTTTGATGAGTTATTTGTGATGAGGTTATGTCACAAATAACCCATTATAGAAAGTGGCATAAAAAATACAGTTTTTTTGTGACAGTCTGTCCCAAAAAAACCTATTTATGATGAGATATTTTACAGTCACAAGTAGTTTAGCCTGGTTTTGAAAAAAACCTTTTACAATGAGCCCATTCGAAAAATGTAATAAAAAAATAATACAATTATTATTAATTAAATTTAATATAATATTAATATTAATAAAATAACAAAATATAAAACACAACATTAAATAAAATAAATATATAATAATAAATAATTAAACTAATTTAATAAAATAATTATAAAATAAATATAAAATATTGAAAAATAATAATAATAAACAAAAAATTCACAATAATATAAAAATGCATTATATAGAAATGTAAATATTTTTATTTATAAAAATAATATAGAAAATTTTTACATTCAAATGGTTATTAGAAAAAATATATAAATCACTAAGGGGTCATCTAGATGAGTTGGAGGAGCTAGTGGAGGGAACTTCATTCCTAATGAATGAGTCAAGCATCGCATGTACTGTATCGTCTTCTCATATTGCAACTGATACCATTAGCACATTTCCTCCTATTATGACTGAAAGAGCTCTCCCTACTCCCTTCCAAACAATTATATTAGAAAATATTTGAAAAAAGATTAGAAATAATCAAATAATTAATTTTTAAATAAATTAATAGGAATTAATAAAAACTAACTATAATACACAACTAAACATTCCTCTGCATGCGTAGATCGAAGTCAATACATGGATTTCACTTGGAGATATGGTTAGAAATCATCAATCTCTCAATACCATGACCCATCTAATTTATTGTTGAATGGCCATCAGTCTAATGGTCATATGATTCAACACCATGCTCATCACTAGATAGACCGACGTCCTCCAACTCAGGAAATATATTATGGTCCATCTTAAACACAAAATATATGTTAGGAAATTGCTGAAAACTATTATTATACATAGATATATATTATATATGATTAATATATGCATTTAACTATTTTAATTTTCCTCTCCAACTCCTCTTCCGACTGATGTTGTCATCAACGTGTTGCATCCGGGATGCCCTAGTTCTGGCGACCAAATGAAAATTTTTGACATGGATTGAAATTTTTTTTCATTTCTAATCACTTGAAGATTGTAAAGTATTTTATTTACTAAATATATTGAAATTATATTTTTTAAAATATTCAGGCGATGAAACCAATTTATGTCAACCATGTCCAATTTTTCATTTTATCAATTTATGTCAACCATGCCCTATAATAGATGCATCTCCTTCTCCTGATGATGATGCTTTCATCGATGTGTTACTTCATGTTTTCCAGATTCTGGTGAGCAAATGAAAAATTTGGACATGGTTTGCAGAGATTAGTCATTTCTAGTCACCTGAAGATTGGAAATTATATGATTTACTAAAAGATATAAATCATAGATTTTACAGTCATCACGTGATGAAACTAATCTATGCCAACCATGTCTAAAATCTATTTATGTAAATTATTTCATGCCATCGACGTATATCCTTTTACTGTTGTTACTTTCATCAATGTTTCACATCATATCGGTCCTGAATCTTGCTACCTAATAGAATATTTGGTGATGGTTGGCATTAATTGGTCAATATTAATTCGTATCAACCATGTATGTATAAATTTATGGTTGGCATAAACTGGTCATTACTAATTATTACTATTTATTACTAATTAATGTTATATATTACTGTTTATGACTAATTACTTTTTTATGATTAATTTGATATAAGAAAAATACGATCCAAAAAAGCACAAAAAATAAAATAAATAGAACTAACATGTCAATATTATAAATATTATATATTTACCATTGTTTTTAACTAATTACCTCTAATATTAATGTATATTTTATAAACTAATAAAAATTATTATAAATCACTATAAAGTAATAAAATATATTATACATTACTAAAAATGTGTTAATAGTAGAGTATCCAATCTTTGGGCCATAAGAAATTACTAATTTGTGTCAACCACATATGTAATAACTTTTTTTTACTCATGGCCTAAAAATTAACTACATAAATCATTTTCATAATTCTAGTAATTTATAATAATTTATATTAATTCATAGTGATTTATAGTAAATTTTTTAAAATTAAATCCAATTCACACTAATTAATAATAATTTATACTCATTACAACTAATTATTACAAATTACCACTAATTATTTCTTTGTACCACTAATCATGACTAATTTTGGATATTTTATAATAATTAATACAAAAAATACTAATGGTAACTAATTAATTCAAATTAAATTTAATTATTACAATTATTACTAATTATTACTAATTTTTATTAGTTTATAGAAATTTCTTACTAATTATCACTATATATAACCAATTAATACTAATTATGAATAATTACTTCTTATTTCCACTTATTATGATTAATATTTATTAGTTTATAACAATTTTTTACTAATTACCACTAATTTTTAATAATTATATTGATTTATCATGAATTTTTACTAATTTCCACTAATTAATGCTAATTACTACTAATTTTTGATAATTAACATTAATTAATACTAATTTAAACTATTTTTTACTAATTACTATTAATTATTACTAATTAATGTTAATAATTACTAATTTCTACGAATTATTACTAATTAACGCTAATTATTACTAATTAATGCTAATTATTACTAATTACTACTAAATACTCATCATTAGCACTTATTGTTACTGATTTTTATTTATTAAATTTTTTACTAATTAATGCTTATTTTTAATAATTATATTCATTTACTACTAATTTTTACTAATTAGCACTAATAAATAGTAATTACCACTAATTGATACAAATTACTGTTAATTCCCGCTAATTACTTCTAATTTCTACAAATTACTGCTAATTACCACTAATTACCACTAATTATTACTAATTACTTCAAATTATTACTATTTATTACAATTTATCACAATTTATTACAATTTATTCCTAATTATTACAATTTATTAATAACCATTACAATTTATTAATAACCATTTCAATTTATTACTATTAATTACTATTTATTACAGTTTATTACTATTTATGACTAATTATTACTAATTGTTACTAATTATTACTAATTATTACTAATAACTGCTATTTATCCCTAATTATTACTATATATACTATTTCTTACTAATTATTATTAATGGGAGGTAATTACTTCTATTTAATACTAATTATTACAATTTATTACAATCTATTACTATTAATTATAATTTAATATAATTTATTACTATTTATTAAAAATTATTACTAAATAAAACGAATTAATTCTATTTAATACTAAATGAAACTAATTAATACTAATTTAAACTAAGTTATATTAATTTATTATAATTAATATTAATTAATACTATCTAATTGCAATTTAATTTAATTACCACAAATTAATAATAATAATTACTAATATAAATTAAATTGAATTAACTAAAACATAAATGAGGCAAATAAATACGTTAAAATTCATTCTTCTGTTGGATGCAAGTCCTCAAAATTGGTCCACTGTAAAATGTAAAAGTTTGAAAAAACTAAAGAGGGAAATACAAGGGAATAAAAGGAGAGAGGACTTGAGAGAACTGTGAAATAGGAAAAAAATCAGATGGAGGTATATATAGGTTAGATCATTTGCAACCTCAGACTTTGTGATGGGTCCCATTGCAAATGCTATCCCTCAATTAATTTGGGGCGACGGTTAAAAAGGTATTCACGACCGGAACTATCGCAAATACTTTCTTACCAACTTATTATTTGGGATGGGTTGTAACCAATATTATTTTTTGTGGCGTGATCCATCATAATTAGTTCACCAGTTATTAATTGAGGCAGCGATAAAAGATTGTATTTGCGATGGGACCCATCACAAATACTATTATCAGAACAAATTAATTATGATGGGGATTCTCCCCCATCTCAAATAACAAAAACCTAGGAAGAATATTTTTGATGATGCATCACAATTAACAAGTCACAATAAGTCATTTTTTTGTATTTCAGCTTCTAATATGTTGAATCTTTTGGATGTATCATCAATCCATTATTACTATCTTGAGAATTTCACTCCATGTCGTCTGTAGTCTTAGATGAAATGAATAATCCTTTCAAGAATGGTTTCAGAGGAAAGTGATGCAATACCTTTGCAGGAGTTTTCTTCTTTTATTTCTTCATGGGGTTGCATTGATTATACTCTCCTTGTTGTTCATTGAAATCCATCTAATTGTATGGTATCTTGTATATTATTCTTTATTAGACTCTTTTCCCTAATATAGCATGAAATCATTAGGGCATGCATGTATCTTGTTATAATCAAGTCCAAGTTTATTTATGACATTCTTCATCTCATAGAATGATGCAAGGATCTTAGTGCCATTAAATACATCATGAAGCAACTCTAAAACCATGAAAATTTATTATTTAGTAATTCTACAGAGACACTTGATATGATACAACTTAAGTAGAAAATAAATCTTCCAATACATGACACACCCTTCATATTGTTCTTGTTGTCCATCTTCAACTAATTCATAAAAATCATTTTTTTTCACTGATGTTCTGAGAAACATTAACTAAATCAGGATCAACTAAAGGTTCTATTGATCTATTGAAATATTAGACATTGTATTCTATACAACCAAATGCACCACATAAAAAATTCGGAATTGAATTCTACACTTTCGGGTCACATTGTATTTGGGTGATAGTATTTTAATTGTTTTTCATTTCCATCACACTTGATTCACCATTCCAAATACAACATACATATTGAGAAAAAAATGATTTCAATATCAAATTCCCATATACTTTATTTCTTTTTAAGCATTACTTGAATTTACAATCAGGACACAAACATTTTATTATATTGTCCACTGATCGGTTTGCAATTGCTAAATCTAAAAATGCTTCAAAACCCTTGGCATTGTGAGGTGTCTTTCGCGGTAAATTAATCAAAAATTAATCTATAGGTGTTGGATTTTATTCTCCCTCTAAATTTAGATATAAATATATAAATGTTTAATAAAAGAAGGAAAATCAAAATTTAATATCACCAAACATTTCTATTGACTCTTTTATAACAACTACAAAGGAAAATGAGATGACTAAAATAACAAACATTTTCTCACTATACTTCTAATATAAAAACCTGAATAAAATAAATTATTGTTTCACCCAAACCTAGATGAATGGGATGAATCAAATAAAATATAATAGTGTATTCTACCATAGAGTTGTAGCTAAAGAGGGTTCATTACATTAAATAATTAGCTACAATAATCAATGTCTGAACCATTTCCCATGATCTAACTATGACCAAGAGCCCCACTTTAAAAATATGAATGAAAATTATAATTTATTTGGATATCATGATATGTCATGATTGCCCAAAATATTCAAATCTATATGTTTATATTTTATTTAACTAGTTTAGTGTGACATCATGTTGTTCCATGAATTATATAAATCAAATATTTTCACATAAAATAAAATTAGATGTTCCATTAATTTGATCTAGATATAAAAAAATGATATAAAAACAATTTTATGTAATGTTTTTTTTTCTTATTTTTAAATCAAATGATAAAATATTTATTATTTCAATCAACAAAAAAACTACACAAAATATTTTTTTTTATTAAAAACCATTTTTGTTAAAATAAAATCAATGAAACTAAGTTGGTTGTTCCAGTTACCATAATTAATAATTTATTATCATGCATGTAAAACTTAACCCTAACTGCTCTATCATTATTCAATAGATTTTATTAAACTAAATAATTCTTCATATATGCATAAAACGTCAAGCATTATGATAAATTTAAAAATTATCTAAAGTATCATTTTGGAAGCCTTTATCCTTAAAGAACTTTCTAGGGTTGGTGATGAAACCATGTATGACCCTAAACCATACCAAAAATTGGTCCTGATTTGGAAAATAGCCTTAATTATGTATCAGTCAAAAATTTAATGCATTAACAAATACAAAAATAAGTGTAATTCATTAATATCAAATAAAAACCATAAAATTATGAACAATCTAGAATCCATAATCGATATATATCATAAACAAATGTATTTTTTAAATTTAATACAACATTACCAAAATTATGGTTATTATAACTCCAAACAACTAAATGAAAAATCAAAATGACAAATTATAAACCAAAATATCACATATAATTATTATCCAATGAATAAAAAAATTCTATATTGATTTTTATCACCCATGAATGTCCATATAATTCTAATCAATAATAAAATTAGGGTGAGGATGATGAAACCATTATAAGGTATGTGTTGCCGCTAAAGAGGGGATCTAAGCCAAATAGAGGGAGCTTGGATGGTGATGAGGGGGTACGTATCACTAATGAAGAGGGGAATGAAGCCGAGGTGAGGGGGTATGGATGGGGGTCATGGGGGTTGTGGGTCACCACTGGGGAGTGGGAGGAGGAGGTCAGGGGAGTTGGGGGGAGAGGGTTTAGGGTCACACTGAAGGATTATGGGAGGTGGATGGATTATAGTTTTTTAAATCAATTGGCTAATTATTTGAAACTACTACTAATTTAAAAAAATCACTGCATTTTTATGAAACTACTACTATATCAATTTTTTTAATCAGATTTATTTTCTTGTGGTTACTGGAACTATTGTGAATAAACCACCGCTAACCATATTTTTGCCAGTGTTTGCTCAAAATTTATGATTGGAGAATCCTATGGGAGGTGACAAAGTGATAACACACTAATTATTATTTTGTGACCTAACTCTTGTAAGTGAGAGTTTTATTGGGATCTCTTTGTAGCACTGATGAGGCCTTATGACATCATCTTAGCTATGGACTTGTTATCTATTGTTCATTCTAAGATAGATTATTTTAGGAGGAGGATATGGTGTTTCCATAGTGATGGGGCTAGGTTTTCCTTTATTAGTGAAAAGGAAACATAGGCCGCATAGTATTTACTCATGCATAGGATGGTGCATCCAATCACTCATCAGTTATCCATCATGACCCTCAGTTTAGTGGATTCTATGGGTTTTAAATTCCCTATTTTGGTGGAGGATTATATGGATTTATTTCCTAAGGAAGTTCCAAACATTCCTCCCAACTAAAAGTTAGACATATGAATTAATCTACACCCCATGAAGACCCCATTATCTATTACAGTATTTCAAATGGCTCTTATAAAGATCTGCGGGCTGAGGGTGAATTTGGAGGACTAGTAGAGGAAGGGGATTTTTTGACCCAATTGTTCAATGTGGGTAGCCCTAGTTTTATTCACCAAGAAGATGTCTGGAAGCTTGATGTTATATATGGATTGTACTCACATAAACCAGATGATTGTAAAACAAAATTAACCACTATAGAGGATTGATGACCTCTTCAATTAGTTGAGATGGACAAGATGGTTCTCAAAGATTGAACTCAAATTAGGCTATCACTAGTTGCGAGTACAGAACACAGATATACCAAATACTTTTTTAAGATATATCTATGGTCACTATGAGTACTTGGTGATTCCCTTTGGCATGAATAAATCCCTAGTAATGTTCATAAGACTCATTAACCATATCTTTTAGCCCTTTTGTTGTACGGTTCGTGGTCATATTAATTAATGATATCCCTATGTACATAGTGTATTAGGAGGAGAACATGAGACATATAAGGATGGATTTTTATGTACTTTGAGATAACCATCTCTATGATAATCTCTTTACATGCGAGTTATGGATTCAATAAGTCCACTTTCTGGTAAACGTTATCATAGTAGATGGTATAGTAGTGGACCTGGTGAAAGTTGATGCAGTGTGAGCTTGGGATCCACCCAATAATATGATGGAGGTGCGAATATTCCTTGTGTTTGAATTATACTACCATAGATTGATAAAATACTTCTATAGGATATAATCTCATTTAATATATTTGACTTAAAGGGGAAGCCTTTCAGGGGACAAATATGTACCAGCTGAATTTCCCGGAGTAGAATTAGAAGCGGTAGTCTTCTCACTAAATATATCGAGACACTAACTTATTTATGATGGTTTATCATGTATTCTTACCATAATAGTTTCAATTATATATTATCTTAGAATTATCTTAACTTGAGATAGATCCATTGGATAGAGTTCCCTCAAAATTATGTCTTTGATATTTTCTATTCTCCTGGGAAGTGGAACATGGTAATATATGATCTTAGTTAAAGATCGTGTTCATTGTTTTTGAATGAGATGTTGGAGTATTTGGTATCGTTGTAGATATCCTTTATGTATGGGGATAGGGAACGTTTCCTCTAGTTGATTGTTGTTACCCCTCATCTTCTATATCTAGTTAGGGAGTCACAAATTGGGAATACCAATTATGAGACCCTATGTACTCAGATATTTACTAAACATACTCTTGATGGATTTTATGATGGTGGGGAGTATGTAATTGTTTTTAGAGGATGAATGATGGTATTAGTAACATTATGGTAGGAGTTTAAAAATGGTTTCATACCTCCCCTTGTTGATGATTTTGAGAAAAAGGTTATCACAGAGTTGATAACATTAATAGTTTCATGTTGTTAGGAGATATAAAAACAGGAAATGTTGATAATATAGGATGAGAATCAATGAAATATTAAAGGAACAAAAATTATTTTTAAAAATATTTGAAACATTATATCCAATGTTTCTTGAGAAATAGAGAATATGACACCCAGTCACCTTCGGAGTGCGAGCAAGATTGATATATGAAAATGGTAGCAGGGTGCAGCTTGCAGAATGGGAAATAAGGATTTATTTTTACTGGAAACTTTACAGCTAATAAAAAGAAAAAAATTAAGTAGTATAAAGACTAGTCATACCTTCTTAAGCACATTGTCACCAGATCAGTTGAAATAAAAAGTTAACTAAGGTTGACGCTAGGCCAGACCCAATGACAGCTCAAAAATTTGGGATTCTCATGGGGTTAGCTACACCTCCTAGTGATGAGACTGAAGCTTCTTTTGATGTGTCTGAGGAAACCAAATTTTGAAATTTAGAAGATTATAATCAGTTATTAAAACCATGGGTAGTAGGAACTATCCAGAAGGATGCACATAAAGAGGATGTAATCTGAAAGATTCTTCTACTATAACATACATGACTTATTTTAAAGTTAAATTTTATTTAATTTACATCTATGATTTGTTTTTGGAGTTTCTCAAGATTTTATGGTAGAATGTGTGAGTTTTCATGAATTGGGACAAACCGTTAGCTCAATTCTAGATTTAAAAACAAATTTTTGTTCATTTATAATGTTTTCATTTTTTAATATTTTACACCCATTACAATTCCTAAATGCTTTCCCCTTACATAGTAACACCACCATTTTAGTTTGGAGCCTTTAGAAATCTATAACCAAGGTGTATATGAGTTTTTATTTAAGGGATTGGGCATGCCTAAAATCCCAATTCCTGTTTTAAAAAGAAAATTTGATTATTTAATAAAATATTCAATTTTAATGATTGTTCAGTGATTCCAAGCCTCACACACACCCATTTAACCCAGTTGCACGCCAAGCCTCTCTCTCCCCTGTTTAAAAATCTTCTTTATCGCAATTTAGTGCTTAACTGTTTAGGGTTTCTAAAATCGGGAAAATTTGAGGAGGTAAGTTCTTTCCATAATAGCTCTCTAAATTCTTACTCTTTTCCCTCCATTAATGTTCCTAAATGACCTCCTCATCCTTCATAGAACCTCATTTTATGTTTTTAATGTTTTAAACTTCAAATATTGGTGTATTAGGGGCAATTATTCAAGAACCCTCAAGTAAGTGAGTCTCTTCCATTCCTCTTTCAAATTTTTTATGGTTTCATTCTATTTTCATGGGGTTTCTTCCCTTTTCCTTGAATTACGAAGTGACCAGGAGGTAGGGTTTTGAAACTAGGGTTTAACCTTGGGTTTTCTTGGTCCAATTTTGTGGTTTTAGGTTTGTTATAATTCCCCCTTGGTGCGGTGGTGGTGCGACTTGATTTTCACACGTTGATTCATGGGTTTTCATTACTTTGGTAGGTGATTCAACTTTGTATGCAATACTTGTGACATAGATACTATTTTTATTATATTTTCATGTATAACCCATTGATTTGGTGCTGAAAAAATTTATTTTAGTGGTGTTTGTAATGGAAGTGAATTTTTAAGGGCCAATTTCATATGAAATTTGTGATTTTTTATATAAATGTTTTATTGTTTGATTATGGGGTGTCTTTTAATTATTTAGTTGAACTTATTGAACTATATTAGGTCTGAAAATATTCTTTTAAATGTTATTATTTCTTGTTTGTTGCTGCGAAATTGGGTTTGGGTGACGTTTGATAAAAAATGGTTTTTGAGTACCAATTTGGTGTTGAATTGTGTGTTTTACATGGGTATTCTATGCGATGCTTATTGGGATTGTTTTAAAAATGATTTAATGAGCTTAAAAAAATTTACGGTGTTTTGGAATCTTTTTTGATAGTTATGAGTATGAATATGGTGTTCAAGTGGGGTTTTCGAAGAGTTTTGGCTGCAAAACAAAGGATGATTTGGAGAAGTTGTTTAATTGAAACTCAAAGTGTTTTGTTGTGTTTTTTAAATGGTGTAAAATTTGTGCAGATAATTTAATGATTTTATGTGACTAGTAGTGGTATTTTATATAAAAATGGGTGTATGTATCATTCTGAAATTGTTTGAGCACAAAGGGGGAAGCCCGAGTACCTAGGTGGGGCGGATGTGTACTAGTATGGCTAGTGGACCAGATAAGTTTTGTCCCTATTTCACATAGAATTTGGATAATGAAAACTCTAAATAAACTATTTGGATGATGATTGGGTACCAATAGGTTATGGGTACATTCCCTTCTTGTGTCGCATGCTCAAGAATGGATTTTACAATGGTTACTTTACACCGAGGTATGAGGTACATGGGGCCCGAGACTATCTAGTTCCTAGGGGTGTTCCTGATTTTGTTTCTCATTGTGATTGTGGTATTTTCCCATGTATTAAGGTGTTTTTGGAAATACTTTATATTATATAACATGTCTATTGAAATGTGTGAACATTCTGAATACTTTATGTTGAAAAAAAAGTTCAATTGAAAGTTGCATTTCTAGGATTTTATCACTGCTTTTCTTTGCATATTAAAACGGTTTGCCTATTCACATTGTATTGCATGAAATTTGGAATCATTGGGTGGTATCCAATTGGGATTATGCTCACATCATACTTACACCCCTTGGGTGTATGTAGACTTGGTTAAGTTTGACTCAGGTAAAGGAAAGGCTAAGGGTGATGGCAGTTCAGGGAGTTATTCCCCATCCTTGGGGCGTAGTTGTAATGACGGCTTGGGGGTGATGACCCCTTGTCATGTGGAGTCCATGGGGCTGTTTTTTTTCTGTTTCATTGTATATTGGACCTTTTGTATTTCATTTTAACTTATTTATTTAGTTATGAATTTTTGTATAAACCTTGTAGGTTTGAATTTTTCTGATTCATTTTATCAAATATTTTTGGTGTTTTAGGTATACATATTCGGGTAAATCATTGCCAAACCAAGATAAATGATACCCGGGAACTTGTGAGAGCCTGTGGGGATATGTAATTATCATCAGGCCTTGTCACGGGCTGGGTTTGGTTCCGGTTTTAGCGGAGACCAGATTCAGTTCGTGACAAAATGGTATCAAAGGAGATTCACTCTCTTTGGGTCACGTTATTTGGGGAACAGTCGGGATAGTCTGGAGTTAGGATTGTTGGGACTTGGAATTCAAGTTTTGAGTAATGTGGCTGATCACCACACCTCATGATGGGATTCATGTCTCCAGGGGATTTCGGGATTCATAAGAGTCCTTGGGATTTCTTGGATTGATGATGATTAGGGGAAATGAAAAGAGAGTTGGGTTACTGGTTTCAGTGAGATCACAGGGTCTGGAAAGCCATATGGAGCCAGGGATATTTACCTAGAACACTCTCTATTATTGTGGATTGATTGAAATATGGTGGCCAACCATATGTCCAAGTCACGCACTGAATCTAGTTTCCTCTCACATTGTCTTGTATTACTTAGTTTTGAAATCTTGGATCATTGGTTTTAATGTGACTTGGTTTTAAGAAGCGCAAAGTTTTTGTGAAATGGTTATTTAATAAAGAGGGAATGGTTAGAATTTGGAAAATGAAGAACTATATTTTCATAATTTTATTGGAATGGAAAATAGTGTGTTTCCCCTGTTTTGAAAGCATGAACTATGTCAATGTTGGTTTTGAAAAAGTGTTTCCAATAGAGTTTTATAAACTATTGAAAGGAGTTTTAATGGGTTCAGAGGTTTTGAAATTGATGTGTATGAATTGAAAGTGAGTTTTCATTTAAATGATTGTTCCTTTCTGAAAATTTTGGTAAGATGTAATTTGGGTTTTATTTCATGCTTAGAGGTTTTGAGAAAAAGGAGGTATTGTTTGATTGTTTTGGTTTTGAAAAGCGGAATGATTTTTTTATTTTAACCTTTGTTATTTCGATGAGAAACTACATACATGGGGTTATATGGGTTCATGGATGGTTACTGGAATTGATGGATGAGTTCTGGGATGGATATGAGGAGGGTGCCCATTATGTTATTGAAACATGCATGTGTAAGGCCCATGTGGTACCATTAGTGGATACGCTAACCAATGAATCGTTTATTTTCAAAAAGATGATTTTAAATGAGAAACATGATGTATTTATGACTAGTTTGGGATGGTGTGTATTATGTGTTTTTTTAAATGTTGATGTTGTGAGATGTTTTGAGTCCCAGAACCCCTCCTGTTTGTATTTGTTTTTTGGTTTGTGTTTGGTTGGTAAGTTGTGTTGAAGGTCTGGTTAGTGGCCTCTCCTGGGAACTGTTTTGGGACGCTTTTACGGTGTTTACTTTCATGTGTTTGGATGTAGTTTGTGTTATATCTTGACCAATGGACCGTCTTGGTTGGGTCCTTAAGTTTATTCATTGGATAAGATACCCCCCATTAAGGGTTAGAGCACAACTGAAGTGCAACCCAGATTGTTTCTCCATTTGAAGACCCTCCAATCGATCAATATAAGGAATATTTTTCCTGAGAATTTTAGATTGAGTCTAAACCCTTTCCTTTATTGGTTTTTTGTATCCTCTTGTAGTGGAAGAGAGATCATGGAAGGTTGAAAGAGACCTTAGCCTCTTATGTTTCCTTATTTCTTGAAGTTGGAAGTGGTCTGGGGTTGTTAGCATGGATGAGTATCTGGATGGTGTCTAAGAGGTCCTCTCGGTCCATCGTAGTCTCTTCAAAGAAGGAGTTCACATTAAACTACCAGTGTAGGAAATATGGTCAGGAGGGGATATTGTTGCCAATTTCTAGAATTGTGTGTTGTTTGGGGATGTTGTATATGGTCCCACTCTATTCATTGTTTCTATCAGTCGCAATGGTCATGTTTGGTGAAGCCTTATAATTTCGTGCACTCGATTGACTTTAAAGGTGAAATTCGTGAAATCCTCTAAGAGTGTCTTTATGTTGGGATAATGTATCCCTTGTAAAAACATCAAAATTTTCCATTTTAGAGGAAGGTTATTGTAGGTGTTATTTACTTATGTAGTTTCTCACTCGAAGAAACGACATGTTATGTGTGTTCATTTGATAAGCCCTTGATTCAGTGAAATACCGAGTTAGGGTAAAGTGAGTTTGAAATCTGTTATGTTTTGGGAATCTTATCATGGATTTCAGTATAGTTTTTGGTGGCAATGAAAGAAGAATTCTCATTCAGGGGGGTTTCCAATTGCTAACTATAAGGTGGAAGATGCTTCAATCATTTGAGCTCCAGCCATATGTCTCGGAGAGAAGTTGACATGTAGTTAGGGGAAATCACAGGCTTGTTTAAACCCATGTACAATGTCTTATACTCATTATGAAATATAGTAAGAGTTTAAAACTCTAGTTTCATCTTCTATATTTTGTTGTTCCCAATCGGTGGAAATAGGTTGAGGGCCTTGTACCCATGTCATCACCTAATGTCATTACTTCCCCCTTTGGTTTTCCTCGAGTCATTAGAGAATGGTTGGAAATTAGGATAGACGTGATAAGGACACAATTTTTGTATGATTAATATTGATCATGTTCTAGGAATCCATGCAAAATGAATGATCTACACAGTTAGTGTAGAATTTCCCAAACCGTGTGGACTGACCCTACGCCCTTCCCAAATCTTAAAAAGAAATTGGGTCTTTCTGTGTCAGCCTATGCTGGTCGGTTAAGATGGTTGGTTCTTATGGTGGGGAGACCCACTATGATTCTCATGTACATTCCTTCATAAACTGTGAATGAAATTCTACCCTTTGTACTAGGGAGTTCGTTCAGGCCCCCCTATTAGTGTCTTGATTCTATCTCGGAATATAATATAGGTTGCCTCTTATGGTGGGGTGCCTATTTGTGTCCCCCCATACCAATAGCATAGATTTATCCATGATCATTGCTTGGTGGTAGGTAGTCTCATTCGGAACTATCTAGACACCAACATCTTCCACGAGTAAACGTTGGGATTGGAGAGCTCCCAATGGTTTAGTTAATGCAAGGTAATTGTAACCTTGTTCGAAGTTGTGGTTCGTTTGGGTGAATTGATTAAGTCTTATTCGCATAGTGTTTGAGGAGTTTTATTTTGGGATAAAGTATGATTGTGATTGATGATTTCAGTAATGTGGTGTATGTTTGGGTTATGAGATTAATCATTCCTTAATGGATCACTGGAGGTGTTTTGGCCCTTATGGTGAAGCATGACAAAGAAGTACATCTTGGTTTATCGGTTGGGTTTGTTTTTGGTATCTGGCCTTATTGTAGATTTTAGAGGATGAAAAGTTTTCATGGTGGAGAGAATTGTCACATACATGACTTATTTTAATGTTAAATTTCATTTAATTTCAATTTATGCTTTGTTTTTGGGGTTTCTCAAGCTTTTATGGTGGAATAAGTGAGTTTTTGTGAATTTTTCCAAACTGTGAGCCTAATTCCATATTTAAAAATTAATTTTGTTTCTTTTATAACCTTTTCATTTTATTAATATTATTCACCGATTAAAATTCCTAAATGGTCTCCCCTGACATAGTAACACCACCATTTTAGTTTGGAGCCTTTAGAAATTCATAACCATGGTGTATATGGGTTTTTATTTAAGGGATTGGGCATGCCCGAAAGCCCAGTTCCAGGTTTAAAAATAAAATTTGATTAATTAATAACTTATTCATATTTAATGTCTTTTCAATGATTACAAGTCTCACACATGCCCATTGAACTTAGACGCGCGCCCAATCTCTCTCTCACCACTTTGGATCTCTTCTTCATTGCGGTTGAGTGATGAACTTCTTAGGGTTTCTAAAATCAGGCCAATTTGAAGAGGTAAGTTATTTCCATCATAACTCTCTAAATTATTTTTTGTTTCCCTCTATTACAGTTTCTAAAGGACCTCCTCATCATTATTTGAACCTCCCTTTATGTTTTTACTATTATAAATTTCAGATACTAGTGTATTAGGGGAGATTCTTCAAGATCCCTCAAGTAAGTGAGTCTCTTCCATTCCTCTTTCAAATTGCATACGGTTTCATTCTAGTTTCTTGGGGTTTATTCCCTTTTCCATCAAATAACAAGTGACCAGGAGGTAGGGTTTAGAAACTAGGGTTTAACACTGGGTTTTCTTGGCCCAATTTTGTGGTTTTAGGTTTGTTTTATGTCCCCCTTGGTGCGGTGGTGGTGCGACTTGATTTCTGCACGTTGATTCAAGAGTTTTCATTAATTTGGTAAGTGATTCCAATTTTTATGAAATTATTGTGACATATCTACTGTTTTTATTATATTTTCATATTTAACCCATTGATATGGTGATGAAAAAGTTGGTTTTAGTGGTGTTTGTAATGCAAGTGAATTTTTAAGGGCCAATTTCATGTGTTATTTTTGCTTTTTTATATAAATCTTTTATTTGTTGATTAAAGGATGAAATTAAATTATTTAGAAAACCTTATTGAAATGTTTTTGGGCTGAAAATAATGTTTTAAATGTTATAATTCTTTGTTTTTTGCTGCGAAATTGGTTTTGGGTGACATTTGATAAGAAAATGGATTTTGAGTACCAATTTGGTGTTGAATTGGGTGTTTTACATGGTTATTCTATGTGATGGTTATTAGGATTGTTTTATAAATCATGTAATGAGTTTAAAGAAATTTTTAGGGGTTTTTGGATTCAGTTTTAATAGTTATGAGTATGAATATGGGGTTCAAGTGGGGTTTTCAAAGAGTTTTGGGTGCAAAACTAAGAAAGATTTGGAGAAGTTGTTTTATTGAAACTCAAAGTGTTTTTGTGTGTGTTTTAAATGGTATAAAATGTGTGTAGCTACAGTACTAATTGTATGTGACCATTAGTGGTGTTTTATATGAAAATGGGTATATGTATCATTCTGAAATTGTTTGAGCTAAAAGGGGGAAGATTGTGTACCTAGGTGGGGCGGATGTGTACTAGTACAGCTAGTGGACCGGATGGGTTTTTTCCCTGTTTCACCTAGAATATGGACAAAAAACTCTAAATAAACCATGTGGATGATGATTGGGGACCACTAGGTTATAGGTATGTAACCTACTAGTGGCTCGTGCTCGAGAATGGATTTTACAATGGTTACTTTACACCGAGGTATGAGGTACATGGGGCCCGAGATTATCTAGTGCCTAGGGGTGTTCCTAATTTTGTTTCCCATTGTTATTGTGGTATTTTCCTATGTATTGGGGTGTTCTGTGTAGTAAATTAGAGTATCTAACATTTATATTTAAATTTTTGAACATTATGAAAACTTTATCTTGAAAAATGTTTTCAATTGAATGATGCATTCCTTGGATTTTATCACTTCTTTTCTTTGCGTATTAAAACTGCTTGCTTTTTCACATCATATTGAATTCTCTTTGTAATAATTGGGTGGAATCCTACTGGTCTTAGTCTCACACCCTTCTTACACACCTTGGGTTGTAAGTAGACTTGGTTATGTTTGACTCAGGTAAAGGAAAGGCTACAGGTGATGGAGGTTCATGGTGTTAGTCCTCATCCTTGGGGCAGAGTTGTGAAGACGGCTTGGGGGTGATGCCACCTTGTCATGTGGAGTCCATGTGGCTGTTTTTTTGATGTTTCATTGTGTATTTGGAACATTTATATTGCATTTGAACTTATGTATTCAGTTCTGGATTTTTGTATAAACCTTGTTGGTATGAATTTTTCTGATTCATTTTATCAAATATTTTTGGTGTTTTATGTATACATATTCAGGTAAATCATTCCCAAACCAAGATAAATGATAGCTAGGCACGTGTTCCATCACTTGGGGATAGGGAACACCCTTTGGGTATTGTCACGGTCTAGGTTTGGTTCCAGTTCTGGCGGCGACCAAATTCTATTTGTGACATCTACATTCTAAGGAAGTTCTGTTGGAGGAAGATTTCAAAATCAACATTTCAAAGGCATATGCTAATATAAAGTATGAGAGATCAATTCTAGTTGAAATTAATGATTATAGAAAAAATTGGATTATAAAATAAGATAGGATATTGGATCATGGAATCCATGAGGGGAAAAATAATATAGAGTAATATATCCAGAAATGGGACAAGATGACCAATCCCATTGAATATCTCATCAAGGTAGACAAGGATACGTATGTAACCGAACTTCAATGTGGATTATATAGGGTGAGTAATTCCAAAAATAATATGTTTTTAATGATTTTTTGAGATATTGTTTCCCTTAAAATACTTTATTTTGTACTTTTTTGGTTTCCAACTTTTCTACATAAATGTGATCTTAAAATAACAATAATAATTTTTAGGCTAGGCCAAGGTTAAAGAAGAGGGTTACAGAATTTGACTCTTTATTCCTTACTTGTCAACAAATGGAGGCTAACAATCAGGTTACAATATGTTTATCTCAACACCTTGATGTTATAGAGTTTATGTGGGATGTGATATCCAAGTACAACATGATGGGGTTAACATGTTTTACCAAGAGACACAATTCCATATCGATGATCATAGATTGAGACACCATTTTGTCTCACCTCCTAGATATCTAAGTGAATATTTTATAAGAGGGATTGAGACACCTCTATGTGTTGGACATAGTTCCACTCTAGGGAGTTTCCTTAGTTATCATTTTTGACGAATTTCATCACTTGATATCTCAATTATGGAAGGGATTCTAGGAGGTTTTGGTACATAACTATAGTTGAGCATGAATTTTAACCCACAGAGTGATGGATAAACATAGAAAATAATTCAAGTTTTGAAGGGTATGCAACAAGCCTTCAAGTGAATATTTGGCCACAATTGGGAGGATCCGTTACCATTGGTGGAGTTTTCATACAACAATCGTTAACCATTAAACCATCATCATAACACCATTTGAGGACTTGTACTGGCGATGCTACAAGTCACCCCAAGTCTGGACTATCTTCGAAGAGTTAGAATTATAGGCCTTGAGATTTTGTGATCCACTATAGAGAATTATCAGATAATCCTGGAGTAGATAAGGACATAACATGGCCATAAAAAGTTCGATTCTAACCAACAACATAGGATTTTAGTGTTCTAAGAGGGAGACCACGTGTTATCATATTTTTCACAATGATGTGGATTAAAACGATTTGGTCAGGGTGGTAAGATATCTCCAAGACTAGTTATCCCTTACCAGATACTGTGTAGAGTTTTAAAGTCGATATACAATTTAGTACTACCACTATATTTATACCGGGTACACAACATCTTCCATGCATCAAAGTTGAGGAGGTACTTTCATGATCCATCACAAATTATTGGCTTGAGAGATGACTCAATGGACTATTAATTCCTCTTTAAATATATATCTATGGGAAAATCCTAGGGATAGTTTCACAAACATTGTGATTTAGAGTAGACGTTGGAGGAGATTTCATGGGTGAATGAAAACCAAATGAAGGATCATTGATCAATGTGTAACAAAATTCAAATATATCCCCTAAAATAATGAAAAATATTTATTCTTTATTACTGATTGATATAAATTTAGGTAGGATGATGTTTTATATTGATTCTTTCACCATTATTCATTTATATAATGAAAAAGAATCAATTGAACAATGGATTTATTTTATGATTATTCATATAGAGGGTATGGTTTTTATCTACATGAATTAATGGGATGATTGATTAATTTTTTGGTTCCTTGTTCTCAGTTCTGATGGAAACAAAACAAGTCTAACTGAAAATGGATACATTTTGTTCCTCTTTGTATTTTTTTCAAAATTTCTCCCCTCATTCTTGTGTGTTCAACACAATTGTTTCAATTGACAAGTTGTTTGACCAAAATTACAATTAATCAATCATTTTGGTTCCATTTGTTGTCGAAACGGGTTCATATTGTAGATATGTACTCAACATGATCTGTGGATCATTAAACAATAGTAGCAATGAGCGAATAAAATCATATTAGAGACCTCTGAGTTTGAGCGATATGTGTGTTAATGTAAGGGATAGTGGATAACCGATTACAATTCAAATATAATGAACAAATCTCAGTAAGTGGTGGTAGTGACACTTAGATGGAGTAGATACGAATTTCTCGGTGAGATTCATAGCCATATATAGGAGCCGACAGATCAGACAATGCAGTGGAAGAAGAATAAAATGGTCCTATAAAATACCATATTACACAACATGTATTGTGGACCTATACTCTATATGGGACCCCTAGTGTGTCTATAGGGTTTCCATGTGGAGTTAAGTATCACACAACATGTAACACCTATCAAATTGCATATGAAAAATTTCTTGGAAATCAACATGTATCATGAAAGATTCAAAAACAAACATCCATAGACACAACCATCCATTCATGGACATGACCCACTAGAAATGTACATGGTTATGAGTACATCGGTTTGGACACACATTATATTCAGTCATGGGCATGAACACAAACATGGGTTGACTTCCATAGGTAGAACCTAGTGTTTATGGGACATTCCATGTACTACTAGTAAAATCTGTTTACTCCAATGAAGGCTTACATCTCTTCCCCTCTTTATTATAGAATATTTTTTTTGGGTGTGTTCCATTGATCCTTTCCCTAAGGGTTATCATGTAATCACATCCTACACGTAGGTTAGTAATCCCATCAGTGGGAATTCTTGGATAAAGTAGTGAGAATCCTTCTGTAAGGCCCAAAGTGATACCCACTATCATTATCATTCCCTAGACGGAGTTCTTAGTATCATCATGACCAACACAACATGGGCATAAATCCTCTACTTAGTGTTTTATTCCAGATTGAGTTGTTGGTATACCAAATGGCATTGGGTGTGATCCTCATCTGTGTATTGTTCACTTCATACTTCTATACTATACTTATTATAGTTAGATTTTATGAACATGAAACCTAGGATAGACACCATCAATGCTATGTGACAGATAGAGAGTGTTCTTCTGGATGAGTTCCATGTGGATCTTTCAAGCATGATTCATAGACATTCATTATAGTTGTGACTTTATGTTGAGACTATGTGTCTTTGTTAAGTATATTTGGATTTTTTTTATATGTTTTGTAGATATATACCTATGTTGATTTGACTATTAATCACATTATTATATTCTTAGTTATTTCAAGGAGACCTGTTGGGTATTCTTATACTCCCTCTTACACGTGATTTACCTACATGTGTCATGTCTTATACAAATGATTGTCCTTTTAATGGTGTCCTAGAGGAACTAGGATCTGGTAGATCATAGTGACGTAGAAATAAAAAGGTGTGTTCCTATGGATAAAATGATATAAATCCCTTTATATACTTTCTTGTTTTACTTTTATTTATTTATTTGTGGTGGTATTGTATTTCGAACTTTTTATTTTCAAATACTTGTTTTCATACTCTGGTAGTGGGATTTATATTTATTCATGCATGGTTGATCAATTGCATTAAATTCCATAACTGCATGGGCTTGTAGATGTGTGTTTATATACATGTACATTAGGCTAAAGCCTACCATGTTAGTGATATTCCTACTTGGTTCTAGTCGTCATCTACTAGCCTATTGGAGGTAGTATTTGGGTAGTCACATCATGACCCCTATTGGGATGGGTCATGACATCCTCTCCTTTCTACACCTTAATAGAAATTTATATCAAACAATTCCTATCCAAATACTTTCTTAAAATCCCTATCCATATCCTAGAGGTTTTATTTTGGGAATAATACCGTCCTTATAGGTATTAATGTTTAAATAAAAGGAAGATGTTTGAATAAGTGGTATAGTTTTTATCCAACTATTTTAGTTTTATTTTATATTTTACCTTCTCTAAAAATAATAAAAACATTATGATATAATAAAATAAATATATCCCATACATTTAAATGTTATCATGTGGATTTATTAACTTTAATACACCTCCTTATTCATAGAATGAGAAATGAAACCATCATTCATGTTTACGGAGGACTACCGCCTCACGAAATGATGTAATTCATCTTCCATCACTACCACTTATGTCTGGAAAAAATAAATCAACTAAATTATATAATATGGAATATATGCTATAAATTACATTCTTTTCTAGTAAAATAAAGTTATTACTTCTTTCCTTACAATCCAAATGAAAAATAAAAACATTGTTTGTGTATAAATAAAGACTAAAAACTCATAAACAGGGCTGGTTATAATGATATATTTAAAAAATTAATACTATAATCATGATATAATAATCATTTTATAATCTTAAAATCAAACTTATAATTCATTACCACATGCTCTTTGAAAAATTAAATCATTACTCATGCGTATTTCGAAACTATCACATCCCTGATACAACATATTTAATATTTCAATTATGACTTTTATTGATTGTTATATAAATATTATTAATGTATATGAATGAATTTTGTTTCATAAATATAATTTTATATATTTTTTAACCATGAAGGTTTTGACCATATTCAACCTACCGAAGTCATTTTGAACTTATGAACCAAACTTCCTCAGAATGACAAACGTTAACTTAATTGATTAAGTAATTAAATATGACATGTAGGTATGTGAAATAAAATTAATAACAAAAATTATAATGTGTACTAATCATGTAAATAATTAAAATTGGTGTATTATTTAATAATATTAATAACATATCTTTTATGTTGGGGTGTGAGGTAATGGATTTCTTAACTCAATTTTCTTTTATTGAGTTATATGGACTATTCATTAATTATATGATGAAAAGATTCTACGTAAAATGAATTTTTGTCTGATTTATATTTTATTTTCACTTTTATTGTGAGTATTTGTATTTTCTACACCTAAAAAACCCTTTAATTAATTATCAATTTAATGATATTATCTTTGTAATGGTTATTCATTCAAATTTTCTTTTTTTTAGGAAAAATGAATATGTTATGAACATATATTATTTTATGAGGTTTATATAGATCCCCATGAAATTTTATATCATGGATCTAATTATATTCATGGTATTTAATATTTCATTTTACATCTTTTATTTTATGAGCTTATGTATCAAAAGATACCAAAATGTTAAAAAATTTCATATTATAATCTCATCTTATTTCAGGCTGCCTATTTGTAAAGTACCTTTGGGGGGATCCTATGCTCTTATATTATTTAACTAACTCACATTTATTATAATTTGGATGTGAATATGTATTATATGTCTAATTTTCATTCCCTACATTATTTATTAAAGAAACATCAAAAAAAGTTTTTTTTATGTGATACTGATGCTGTATCTTCTTTTAGATCAAAAATATTTTTCTTTCATATCCATGTTTTCTACAATATTTTCAAGAATGTTCTTATTTACACTTAGATAATTAATTATGGTCATTTTTAAATGAATTTTTTTATTTAAAATGTTTTCAAAAAGAAATATTTTAATCATTGTTCCTATGATAAATGTTTTACTTTCTTTACAAAAGTGTGAAAGGAATTTTTTATTTTAACATATTCGAAATAATTTTCATTATTCACTATCATTGTTATTCATTATTTGAAAATTATTTTAAATGTTTACAAGGATATTGTAACAACCCTAAACCCAATAAACTACAGT
The DNA here is from genome assembly GCA_963277665.1 of Viscum album. Classification (NCBI taxonomy): domain Eukaryota; kingdom Viridiplantae; phylum Streptophyta; class Magnoliopsida; order Santalales; family Viscaceae; genus Viscum; species Viscum album. The sequence continues at coordinate 2,022,103,912 of OY728130.1, forward strand.
GAGTGTCTTAACTTTTTACATTGGAATAAGATATAAGAAATTGGTTCCTGATGAACTAAATAGTTTAGTAGTTTTGGTAAACCAGATACATACATGATACTCATTTTACATTGGGAACATAATAAATAATTAAATAAAATGTATAGATTCCATGAATACTTATCCCAGTAATTCCTCTTTATATCTTGGGTAAAGAAAAAAATAAGAGGGAGGTCAAATTCTCAATAAAGGTCAAATATAGTGAAAGATATCATGAATCAATAAGCATAATAAACATTTAAAGGTAAATAAATGAACAAAAATTACATATAAATAACATAAATATCATGATAGGAGAAGTAATAATTAATATGTAATGATAAATAATTCAACACACATTCTATTTTATCAATAATATTGGAATGAAATGCATCCAAAGATAATATCATTGTGAAAATATAATAGATAATAAAGTTAACGACATTTTCAATGAATTAAATTCTTAATTATTATATTTTAGGATCCCAGGAATCATGATAACTCTAACTTCCATGAATTTCATAAGACTGTTTAAAACTACAGGTAGAAACCTATTTAATTTTTTCAACTGATTTGTCTCACGAGACCTATTGATGCATCTTTGGGTTATTAATATTCTACCCCAACTCATGTTTTCCTGTAAAAATCACTCCAAATATATCGAATGATATATTTAATTCATGAAAAATGTTACATATCAATAAATATCCATATTTAGTAAAGGATAATATTTATCTATATTTCATAGTTAATCAAATGACTTTCAAAGTAAACACAATATGTAAGAATTATATACGGTTTAAAAAATAATCATTCAAATCATATAATAATATATATATTTAATATAAATTAAATTACCAATGAAAATTTATCAAAATAAATTTATTTTTTGAAGATAAAGTTGACAATCAAAAATGAATTTGTTATTGTACAATAACTTTTACAACGTAGTAATTTTCAGGTCAAATCCCCTTAGATGAAATAATTCCAATTTAAATTAAAAAATAACATTAATTATTAAGGAATCAGGATATTACTTGTAAAATGGGTAGTATATACACCATAAAAAATAAATTAGGTTCATAACAATAAGATATGCTTCAATAGAGGGAAATTGAGATGATTTCCCTCACCTCATGCTTCCTTTTGATTGAACGTGCTTTAACCTCCAATACAGGGGTATTAAAAATTTAACTAAAATATAATAGAACCATATTAATATTTATAATATCATATATTATTATTTTATAGCATATTATCACATGTTTGTTAATAATATTTCAATATTTTCATTATTTTAACTGTTAATTGCCTTGTTTTTTCATGCATGTTTGGTCATAAAAGACCTAATTCGTACACATATTATGTAGTTACATCATGTACAAAATAATTATTGTATTTATATATCAATAAAAATTTTAATTCCAATAATGAAATATGATTTCGAGAAATGAAGTATGTTATGATCACGGAGACAGTATGTAGTATGTACTCATGGGTAACATTTCTATTTAAAATGATCATTACGGAAAGTGGGATAGTAATATTTTATATTTCTATAATTAGAATAATATAATAGATAAAATATTAGTTCATTAAATATTCCTATACATTTCATCAATGTTGTGTGGTTGTTAAATGATTGTCACATCACTTCGTGGGGGCTATATTCCATAACTACACGAACGATGTCATCATCTTTTAGTGAGTGACAAGGTAAAAATAAAATGTTGTTTTATCTTTTCAAAAGTATGTATATAATTAATATATTAAATATTTCATTTTTATAGAATATATTAATTAAATTTATCCTTATCACCTTTTATTTAAATAGTTAGTGAAACAAAAATTCCATCCCTTCGCGATGTGGAAGTCCACCATACACACAAGTGACGTAATCATATCCTTGACCACTACTAGAAAAAATGATTATTTTGATGAGTCATTTGTGATGGGACCCCATCATAAATAGTCTTTTTCTATGGGGTCTCGTCTCAAATGATCCTTCATAGTAAACCGCGTCAAAAATATTACTTTTAACGATGGTTCGTTGCGAAAAAAAGTTGTGATGAGTTGCTGGCCCGTCACAAAAAAAACCTTAAGAATTGGTTTAAGAAACTATTTGTGACAGGCCAACGACCGGTCACAAATAGCCTCCCTATTTTTTACTCTATTTTGATGATCTTTCGTAATTAGTAATCGCGACGGTCTGTCGCAATAAGCCCTCGAAATACTAATATAATAAACCCTTTTGTGATGGATCGTCGCAATTAGTATTTGCGACGGAATTTCACAAATAGTTAGTAAATTTAAATAAATTAAAAAATTATTAATAATTTGATATTAATATAAATATAATACTATTATTATTATTATTATTAAAATAAAATTATTTATAAAATAAGAAATATAATACAATATTATTTTAAAAAAAATAATATTTCTAAAAAAAATTAATTATAAAATTATTAATTAATATAATAATATTATTAATATATTTAATGTAATAATAATATAAGTAATATAATAAAAACCTATGTATTAAAAAAAACAATATAAAACGCACACTATTTAAAACAGTTAATATTAAAAAAAATACATTCAAAAGTTTCATAATAAAAACAATACATCACTGATCAGGGGGATGGTTGTCTGGAGAGGCTGAAGAATATGGTGGAGGGAACACCCACTAGTGCAAAAACACATTTTAATGCCGTTTTTTATTTATGATGTTAGTTTTTAACCAAACTCTATAAAGGCGACGTAAAAATAGTTTTTTTTGTGGTTGTTTTCTAAAAACTAATGCTGAAAATAATTTTCATTCAGGGTTTTGGCGTCATTTTTTAGTACAACCAGCACCAAAAATCAAATAATATCGGGTTTACTACATCAGTTTTGGATAAAACAGATGCCTTAAAGCTGTTTTCGATGTCGGTATTAGAAAAAACCGATGCTGAAAAGCCTTTTTTTTAAAATATTTTCATCGGTTTTTGAAATAACTGATGTCATAAGTAAAAAAAATTTGCAAAATCTGAAAACAACATTTCCAATAAAATTTAAACCCATGTAAAAAAAACAAAAAAAAACAGTATTTATCATTCAATTCATTTGATTCACTGAAAAACTTAGTGATCAAAAAATCTTATAAAAAATTATACAAAGACATTGCAGAGGCACTTGAGATAACTCAATGAATTCTATTTAAAGATCAATGCATCAATATATCTAATGATGACATGTATTATGATTCCTTTATTAATATTTCTTGTTGAATGTGTTACCACACCTAAGGAAGAATTATTTGGTAGTTGGAACAAGTGGACCATCCTAATATGATTATAACTGTGTGCTTGACCTGACACGAGACAATGACTATGATGTACCTATAATAGACCAATGGCTAGACCTAAAATTAAATTCATTATGGATACCAAGTACCCTGAAATAAATTGATGTCATTTAGATATGAAGTACATGTTCACTCGTCGTTATTATAGTCTGACTCAATACTCGGTGCCTTAAGGATACCATGTAATTTGTTTAATTCACTTTTAGATTATTCTGGGTTACTTCTAATGTATTTTTTATCCTTTTGGAAAGGAGTTGTAGCAGGTACGACATGGGTTTATATAAACTTGGATAGTACATAGCCTCTCAGCATATGGTTGATTGATTATTTTTTCTTTCATAAACCAAGCATAAACAAAAAAACCCACACTAAAAGTTACAATTTTTTTTAGAAACTTCAAAATATTAAACATTCAAAATAAATTTGAATTAAAATACGCGTACCTAAAATTTAGGGCATGATTGTTGTTGGTTATTGATGAAGAATTAATTTTATTATTAGTAGGTTCAAGCACCTAATATATCAAAAGAGTTAGTTTTTTGATCCCATATGTAATATTACTTATAAATATTAGAATATACATACCTCAAATCCTTATCGGACTTAACAAATAGTTTGAAAAAATAAATTTAATATGAGTTATATCATATTGGGAATAAGATTGTGAATCATTAAATGTCTACAATAACATTTAATTATATGAGATAAAAAAAATAGAATAATATGTCAGAAAATATAAAAAAATTAATACAACTAACCTTATCAAATTCAGTAGTTTCCCCAATTGTAATTATCTCATACATTAATTATAAAATATAATAACCAAATTAAATAATTTATTTTTGATGATGAATCTAAAGTTATAAAACATTAAACTATTAATAATAATTAATATATAACAAAAACCAAAAAAAATTCTAAAATAAAATCTAATTACTTGTACTTCCACATAATTGATATTATTCGGTGTCTTTATCGATTGGTATTTCTTGTTAAATTTTTTCCATGAACTGAATTTTCATATATATGAACTTATAATACATATCTAAAAAATGAGAAAAAAACATAATGAACTTATAAAATACAAGAAAACATACCTTTCTAATAAGGTGGTAAATGTTTTACGAACATTCATTAATAAATAGAAAACCCAATATACAATGCATTATCTTTGTCATAATACTCCCAACATCCAATTCCCCCTATAATACAAAAATTTCAAAATTAAAGACATTTTAACAATAATTATTTCAACATTTCTATTCTTACCTATCATGAAATGGCATAAACCATCACTTAATCTTTGTATGTGATAATCTCTCACACATATATGCAACTCTTTATGCATTCTTCACATGTTTCACTTCTAAGGAAATGAATCCTGGATCTATAAAATTGTAAATGTTTGTACATTCATTTTTTTAGAAAAATAGTATGTAGATACATAATTTAAAGATAATATATAGTTAGTCAAATTAAAATCTCTTTTATTATAGAAATAAATGTCCAAATATCAATTTACTTACATGGTAAACAACAACTCCACATTCAAGTCAAGATCTTCAAAATCTACTAGATGTGTGATATCTTCTTTGAGTAATCTCAATGGATATTATCTTATGCATATATCATTGGTCATATGAAACTCCTAGATATAATTTAATAAATAATATTCCTGAGATAATCTTTGTATCCCATGAGAGATATCAAAAGTATCTACAATTGATTGTTCCTGGACATTTTTTTTCATTTGTGCAGCTTCTTTTGCATTCAGATTATCCTATATAAGTTAAAAGTTAGAAAAAATTATAATTAATTTTTAATCCTTTATAATTAAAATTTTAAAAAACAAAAACCTCATATGAGTATAAGGAAGAAAACCGATTGTCCAAAGTAAAAAATGACCCTCACAATCCCCACTAGGGTGATCTCCACTATAGGAAATGGTAGTAGAACATTAGTATCTACAATATTGAGTACTAATACTCTAGCCTGACCCATCTTCATACGTTGGTGATGTAAAAAATCACCCAAAAAATACATGAGTACTAACACAACAATATGAATGTGAGGATCTCTTGTAAACAACTCACAATATACATTTTGGTCCGAGCGTGGCAGTGGAGAATCAAAGTAAACAGATGGGACATGGTAGTTCTGGTGAGAAGGATGGGAAGGATGAGAAATGACAAAGTTATAATAGTGTTAATAATTTATAAAGTAGAAAAAATGATAACAAATAAGTAATATACCTTGTAAGGATGCTCATACGGGGCAGGGTAGGCAGATAGAACATTATAGTTAAAGTGAGTAGACTGGGAATGTAGAAAAATGAAAAAGATATATTAGTGACTATAATTTATAAAATAGTAAAAATGATAACAAATAAATAATTTAATTGGGAAGGATTCTCATATAGGGCGGGGTATGAATATGGGTTAGGGTAGTCCGGGTGAGCAGGGTGGGAAGGCTGAAAAATTAAAATGTTATATTAGTGATTATAATTAATAATATAGAAAAACTGATAATAAATAAATAATATACCTCTGAAGCCTGATCATACGGGGTGGGGTAGGCGGATGGGTTAAGGTAGTTTGGGTAAGCAGGATAGGAAGGTTAAAAATAAATAAGTTATATTAGTCGTTATAATTTATAAAATAGAAAAATTGATGACAAATAAATAATATACCTGGGAAGGCTACACAGACTATGACTATCTTGTCATTTGTTTTAACAAAGCCTTATGCACTACTGCTTAAATTTGATCACCCATAGACTATTTAATATCTTTCAGCTCTGCTTTTAAGGATTATATTTCTGGGTCTCTTGATTTATTACTCTTACCAAAAACCTTCTGAATACTAACACCCACCTGATATCCACTAACACGGTCGGGGTGTTCTACCTTCCTTAAAGCAATGGCTAAGATTTCCATCTCACCTCGGGGATAAAATATCCTTGTGTCTCTTACTCTTGATGTTCATCCTAAAATAAAAAATAAAAATGTTATATTTGTGTTTATAATTTAAAAAATAGAAAAATTGATAAAAATTAATAATATTTTCTAACAATTTTATCAGCTACTCTCTTTGATTCCTCTATAGGATACTGTGCATTTTTCATTCTTCTTTCTCATTTCCATTTTCATGGCGAGTGGGAGGAGAAAGATGACCAAATTAGACCTCTTCTGAACCACAACTAGATTGATCTCCTAATACTTCAAATTTTTCTTCAATCAATTTCTATGTAATGAAATTTACAAGTAAGCCTCAAACCCCTCTGACATCAATATCAACTATCATATGCTGAGATACAGGAATACCAATATGCTCCACCTCATACAAAGAATCGGTATAGAAATCAATCACCTCTTCTTATACATATTTCTAAACAATATATTCCACTGGTTGATAAGTATTTTTAAATTATCCCTTCAAAATTTTCATATATATTTCAAAAAGATACACCCATCATAAATAAAGATTCCCACATATTATTATCTCATTCACCAAATGAATTAACAGATGAACCATTATATAAAAAAATGTGGCTGGTAAATACATTTCTAGTTGACAAATAATAAGTGTATCTTCATTCTCCAACACATCTTTCAAATTTGGATCAATGATTTGCTACAAATGGATTTCAAAAAATTAGATAACCTGATGATAGTCTTCCTAACAGCTATCGACAATATACCATGTACTACTACTGGTAGAAGTTGTTGCATCAACACATCAAAATAATGATATTTCATACCTATTAATTTACAATCCTTTAGTGACACAAAATTATTCACCTTTGATGAAAAACCACTAGGTACTTTAATACCATGGAGACACTAATAGAAATTCATCTTTTCAATCTTGCTTAATGTGTGACATCCCAAAGGTAAATATGTTTTGTTTCCATTCACAGTGAGAACCAAATCTAAATGTATTCCCTTTAATATCAATTTCAATCTAGCATTCAATCCATCTTTTGTCTTTCCTTATAATTCTATCAAAGTTCCAATAAAAATTTCACATATGTTTTTCTCAAAATTCATAACATCGATGTTATGTTCTATCTCTAAAAATATCCAATAAGGTAGTTCATAAAAATATATTGCTTCTTCCAGATATTTCTTTGAAGACCAAAACTTATTTTCTTTTCAAATGTCAATTCAATATCTTTCACACTGTTATAATATTCTTCAACTGACAATGGTCAAGGGGGAAGGTTATATTCTTGTAATCTATTAAATGATTTTTTTCTATCTATGATAAGGATGATCAATTTAAAAAAATCATCGATATCCCATATACACTATATTTCTTCTATTCCACAATTGATAATATGAAGTTTGTTCTTAACAAAATATACATGATTTATGTCACTTAACATTATATCCAGAAAAGTTTCCATACGTAGGAAATTCATTTATAGTGAACATTATCATAGTGCGCAAAATAAAATACTCTTTCTTGTATGCATCAAAATATTTAACACTTACCTCCCATAGTAGTTTCAAATTATCAATCAATCTTGAAAGATACACATCAATATCATTTCCATGTGGTTTTGGTCTAAAAATCATCAAGCTCATCATAACATATTTTTTCTTCATATATAGATGTGGGGAAAAGTTTTAAACTACTAAAAAATAGGCCTTGAACTATGTTGGCTACTGAGGCTCCAATATGGATTCATTCCTCAGTACACAATCCCATTCTGATATTTCTATCTTGACTTCCAAAATCATGAAATTTTTTATCAAAACTCTTCTACTATGGTGAATCGGTAGGGTGACATAAGTAACCATCAGATATGTGATCATCTAAATTCCATATTAACCTTTTTGTGTCAATTGAATTTGAAAATATATGATTAAAACGTGGAATTATTGAAAATTACCAATTTGTATTAGTAGGATTTTTGATTCTAGTACCTAAAAATGAATCACAATTGAAATATTAGAATTGTATGAAAAAAAATATTGGATGATATCATTGAAAATAACAATATTGATTTTTGATGAAGTTAGGTGACATCACCTAAGAATGAATTTGAGTTTTCTTTCCCATCTATCTTATAGTGTGAGGTCCCACATGTAGGACCACTTGATAAATATTCATTTTCTTTCCTATACAGTACACAATCATTGGGGTAAGCATGTACCTTTTTATACCCCAATCCCTTTGGGCATAATATTTTCTTCACCTCATAATTTGAATATGGAAGCTCGTTTCCTTTTGGAAGTAACTCTTTTAAAAGCTCCAGTTAGCTGGAGAAACTTTTATCACTCTACCCATTTTTGATTTTAAGTAAACTAATCTCAAAATTTCTAATAACACTATATATTTACTAGAACTTGGGAATAATGGTTGCTCATAATCTCCATACAATTGTTTAATAGTTGTTGTTTTTTTATGGTTTCGACGCCTAAATCATGAATTTATTCTTCAATATGATCCTATGCCTCTTTATAAATAATGTTATCAATATTGGATGTTAATTTTTTAGTTCTTTCACCATGCTAGATCCAACGTGTATAAATAAGGATAAAACTATAACACATGAGATGGTCCTTGATTTCTCCGGAGTTTGACATTCCCATATTTAAACACTTCACACATGGACAAAAAATTAAATCAAGGTTTTGAAGATGTCATTTAGAAAATTCAAATAACCCATCGACTGCTTTTTCATATTCACTAGTGGGTTTTCATAAATCTATCCAATTACGATCCATTCATTATCTAATATCATAACATAATTGGAGAATATATTCAAAAATATAAACATTTATATATATATATATATAGTTACAGATAAATTGTAAACAAAAACACATTTAATAAAAACTATTGATAACCAGATATAAAACATCAGATATGAAACACATTTAAAAATAATTACCATTTTATTTTCATATTATATACATGTGGTATATTGATATTATAATTAAATTATAATATCAATCTTCTAAAATTTATTAGTTCAATTTACATAGTTGTTGTATCATTTTGAGGTTTCATGTGTCAAAATTATTGAATATTTCATTAATTTAAATGGCATAAAATTAGTTATTATTAGTAATATGAAATAATAATTACAGTAAATGTTCATATTATAAGTGAAATCAATCCAAATACTCCAAAAATTTTGATAGATGAAATTAAATACAAAACTAAATTGATATATATTACAACACATTTGGGTGAGAGAACAACTAAATCATTGGAGGAATAATAAGCGGTTGTAGAGGTGGGATTTGGGGTTTACCCTCATCTTCATGGTAGATCCAGGAGGAGTTCCTAGTGGGGGAGAGTTGTGACAAAGTGGTATAAAATATTTTGGTTAAGAGTTATGGCAGTGGATGGATCTAGACACTTGTAAGTATTGCATGGGTTGGTAGATAAATGATACTAGTTGATCCCGGTGCATGATATAGGCTAGGGATATCGAATAGGATATAGGATTTTAGGTCCCTCCATGATTCTATGAAAGAATGTTGGGTTAACCAGATAACCAAGTGAAATAGTGCTTCCTTCAGGGTAGAGACCTAGTAAGGGTACACACATCCTGCTTGTTTACATTTTTGTTGAAATGAGGGATTATTTTTGGAAAATAAATGATCTTAATTAAATTAATTTTATTAAATAAATTCTATTCTACCAATATTTCCTAAATTTGTGGGTAACTGAGAATAAAAACATGGTTAATTTATCATCACCTCATTTAAACATGTTTTTGTAAAATGTGGGAAAATACAGTACCCATGTTTCTAAATGAAACTAAAGTAAAATAAAAACAAGGATAAATAATTTTTTATTGTGACATAACCTAATCAAGGCATAATTATTTTCAAGTCAAGAAAGGCATAAGAGGTGACATAAAATAACCAATTTATAACAAGAACATTGACTTCTATCTCTTAGGGATGACTATTAACTATGTTCCAACACATATTAAATAAACTATTAACTAATATTTGAATAAAATTAGAATTAAAATTAAATAATCAATGATTTATCTTCAAAATTAAAAAAACATACAAAATTCGGAATTCAACCTGAAAATAGACCCCCAATTCAAACATTGATCCGTATAAATCTTTGGAAAATTAAGTACTGTAAGATCTAGTCAAAAATTATTTATAAAGATGAAAAATATAAAATAAACAATAACCTATAATCAAACCATAATTGAATGTCTCTCAAAATATAATTCGGAAGAACAAATATCCGTAGAAGATTAAAGAAGAGAATATAATGAAGAGAGCAGAACACAGATCTTGAAAATAGAAGAAAATTGTCAACAATGGTGGTTGGAGATCACAAATAAAGCTTATATGTAATCTTGAGTAGAGAGGAGCCACCATGGGTTTCTATTTCGAAGAATGAAGAAGATGAGGGTTTGCAGATCCCATCATTTTTTAAATGACTTTCGGAGTCAGTTTTTGAAAAAAAATAGGGGAGAAAATTTTAAAAAAACATTCCGCCTCAGTTTTTCTTAAAACCGACACTGATAATTTATTTTTTTAATTTTTGTGTTGGGTTTGGGAAATAAAGATGTGGAAATTATTAGGTATTTTTATTTTTGACATTGGTTCTCCAAGAAAATGACGCCAAAAATAAAAAATATGGTGTCGGTTATCCTGAAAACAGACACGAAAAACCTGTTATTTTTTATTTTTGGCATTGGTTTTATGAAAAATCGATGCCAAAAATTTATCACTCAAACCATCAGCGTCGATTTATGAAAAATTGACATTATTAATTCGACGTTAAAACTCCTATCTCTATTAGTGTTCATCCCTAAACTGTGAGTCAGAAGTCGCATGTACTCCATGTTCCCCTGTTCCTATTCTTGCCACCATCAACACATCTCATCCTGCATCTTCTGTTGTTTCTACTATTGTTGTTACTGTCTGAATAACTCTTCCTACTGTTACTGCTGGCACTGACACATCTTCTCATGTTGCCTACATATAGTCTTTATAAACTCACTCTGAGCTCGAAGCTTCTCCTTATACTATGCATGATATGATGATGAATCTCCACGAGCTCCTTTTGATATGGATGCTGACATCACATAGGATCTATAAAACCCCCTAGGGGTAACTCGAGAGCTGATACCAACATCTCATCCTTTTTTAAAGCCATAATGGGTCGGCTGTATCCATGGTGTGTCATCAAATCAGAGGGGGCACTTGTCCGACCATCTATCTCGGCCTCACTCTCAATATCTCTCTGAGAAGTCATGGCCATATATGACTCCTTCAATTTCAATTTAAAATTAAAATACTTAAAATATTATTTGTAGTTAAATTTAATACCAAATGAACTTATACTACCCACAATATGACGCTGCCAAGCACCTCTATCTCCCCAGTGGCTGAATCAATGTACATCCTCCTATAAATGGCGTACTCCATAATATTTGGTTGTGAGAATGCCTATATGAATATAAAATAAACAGTTTATATTTAATGTTATATTCAATATTTAAAAAAATACTTACCATATGATCCCTATGCATACTTAACGTATGACTTCTAGCTCAATGTGTCACCTCCTGTCTCCCATGATTTTGTCGACCTACCGACGATATGCTCTGAAATCACCCACTTAACCAGTGTGTACATAATCCATCCTAAACAAAACGTGAAATATAATCAGTTTGGTGGACACGACAAGTCTCATCAAACTCCTACACTCCTGCTTTCTCCATTTCTTTCCTTTTTAAATTGTGAAAAAACAGAGTCCAATGCATACGCATAGCTCCCTACCATGCCTTCTAAATTGGTTCGCACATGATCTCATCAATGGGATACCATAAACCCTATAAATAATGTATTATATGAAGTTATTAATTGAATTAATATCAAATAAATATTATTTATTTACGCACCAGCCAATGCTTGAACATGCGTTTCTACACATCGATGGGAATCTGATCACATAACACCCATGCATCAGAAAAATAATTGTGCTATATAGTACTCCCCTATACAACTACTATATGTGTAATGCTGTAAAAAAAGAATAATTAATCAAACAATAATAATATAAATTAATTAATTAACAATAACTAAAATTAATAGATAAACATACCTCTGTGTGCATGGATCGAACCCAAGATGTAGACATCACTCAGGTACAGGGTCAGGAATCATCTGTTGGGAAAGACCACACCCCCTCCTAGTTCCCCCTAAACTGCGAACAGTTTTAGGGTCGACTGATCTGACATCCTTCTCATCTAAAGGTAGTTTGGCCTCTTGCAACATACAAAACAGATCATCATCTATCTGAAACACAAAATCAAGGTGGTTAGAAAGAATTTATAAATAACTATTGTATATAGATATATATTATATTTGGTTATAACCATCACTTAACTGTGTCAATGTTCATCTTCATCCACATCTTCATAGTTGTTAATGTCAATGCCTTCATATTCTGCCTCATCATCATCAATTCCCATATTAGTTTTAGTTTCATCATCTCTTTTAATTTGAAATTTAGTTGTCACATCATTAACATCATCATCACCATATACACCAAACTGTTGGGTTTCATCAATGATATTCATGTCTTTTCATGTAAACGATGGATTCAGAGGAGTTTCTAGAAAATTTTCCATTCCTATCACATTAGTGGAACCACATACACTTTTAGTAAATTGATTCTCTTGAGATTTAATTTTTATTATGCTCCACCAATCACCTAACTCTCTTGAAGTAGCATATTAATTTTCATAATAAATCTAATGTTCCAGATGAGCCAATAAAAATGGTCCATTTACTTCAAAAAATTTATATTTAATATCAATGATTCCATGGATCAGATAAAACACAAAGTCCTCTCTCATTATCCATCCACTGTTATTTAAACATTGTTACATAATGTTGTCCCAAATAACAGACATCAATACTTTCTTCCAACATGCCATAAAAGTCAACTTAATTTTCTCTATGATGAGATCCTCTCAAGAAAACACCACTATTCATTATTTTTTTGATTCCTCATATACAACTATATGAAATCTATAACCATTCACAACACATTTATTATAAGATTTAACCATTTTGGATGGTGGGTTACTCAATAAAGACAACCAATTATCAATTTTAACACCATGTTGAGATACCTAAAAACATCTAAAATAATTATCACCATAACAAGTAATAAATTTTTTATTTACGTGAAAAAAATTGTGTTGCCAGTTTTTTAATAAAGAAGGAAATTTTTTTTGACGACGTTATTCAAGAAGATCTACTATAATTTATGGAAACTATTTCTTGATATGATTATCATATAACCAACAAAAATAATAATATTAATGTACTATTATAAAAATTATAGAATAAGTGATATAAGCACTCACAGTATGAATATTGTCATTTATTCATAGTTTAGCAGAATATATATATGAGTTATATGATGTTCCTTATCTAAAAGACATTATAAATGAACTCCACTGAATCCATGTTTGGGATGATTGAAAATGGATATTTTATTTTTCATGTCATCATCAAAATTTCCCTCATTATGGCTCATGTGTTTGTGTTTTGGGAGATATACATATTGAAAATAATGAGATCAGAAAAAATAAATTTCCTCCTACAAATTATATTCTATTGTTGAGCCTTCAATGGATGCTTTGTTATGTACTTTGATTTCAATTTTTTGCATTCATATCTCAAATGTGTACATCCATCAAAACTGCACCAGACATCAACCTTTTTTATACACAAAATGTAATACTAAATATTCCATTGAGTCAAACAAACCTGATGGGATGATTTTTTCTAGTTTCCATAAAATTAAAACATGATCTTCTTGCAGTTTTCATACTGCATATTAGTTTGTTGTCTATGAAAAAATTTCTAAAAATAATATGATATGTCCATTGGCGCATCCCAAATCATTGAATTTAAAAAACATTTTAATCCAATTGGTAGAAGTCTTTCCATTAAAACATGACAATCATTACGTTTCAATCCGATAATATTACCATTTTTGACTCATCTTCCCAAATTGGAAGAATAACCATATGGAAGTCTCAAATATTCATACCACTGAAAAAATAAAAAATGAATTTCTTTGTACAGTGTATAATCTACTTTTGGCTTCATTAACATCTGTGATCTTACATTTTCAAATAGTTCAAGTTCTAGTCGCTTGTAAATTTGGGAAAGATTTAATTGTGCCTTCACATTGTCTTTGGTTTTAAATGGTGTATCCAAAACTGTATGAAAAAATTATTAAAATAGTTCTTCTCAATATGCATCACATCCAACATGTCAAAGATCAAAAAATCAAACCAATATGGATAATACCAAAAAAATGCTACGTTTTATCCAATTGTGCTCTTTTCCAAACCCTTCAATTTTCTATTTATTTATTATTGGTCCAAATGCGATGGGAGGTAATGAAGAAACAATTGATTTAAACTTTGTACCTGAGATCATTGTTGAAGGGACATATTTCTCAACTGTTTCTTTTCTGAAATGATATTTTTTTCTTCGTAAAGTATGATCGACTAGAAAATATCTGCGAAGATAGTTGAAAAAACAAAGTTTTTTTCCGTTGATGAGTATAAACACTTTTCTATATCTCTTACAGTACAGAAATAACTTTTGACTATGTGTACTCTAGCCATATAACATTCCATATATAGGGAAGTCACTAATTTTCCACATCGATGTTGCTTTCAGTAGGAAGTTCTGTTTCATAGCAACATCATATATACTGACACCATTACTCCATAATGTATTTAACTCATCAATCAATAGATTCAAAAAAACATTGATAATATTTTTTGGATAACCTGTAATTAATATGGTCAAAAAGATATATGGCTCCTCCATCATCATCCATGGAGGTAAATTATACGGAGTTATAAATATAGGCCAACATGAATACTTAATATCGTAAGAACCAAAAGGACCGAATCTTTTAGTAAAAAAACTCAATGAAACATTTCTAGATTCGAAAGAAAACGATTGATGCACTTGGTAAAATATTTTCATGTATCACCATCAAATAGATTATTTAAGCTTTTACTGGTTGAAATTATGGTTTTGTTCCATGAAATCAATGATGTTGTGTTTTGAGACATAAATAAACACTATAATCTTGGTGTGAGTGGGAAATATCTAAATCGTTTTATAGGAACAAATCTAGACTTCCCTGGTTGATATTCTTTATACCTTGATTGTCCACAAGTAGGAAAACTATTCAAAAACTCATTTTCACCATAATATAAGATGTAGTCATTTGAACATGCATAAATCCTATGATAATCAATAACCATATTAGAAACCAGCCTCTTGCCCTCATATACATTTGAAGTCAAAGAATTTCCTTGAGGTAGAAGTGTTTTTAACAAATAGAATATCTGATCAAAACAACCATTTGACATTCCATTATCTGATTTAATGGCCATAAATTTAGAAACTGCTTCAAAAAATTTTACCTTGAAACTAGGATATAAGGCATCCTCAATGGACCTCAACAACCCATATAAATGAGATGGTTCTAACTTCGGAGTTAAATCAAATACATCCTGATTTCCAGTTTGTTGAATAGACGGACCTGCCACATCATGTACTAAATTTTGAAACTATACTGGTTCTAGAACCAAATTTTTAATATCTTCTACGAAACTAAATTCACCATGTTGATACCAAAAAACATAATGTGGTTGAAAAATAAAATGCAATAAACAAATTCCAATTTTTTCAAAGGTGTCATATGTCCTCAGAGCACATTTTTTACAAGGAAACTTAATTTTTCCTTCAGAAACAAAATCTGGTTTCGTTGATGTAAATGATAAGAAAGATTGACCACCCTCAATATATAAAGGATTTAAAAATGAATGGTTTGGATTCTTCCAGTGATTTATCCAAGCACTATCATCTAATAATGACACTTGATGACTTCCTCATTCCATATTTTCCTAAAAAATTTGAAGTAATTAGTTATCTTGTATAATTAGATATAAGATAAACACTATCAAAACAAGATAATAAAATTAAATTTACTTTTTAAAGAAATTTATAATAATTTCTATTATATTAATGTTATTTATACAATTTTTTAATCTTTTATACTAATCTACACTATTTAATAATAATTTATAATAATTAACAATAATTATTAATAATTTCAGGTATTTTGTATTATTTATTGTCAATTACCAGTGGAACAATTTATAATAGAATGGCAGCATCACTTTTTGCCCGATGACTCGTCCCTTTATAACTTTTTGTGACTAAAAGCACTGAGATAAGTATACTCCGACGTACAAATATCCATTTTTTTATGCACAAGGACGGAGAGCAGGCAGACCTCTTTGCACTACTATCCACGCTCTCGTGTATAAGGAAATGAATATTCATACATCATAACATACTATTCAAAGTAATTTTAGTCACAAAAAGTATCCAGGGGATGA
Organism: Viscum album; assembly: GCA_963277665.1. NCBI lineage: Eukaryota > Viridiplantae > Streptophyta > Magnoliopsida > Santalales > Viscaceae > Viscum > Viscum album. The sequence goes on from OY728130.1 coordinate 2,022,120,728, forward strand.
GTCGTGAGGCAAAAGAGCCTCTTTTCTCTAATGTCTCACCTCCATGAAGCATTCTCCGACTTAAATCACTATGAAAAATATGCTCTAACATATGTCCGAGATGATTTTTCATATTAATTTTAGTGGAAGAAAGTTGCAAGGATCAGATGCATCAATCAAAAGTAATACCACCAATCTTTTGGGAATTGTACATGTTTATCAATGTACTCAAATTTATTATGATTTATTATGATTTATTCTTATTTATTTCTAATTATTTCTAATTATTGCTAATTTTTTCTAATTATTGCTAGTTATTGCAAATTATTTCTAATTATTTCTAATTATTTCTACTTATTACTAATTATTTCTAATTATTACTATTTATTACTATTTATTTCTATTTATTACCAAATATTACTAATTATTACTAATTATTACTATTTATTACTATTAAATTCTATTACTAATTATGACTAATTTATACATATTTATACATATTTATTATTAATTATTGGTAATTATTTCTATTTATTACTAATTATTAATAATTACTACTAAATATTCCAAATTATTACAAATTATTAATAATCATTTCTAATTTATTGCTAATTTATTTTTAATTTATATCTAATTTATTGCTAATTATTAATATTTATTGCTATTAATTCCTAAATATTCCTATTTTTTTCCAATTATTTATAATTATTCCTAATTATTTCTAATTATTAATAATTATTTCTAATTATTCCTAATTATTTTGATTTATTCCTAATTATTTCTAAATATTGCTAATTATTGCTAATTATTGTTGTTTATTGGTGTTCATTGCTATTTATTTCTATTTATTACTAGTTAGTATTGATTATTAAAATTTATTACATATTATTACTCTTTATTACTAATTATTAGTAATTATTAGTAATTATTACTATTTATTACTAGTTATTACTAATTATTACTATTTATTACTAACTATTACTAATTTTTCATATTTATTGCAATTTATTCTTATCTATTCTTATTTGTCGCTATTTATTGTTATTTATTACTGTTTATTCATATTTATTCCTATTTATTGTTACTTATTTCTAAATATTGTTAATTATTTATATTTATTGCTTATTATTGTTAATTATTTCCATTTATTGTTAATTGTATTTCTAAATATTGCTATTTATTGCTAGTTATTGCTAATTATTATTATTTATTACTATTTATTACTCTTTATTACTAATTATTCCAAATTATTTCTAATTAATACTAATTGTTACTAATTGTTACTATTAATTACTATTAATTACTATCTATTAAAATTTATTGCTAATTATTACTAAATTTTACTAATTATTCCAATTTATTACTATTTTTCCTATTTTTTCCTAGTTATTCCTATTTATTCCTATTTAATTTTGTTTATTCCAATTTATTTCTATTTATTTCTTATTATTTCTAATTATTGCTAATTATTGCTAATTATTGTTAATTATTACTAAATATAAATAATTATTTATCTTTATGGCTAATTATTGCTAATTATTTCAAATTATTTCAAATTATTCCTAATTATTCCTAATTATTTCTAATTATTAAAAATTATTACTAATTATTACTAATTATTTCTATTTATTTCTATTTATTCATCTTTATTCCTATTTATTAATATTTATTCATATTTATTCATATTTATTCCAATTTATTCAAATTTATTCCAATTTATTCCTATTTATTCGTATTTATTCTTATTTATTCATATTTATTTCTATTTATTCCTTTTTATTGCTAATTATTTTTATTTATAGCTATTTATTCTTATTTATTACTATTTATTCCTACTTATTGCTAATTATTGCTATTTATTATAATTTATTATTAATTATTAATATTTATTGCTAATTATTAATAATTATTACTAATTATTACAATATATTAATAATTATTCATAATTGTTACTAATTATTACTAATTATTACTAATTTTTCATAATTATTACTATTTATTTCTAATTATTCCTAATTATTCCTAATTATTCCTAGTTATTCATATTTATTGCTATTTATGGCTATTTATTTTTATTTATTGCAACTTATGGCTTATTATTGCTAATTATTACTAATTATTAAGTTTTATTCCTAATTATTATCAATTATTGTTAATTATTATTAATTATAACTAATTATTACTAATTATTACTAATTATTACGATTTATTACTATTTATTATTAATTATTACAAATTATTACAAATTACTCTTATTTATTACAATTATTCCTAATTATTGCAATTTATTTTTATTTATTCTTATTTATTTCTAATTATTTCTATTTATTTCTATTTATTCCAATTTATTGTTATTTATTCTTAATTATTCCTAATTATTCTTTTTAATTACTATTTATTGCTATTTAATACTATTTAATACTAATTATTACTAATTATTGATAATTATTAAAATTTATCACTATTTATTACAATTTATTACAATTTATCACTATTTATTACTAGTTATTACTAATTATTACTAATTATTACTAATTATATCTAATTATTACTAATTATTACTAATTATTAGTACTTATTACTAATTATTAGTAATTATAACTAATTATTACTAATTGTGACTATTTATTTCTAATTAATAAAATTCATTAAAATTTATTTTAATGATTATAATTTATAACAATTTATTACTAGTTATTATAATTTATTATTATTTATTTCTAATTATTAAAATTTATTACATATTATTACTAATTATTAAAATTTATTACCATTTATTTCAATTTATTAGTAATTATTACCATTTATTACAATTTATTAGTAATTATTACAATTTAATACAATTTATTAATAATTACTATAATTTATTACTAAATATTATTTTTTTGTTCAAATTATTTTAATTTATTACTAATTATTTCAATTTATTACAATTTATTGATAATTAACAATTAGATATAACTATTAATAATAATAAATCGTAAAAAACAAATATTTACTTCTAATTTAATTATTTTACATCATATTAACTAAAATTATAAATAACTAAAAATAAAATAAAATAACGAAATAATAAAAAACATATAAATACCTTCAAACTGAAGCTTTCGAAGTATTACAGTTGCAAATAATGCAATGATTTGAAAGTTTAAACAATGAAAAAATTTAGAAGAAAATTTATCTTCAGAGATAGAGAGGGAAGTTGTGTAAAGAGTGGAATGAGAAGAAAAACAGATGGGGGTATATATAGGTTAGGTTATTTGCGATGGGGCCCGTTACAAATAGCTTTCCCCGCATTAATTGCAGCGGGCTGTTAAAAAAGTATTTACGGCGGGGCCCGTTGCAAATACCACTAGCTAACAAAGTATTTGCAACATGTCATTTACCCCATCGCAAATACTAAATACAATCGCCGACTATTTGTGATGAGAATAGGCACCCGTCGTAAAATTGCCTTACTCGCGGTTTGGCGGGTATTGCGCGACAAACCATTTGTAACGGGCGGAAAGACCCCATCACAAATAAGAATTATTTGCGATGGGGTAAACGCCCCATCGCAAATACCCATTTTCCTCATAGTGGATATAATAGAAATTAAAAAAAAGTATATATGATATAAGGGATCAAGTTGTATATTTATTTTATAAATATCATAAACATAATTTGTACTCATTACCCTACACAGCTGGTATAAGTGGTAATTGGAAAAATAATGACATTAGTTTTTGAGGCGGTAGTTCACTTTACACACAAGTTGATGATTTCGTAACCCATTTGATAGAATTTGGGATTATTTTAAGTCATTAACTTAACATAAAAACATATAAATATATATAATATACTGATTTTGATATATAATCACGGTTTCATATGAATTTAATGAGGTGCAGGAAGAAATAAAATAAAAATACTCATTGAAGAACATTATATCTTCTTCGGGTAACCATTGTAGGTTTGCACAAAAAACCTTCATAGCGTGGATTTATTAACAAAATAGGATTATATCATGAGGTGATGTAATTTAGGATGTTATTTTAATCTTTCTTGGATTCATCAAATGGGTTTTAAGGTGCCAAGAAGAGAGGATCGAGGGTTGCCTTTTATAAGTGAGGTGTGTGACACAGTTGTAATTTTGAAAGGAAATAAGTTAACCCACAGTTTTCACTATAAACAATGGTAAAAAATGGAGTATTAGCAATATTAGAAATTTTAAAATCTAAACAGTTCCATAAAATAGATTTTCGAAAAACAATTATGTCATTTAAACCCTTATCTTTTTAGTCCAACCTCCGGTAAACTCATTTTTACCTTCACCACGGTAAATAATTCTTAATGTTTTTATTTTCATTACGGTAATAAATTATGTTTACCTTCATAAATGATATAAATTATAATACTTCCAAATATATAATCTGTTTTTATAAATTACATTAACATATGTAGAAAATTTTAATGTTAATTTAATCCAGCAGACGTGATGTGAAAGCAGATTTTTAAAGAGAAAATGTTCAAAAGTTTACAAAGTTTTTATATCAAAATTAAATATAAAAATAAATAAAATGACCTAAATTATATTAAAATGTATATAATTGAACAAAAATTTTATTAAAAATAATTCAAAATGTAATTTAATTTCAAAAATAATTTTAATGAAAATGATGTTTTCAATTAAAATTTAGCAATTTCCCTGTTCATCAAAAAATAAATTTTTTTAGAAAAATCCAAAAATTTCTCCATAAGATGACTTTGATATAATTATTTGAATAATGATGTTAATTTTATCAAATAAATTTTCCATATTTAGTAAAAATTAATTTTAATTTTTTTGTGCAAATAGCAGTTACACCGTCTTTTAGAAAAAATATAGTTTTTCAAAAAACATTTCGTTTTTTCTATTAAAGAATTATTATTTTATTTATAATAAATAGATAATAATAATTTTTATAATTTATTTATAAATATTCATTCCCACAAATTTAATGATTATTATATAATGATATACTATATTATGGTTCATTTTGTCTATGGGTTTCATTTTCTGTAAACTATCGATGAAATTAAATTTATTCTAAACGAAATATATTTTAAAGTCATGGAGTATTACATTCTTCCATTATACAAACATTTTATCATCAAAATTTCATGGATATTACATTAAATATTGATGATTTTAGTTATCCTTCATAACATCCTCTACTTCCCATGTTTCTACCTCTATTTTTTTAATTTTACCAAAGTATCTTTACCAGTCGAGTTGTCTGATTCCTCAACATTTTCTGTCTAGTATCAAGAATCCATATGGGTTCTTCATAGTATGATATATTCAGTTACAATTCTATTTCAGCATAGGTGAGAAAATTTATTGGTTATGACTTGTACTCCCTTAATAATGATATATGAAACACATGATGTACTTTTTAGATATTCAGTAGAATTTCCCAATGATAAGAAAAAATCCAATTATTTTATGAATTTTTAAGGGTTAGATGTAACTGAGGATCAGTTTCCCTTTATTACCATACCTTATAACACTATTCCATGTGAATTTTAAGAAAACATGATCTCCCAATTTGAATCCCAAATATTTCTTTTGACTATTAGAATAACTATTTTTTCTACTTGGACATTCATTAATATGAGATTGAACTGCCTTTACCTTTGTTTTTGTCTCTTCAGAAATTTTTCTTCCTGCAAGTATCCTTTCACAAACTTCATCCCAATATGTTATAGTATGAAATCTCTTTCCATATAATGCTTCATATAGGGAAATTTTTGTACTTGACTAGAAAATATTTGTAAAGATTTGGAGATTCCATGTAATTTTCGTTAATCATATGGAAATTTTACGAGACTGCGAAAATTGATGGCGTGTGATTCCGAGGCCCAGAGTGCCCGAAATGAATTTCTGACCTTTTTTTGGGTACGTTTAGTAAATGTGACAGTGGGTTTTGTAACTGTTCAACCGGTGCTCAGAATTGAAATCTGAGGGATCCGTTAAACTTGCAGCACCTGTATTCCCTTAAGGAGACCTTCACCCCGACCGAATATGGTTAAGGGTGAAAGTTAGTTTCTTGATTTTTTATGGAAGAAGAAAAATGAAATGTTTAACATTTTTATATTTCTTTTTGAAATTGGTCTACATGGGTTATGGAGTTGGGGATCACCCGAACTAGAAAAACACCCAATTCAAATCCATAGTTGTGGAGACCACCTGAACCCCTCTTAATGGGGGGGGGGACCTCTCAACTCTCCAATAAACTCCCATTTAATTATGCAAATTAATTAAGGCAACTAATTGAGCGAACTAATTATGTCATCTCCATTTGTGCCAACAAATGATATTTTATATTGACACCTCATTTTATTGAGAGGATTGGTTCGAAAAGGAGAAGGGGAGAACTTGTGGAAGATTTTCTCCAACAAAGAACGCTTCTCCAAGGAAGAACGCCGACGTTCTCTAATGCCTTCGAATTCTTCCTCATGACATTATCCAATGTGGGACATCTTCAATGAAGACAACCGACATTTGTCCTTCCTTCTTCACCAACGTTAACAAACCATCAAGGTAGGGGTTATTTCATTTGAGCATTATTGATTTATCTTCCCCATTCTTGAATTTATATGAAGAATGCAGGTCAACCGACTAATGGGTTGTACCATGATTCTTCTATCTTTTCCAGATGTTATTGCAGGGTATCTTGAATGGTTTGTTGTTGATTTATACCCCCTTATCCCATTCTTGACATCCTTCTTGAATTAATAACATCAATGTTGCTTGCTGTCGCTCTAACATGGATGGTACGGGCCAAACGAAGATGGACCGACCACGTCACAACCTTTATGGTTTTGATATGTTCTTCAAGATGGAGGAGGATGACGAATGGTGCCAGCGATTGGAACCGGTGGGACTCGGGAGTGGAGGTCGGCACCACATCCGGCCGCGAAGAAGGCGACGACATGACCGCACCACCGGAGAAGGGCCACGGCGGAGCAAGGGCAGCGGCCGACATCAGTCGGCCACGCGATGGGGCGGCGGTGCGCGTCTGCACCGCCCGACGTACAAGAGTCGTGGCACAAGGACACGACACTGACGGAGGGTGGCCGACTCACTGTCGGCCGCCGTGCATTTCCAGGAGTTGAGGCTGGCCATCCGTCCAACCCGGGCCTCCCAACGGATGCCGTACCATGGGCTGCCGCACCGCAGGCAGCCCAGCGCGGTCCGGGCCGAACCCTACGGGCTGGGTTAGATCCTGCGGGCCAGGTCCGACCCAGGGACGGACCTCGGGTCGGGATGACCGGGTCGGACAGGACCCAGACCATCTTTGACCCTTTTCTCTCTTTTGGCCATAACTTTTCCCCCGAATGTCCGTCGGATGAACCATCTATGGCACCAGAAATCTTGGATCAAGACGGTCCTTTTGGTATAGCCCACATGAGTTTTGGATAAAGTTTGGGTACATTCGTCTTGGATCGAGCATTAATCCAACAGATCCCTCAGGACTAAAAGACCAATAACATACAGATCGGGTGTCCGTTTGACGCACCGTCTGTTGCATTGAGACTCTTTTTTTCATGGAGGCCCTTTTGGATAATTCTTAGTGGTACTTTAGGGAAGTTGGAGTATCGACCAGTAGTTTGAGAAGCGGACTCTCCTGGAGATGAGGAAGCTTAAGTGTGGTTACCCAGATCTGGCTGTGACGTTGTAGTAGGATCCTGTGTGGTATGACAATGTACTAGAATGTTGTATGGGTCTGACGATGTAATAGGATCTTGTGTGGGTGTGACGAAGTACTAGGATCCAGTGTGGGTATGATGATGTACTAGGATCCTATGTGCGTCTGACGATGTACTAGGATCCTGTGTGAGTCTGACGATGTACTAGGATCCTGTGTGGGTCTGACGATGTACTAGGATCTTCTGTGGGTCTGAAGATGTACTAGGATCCTGTGTGGGTCTGATGATGTACTAGGATCCTCTGTGGTTCTGAAAATGTACTAGGATCCTGTGTGGGTTTGTAATTTGGGATCCTTCATGGGTTTGCCTTTTAACAGTGTAAGATAATTTGGTAGTTACATCTAATCATCTCTACTACTGTACATAGAATAAATCATATTGTTAGAAGAGTCCTTAACATTGTGGTATTCTTCTCTGTGGTTTACCTGTGTGGTACTTACCTTTGTGGTAATCTTTCATTCATGGAACATTTGTACTTTGGATAAGGAGTTGCGCCTTATGTTTAGTCATAAATGAGATGGGTAATATTTGATAACATAGGTATATGTATGGGAATATAACTAAGTAAAGTTGTCACTGGTTTACATGATTTTTGGTTTATCCTTTGTAAAATTTGTGAGACCTTTAGGGTCTCGGGGTGCCTACTGAGTATTGTTATACTCACCCTTGCACGGGCTTCGCCCGCACCTTGTTTTGTCTGGTGCAGACGACGAATAGCACTGATCGAGGATGAGGGTACCAGGACGGGACAGTGCCCAGAGGTGGACCATACATCGTGTCAGTATGCAGAAGAGATGGGCGGATGTGGAGTGTTGAGGAGGCAATCTGTACCTACCCTTCAGGTAGGATCCTCGGAGGATGACCCAATTGTTGTCGTTATCTTTCTCCAGTTGTATTGTATTTCAGTTATACTTGTACCATCACTGTTGGGCTTGTATTCCATCCCCTTTTACTTTCAACACTATTTTTTCTAGACAGTTTGCTTGTTTTCATATCATGTTTTCTACTTGGTTGGGTGTGATTGCGGTATATAAAGGTAATTCCTTCCCGGTTTTTGGGAATATGCCTTTCGGGGCTAGTCGCCAGCCCCTGGCCTATGGACGATGGGCATGGGGTAGTCACAGCATGGGCCCTGGGGGACGGGTCGTGACAAATTGGTATCAAAGGATTCAGATCTACCATAGAACATAGGACTCCAATCTTTTTAATGACAATAGTTTTTTGTGTAGTGAGTGTTGTTATTATTTTTGGGAATCCAGTGTTGGTGTGGTAGCCAGCATATCTATACACAAGGACCCTGACTTCTAATTTTTGACTCAGTGCTCAAAAACACTGATTGTGTGTGTGTGTTTTTCAAGAGTTTTCTTTGTGATATATTTGAGTCATCTCATCAGGTATAACATATTTATGGTGGCACACCTATTTCTTTTCAGGATGCCTCCACACAGACATCTACCTAGGGTTTCAGGTATAGTACGCACTGATATCCCACCGAGTAACGAGAACTCAGTGTAGGGACCTCTTCCAATAGAGGCACCAGTAGAGGCAACAACAGTACCATCACCCGTTGGGCCACCAATTACACCAGCCCCAGTAGTATAGGGTGCACGCCTCTTGATCTTGTTGCATGAGTTCCAGCACCAAGGGCCACCCAAGTTTGTTGGAGAGATGGACCCACAGGCGGCTGAGGATTGGATGGAGGCTGTGGTGAGGGTCTTCCGACAGGTAGGGACACCAGATGATCTCATGGTGATCCTTTCCATCATTCTTCTACATGTAGTAGTAGGAAGATGGTGGATATTGATGCTACATGTCCTCAACGAGGTGACACTTATCTGGGAAGACTTCGAGAGCCTGTTTCAGGAAGAGTTTGTCCTAGTGACTATTTGCGTAGTGCGCATACATGAGATTCTTCATCTGTAGCAGGGCAGTATGACAGTGGCTCAGTACTCATGGAGGTTCACTGACCTCTCACTCTACACCACTGATATGGTGTGGGACCCATTCTTGATGTCCTGGACCTTTGATTAGGGACTCAGGTGGGAGTTAGGGCTTTGATGTTTTTTCTCAGCATGCCGACATAGACAGGGGTGTTAGTGTGAGCCCTATTAGTGGAGAGATTCCTTACGGAGCAGTCAAATCAGAAAGACCCACCACCAGATGTCACATAGTGGAGTCTTCTGTAGTTAGCAATAGACAGATGACACAGTGGTCCAAGAGGACCAGACCTACAGGTGGACGACCGCATGACATAGGATCAATTGTGTGCGAAACAAGAGACAGATTCAGTCATGTGAGGAGCAGACAATGTGTCAAATGCGGCGGGCAGGATCACATGGCTCATGATTGCTCGTACCACCGTATGGATGATCAGAAGAGGGTCGAGGGACCGCCCAGGCAAAGACAGATGTTTGACCGAGGAGGTCAGTATAGAGAAGACAGACATGGCAGTAGAGCTGCCCATGCAGCTGGCATTGGGTGACGATTCAAGGTGTTACCTCCACAACCACCAAGTGGTCCACCCTAACCATAGGGAGCAGGTGGAAAGGGGTGAGCTCAGCTCCAGGTTGGTGAGGCCTACAACTATGGCGCTTCAGAGATGATACAAGGAATGATCTATGTCTACTCCACCTTAGCTGAATTTCTTATAGACACAGGTTTTAGTCATTCTTTTTTTCCACTGCCCTCGTTCGGAGATCATAGATTCTAATAGATCCATTGGCATGATCCTTACATCTAGAGACTCCAATGGGAGTGGATTCGATTATTACACACTAGTGCCGGAAGTGTGAGCTTACTCTAGGAGGCGAGAGCTTTGGTTGGGATCTCCAAGTAGCGGCATTGAGGCCTTACAATGTCATCTTGGGTATAAACTAGTTATCTTCAATCCATGCTCATATTGACTATATTAGGTGAAAAGTGTGGTGTGTCTGCATAGATGGGACCACGTTTACCTTCACTGGTGAGAAGGGAGCCTTTCCAGCATAGGATGGACTTACCCAGAGGAGAGTGCAGCTGATCACTCATCAGTTGGCTAGCCTTACCCTTGGAGTGGTTGACATGGAGAGTCCAATCTATCTTGTAGTGGTGGAACAAAACACAGAATCTTTTCCCAAATGATGTTCTTGGTCTACCTCCTCGCATATAGGTCAACTTTTACATTGACTTGTAACCCAGGACAACACCGATATCTAGACCAGCATATTGAATTGCTCCCACGAAGCTTCATGAGTTTCAGGTACAACTAGAGGACTTATAGGGGAAGGGATTCATTCAGCCCAGTGTTTCTCCTTGGGCAGCCTCGATATGGTTCACCCAGAAGGAGGATGGGAGTCTAAGGCTATGTGTTGATTATCGGCTTCTGAACTAGGTGACTGTGAAGGAGAATTACCCACTACCAAGGATTGATGACCTCTTTGATTAGCTGAAGGGAGTACGATGGTTCTCAAAGATAGACCTCAGATCAGGCTCTCACTAGCTCAGAGTGTGAGAAGAGGATGTGTAGAAGATGAATTTCAGATGTCGGTACGACCATTATGAGTTTCTGGTCATGCCATTCGGCGTGACCAATGATCCAGTGGTGTTCATGGGACTCATGAATAGGATCTTCCAACCATATATTGATCACTTTGTAGTGGTCTTCATTAATGACATTCTGATCTACTCGGCTACTAAGGAGGATAAATACTATCACATACAGGTAGTTCTGGACACACTACGATAGCACTAGATTTATGGTAACCTCTCAATGTGCCAGTTTTGGATCCAAGAGGTTCACTTTCTGGGACACGCCATCTCAGAGGCTGGAGTTGCGGTGGATCTAGCGAAGATTGAGGTTGTACTTGCTTGGGAGCCACCCAGAAGTGTGATAGTGGTACAGAGTTTCCTGGGTTTTGCGGGATAATACTAGTTGTTCATGCCATATTTCCCTAGAGTTCCATTACATTTATTAGCATTTTCGAAGAAGGGGAAACCCTTCGTTTGGTTGGAGAGATGCCAACGAAGTTTTCAAGAGATGAGGCAGATGCTGACTAGTGCCCCCATCTTGTGGCTATCAGAGGAGGTCGTAGGGTATGTAGTCTACTACGATGCATTAGGGACCGAGCTCAGATGCGTCCTGATGTAGAAATGAGCAGTGATCGCATATAGTTCTCTAATGCTGAGAAAATGTGAGCAGTACTATGCTACCCATGACCTGTAATTAGCAGTAGTGGTCTTTTCCTGGAAGAGGTGGCGACATTACTTGGTGTGAGAATGATTTACAGTCAAATCGGATCACAAGAGTCTCAGGTATATCTTCTCATAGAAGGACATGAACCTGAGACAATAGCATTTTCTTGAGTACCTCCAAGACTATGACTTCGTGTTATTCTATACTCTTGGGAAGGGGAATGTTGGAGCAGATTCACTTAGCCGGAGATCTGTATACAGCTGCTATGTGAGGTGACAGAGCAGCTGACTACTTTTTAGATATCCTTTGTGGATCGAGATGGAGCATCTTCTCTTCAGTCTCTTACAGTCACTCCCACACTTATTCAGTGATTCAGGGAGGCGCAGTGCACAGAAACTGACTGCGAGGCTCTACGTGCACAGATATCCACAGGACATGCCCCTGATGGATTTTCTGAAAGTGTGGAGAATTTTATTCTTTTCATAGTACATACCATGGTACCAATGTCACTTCTGGAGGAAGTGTTGAGGGAGTTCCACACATCCCCTCTAGCGGTACATCCATAAGTGGAGAATATGTTCCAAGATCTATGATGACAGCACTGGTATCTGAGAATAAAGATAGCAGTAGCTGAGTTTTTCTCTCAGTGTCACACTTACTAGCAAGTGAAGGCGATGAATCAGGTAACACCAGGCTTAGTTCAGCCTTTAGAGGTCTCAGAGTGGAAGTGGGATGAAATGTCTATGGACTTCATGACAGGACTTACACGTACATCCAGGGGTCGTGATTCTATCTGGGTGATCGTCGACTGAATCAACATTTCATCCCACTTCCTACAAATCCGAGAGTAGGGTTCAGTACAGAGATTGGGATACCTCTATTTGCAAGAGATCGTGTGGCTACATGAAGTACCCTTGACGATTTTCTGCGATCATGAGACACGATTCACTTCTCGAATATGGAAGGGGTTCCATGAGGCTTTTGGGATGCATCTTCATTTGAGCACCGCCGTCCATCATCAGAAGGATAGCTAGACTAAGAGAACCATTCAAAACCTTGATGACATGTTGCGTACTTGTGTCCTCGACATCGGTCACAACTGGGAGGATCACTTTCCATTGGTGTACATTGCATACTACAACAAATATCACTCCACCATTGGGATGTAACGTTTGAGTCATTGTATGGTGGACCTTGTAGATCGCCTTTATGCTAGACTAATCCTGGAGAGTCAGTACTTATGGGACAAGATATGGTATACGCTACCACAGAGAATGTGCAGATAATTTAGGAGTGGATGTGGACTGAACATAGCAGGAAGAAGTCTTATGTCGATATGAGACTGAGACCTTTGGAGTTTGGGACTGGAGAACATGTCTTTCTACGAGTCTCACCTCGATGAGGATTGAAGAGATTTGGTTGGGGTGACAAGTCATCTATGAGGTTCATTGGACCCTTCCAGGTCTTCAGCAGAGTTGGTGAGGTTTTTTACCACTTATCTCTTCCACCTCAGTTGCTCCGGGTGTGTGACGTCTTCCACGTATCCCAACTGAGGAGATACGTGCATGGACCATCTCACATCATCGACCACGGCAAGCAATACAACGACTATGGGGCAAAGTTTACGGAGGTTCCAATAGAGATTGAGGATCGATATGAGCGAGTCCTTCATGGGTGGTCAATACATCGGGTGTGTGTTCTTTGGCAGCACAGGATCCTCCAGGAGAGCACATGGGAGCGAGAGGCTTAGATATTTGCTCAGTACCCCCACTTGTTTCCTTAGTTTTAGTTGTGTCTAACGGGGATGTAAATCCCTGAGGTGGAAAGAATGTAAAGACCCTGAAATTCCATGTAATATTTTTATTTATATTGGACTTTTACGAGACCGGGAAAATTGACGGTGTGTGATTCTGAGGCCTGGAGTGCCCGAAATGAATTTCTGGACTTTTTTTCAGGGAAGTTCAGTAAACATGATAGGTGGTTTTTGTAACTTTTGAACCGATGCATGGAATTGAAATTTTAGGACACAGTTGAACTCTTAGTGCTGATATTTTCTTAAGGAGAACTTCACCTTGACCGCAGTTGGTCCAGGGAGAAAGTTAGTTTTCATGATTTTTATGGAAGAAGAAAAATAAAATTTTTATCATTTTTTTTCTTTTTGAAACCTCTCTACATGGGTTATGGAGGTGGGGACCAGCCAAGATATAAAAAACCCAAATTCAAATACATGGTGGTGGGGACCATCCGAACCCCTCTTAATGGGGGGAAAACCTCTAAACTACCCCAATAACCTCCCATTTAATTGAGCTAATTAATTGAGCTAATTAATTTATCCAAAGAATTATGCCAACTCCACTTGTGCAAACAAATGATATTTTATATTAGATCCTTATTTCTTTGAGAGGATTGGTTGGAAAAGGAGAAGGGGAGAACTTGCTGAAGATATTCTCCAACGAAGAACGCTTCTCCAATGAAGAAGGATTCTCCAATAAGGAATGCTTCTCCAAAGAAGAACATTGAAGTTTTCCAACGTCTTCGACTTCTTCCTCATGACATTATCTAATGTGGGACATCTTCAATGATGACAAACCGACGTCTATCATTCCTTCTTCATCGACGTCAAAAAACCTTCGAGGTATGGAGTTATTTTGTTTGAGTATTTTTGATTTTCTCTTTCTCATTCTAGAATTTATACGAAAAACACAGGTCAACTGACTAACGGGTTGTCCCGCGATTATTATGTCTTTGAGGGAGGTTATTGTAGGGTATCTTGAAGGGATTTTTGTTGATTTATACTCAGTTATCCCATTCTTGAAATCCTTATTGAATTAAGAACGTTTGTGCATCTTTCTACTGCTCTAACACAGAGGGTGCAGGCCAAACGAACATGGCCTGACCACTCCGTAACCTGTATGGTTTAGATGTGTTCTTCATGATGGGGGAGGATGGCGACCTGTTCCAGAGATTGGCACCGCTGGGACTCGGGAGTGGCGACCGGCTACGAAGAAGGTGGTGGCACGACCGCGCCCCCAAAGAAGGGCCTCGACGGAGCAAGGGCAGCGGCTAGCATTGGTCAGCCGTGCGAGGGGGAGGTGGCATGCGTCCGCGCCGCCCAACGTTCAAGAGTCGCGACATGAGGCCGCAACAGCGAGGGAGGGTGTCAAACTCACTGTCAACCCCTAAAGATGGTGCGGCCCGTGACCACGCTGTGCAGAGAAGAGGCTGGCCATCCGGCTTGCTAGGGACGTACCACAAGCCACCCCTCTGCGAGTCGTCGCACTGCGGGCCGCCCCGCCACGGGCCACCGTACAGCGGGCCGCGTCACCGTTGGCCGCCAACTGCGGGCCACCAGTGGGGCGGGTCGGATCTTGCGAGCCGAGTTCGACACAGGCTCAGACCCCGAGTTGGGCTCGGTCGACCTGAACCGGATTCAGTCGGACCAAGCTGCGTCGAACCGGGATGGTCGGACCAGGTCAGATCGGACCCGAGCCAAATTCGACTATTTTCACTCTTTTAACCATAACATTGGAACCAGACGTACGTTTGACGAGCCTTCTATGACCCCAAAAAAATTGGAGTGGGATGGTCCTTTTGAATACCCCACTTGAGTTTTGGATAAAGTTGGGGTACTGTCGGTTTGGATCGAGCACGAATCCAATAGGCCCCTTTGGACTAAAAGGCCAATAACTCACAGACCGAGCGTCCGTTTTACACACCGTATATTATGTTGAGACCCCTTTTTCATGGAGGTCCTTTGGGATACATCTTCATAGGACTTCGTGGTAGTTAGAGTATTGACCTGTAGCTTGAGGAGCAGACTCTCCGAGAAATGAGAAAGCTTAAGTGCGGGTACCCTTTAGCTGGTTGTTATGATGTACTAGGATATTGTGTGGTTTTAATGAAGTACTAGGATACAGCATGGGTCTAACGATGTACTAGGATTCTGTGTGGGTATGAAGAATTACTACGATCATGTGTGGGTCTGAAGATGTACTAGGATCGTGTGTGGGTCTGACGATGTACTAGGATCCTCTGTGGGTGTGAGGATGTACTAGGATCATGTGTGGGTCTGACGATGTACTAGGATCTTGTGTGGGTATGAAGATGTACTTGGATCCTCTGTGGGTCTGACGATGTACTAGGATCCTGTGTGGGTATGAAGATGTACTAGGATCTTGTGTGGGACTGACGATGTACTAGGATCCGGTGTGGGTATGTAATTTTGGATCCTTTATGGGTGTGGAGGACAAAATCCAAAGGACGGACCCTTTGGGTGGATCGAAGAGCTCCAAAAGATTCCAGGGCGCATACAAGGAGATCCCGAGGCTTGGCGGGTGGACGTGCCCAAAAATGGAAAACACGCGTGCAAACAGCATGCGGCGTGAAAACCTGCACGTACCGGCCGCTGCCGCGGTGCCCAAACAACGGCCCTCCGTGATCAGCGATGCCAGCCCCGCTTATGCGCTGAAGGTGGAATCATCTAGGGTTTTACATGCCCAGGCTCCATTCTATGCCAAAGGCCCCAATGACCCCATTTGCACGGCCCGACCCGGTTCCGTGCCGAAGGTGCTGGGGAGAGGCCGTTTGCGCGACTGCCCCCCCCCCCCCCCCCCCCCCGCTTCCCTGCCCAAGGCATCGTCATAAGGGTGTTTTTGCACCCGAGACCAGTTCCGCACTGAAGACGACGTCGAACTCCCATATGCGCGGTGGGCCCCGTTTCCACGCCCGCAATGACGTCGACCGTGGTTTCCACACTGGTTGCTTGCGTGTTGGTCCCTTGTGCGGCCCTTCAGGGACACCAGATATAAAACAAACCGTCTCCCCTCTCTTCGGGGATAGTTATGGAAGACGAAGCTACTCTATGCTATGTGCAGACCCTGTCTCCCATGATTGTGAAAAAAACCATGGCCTTCATGTAATGGTTGTTGCGCGATAGTTTGAGGGTGCCTTTGGATAGGCCCTCAGATCCTCATAAATTTTCAATGTTCCTTCTATTCAAGGGTCACGTTTTTCATGGGGCCCCACTCTGGGACATGAATTCTTGCACGCCACCTGTCTGACGTGCGCGCAAGCCTGCATCTTGTGTGCCTCTTTTCCAGCTTGCGCACAAAGCCAATATTTTACGCGCTACACTTCCATCTTGCGCGCCATATGTCCCACTTGTGTGCCCAGCATCCGACATGTGTTCTAACCCATCATTTATCATGAAGAATTCTTATTTTACATCGTCCCATTCTTTAACAAGCATTCCATGTGCTTCCCTCACCTTGAGGAACCTTTTTCTAACCACTCTTACACGCGATGCACCTGCGTCATGCGTTCATTCACTGTGTGACCCCTAAGGTTTGCATGATGTAATTTCAAAGTACCATGGATGATACTCCCCATTGAATTTCATAGCATGATGCTTCTTTGGATAAGAATGCTAATGGATGTTACTTATTCACATAGCCACAGTAATGTGAACCCCCCAATGGTTCACTCCATGACACCCCCTAGCCACGGTGTTGTATGTCCCCACTCTTCACCAAGGTGAAGAGGGTACCAGTTATGTATGTCCTAGGGATGTGGAGTGAACCCAACTCATCCAAGTTTCAGGATGTTAAACTACCAAGAACCATCGTTCTTAGCACATGACATTAAACTATGACTTCCCCCCATGCATCCTACGCAGGGAAAGGGTGACCATCTCGGTTTATGCCCTTAGATTTTCTTATAGGAGGCATCATCCCTGATCCTCCTTTCTTCTTTAGTCCCAAGGACTGGGTGGGGTGGACATCGGATCCCTCCTTTCATTGGTACCAATCCCTCTCCTCCTGGGCTTTGATGCCATCGGGCCTCCATCCTAGAGTAAGTCCCTACCTCTTCGGGCCGCTAACCATGTGTAAGACCGTGTTTTCTCTCTGGGATGTGTACCACACATAAGACCCTATTTCCTCTTTGGGATACGATCACGTGTAAGACCCACTCCACTTCCCACAGACGCACCTTTCATGACGTGATCGTCGGGCCTTTACTGCCTATTGTTTCTCACACCAAGCATGACTCACGTGGGATTAGTGTAAGCATTGAACATGAAATCTTATCTCAGTACCCTACAGTGTAAGCCCCAAACATACATGAACTAAGAGTTCTTTGATCCTTGCTAAGGAAAGGTACATAAGAAGCCTCCCACAGGTTCAGTCCCAACAACCATTGGTTCCCACAACCTCAGTCGTTCCGACCTTCTTTACGTCAGTTCAACAAAACTTTGGGCTGCTAGAGAGTGTACGCCCCAAATCCCCCCTTCCAAACTACGACATTGCATGTCCTCTATCTTCACCATGGTATCGACGATAATAGTTATCTATGTCCTAAGGGTGCAGATTGAATCCACTTCGTCTGAGCTATATGGCATTAAACTGCTAAGAACCATCTTCCTTAGCACATGATGTTAAACTATGACATCCCCCCATGCATCCTACGTGGGGAAAGGGATACCATCTCGGTGTAAGCCCCAAGATTATCTTACAGGAGGGAGCATCACTGCTCATCCTTTCTTCATCAGTCCCATAGACCAGGGGGAATGGACACAAAACACCTTCTTTATTCGGTACCAAATCCCTCTCCCACTAGGCTTCGTCTCCATCAGGGCTCCATCCTGGAGTAAGTTCCTACCACTTTGGGCTTCTAACCATGCGTAAGACCCTGTTTTCTCTCTGGGTTGTGATCCATGCATAAGCCCCTATTTCCTCTTTAGGATCTGATCACATGTAATCCCCACTCCACTTACCAAAGATGCACCTTTCGCGACGTGATCGTTAGGCCATTACTGCCTCTTGTTTCTCACAATAAGCATGACTCATGTGGGATTAGAGTAAGCATCGACCATGACATCCTAACTGGGAAGCCAAGAGTGTAATCCCCAAACATACCTGAACTGAGAGGTCTTTGATCCTTGACAAGTCAAGGTATGTAGGAAGCATCCCTGAGGTTTCAGCCCAATAGACATTGGTTCCCACCACCCAAGTCATTCTGACCATCTTTACGTCGGTTCACCAACACTTTGGGCTACCATAGAGCGTAAGCCCCAAATGAACTCTTCTGAACTACGGTGTTTCCTATCCCCTCTCTTCACCAAGGTGAATACTTTACCGGTTATGTAAGTCCTAAGGGTGCAGAGTGAACCCACCTCGTCCGAGGTGTAGGACATTAAACTTCCAAGCACCATCATCCTCAGCACATGAGGTTATACTATGACTCCCCCCTTGCATTCTACATGGGGAAAGGGTGACCATCTCAGTGTAATACCCTACCTTTTCTTACAGGAGGCAGCATCACTTCTCCTCCTTTCTTCTTCGGTCCCAAGGTCCAGGGGGAATGGACAACGGACCCATCCTTTCTTTGATAACAAATCACTCTCCCGCTGGGCTTTGTCTACATCGTTCCTCTATCCTGTAGTATGTCCCTACCTCTTCGAGCCGCTAACTATGTGTAAGCCCATGTTTTCTCTCTGGGATGTGGACCATGAATAATCCCCTATTTCCCCATTTAGTTGCGATACGTGTAAGCCCCACTCAACTTCCCACAGATTCACCTTTCATGACATGATCGTCGGCCTTTTTCTGCCTCTTGTTTCTCACACCAAGCATGACTCATGTGGGATTAGAGTAAGAATCGAGCATGAAATCCTATCTGGGCATCCAAGATTATAATCTCTAAACATACCTAAAATACGAGGTCTTTGATCCTTGTAAAGGCAAGGTATGTAGGAAGCCTCCATGATGTTCAATCACAACAACCATTTGTCCCCACCACCCCAGTCGTTCCTACCATCTTTACATCAGTTCACCAATACTTTGGGCTGCCACATAGCGTAAGCCCCAAATTCCCCCTTCTGAACTATGTGGACTTTGATCCCTACCAAGGCAGGGTACGTAGGAATCCTCCACAATGTTCAAGCCTAACACTCAATCTCTCTGACCACCATTACATTGGTTCACCCCTGTTCTACATGACATTAAACTATAGACCCCAATCAGTGATAATTCCTTGCTTCCCTAGTCAGCGGTAAGCCATTGCACACAAATCCACCCCTGAACTATGAGGATTTTGATCTTTTCCAAGGAAAGGTATGTAGAAGGCCTCCCTGAGGTTCAAACCCATCATCCACCTGGACCCCAGGTCCTTATTCACATCGGTTCACCGACTCCGGCCCCATATCTGAACTATGAGGTCTTTAATCCTTGCCAAGGCAAGGTACGTAGAAAGACTCCCTGAGGTTCAAGCCCAACAAAATATGGTCCCAGCCACTTCACGTCAGTCCACCCCTGTCCTACGTGATGTTAAACTGTATTCCGATTTTGCGGTAAGCCGTTTTCACTCCATTTAGTGGTTAGATGTTGTCAAGATGAACTACATTCACCAAACTATGCGGACTTTGATTCCCTACCACGGGGATACGTAGGAAGTTTCTTCGAGGCTCAAGCACTACTTCACCATCGCCCTTGCGATGGTCCTATTTCATTCCCACTCCACTTAATTCATCCATCATCCATCCTAATTCTTATTCGGGCCGCCACATCCTAGCGAAATCATGACATCTCATTCCCTGTTCCCCTCACTAGTTACCAGGAAGTCAACCATACATTGGCCCCAACATCAGTGTTCCCTCCAAAGGGGTTCACCCATTTGATCCACTCTAGTCAGTGTTCTGATCTGTCCGATCTATCTCCACTAGATGTTAAACTTGTAGAATACCCTGTGTTAAACATGGGAAGCTGACGAAAAGCTCAGATATATGACAATGGTATGTGATTCCCCGCGTTCGATGTGGGATGCCTTGGGCTTACGTGCCCTCGAGAAGACCAATAATAAGGGACAGAAGACAGAATCACTAGTTTCCCGATGCCCAGACATGCCAGTGATGCCCAACGTGACAAATACCATGACTTAAAGTTTCTTCCCTGACTGGACCCCTTGGAATGTCCCGATATAATCTGTGTAATTAAGTAGTGTCCATGAATATATGACACTAGGAAGAGTTCCACGAACAACGTATTAAGTCTACAAGGGAGACCCGGGCTAGGTGAGGATTTCTGGGTGGAATCCAAGGAAGGAATAACTGACATCCCATAATCCCGTTTCGATCAAGGAGCAAACTTCCCTAAAAAATTGACGGATGCTGCCAGCCTTTGGAAAGCGGGAATACGGGGTAACAACTGCACGTCCTCCACAGACAGATGTGCGCACCCCGAAGAAAGTTTTAGAAATATAAATGGTGAACCCAATGTGAAATTCATCCCCTCAAAATGGATATTAGTAGCGCTCAAGGAATCAATGGATTAGCATGTTACAAGGTCCAGTTATCCGGTGCTAGGGCCCACTGGGCAAATAGCGGGCCTGGAATGAAACTCACCAGAAGTTCGGGTAGTAGAATGTTGGACATCCCGTTCTATGACATTGTTAGAGTGGATCCCTTTTAATAGCCATAGAATATGTGATGGTGTTGGGGAATTGGTCATCGATTCCTTTTTCTTTAAGAATTGACGAGTTAATCTCCCTACTTTCAAGAATCTAGTTGCTGCTCCAGGGACGCGATCATCGCCTGCCCATTGACGCAGGGGCAGGGGTAGCGCCAACATGGCCATTCCCTATGGCTTCACCTCTTCCATGACAACCTCTACATCTATGACCATGGGGTAATCACGACCCATCTCCCCATCTGAGGTCATCTAATGAAGAGTGATCAATGACCTTGAGTGCTGTTACAAGGAGGAGGGCATAATATCGACCTGATATATGGCCCCCCTGGATCTGGATGCGTCTATGCCTCGTCGCCAATGCCTCCCTTGTGGGTCGTGTAGGGATCCGCTGCTCCCCACACCAACATATAACTGTTTTGAGAGCCTATCCCCGGAATGCTTTGACGACTCCCTTCCTTACGCTGACGAGGTTGGTGACGTCCAGCCCGACCTGGTCAGAGTCGCAATCAAGGGGCTCCTAGAGAGGGCTCCCACCCAGCTGCGTCAAAGCTGCTGCCTAGTCTTGATGGATGAGGAGCAGGTAAGCTATGTACCTGCACCACCGGCCCTGGTTCGTCCGACCCGACGCCAATGTCGGGCACAAGCTGAGGATGCCAGCCAAGGAGCGTCAATGTCAACAGCTACTATTGCTGAAGCCACTGCCAACACATATCAGCAGTTCCCTATAATCACTGAGTAGGAGATGTTTTATGCCTGACCAGGATCGAGGCCCCAATCACCCCCTGTGAAGGCGGGGTCGACTCTCTTGGTCGCCGACAGGAGCAGTGGTCACCTCGAGCTAACCCGCAACGTTGTCACCCAGTACGGGGGTCCTCCCCGTACCACTACTACGGAAGTAACAAGCCTTACCCACTTCGAGGATCAGCATGGAGGTCCGCCCTATGCCACCCTCAATCCAAATGAGGGTCTTCCTCGTGGCAGTGAGGCTCGGCACGGATGCCTCTCCCGTGCCCATTACACTTGGTATGTAGTCATTTCTCCTGCCCCGACCGTCAGTATAGGGATATTTCAAATCCGGTCTCTCATCAGCATGGGAATACTCCCTTCATCCTTTTAGTAGCTGGTGAAGGTCCTCCTCGCCTCAGAAACCAGATGGGTGAAGGACAACCTCACTCCACCCGCACCCAACATGGAGGTCCTACCCATATGCAGCTAGACTGGTACAAGGACCCTCGTTATACTGAGGACACTAGGGAAAACAATAATGGAGGTCCTCCCCATGCTTCTACCAGTTCCAATGGAGGTCCTTCCCACTCTAGTGCTACCCATGGAGGTCCCTCCATGTCCCCTTTGACATTTTTCCTAGTTCTCCTCGCACCCCGACTTTCTCGGGTGGAAATTCTCTCTGCCCCAACACCAGTGCGTCCGAAGGACCTCGTGTCAGAAATATTCCTTATCTCAAAGAGCCGTCCAGGGGAAGGAAGGCGGGTGGTCGCTTCCATAATAATAATTCTGGGATTCTTTGGATAGAGTTCAAACCATTATGCTTTTCAGACTCTGAGGTGAAGTGCGACTCAGTGTAGGAACCCTCTTCTCACTCATCATAGTCAAGGGATGGGTCTGGGACGAGGCCCATCATTCTAGTACTCCTAGAATGTGAGGTCCATAGTATTATCACCTCCCTCTACAGGTATATTTAGGAGGATGAAAATCTAGAAACCTTGTAGGTTACGGTCGTGAAATCTCCACCGTCGTCACCAGAAGCACTCTCTACCTCAATAAGAGATCACGAAGAACTATTCTGGGGACCGATGGTGGGCGAGCAGTAGTACGACATATCACCAGTATCCCTAGCCTTGGAGCTATGAACGATGGTAGTCAGCCCTTCTTATCGCGATGTGGTGGCCATGTCTCTACACTCTTCGGAGGACAACCTGAGAATCAACGGCCAGTTATCCCGTTCACTATACTCTCCACCGGCCAGCCTGCCATCCTAGCGGTCTACCTCAGTACCACTGCCAGTTTCTCAAACACCCCCAGTTGACGAATGGGGAAATCAATGGCTAGACCCTGAATCTGAGCTGAAGAGCTTATAGAACATCCTTGTAGAAGACCACTTCCCTGAGAAGTTTTGGCCCGTGGAAGCACTGAGTTTCTGTATACCGGTATCCCTCACCCCAGAGGAAGTGGAGTGTTTTTTCCACACACTATGGGAGATGTATTTTAGTCTTAGTCATCAGCTAGTGGTTTATCCCAGGATCCAAACACTTTACGAAGACATCAGCAAGAAATGTCGTCTGGTCGATTTGGCCGGACTCCCTGTGGCCCAGCGCCCTGGGTCACCAGGTCCACGTGTGGCCCTCTAACAGCAATGTGTTTAGAGTATCAAGGTACTCCGAAAAATTATCAAGGAGGCTACCCCCACATGCAAATAAGTGGCTGGGGGAAGTATTCTACCCTCCTCTTCAGTTCTATCCAACAGCAGCCTGACCTGCTAGGCGATATTGAGGATATTCCCCCAGGAAGGGTCACAGTCAACATGGCTGACATAGAGGACGAGGACGACGAGCTGCAACTTCTTGATGGGGACTTACACCTAGAGGGGGTGCCACCACTATTGGACCCATCAGGGAGGTTTACTCACAATTGGAGGAACCTTCTAGGTCTCCCTACACACACTAAGGCATTGGTACTCATCCAGAATGCCGGTAAGGGTAAGGAGCAGGTCCGAGCATCCAAGCACTCTGACCCGTCTGCCTCAGTGCAGAAGAAGAAGGAAGACTCTGAGAAAGCCACCTTGCACCAACAACTTTCTAAGTAGAAGAAGTTGTTCGATGACCTCTTTTTTGAATGTTATTTAGAGCAACGGATGGACTATTGTGACCCTAGGCTGGGCAGTAGGGGCAGGAACAACTTCCCCTCTGCCATCATCCAGCAGGAAACCCTGAACATGCCGCTCCTGTAGATAGGTTTGAAGCTGGTGCTCACAACAAGAGAGCAGAGTATGTCTCACAAAACCCTCCAAAACAGTGTGACAATTCATGGAACCCAGCTCATGTTCCCCCAGCTGCCTCGCAGGTTTCCCCACCAGCAGCTCCACGATCCGTTGAGCCGCCTTACTGTGTTGAAGAACCCGCCAACACACTAGTGGTTAGGGATCCATGTCAGGGCAAGGAACCCCACCTGGATGATCTAATGGAGGCACTCATTTCATTCCTTGAGGCATTGGAAACACGATAGTTGGCGATCATGACTGATGGAAATCCATATCCAGCATGGGTGGATGACATGTCGTCACCTCTGGGCTTCATGAATCCCACCTTCTCCGCCTTTAATGGGACCGGGGACCCATCACAGAACGTAGCCCACATCAACTCAAGGTGTGGGGCCATGTTAGGGACTCCAGCATAGTAGTAGGCTGCCAAGATCCTCTATTTGGTTCAGAACATGGAGGGCCTGGCATCTGTTTGGAATAGCCAGCTGCCCATCGGATCTATAACCAGCTGGGAGGACCTTCACAGGAAATTCCTGTACCTGTTCAGCTTCACCACCATGAAAACTAGCATCGTAGACCTCTTCATGTGCAAACAAAGTCCTGATGAGCATGTCACCGACTTTATTGCCCGGTAGAAGGGATTACATATTTTCATGACATGCCAGTGACTCATGAGAAATTACTGATGGTTTGTGTAGGAAATGTCAAGATGGAACAGGTTCCCTCTCTGATAACACAGAACTACCCCAGGGGATTTAAATATTTCTCCGATAAGGCCTAGAACCTAGAAGAATCCCTACAATAGGCCAGCCAGGAGTGTCAGTTTCCCCCCTGTAATTACCGCAAGAAGGGATTCTAGAGCCGAGCCCACCACGATGGCCCAAATAGAGGACCCCAGACAGCTAGAGTTATTACCAGTGAAAACACCACCTCAAACACATAGAGGCCCCCCACAACATGCATATCCTCCGGCCTAGTATCATCCGACCCAAAATCATTATGTGCCCCCGCGTAATGTGCTGCCACCACAGAGGCGAGAAAATCAGGGTCTGCCTCTTCGATGGGCTCTTCCATCTCCTCGTCAAGGCCTGGCCCCAAGAGAACCCTCCCCGGATAAAATAAACCAAACCTACTCGTTCAAAAAGAATTAGATCCCTGGCTATTTCAGAAGTTACTTAGATGAAGGGATCATGCATTTTCCTGATTGCAGAAGGCCATAGGAGGAGAACCTCACTAATCACCCCAACTAATGCCTCTATCATCGGATCCTGGGGCAACCCTGAAGAATTGCTCTATGTTTAAAGATAGGCTTCAAAACCTGGTCAATAACAACATAGTCGGGCCGGGCCCGATCCCAGTCCTAGTGACATTTGTCGCATTAGGTTAGACAACAGTAGAAATAGCGAGGGTGAGTGGAAACAGGTTTGTAACTTTGAGTCCTAGAAGTATGAGGACTGGATGGCTCGCAAAGCGGTTTCTCATGCCCATGCTATCATCCGTGCATGATTGAATCAACTGGAGCCTTCGGAATCTATGACCATTACTTATACATCATCATTTCAGAAAGCCTCTTCCCCAATGAACAAGCATAAAAGAAGTAATGGAAAGAAATGCACCCAACCAATTCCATCGTCATCCCATACTCTCGGCGACTTAATTGCCCCTAACATAGGGATTCCTCCCAAAATCCACCTAGTAGTGGATGAATTTTCAAGTGATAGTCAAGGGTACATTTTGGTCAACACCATGGAGTTGGTAAACCCCAACATAACTCCCGACAATGGGGAGAGATCAGCGAACCTCCCCAACGCCCCAATTGATGTCAATGTTGGCGGAGTCGTGACCATATGGGTCATCGAGACACATCAATTGGAACCTCCATCTAGGTTGTTCATGCCACTGAGACTAGATAGCAGGCCCAGCACAGAGCTCAGCACGTGCAGCCTTTTCATCATGTGTCGTCGGGCCCACCTCCACCACTGTTTGTGCTACTGGATTAGGTAGAGCTACCTCGATCATTCCATGACCAACCTCGTCCTACTATAGGATGATCTCAGTTGTCTGGTCCTCATATGGTAACTACTATCCATGCTTCGACTAGTGAATGGTGGGACATGCCCAGCACGAGCCAGCCAACGGTCCAGCCAGCAGGGCCCACCATCCCTCATATCACAGAGCGGCCTCGTGCAAGTAAAATTTCATGCCTGACGTGGAAATATGATCTCCTCAAGCACCTTTCCATCATCCCAGTGAGACTTTCCATCCTCAAGGCCCTTTTCCTATCGTCAAATATGCGTGAGGCCCTCGTTGAGGATTTAAGAAGCCCCCTCCACTTTGAGACGGAGGTAGCAGCTGCAAAAGCCTTTCATGCTGAAGCGGTCGAGAACTCTAAATGTCAAGACATCATTTCGTTCTTTGGAGAAGATGAAGGCTCTCCCTATAGGGTCACATCTTCCCACAACACATCACTGGCCAACTTAACAGCATGGATTTTCGCCACTATCTTGTTGACACGGGCTCTGGTATTAACCTTATCTCGACATAGACACTGCAGAAGCTGGGGCTATCTGAAGGCGACAAGATTCCCTTCGATTTAAGAATCCAGGGATACGAAAGGACTGAGGAGACCCCAGTAGGTAAGATACATTTGAAGACCCATTTCGGTGGCCTAGTTGCTAACGCGGATTTTATGTTGGTCTCCCAGTACACCGCGTACAATGCATTGATGGACAGACCATCACTGAACCTACACCAGACGGTCCCCTCATCATATCTCCAATGCCTCAAGTAATCCCTCCATGGTTGAGTGGGTGTACTACAAGGTGACGTGTCTCCTTTTTCCTCTTCTAAATCCCACTACCTGGATTACGACTATTAAAAGTGCAAGGACATGCGGATTTAGGCCAGTGAGGTTGAACCCATCGAGGTTGCAACTGACCCCTGGGCAGGTCTGGATGACACCAACATCTTCTCGATCCATCGACTGGAGGGCACAACCCCTGAAATGGGGAAATTTTTTGTTGTCTATGGGACAAGGGGGGGGGGGGATATTTCTATGTCTATGAGACGGCATAAAATCACCTCATACTCCTACGCAATTCAGGCTCAGGTGATCCCAGAGCCTCCTACACCCGTATGGTATCAGAATATCCTCCCCATGGAAACAATAGTACGCCATACATGCATGTTTCGCCAGGTTGGAATCAACCGGCTCAATCCAACATGCCACTACTACTTTGAAATTATCAATAATGGCCCCTTGATCCAAAGATGAGATGGGTTCGGGTGGACAACTTTTATTGCTATGGTGTCAACAGCACCGAAATCTCTCGATACGGTGACCACTACTACTTCGGAAGGTACCAACCTCCTTTCAGAATCTGCAGACCTAGAAAAGGATCATCCCAGTGGGGATCCGTCCTCCGCAAGCGAAGAAGCGGACTTAGAGGAATCTCCCCCCCACCGTTTAAGAGGGTGTATGTTCCACAAACGATGAATTGGTATAGGTGAACCTTGGTAGTGAGGAAGGTCCGATACCCACATTGATCAGTAGCACCATGCCCCCCAAGGAGCAACAGTGGTATGTGGATTTCTTGAAATAGCATTGGGATGTATTCTCTTTTAGCTATGATGAGATGCCGGGACTAGATCCTTAGGTATCCATCCACCTCCTCGGTCTTCCGAAAAATCATCGTGGGTTCTAGAAGCCTCCCAGAAAGATGCACCCTTCTCACGGTGCCATTGTCAAGGCCAAAGTTAACAAGTTCATCATAGCCAACTTCATCAAGGATGTCCAATACCCTAAGTGGATAGCCAAAATTGTTCTAGTTAGGAAGAAGAATAGACATATTAGATTCTGAATGGACTTCCATGATCTCAACCATCACTTTCTGATGGATGATTTTCCTCTTCCAGTGACAAAATTGTTGATCGATTCCATAGTTGGGTTCCAATTCATTTCCTTCATGGATGGTTACCTCAAATACAACCTAATATGAATAGCCCCCAAGGATGAGGAGTCCACAGCTTTCAGTGTGCTACAAGGTACGTTTTGTTACCAAGCCATGCCCTTCATCTTAAAGAATGAAGGTGCCACCTATCAGCGGTCCATGCATCGCATATTGAAGCCAATCCTTGAGACATTGGTGGAATTCTATTTGGATGATCTGGTGGTCAAATCTCTCCAGTTCTAGGACCATCTCAAGGACATCGAGAAAGTGTTCGACTTCCTTCGTTCCCGCCACCTAAAGGTCAACCCACTGAAATGTGCCTTCGGGGTCCCCTATGAGAAGATCCTTGGATTTTTTTTCAGGTACCGGGGCATCGAGATCAACCTTGAGAAGACCAAGAACATCAGCCAGATGCCTCCCCCCAGAAATATTCAAGATCTTCGAGGTTTCCTAGGCCACTAATCCTACATACACCAATTGATTGCAAATCTGGCCGGAAAGTATAATACCTTTTTATGGATCATGAAGAAAGGCTCCACCTACTATTGGGATGAAGAGTGCCAGACCGCGTCTGAGGAAATCAAGAAATATCTACTTCAGCCTCTGGTCCGGATGCCACCCATCTCCGGAAAGCATCTAATCCTGTACATGACTGCCATGGACCGATCTCTTTGCGCCCTCCTCACCTAGAAGAACAATGAGGGGTTGGAGAACAATCTCTACTACCTCAGTCACATGCTCATCTATACGAAGACCAGGTTATCCCCCAATGAAAAGTGTTTCCTTACGCCGGTATTCACAGCACATAAATTGTGACATTACTTGCAGTACCATGATGTATAACTGGTGTCTCGGGTAGACCAACTAATGTACATTCTGACCCGTCTGTTGTTGGCAGGCCACCTAGCTCGTTGGGTAGGGATTCTTCAGCTGTTCGACATCAGGTTTTCCCCTAAGAAAGATATTAAGCGGAAAGCATTGGCAGACTTCCTTGCTACCCATCCAGCTCTTGCTGATCGGTCCTTGGATCTCGATTTTCCTGATGGGGCAATCCTCTCAGTAGATCATGACATCCCATGTTGGCAGACACTCTTTGATGGTGATTCCTAAAGCCCCACTGGCAAGAGGCTCAATTCTCCTAGGCTCAATAAGGTAGGCCTGGGTATTGTCTTCATCAACGCAGCGCAAGCCATTCTTCCATACTCATTCTTGTTGTCGGAAAGGTGGACCAACAACGAGGCAGAGTATCAAGATCTTATCACTAGCCTCGAGCTAGCCCTTGAGATTGATGTTACCCATTTTCATGTGAAAGGGGATTCAGAACTAGTCATCATGAAAATAAACGGTGACTATGTCATCAAGAAAGCCAGAGCTTGTACCATTATTGGAGCACACTCTCCAGCTAATGGCACAACTTCCATCTAGGCCAAAAGATACTCATGTAACTTGATCTAGGAATGGTTGATTGGATGCCCTGGTCGGCCTGGCTACATCACTTGCATAACCCGAGCAGGATGATCTGATTATCCACGTGGCACATCGAAGATTCATCTCTCCTGTCAACCCAGATGATGACAATGACCAGTGGGTAAGCCATCTTACCACAAAATCCTCCACATCAGGACCCCCAAGTTCCTCAGATGCAGTTATTGAAGTGACCCGCCAACTGGAGATCCCCCTTTGTCGAGTACCTCAAAAATGGTTTCCTCCCGGATGATAGGGCTGAGTGCGAGAAAATCTGATGTCGCGTGCTGCAGTTTACCCTCCAGAGTGGTCTGAGTCTTGAGAAGATCCTCTCGAAGTGTGGGTTCGATGGCGTTATTCTCCATTGCATCCAAGGAGTTGAGATTTCTCAAGTCATGCAAGAGGTTATTATTGGTTCTTGTGGTGCCCACCAGACTCGGCCGAAGCTTTCTCACTAGATCCGGAGACTTAGGTACTTTTGGCACTCCATGATCCATGATTTCATCGAGTTCTCCAAGATATTTCGTGCTTGAGAAATTCATGATAACTTCATTCATCGGCCACCAGATCCTCTCCCCTCTGCCAGGTACTCTTGGCCATTGGTGGTGTGGTGACTCGATGTCATGGGACCTTATCCACCAGTGATAGCTTGCCAGTACAGGTTTATCCTAACCGCTAAGGATTTATTTTCCAAGTGGTAAGAGGAAGTTCTGCTCAAAGTGGTCAAAGATCATTCTATCGTTGTCTTTGTGAGCTCCAATATCATCTTCCAGTTTCGAGTCCCTCACGTCATCCTCACTAAGAATGACACCAAATTCCAAGAAGGTGAGTTGAAGAAGTTGTACACCAAGTACAACATCTTCTCAAACCATACCTCATGCTATCACATGTATTCAAATGGATAGATTGAAGTATTCTAAAACTCTCTCTAACATTTTGTAGAAAGTTGTTGGTCAGAATAAGAAGAGTTGTCCGGACAAACCTACCAACGATCTATTGGCTTATCGGATGGTGGGCCGTAATTCCACCCAGGTAACACCATATTCCCCAATGTACAGAGCTGAGGCCATCCTACCCATCGAGATCCAACTGCCTTCATTACGCAAAACGTTCTATGATAAGAAAGTTCCAGATAAGGTAGTCGAAATTCATATGGATGTATTGGATGCACATAACGAGAATAGGCTTCATGCCCTGTACAATCTGGAAAGGCATCAGAACAAGATAGTTAGAGCCTTCAACAAGAAGTTTCACCTCCACTCATTCTTATAAGGTGACTTGTTATTGGTTCTCTGGATGCCAGGAAACCACCCAAGATGGAGCCCAAATGGGAAGGACCTTACATAATCCACAGGGTTTAACCCGATGGAGCATAATCCCTGGTGACCATG
The DNA here is from genome assembly GCA_963277665.1 of Viscum album. Lineage (NCBI taxonomy): Eukaryota > Viridiplantae > Streptophyta > Magnoliopsida > Santalales > Viscaceae > Viscum > Viscum album. The sequence continues at coordinate 2,022,151,876 of OY728130.1, forward strand.
GATGGTGAGCGTATAAATCCTCCCACCAATACCAAGATTCTCAATAAATACTTTTCCTAAGATAGCTGGTCCAACATGACCTTAAATTGTTCAGTCCTACATGACTTTAAACTGTACATCATCCTGCATGACGTTAAATTGCATCTTAATAACTACATGTGGCTTGATTCCCATTCCATGGGATACGTAGGAATTCTCAAGTGCTTCATCTTAAGCCCAACCCCCAAACTCTTCCTTTTACCATTCCCATGGGTATAGTTCTCTAAGAGGATCCTCGCATGATATTGTGTAGGATTCCCTAGCCTCACCCATTCCAAGATTACGACGGCCGCACCCTGTGCCCATTCCTCATTCTTCTATCCTCCCACATTCTCACCATACGATGCTAAACTGCATGTCCTTAAAGAACTAAGTACGGATTGATTCCAATCCTCATGGAATACGTAGGAATGCCTGCACATTTTGTCAGTTGGCCCATCCCAAATTCTAGAATCTCCCCTCGGGTCAAGAAATATGGTGTGGCATAGGATTTTTCCCCAATTCACGTCGAGCTCATCTCAATCCTGCCATATGTCCCACTACCCTGAGGTGTCCGCCTCTTTCATAGACGGGCACAACTATGCTTCACCCACTCCTTTGTTTGGGACTCCATCATCTCTCCCAACCAGAAGGGCCCTTGAATGGCAGGGATGCTAGGCCCAAGGGCTCTCCTACTACTTCGGGCCAATTAACTCGAGGGTGTTGAGAAACAATTTGATACAAGTCTCACGTTTTTAATATGGTCAACGGTCGATGCTCATTTGTTGTTCCCAATCCAGGTCACTATGGGGATGCTATGTTTTGAACATAGTCAACATCTATCTTTTTTTGTTATATCCAACCATGTTTTCCCAAACCTTGACTGTAGTGGTTCATTATGCCCCTTTGAATCTCCAAGCGATGAACTCCCTTTGGGCAATGCCAGCTATTTGACCCCTATATGACAGGGGAGATGAGTCCAGCTCCTTGTTTCCTACACCGAGCACAGCTCACATTGGCTTAGGAGATGTGATAAAGCGGCAACCACAAAAGATGTCGTATGGCTACCATTAGACAGGATGCCCAGCCTTAGGGCCCTTGGCCTTTTCCGACCCCTTGGACTTTTTTTAAGCCCCCGTCCCAAGTACACAATTAGGGTTGTGTGGTGTGGAGATGACTTATGTCCTCATTTACATAGGGTTATTTCTCCATGCCACACATATCCCCTTGAGATATCCCTCCCTTCATTTATCATCCATACCGTGAGCACATGCCCTGCCGCGATTCACGTTCCCAAATCTATGGCGCCGACCCTAGTTTTAACTCTTACGGGATTGTACGATTTGGTATGGGATTATGTCCTCATTTACGTGGGTTTACTGACCTCTCCATACACCTCCCATGTTTGGGGCATCTTCCCTCTCTCTTCGTCCTCACTGCAAGACATTCAACATAAAACTAGCTGGGCCTTTTCATTCAAGGCCTAGCCCTGGGCCCCTTGGCCTTTTTCGGGGCCCCGACCCAAGTTCCTATTTAGGGTTGTATGGTGTGGCATTGTATTATTTCCTCATTCACGTAAGGTTACTCACCATGTTGTACACCCCCCCTCATTAGAGTTTCTTACCCTTATGTGCGTCATTTCCAAAACTACATATGGCTTGATTCCCATCCTTATGGGATACGTAGGACTGCCTGAGCATCTCGTCTTCAGGTTCAACCCCATAATGGCCCCTTGGCCCACATTCACCCCGAGAGAGGGATATATTCTGTGGAATGGGATTATGATCTCACTCACGTCGGGTGTTGTAGCGACCACACCCTGTACCTCCTTCTACTGAGAGTCCTCTATCCCCTTATTCCATAATCATCCTTTTAGAATTGGAAACCCACTAGATGGCCCCATGACCCTCTTCAGGGATTCACTACTTTGCCCAAGAGTTCCCTGGTTCAGCACCTAGAGTGTCAGATTCTGCCCAGACATGCTTTCACCTGTTTCTCAGGCTTCATGTTCCCCTTCACTAGGGCTTCCATCACCTTTCATACCCAAAGGGGCCCCCGAATGGCATGTATTCTAGGCCCAAGGGCCCTCTTACCATTACATGACAATATCCTCAATGGTTTTGAAAAACAAATTGATACAAGTCCCACGTTGCGAATTTGTTTAGCGTTTGATGCTGGTTTGTTATTTCCACCTCAGGTCACACGATATATATACTGTGTTTCGAACACGGTCAACAGTTATCCTCCATCATCATGACATCCCCATTAAGACCAAAGTGTTGATTACAAGATTCACACCCTTCTCCACTTCATCATGTCCAGGTAGGATTTTGAAACTATAGGTACAATTACCCAGTGTGTGTTTTCACGTTAGGAAGAGAAAGCCATGATAAGGCAATCATTCGGGGTCCCGTGCTGATTTCCCCTTTCCATGTATTCCATGTAATGAAAATACCTTACCTGCCCTTATTTCCTACACTGGGTTTGACTCACGTAGGCTTAAGGATTGGGGTAAGGTATGTAGTTACATGGAATAGTCCCACTTCTCCATGGTCCAAGTTCAAAGACATTAAACTAAGATCTTTTCATATTGAATCTTTGTGAGAACTATGCATAGATTTATTACCATCCTTATGGGATACTTAGGAGCACCCAAGAATATTTTATTCAGGTCTAACTTAACTAAGAGCCAGCCTCTCCTACTTCCTACCCTCTTACCTCTTTTTGGCCCCTTAGCCCGAGGTTTCTTTCTCGGAATTACACACGGTGTGGTATGGGATCGTGTCTTCATTCAGGTCGAGTATTCTTTATTGGACAATGAAAATTCCCCCTTTAGCCTCATTTATACTACATCAGTGCCACATGATGATAAATTTCATGGTTGGTCCCATCATATGATCTTAAACAGAGACAATATCATCCTGGACGCATGATGAAAAATGACACTGCATTGTGATTTCCTCGATCAAGGAACATCATGTTTTGTATCAGTCAAACAGTATACTATTTGTCAATGCCTTCCTTTGGCATGATTCTTGCGGCGATGCCGGAAATTTCTTTCCTAGGATTATAACTTCACAAAAAAAACACATTCACCTTGAAAGACTAACAAGATACATCAAATACCGCTTCTTTTGGTGTGAGGGCTACACCCGCATGCCCCTTTTATCCCGGGAACTGGTACCTTACCGTGCCACCCTTTAGAACTATGTATGTCTTGATTCCCATCCTCATGGGATACATAGAGACACCCATGAATTTTTCCTTGGGTCGAGGCCCAGGAATCATAAATCCTGTTCCTCCTCATTTCCGACCACCTGGACGGACCCCTTGTGGGGAACCACGTAACTACGGATTTTCCCTAAACAAGTTCAGGATGCCCCACGATGACATTGGGAAGCTACGAATCCCTCGCCAGAGAGGTCCTGTCTAAAAGAAGGAATGATCCATGATCAGACTGATGCACCCATCTAATGTGCTTCCACCACAGGGGCGTAATTTCAAGTTTGTTGGATTCTATTTGATCAAACCATCACTCCACATTCCACGCTTTACATGCCCCTTATTCGGACTCCCGTCCTCTACCACGACTAAAGGAATCCCTAAAAGTAAGGATAATCAACCTATGTCTTGCCTACTGTTCTAGGCCAACGTTCCATAAGATTAATGGATTCAATTTTGAGTCAGGCCCCGTGTTTCGAACATGGTTAGCAGCCGACCCTCGTTTTCATCTATATTTCAGGCTAATACAATATGGATACTGTGTTTCAACCACAGTCAACAGTTATCCTTTATTGTCATGCCACCCCGAAAGTTTTTCGAATATAAGGTATTGTAATTCACACTTTTCATTCCCTCATGTTCGGATTTATTCCAGTGCCCCTAGCATTACTCCACTCATGCATAAAAGCATATCAGGAAAATGGTAGTTCAACTGTTTTGAGTGATTCATTATCCAGTCAAGCCTCTATTTTCTTTTTCCGGGAATCTGAATTGTTATTTTGAACCTCAGGTGCCCGAATATTGTAGGTCACACCTACATTTGACCAAAGTAATAGTGCAAGCATCCCTTGTTTCTCACACCGTGTATGACCCACATGAGCATAGGAATGGATTGCTACTTATTTTGGGATTGGGGTAGAATGAATTAAACCAAATGAACAAGTAAATAAATCTATCCATACATGCGGTTAAAAATAAGGGACATGAAGAAGAAATTCGTTTATGAATTCATCCAAAACAGGGCCCCTTGGGATCAACGTCATGGATAAATCTCTCTAGAGTTTCTACCTTTTGGCTTGTATCCTCTAGGATTGCCACCCGCCCCCTGAGAACCTTCTCTTCATCAGCGGTCGCAGGGCGTAGTTCACTGACCCTAGACTATGCTTGTGGCTGCCCTATTTGGAGTGTGGTCATTTAGTGACCCGCTTCCACCAGTTGCTCTTGGGCGTTCGCCTGTTGGGCCCTCAATTGTTCCATATGTTCAGAGAAATTTGCAATGAACACCTCCTTCTCTTTCATCCATTATTCGAGACGTTGTAATTCTTGTTCTACCTTTAAGAATTCTTGGGTGCTCCCCGACTCTTCCTAACACCGGGAAACGTCAAAGTGTTGGCTGCTCTTGCACAACTTCTCAGCCATGTAATCGAAGACTATCAAATTAATGCGTTGAGCATCCACACCTCCTGCACAGAGAAAGTGCATCCTGGTATGGAGAGAACCCATCTGTTTTAGCCACTCCATTTGAGGTTAACCAAGAAAGTGCTTGATACACATCCACCCTATGCGACGTGTCATCTGGCTTTCATTGGATACCTCCAAATCGGAATCATCTATCTCCTCAGGATCCGCAAGTCGATAGTTAGGGAAAGTGGCGAGGAGATCATCAGAAGGGTATTCTCTAAGAATCCCCACCTCGTCAGCGACCTCGCTTTCGTCGGGCTGGAGTTCCACCCAGGCGGCATTACGACTCCTCATTGTGATCTCCAGCTCACTGAGTGCTGGAGTAGGATAGCTTGGAATGGTTTATTCTGCAAAGGCTGATGCGGTCGTCACCCATCCCGCTACTGCAGATATCCCTTATTCGACGGGTTTTCATGCCTCCAACCTTGAGATCACTACATCATGGATCAGTATCTTGATTCGCTGAATTCTCCAGAAAAGAGGGAAAAACTATAAGAAAGGACTTACAGGAGCCAAGTGCAGTGGTGTCCAAAGACTTTGTTATGGCGGGGGACCCCGCCATGGGAAATCCTTCGGCACTTGTTAACTCAATTACCAATTTCATCTTCTCTTGGAAAATGGGGATAACGAGATTTCCTCCTCTCAACTCGTTATCACCTAGTCCATCTAAGATTGGTGCCCCATTTTTCCCGGTCCTAAGGACTGACCCCCGAGATTGATCCCCAGTCTCCATAGGCATACCAGCACCTTCAGCGGGGAAGGCTTCCTGGGAACCCTCCCCCATATGTTCCTGAATAAGACAATGTTTGGTTGAAAGATTGAGACTAAAAAAATGAAATGATGACGATGAAGACTGGTATGAGGTTCAAACCATACCTTGAGCTGCTCTGCTAGTTCTGTACTAGAGTCAACAATTCTGCAGCTCTCCTAGGAACTCTGCTTGTGAGTGGGAGCTCTTAAAGGCCTCTCACCACAAAGACCCTCGACTTGGTCCTCCTCCTCCTCCTCATCTACTTCTCCTACTCATCCTTCTTACTCCACTACAATTTCATCCTCCGAAAATAGCATCTATGGATCTTGCACTTGGCTAAGCATTACTTTCACCAGGAGATGCGACTCTTCATATCACCCCTAATAGAATGCGTACATTTCCATTGATGTTAGGTATATGTGCCGATGATGAAAATTTACCTTATCCAGTATCTGGATGCACCTTATGTATGGTAGATCGAGGCCGATACACATCAACCTACGCCATAATTCTTCGGTGGACATGGATTGTCTCAGCATTCTCAAAGAAGACCACAAATAAGGGAAGATGGAATCGACATACGACATTAGGAGGTACCATAGTTTCTTCCCTGGGAGTTCCCTAGTTGGACCCCAAGGTCGTGCATGAGACCAAACTTCCCTGGAGGGTAGAGGCACACATTCGGCCTATGTTTCCCCTGCCGATGAAGTACCAACCTGCGCCGTGCTAGACCCTCAACCCATTCTCTACCTCAATTCCCCCGTGGAACCTCGCTGACCTTCCCGCACTTCAGGCTCTACACAAGTTGCCTTGATTTTTTGAACATGTTTCTAAAGAATCACCTCGGGGTACGTCCTCATCCAGTGTTCGGTGTACTCTGTCGACAGCCCAACGCTGGCATCAGTGGGAGGAAGAGTAATGATTTCTCCCGAGACTTCCATCATGAACATAATCCATAGCTGGTGGAGAATACAAGGATTCCACTCTTCCCGTACCTCTGTATAAACTTTCTTGGTCATCTGTTGCATGCACTCGAACTACCTGGATAACCTGGTCGGCATATAGGGATCACAAAAGATTTTTTCGTCAATTTGGGCCACTAGTAGGCCACCTCGGATGCTCTTCAGTTACTCCCTCTACTCCCGAGGACCCCACCCATCATCTACCATTTGAGAGAAAGGGGTTCAGAATGGGTGGAAGTCAAAATGAGTGTAGCTTCCAATCTTGATCTTGAATCCATCATCCCTGAGTATCAATGGGTGGATCACAATGATGTTCAAGAGGGATGGTCGCATACCATTTGAAGGGGGGCGAATGGAATTCGGGAATTCATACCCACCACAGTGGGTTACGACACAATCGTGGAGGATCTGGAATTACCCGAATATCCTCCTGGGCGTACTTCCCCTTGAGATGCATCCTAGGATAATGTATTTCCTAGGAAATACTGGCACCCATAGCTTAACCTTGTTCTTTTCCACCATGATCCCATCGATCACAAGCATCCCTAGGAGTACTCCCATCGTCGTGTCCCACACAGGTAACAATAAACTTCTCAAGAATGCGGCAAGGAACCTAGAATATCTCACATTTGGGTCTCAACCTTCATTGATAAGAAATCCCCACAATTGATATTCTTCCATCTCCAAAATCATCCAATATGATCCTACCTTTCCCCTATGAGATGTGTTCGAGCATTGCTTCCCCCAACCTGGCATTTTCACAACATATTCCGGGGATAAGAGGAGACTAAACCATCCCGAGTAGGATATTCCATTTAGGATATGTTTTATTTTGAGTTCCTCTTTAGAAAGATCTAACAGGTTCCATGACAGAATCAGGGTGCGGGTCCTATCCCCCCAGAAATTCTCTGTCAGAAGGAACTCATCATACTAATACCCCTCCAAGGGGATCCCTCTGATACAGTGTACATCACATATGTTGATTCCCACCTCTCCATGATGGAGCTAAAAAGTATTGGTATCAGACCACCAGCGACTGAAAAGCTCTGCTACTAAGTCTTGTTGTTGGTATAAGTGGAATTGAGATGTCCAAACGGCCTCCAAAATCCCAATGGCCCACAGCTATGGCCCAAATTCCTTGCATGTCTGGTGTACCCAGTACACCCATGCCCATTTGTTAGTGAAGTTAGCCCCAGATCTGAAATCCTACTCCTTCCAGCCTGTTGTCTCATTAGTAATGCTGCTTCTGAAAGTACTGGTATAAATAGAAGGGGATTCCTTTGGAAAAGGATCGCTTCCTGCCACCATCCTAGTCTTCAGATTTAAGACCCAGATTTCTATATTCCATGTCTCCTTAACAGTATGTCCATTGTTGGTAATGTGGAATTGTGGAATACTATCTTCATGAATCACCCACAATCACTGTGTGTCCGTCTCAAACCCTGGCATCAACACTTCTTCCATAAGACAGAAAATCCATATGGGTAGGCTGCCACTCAAGACGTAGTCTTTTTAATCTTGCGTCAACATACCAAAAAACATTTGATTGTCAGAAATGAACCACCTCACGTGAAGAACCTTAGGGTTTGCGATCATTTGGGTCATCCTTGTTGCAACGACAATTTCCTTCTCAGTACTAGTCTAATGAGAAACCATTTTTAGATCATCAAATGGGTTAGTGTGAAAGATAGAGGAATCAGCATGAAAAACTGTGGTGGTGTGAACGATGTTTGAAGGGCACGGAAAATTCCAGACGAGATGCAAAACCAGGAGCCAATCTCGGAATCTTACGCACAGAAGAGGAAGTTTTTTCGCATGCGAGATCAAGCAAGGATGTCGTGTGGAAAAATTCAATGTAGGGATAAGGGGATGGCATATTTATAAAGCACAGCTATGACTTCCATGCCTGCACAGCCTGTTTTCACGCCGAGGCTGGGTTTTTGTGCACCGCCAAGGATTTCTTTTCTGGTATTCGGCGTACTCTCAGAATCCGACCTTCGGGTTTCCATTCAGCTCTGATTCTGAGGGGGGGGGGGCATTTTTTGACATCAAAATCTAGAGGATGGGCCCTTCGGGTGCATCGAAGAGATCCAAAAGAATCCGGGCATAGAAAATGAGATCCTGAGGCCTGGTGGGTTGATGTGAGCAAAAATTGATAATGCGCACCCAAACAGCTCACGATGTGCAAACCTGTGCACGCCAGTCGGTACTGCGGCACCCACACCGCGGCCTACGCGATCGGTGGTTCTGGCCCCACTTCCACGCAGAAGGCGGTGTCGGCCAGGGGTTTGTGCGCATGGGACCCGTTCTCTCGTGAAAGCCCCGACGACCCCACATGGGCAACCCGGCCCGGTTTCGCACCGAAGGTGCCAGGGAGATGTCGTTTGCATGGCTGCCACTATGGCCCCCACTTTCAAGCCCAAGCCGTCTTCATAAGGGGGTTTTCACACTCAGGACTGGTTCCACACCGAAGATGACATCGAATACCCGTTTGCGCAGTGGGCCCCATTTTCATGCCTGCGACGATGGCGACCGCGGTTTCCATGCCGCTATCTTGCGTTCTGGTCCATTGCGTGGCCCTCCGGGGACTCCGGCTATAAAAAAACCACCTCCCCTCTCTTTAGAGACAGTTACAGAAGATGAAGCGACTCTCTACAGCGCACAATCCCCGTCTTCCATGACTGCGTGAAAAACCATGGCCTTTAGGTCAATGTTGTTGCACGATAGGTTTTGGCCGCCTTCAGACAGGCCCTCGTATCCTTATAAATTTTCAAAGATCTTTCCACTCAAAGGTCACATCTTGCGCGCGACCCTCTTCTAGGATAGGCGTTCTTGTGCACCACCCGTCTAACATGCGCGGAAGCCTGCTTCTTGCGCGCCTCTAGTCCAACTTGCACTAGAACCCTCTGTTTTTTGCACCACACTTCCATCTTGCGCGCCACAAGTCCTACTTGTGCGCCCGCCATATGGCTTGCACGCCGTCCCATCCTTTTGCAAAAAATCCTCCTATTTTACCACAAACCATTCTCTAACATGTGTTCCATGTGCTGCCCTCACCTTGAGGCACCTTGTTCAAACCACTCTTATGCGCGACACACCTGCGTCACAGGTTCATTCACAGTGTGGCCCCTCAGGTTTTCACGGAGTAATTTCAAATTCCCATGGACTATACTACCCATTGTTTTCTTCACCTCATACTTCTTCCCGTAGGTACGCTAATGGCTATTGCTTCTTCGCATAGCTATGATAATGTGGACCACCAAATGGTTCAATCCATGACACCACCTAGCCATGGCGTTGCCTATCCCCTCTCTTCACCAGGGTGCTGAGAGTACCAGTTATGTATGTACTAGGGGTGTGGAGTTAACCCACCTCGTCCAAGCATCAGGACGTTAAACTACCAAGCACCATCATCCTCAGCACATAAAGTTAAACTGTGACTTTCCCCCCATGCATCCTATGTGGGGAAAGGGAGACAATCTCGGTGTAAGCCCCTATATTTTCTTACAGGAGGCAGCATCCATGCTCCTCCTTCCTTCTTAGGTCCCACGGACCGGGGGGGAATGGACACCGGACCCCACCATTCTTCGGTACCAAATCCCTCTTCTGCTAGGCTTTGTCACCATCGAGCCTCTATCCAAGAGTAAGTCCCTACCTCTTCGGGCTTTTAAACATCTGTAATCCCCTATTTTTTCTCTGGGATGCGATTCAAACATAAGCCTCTATTTCCACTTTTTGTTGCGATCATGTGTAATCCTCAATCCACTTCCCATGGATGCACCTTTCGTGATGTGATCGTCATTCCTTTGTTGCCTCTTATTTCTCACACCGAGCATGACTCACAAGGTCTTAGAGTAAGCATCGACCATGACATTCTATCTAGGAATACTAGAGTGTAAGACCCAAACATACCTAAACTATGAGGTCTTTGATCCTTTCCATGGAATGGTACGTAGGAAGCCTCCCTGAGGTGGAAGCCCAACACCCATTGGTTCCCTCCACCCCAATTGTTCTGACTATCTTTACCTTGGTTCACCAACACTTTGCGCTACCATAGAACTTAAGCCCCAAATTCCCCTTTCCGAACTACGACATTGCCTATACCCTCTCTTCACCAATGGGTAGAGGGTACCAGTTATGTATGTCCTAGGAGTGTGGAGTGAACCCACCTCGTCCGAGCTACAAGACGTTAAACTACCAAGCACCATCATCCTTAGCACATGACGTTAAACTATGACTTCCCCCCATGCATCCTATATGGGGAAAGGGTGACCATCTCGGTGTAAGCCCCAAGCTTTTCTTACAGGAGGTTGTGTCCATGTTCCTCCTTTATTCATTGGTCCTAAGGACTAGGGGGGAATGGTCACCAGAACCCTCTTTTATTCTTTACCAAATCCATATCTTGATGGGATTTGCCGCCATCGGGCCTCCATCCTAGAGTAAGTCATCAACTCTTCAGGCCGCTAACCATATGTAAGCCTCTATTTTCTCTCTGGGTTATGAACCACAGGTAAGCCCATGTTTCCTCTTTGGTCTGTGATCACATGTAATCCCCACTCCACTTGCCACAGACGCACCTTTCGCAACATGATCGTCAGGCTTTTTCTACCTCTTGTTTCTCACACCAAGAATTACTCATGTGGGCTTAGGGTAATCATCGACCATGACATCCTATCCAGGCATCCAAGACAGTAAGCCACATACATACCTAAACATTGAGGTCACTGATCCTTGTTGAAGAAAGTTATGTAGGAAGCCTCCCTGAGGTTCAAGACCAACAACCATTGGTTCCAACCACCCCAGTCGTTTCGACCATCTTCACATTAGTTCACCAACAAATTGGGCTCCCACAGAGTGTAAGACCCAAATACCCAATTCCAAAATACGGAGTTTCCTATCCCCTCTCTCTACCAAGGTGAAGAGGGTACCAGTTATTTAAGACCTAGGGGTGCAGAATGAACCCACCTCGTCCAAGCGGCAGGATGTTAAACTTCCAAGCACAATCCTCCTCAACACATGACATTAAACTCTGACCCCCCCATGCATCCTATATGGAGAAAGAGTGACCATCTCAGTGTAAGCCCCTAGATTCTATTATAGGAGGCAGCATCCCTGATCCTCCTTTCTTCTTTGGTCCCAGGGACCAGGGGGAATGGACACCAGACCCCTCCTTTCTTCGGTACCAAATACCTTGCCCACTGGGCTTTGTCGCCATCTAGCCTCCATCCTGGAGTAAGTCCCTACCTCTTCAGTCTGGTAACCATGTGTAAGCCCATTTTTCTCTATAGGATGCGAACCACGCATAGGCCCCTATTTTCTCTCTGGGATGTAATCATGTTTAATCCCCACTACAATTCCAATAAATGCACCTTTCATGACATGATCGTCAGGCCTTTAAGACCTCTTATTTCTGACACCAAGCCTGACTCATGTGGGCTTAGAGTAATCATAGACCATGACATTCTATCTGGGTAACCTAGAGTGTAATCCCTAAACATACCTGAACTACGAGGTCTTTGATCCTTCCCATGGCAAGGTATATATGAATTATCCTTGAGGTTCAATCCTAATAACCATTGGTTCCCACCACCCCAGTCGTTCAGACCATATTTACGTTGGTTCACCAACACTTTTGGTTGCCACAGAGCATAAACCCCAAATGACCCCTTCCGAACTACGTGGAATTTGATCCATGCCATGGCAGGGTATATAGGAAGCCTCCACAAGGTTCAAGGCCAACACTCGGTCACTCTGACCACCATAATGTCAGTTCTCCCCCGTCCTACATGACGTTAAAATGTGGACCCCAATCAGCAGTAACCTGTTTCATCCCCAGTCAACGGTAATCCATTTCACACAAATCCATCCCTAAACTACGAGGACTTTGATGTTTTCCAAGGAAAGATACGTAGGAAGCCTTCCTGAGGTTCAATCCCACCATCCACTTGGACCCCATGTCCTTATTCACGTTGGTTCACCAACTAGTTCCCCATATCTGAACTACGAGGTCTTTGATCCTTGCCAAGGTAAGGTACATAGGAAGCCTCTCTGAGGTTCAAGCCCAACAACCAATGGTCCCGAACACTTCATGTAACACCCCAGTTAAATAAAGAATATGAAATTTTCATATTTATCCATATTTGTGAATAATATATTAATATTACTTTAAAGGGGACGGTATGCTCGATGGCATACCCAATACACAACAACGAGTTTCTTGGGAATCTTACGTTGCACTGTAATACTAAAATATTATTATTTTAAATAGTAGTTAATGCCTAGCCATTGTAATGGCTGGAATGAACAGAACTAACTACAAAATGATTATATATGTTTGTCAAATATTTTTACTTTTTACAATAAATTTTAGAGGATTAAAAATGCGAATGAATCCAATTTTAAGCGTAAACATTCTAATATTCTTTAAAAGGTCGATTAACCGCCTTTTGATGGATAACCTCTTTTAAATCAATTTTTTGACAATTTTATGTGTTATATTTGACAAAATAAAATTCTTCTTTAGAATCGGGACATCAAAATTTACTTTGTGTAAATTTTTGGTATTTTTCCGATAAAGTTCATTTTTTAATGAATAGTGAAAAATGTTGTATTTTAATTCAAAAACCTCTTTTTAATCTAATTTATTTATAAGATTAGATTATATTTTTAATTGGTTTTAAAGTTAAATTAGAATATATTTTTACCATTTAATCCAATATTGGTCATTGGAATTAATTTCATCTTGAAATTGGACTTAAACTAGTGCCAATCTCTTGATACTTATTGTTTCATAAAAACACGCTATTTGCTCTAACAAAGGGAATTAAATATTAAAATAATTAATGTAAATTATATGTTTTGAATTTTGTGAAATAGACATCATTTTTTAATTTGGAATATCAAATATAGCTTAGGGTGATTTTTTGGTATTTTTCTGGAAAACTTCAATTTTTGATGAATAGTGAAACCACTAAGTGGTACTTAAAAAACTGATTTTTCGTTTAAATAAAATTTTACCACCTCTGTGTTTTGAATTTCAAAAATCCGACATACATGGTTGTCATTAAGAAGTAAAATTTGGTTCAATGGGAATAAAATAATTTTTTGGTGAATATTAACTTTTAAGTTTTAATCGCGATTAGAGGTAATTATTGTAGTTTAAGGTAAAAATAATGTTTTAATAATATGAAATGACATAGAAACATGTCCTACCCTCATTGGATGAGTCATGAATGACCGAGACAATCCATGGGTCTACTTGGGGACCCCATGGAGCCACGTTTCTTAGAAAATGACATTAATACCTTTTTATTTAAAGTTAAAATTAAAATGTCACAAACATGTAATGTTTTACTAAAACAATTTTTATATGGGGTTATACAAGCCATATTTTTGACTATATATATTCATTATAAATCTAAGAAGATTTAATACATCATTATAATTTTTTTATAATTTTTAGATATTAAATAAAGTAATTTATTTATGACACTGGGATGATGCAGTGATTACGTCATAAATGAATGATTTAAAGAAAATGAGAAGATAGGGTGAAATCTAAGTCTTAAACTTGTCACAAACCAATTGGATGGGTGGATTTCAAAACTTTATGACCTTATAATCGAAATATATCCTTTTGGGACCTATTAATTCCGAAAATCATTTTATAATAAAGTAATATTTTATAACTTTTCAAGAGTGCCCCTCCTATCCTCTTATAAAAGGCCCCCACGTCTACCACCTTGCACACACCTCTAAAGCATTTGGCTCAGAAAACCCCTGCCCATTTCATCTCTCCACATCCCTATCTTCATCATTGAAGCCTCAATTTGTGCAGAATCTTTACTAAGGAAGCCTTTGAGCTCAAATAAAAGAGAGTTACCCGATTTAAAGGTAATGTCTTCCCTTGAGTTCTTTTGTTTTATTTTTCTTCTTCAAACACCTAAACTCTTTTTATTAATTTTTTTTGTAACAAAACCAGTATCTTAAATATAGTAGGAGGTTTCTATATGAACTATTCGAGCTACACTTTCACACACCTCTGTCTAATGGTTAAAGAACATACTGTTTCTGTGGATGGAGAATTACAGCCTCACGAAACGATGATTGTTCAATATTATTTTAACACCTTCAAATGTGGAAATTAAGATGAAACTATATTTATATATGATATATAATATGTTTATGTTTTCCTTAAGCTTCTATATTTTTCATTTATGGCATACCTTTATGGTTTCCATTATGGGTAAACGTGATATCTTCATTTTAGGGAGTGCGGACTACCACCCCCTCAAAGTGATTTGATTCGTTAATGCCATATGTGGGACGTATAAATGATGTAAATAATGGTATTAAATATTATATCCTACTGTAATTATAATATACCCTTATATCATTATTATTTAATTCCATTTAATACAAAAAAATAAATGAAAGTAGCGTCCATGCGTACGTACGGCTTATCATCTCCATGAACGGTACATTTCATTTCTTATCTCCAAATGTTATGCAGTATTATAAGTACATAGATATAATGGATAGATATGTAATGTAATACATAGAAATGATTAATATAATTCTGTAATTATAATATATATATCTTTCATTTTGTTTTAATTCCATTAATATGATAAAAAATGAAAGTAGCGTTCATGCGTACATATGACCTACCGTCTCCATGAATGGTGCTTTTAATTTTTTATCTCCAAATTCTATGTAATAGTATAAAATGACTATATACTGAATATATATTATATTTACAACATCAATACTATTCTATATCTGATGTACCTATAACTACAAGGAAAATTCATTTCCAACAAGTTCGATTTTTACTCATGTACCGAACATCGACAAAAACGTCGAATATAAACTCACTTTATTAACCAATTATTATGACATTATAATATGTGATATTAACTGAATAATAATATTTAAAGCAGGTAATTAATAAATTAAAAATTGACCAAATTTTATTTTTCAGGATATTAAATAACGATCAAGTCATGTCGGACACGAGGTAAGGGATCCTACTCCTCTCTTTCTTTTTAAATACACTCTTTTATGTAATTCCTTTTAATATCATCTTTCTTATGATTGGGACGTTCTTTTATATTACTCATACTGTACTTATTATGTTCATATTATGAGAGACCCTATTTTCTCTCATCAATCCATTTTGGTTGTTTTGAGTGGCGCCGTTCGACTGCCGAATTTTCGTAAGAGATCTAACCTCGCTCTTTTTTTAAGTACTCTCCTTTATGTCACTTCTTTTAAGATCCTCTTTGTTATGATAGAAGATGATATTTTATATTCCTATTTATTTACATTTTATTTTAATATGATGAGAGACCCTATTTTATCTCATCAATCCATTTTTTGATGTTTTAAGTGGTGCCATTAGGATGCCGAGTTTTCGTAAGGGATTTTTCATCTCACTTTTAATCCCATGAGATTTATGCCACATTTTCCACCATTTCCTTTGAGTGGTGTATGTAATTCCAATTATTATACTCTTTGTGTAATATAATTTCATTTATGGGTATTTACATATTCATTGTATGACCCTTCTTCAATAGGGTGTACGTTTCGAAAGTTACATAAGTCGGTAAGGGAACCTTTCACCCACCTCGTTTTAAAAGACTTCTTTTGTTATGTCTTTTAATTCACATACTATTATGTTGGGATATGTTATTCTATATCCTTATTGATGTAAATTCTATGTCCAAGTGATGAGATACCCTTTTTATCTCTCATAAACTCTTTTTTTGAATTTTGAAGTGACGCTGTTTGACTGTCGAATTTTTGCAAGGAAACTTCTTAACCCAATTTTGAATCATTGGGATAAACTTATACTCCTTGAATATTTCTTTCTATGAATATGTGGGAATGTCCTATGATTATTTTAAAATTAATATTCACTAATATTGGGTTTATTTATATTTGTCGCACATATTTATGAGATTGATTTATCCTTAATTTAAGGATACCATCTTTATAATGGATTTCATCTCAATTTACATTTCCATTGAGACTTCATTGTTGTTATGCACCAATTCACTCTTATATGGTGTATATACTGTCCTTTGTAATATTATATCATGAATCCCTTTATTCTTATTATATTATAAAGTTTTTATTAAATTTTATTCGTCAATTATTGTATTCTAGTGTCTCTCATTTTGTTAAAAACCCTTTAACTAAAATATCATTTTAAATGTTTTAATGATTTATTCTTATAAATATTTCTCATTAATATCCATGTTTTCAAAATGGTTTTAAGGATTTATTTATTTGGATATTAATGGTTTAAAATTTTAAAAGCTTCAATGTGGTATGGGACACTTTTATTTAAAAATCTCTTTATTAAATGTTTAAAATGGTTTTGAAAATGGTTTTTAGAATGGATTCATTATTTCCATATCTTAAAATGTTATATTGTTATTACAATCTGGGAATGTTATCTTTCCTTTATGCTTAAGATATGTGATATGATTATGTAATGGTTCTTGGCCATTGTTATGAAGACGGGTGGTTCCGTGATAAACTAAGGGTGGGTGAGCCCGATATAGCTCTCCAATGCATTGGGTAACACGAAGGGGTTAAACGTTGAGGTTTCTCCGAAGAGATTTAGGGAATATACTGTGATGGGTATTCCAAACGTAACCAAGAGGGTTACTCCGTACATAATAATGTTATTAATGCATCAAGTTACCTTTATGACTTATGATTTCTATGATTTATTCATGATTTGATGAGGTATGTTAAAATGCTTATGTTTTATGAGTAATGTATGATTTCATACATGGAATAATGTTTTCTTTTCATACTTTTATATCCATTACTGAGCTTTTTATGCTCATCCCATGTTTTTGAAATGTTTTTCACAGGTCAAGGGAAAGGTTCATGATATGATGATTGTGTCAAAGAAGTTTCAAGAAAGAATCCATGTTTTATTTTAAATATGTTTCCGTTGATGGGAAAAAACGAATACTATATTTTATGTAACCACTTTGTTTAAATGTGGAATGTAAATCATGATTTATGATCTAATTCTCTAAAACTCTAAACCTGAAAAGATCCTCAATGTGAATAATTAATTTAATTCAATATTAAGTAAGGTTTAAGGTCGGGGCCTTATAGTTGGTATCAAAGGTCGGTTTAGATAACTTTAGAGGTTAGGGTATTCTCTAGGTATAAGTGACAATACCATAATGGTTAGGATTTCTGAAAGAGTCCTAGTTTTAGATAAAGTTAATGAGTAAGTATATCTTAGTGTTTAGCTTCCTCATTAGTATATGATGGTTTTGTTGATATACTCACACTGACATTTCTTTTTTTAGTGAATGGATGGATCTAGCAGGAACCAAAGTGACAATAGGTTTGAAGGAAACTGTGGTGGTTCTGTAATTAAGAGACTGGATGAAATGGGGGATTCAATGTGGAAACTCGTGGTTGTTCTAAACCAACTATCAAGGAGTCATGACCAACCACTTGTACCTTGTTATGTTCTGTAATGCATCATGTACGAGATGACCAATCGATGTGGAAGTTCAGGTAATAATTATAAAGGTAACCATTAGGGTTCATATGATCGTTACTTTTGAGGTAATTATGGATTATTATATATTATGATGTAAAATGAAATGCATGAGATAAAATTGAGTTTAAAATATGTTATGATTATTTTTGATGATTTTATCTCATTTTGGGGAATGTTTTACGAATTATATAGTTTTTGAAAAAACGACAACACGCAGACCGTGTGACAACCCATCGCGTCGGACAAAGCTGCAGGAATCGAACCCACAACCAAAGTGAGACTGGTATTTATCACCTACCACTGGACTACGTGAAGTCCCTGGTTAGTTTGACTAATTATTTTTTTAATTATATGATTTTAGGAATCAAGATTAAGTTTATTTTGGGTTATCTATGGAAATGATTAACCTGCCATCGAGGATATGTGATTAGGTTAATTATTTTTCAATATGAGAATTTAAGAGCAATTGATGTTATTTGGAGATAAAAGTTAATTTGTACCTTGGAAGACTATGTGATTAAATCCTTCAAATATTTGGGTTTCAATCATAGTTTGGTTTACTTTGAAGAATTTAATGGATAATTGTTTATCAAATGGTCTTCGTTGAACTTTGGGTTTTTTTGACAAATTTTGGAGATTAAGAATAGATTTTCTTTTTATAAAGGATTATACTTTTGTGGATTATCTGATCTCATACTAAAAATTTTGGTTTTGGAATTTGTCTAAAGACGTGGGAAATATATAGTTCTCTTTTGTGGATTAGGTGATCCTCAAGAAGTTGATTATAGTACTCTTAATGCGAAGAAGTCTTCCTAAATACTCGTCTTTTGGAGAAAATATGAGTTTGATTAAGGAATCTAGTAAAATTTGAAAGTCTACGTGACAAGTATGTTTCATTATGGTTTATTTAAGCTCAAAAATAAATTCCTTGATGAAGAGTAACTTAAAACAAAAATGTTGTCTGTTAACTTTTCCTACTGGGGAATCGAATTCCGTTTAACCCATCAAAAGTTTGTGATTTTCTCATGGTTAACCTTCTCCTAGACATGTTTAGTATCACTCTCCCTCAGAACATGACCCTTTGTTTTTTCCACCATATACATGTTTCCTACATGGAATACTAGTATGGGTTAACTCGGGTGACCTTTGTTCTTCTCTTTCATTATTTTAATGTGATTGTTTTACTGACTCTTGTTCCGATGTGGGATTTTCAATGAAGTTTCCAAGTCCAATTTTAAAATTGCGAGGACGGAATTCCCAAAAGGGGGGAAGGATGTAACACCCTAGGTAAATAAAGAATATGACATTTTCATATTTATCCATATTTGTGAATAAAATATTAATATTACTTTAAAGGGTATGGTATGCTCGATGGAATACCCAATACACAACAACGAGTTTTTTTTGGGAATCTTACGTTGCACTCTAATACTAAATTAATATTATTTTAAATGGTAGTTAATGCCTAGCCCTTGTAATGGCGGGAATGAACAGAACTAACTAAAAAATTATTATATATGTTTGTCAAATATTTTTACTTTTTACAATAAATTTTAGAGGATTAAAAATGTGAATGAATCCAATTTTAAGCGTAAACATTCTAATATTCTTTAAAAGGTCGATTAACCGCCTTTTGATGGAGAACTTCTTTTAAATCCACGTTTTGAAAATTTTATGTGTTATATTTGACAAAATAAAATTCTTCTTTAGAATCGGGACATCAAAATTTACTTTGTGTAATTTTTTGGTATTTTTCCAATAAAGTTTATTTTTTAATGAATAGTGAAAAATGTTGTATTTTAATTCAAAACTTCTTTTTAATATAATTTATTTATATGATTATATTATCTTTTGAATTGGTTTTAAAGTGAAATTAGAATATATTTTTACCATTTAATCCAATAGTGGTCATTGGAATTAATTTCTTCTTGAAATTGGAATTAAACTAGTGTCAATCTTTTGATACTTATTGTTTCATAAAAACACGCTATTTTCTCTGACCGTGGGAATTAAATATTAAATTAATTAATGTAAATTATATGTTTTGAATTTTGTGAAATAGACATAATTTTTTAATTTGGAATATTAAATATAGCTTAGGGTGATTTTTTGGTATTTTTCTGGAAAACTTCAATTTTTTATGAATAGTGAAACCACTAAGTGGTACTTAAAAAAACTGATTTTTCGTTTAAATAAAATTTTACCACCTCTGTTTTTTTTAATTTCAAAAACCCGACATACATGGTTGTGATTAAGAAGTAAAATTTGGTTCAATGGGATTAAAATAATTTTTTGGTGAATATTAACTTTTAAGTTTTAATCGCGATTAGAGGAAATTAGTGTAGTTTAAGGTAAAAATAATGTTTTAATAATATGAAATGACCTATAAACATGTCCTACCCTCATTGGATGAGTCATGACCGACCAATACAATCCATGGGTCAACATGGGGACCCCATGGAGCCACATTTCTTCGAAAATGACATTAATACCTTTTTATTTAACGTTCAAATTAAAATGTCACAAACATGTAATGTTTTACTAAAAAAAATTTTAGATGGGGTTCTACAAGCCATATTTTTGACTATATATATTCATGAGTAATCTAAAAATATTTACTAAATCATGATAATATTTTTATAATTTTTATATATTAAATAAATTAAATAATTTATGACACCGTGATGATGCAGTGATTACGTCATAAATGAACGATTTAAATAAAATGAGAAGATAGGGTGAAATATAAGTCTTAAACTTGCCACAAACCTATTGGATGGGTGGATTTAGAATCCTTATCACCATATCCTTGAAATATATCCTTTTTGACCTTTTAAATCCGAAAATCATTTTATAATAAAGTAATATTTTATAACTTTCCAAGAGTGACCCTCCTATCCTCTTATAAAAGGCCCCCACCTCTACCACCTTGCACACACCTCTCAAGCATTTGGCTCGGAAAAACCCTAATCATTTCCTCTCCCCACATCCCTATATTCATCATTGAAGCCTCAATTTGTGCATAATCCTTTCCAAGGAAGCCTTTAAGCTCAAATAAAAGAGAGTTACCCGATTTAAAGGTAATGTCTTCCCTTGAGTTCTTTTGTTTTTATTTTTCTTCTCCAAACCCCTAAACTCTTTTTATTGATTTCTTTTGCAACAAAATCAGTATCTTAAATATACTAGGAGGTTGTTATAAGAAGTATTCGAGCTACACTTTCGCACACCTCCGTCTAATGGTTAATGAACATACTGTTTCTGAGGATGGAGAATTACAGCCTCACGAAACAATGATTGTTCAATATTATTTTAACTCCTTCAAAGGTGGAAATTAAGATGTCACTATATTTATATATGATATATAATATTTTTATGTTTTCCTTAAGCTTCTGTATTTTTAATTTATGGCATACCTTTATGGTTTCCATTATAGGTAAACTCGATATCTTCATTTTAGGAAGTGCGGACTACCGCCCCCACAAAGTGATTTGATTCGTTAATGCCATATGTGGGACATATAAAGGATGGAATTAATGGTATTACATATTATATCCTACTTTATTTATAATATACCATTATATCATTATTATTTAATTCCATTTAATACAAAAAAAAATGAAAGTAGCGTTCATGCGTACGTACGGCTTACCGTCTCCATGAACGGTACATTTCATTTCTTATCTCCAAATGTTATGTACTATTATAAGTACATATATACAATGGATATATATGTAATATATTACATCTAAATTATGTATATAATTCTGTAATTATAATATATATATCTCTCATATTGTTTTAATTCCATTAATATGACAAAAAATGAAAGTAGCGTTCATGCGTACGTAAGGCCTACCGTCTCCATGAACGGTGCTTTTAATTTTTTATCTCCAAATGCTATGTAATAGTATAAAATGAATATATACTGGATATATATGATATTTAAAACATCAATACTATTCTAGATATGATTTACCTATATCTACATGGAAAATTCTTTTCTAACAAGTTTGATTTTTACACATGTACCGAACATCGACAAAAACGTCTGATATGAACTCACTTTATTAACCAATTATTATAACATTATAATATGTGATATTAACTGAATAATAGTATTTAAATTAGGTCCTTAATAAATTATAAATTGACCAAATTTTATTATTTAGGATATTAAATAATGATCGAGTCATGTCGGACACGGGGTAAGGGATCCTACTCCTTTCTTTCTTTTTAAGTACACTCTTTTATGTAATTCATTTTAATCTCATATTTCTTATGATTGGGATGTTATTTTATATTAATACTACTTTATGTATTATGTTCATATGATGAGAGAACCTATTTTCTCTCAATGATCCATTTTGGTTGTTTTGAGCGGCGCCGTTAAGCTGCCGAATTTTCGTAAGAGATCTAACCTCTCTCTTTCTTTTTAAGTACTCTCCTTTATGTCACTTATTTTAAGCTCCTCTTTGTTATGATAGGAGATGTTCTTTTATATTAATATTTTTTTACATTTTATTTTAATATGATGAAGGACCCTATTTGATCTCATCAATCCCTTTTTGGATGTTTTAAGTGGTGCCATTAGGCTGTCGAGTTTTCGTAAGGGATTTTTCATCTCACTTTTAGTCCCGTGAGATTTATGCCACATTTGCCACCATTTCCTTTGAGTGGTGTATGTAATTCACATTATTATAGTCTTTGTTTAATATAATTTCATTTATGGGTATTTACATATTCATTGTATGACCCTTCTTTAATAGGGTATACGTTTCGAAAGTTACCCAAGTCGGTAAGGGAACCTTTCACCCTCCTCGTTTTAAAAGACTTCTTTTTTATGTCTTTTAATTCACATACTATTATGTTGGGATATGTTCTTATATATCCTTATTGATGTAAATTCTATGTCCAAGTGATGAGATACCCTTTTTATCTCTTATCAACTCTTTTTCTGAATTTTGAAGTGACGCTGTTAGGCTGTCGAATTTTTGCAAGGAAACTTCTTAACCCAATTTTGATTCTTTGGGATAAACTTATACTCCTTGAATATTTCGTTCTATGAATATGTGTGAATGTCCAATTATTATTTTACACTTAATATCCAATTATATTGGGTGTATTTAAATTTTTCGCACATAATTATGAGATTGATTTATCCTTAATTTAAGGATACCATCTTTATAATGGATTTCATCTCAATTTACATTTCCATTGAGACTTCATTATTTTTATACACCAATTCACTCTTATATGGTGTATATACTGTACTTTGGAATATTATATCATGAATCCATTTATTCTTATGATATTATAATGTTTTGATTAAATGTTATTCCTCAATTATTGTATTCTAGTGTCTCTCATTTTGTTAAAAACACTTTAACTAAAATATCGTTTTAAATGTTTTAATGATTTATTCTTATAAATATTTCTCATTAATATCAATGTTTTCAAAATGGTTTTAAGGATTTATTTATATGGATATTAATGGTTTAAAATTTTAAAAGCTTCAATGTGGTATGGGGCACTTTGATTTAAAAATCTCTTTATTAAATGTTTAAAATGGTTTTGAAAATGGTTTTTTAGAATGGACTCATTATTTCAATATCATAAAATGTTATATTGTTATTGCAATGTGGGAATGTTATCTTTCCTTTATGCTTAAGTTATGTGATATGATTATGTAATGGTTCCTAGGAATTGTAATGAAGACGGGTGGTTCCGTGATAAACTAAGGGTGGGTGAGCCCGATATAGCTCTCCAATGCATTGGGTAACGCGAAGGGGTTAAACGTTGAGGTTTCTCCGAAAAGATTTAGGGAATATACTGTGATGGGTATTCCAAACATAACCAAGAGGGTTACTCCCTACATAGTAATGTTATTAATGCCTCAGGTTAACTTTTTGCCTTATGATTTCTATGATTTATTCATTATTTGATGATGTATGCTAAAATGCTTATGTTTTATGAGTAAAGTATGATTTCATACATGGAATAATGTTTTATTTTCATACTTTTATATCCCTTACTGAGCTTTTTATGCTCATCCCAAGTTTTTGAAATTTTTTTCATAGGTCAAGGGAAAGGTGCATGATATGATGATAGTGTCAAGGAAGTGTCAAGAAAGAATCCATGTTTTATTTTAAATATGTTTCTGTTGATGGGAAAAAACGAATACTATCTTTTATGTAACCACTTTGTTTAAATTTGGAATGTAATTCATGATTTATGATCTAATTCTCTAAAACTCTAAACCTGAAAAGATCTTCAATGTGAATTATTAATTTAATTCAATATTAAGTATGGTTTAAGGTCAGGGCCTTATAGTTGGTATCAAAGGTCAGTTTAGATAACTTTAGAGGTTAGGGTATTCTCTAGGTATAAGTCACAATACCATAATGGTTAGGATTTCAGAAAGAGTCTTCGTTTTAGATAAAGTGAATGAGTAAGTATATCTTAGTGTTTATCTTCCTCATTATTACATGATGGTTTTGTTGATATACTCACACTGACATTTCTATTTTTAGTGAATGGATGGATCTAGCAGGAACCAAAGTGACAATAGGTTTGAAGGAAACTGTGGTGGTTCTCTGATTAAGAGACTGGATTAAATGGGGGTTCAATGAGGAAACACATGGTTGTTCTAAACCAACTATCAAGGAGTCATGATCAACCACTTGTACCTTTGTATGTTCTGTAATGAATCATGTACGAGATGACCAATCGATGTGGAAGTTCAGGTATTAATTATAAAGGTAACCATTAGAGTTCATATGATTCTTACTTTTGAGGTAATTATGGGTTATTATATATTATGATGGAAAATGAAAGGCATGAGATAAAATTTAGGTTAAAATATGTTATGATTATTTTTGAAGATTTTATCTCGTTTTGGGGAATGTTTTATAAATTATATAGTTTTGGAAAAAGGACAACACGCAGACCGTGTGACAACCCGTCACGTCGGACAAAGCTGCGGGAATCGAACCCACAACCAAAGTGAGACTGGTATTTATCTCCTACCACTGCACTACATGAAGTCCCTAGTTAGTTTGACTAATTCTTTTTACTTAGATTATTTTAGGAATCATGATTAAGTTTATTTTGGGTTATCAATGGAAATGACTAACCTGTCATCGAGGATATGTGATTAGGTTAATTACTTTTCAATATGAGAATTTAAGAGCAACAGATGTTTTTTGGAGATAAAAGTTAATTTGTACCTTTGAAGACTATGTGATTAAATTCTTCAAATATTTGGGTTTCAATCTCAGTTTGGTTTACTTTGAGAAATTTAATGGACAATTGTTTATCAAATGGTCTTCGTTGAACTTTGGGTTTTTTTGGAAAAATTTTGGAGATTAAGAATAGATTTTATTTTTATAAAGGATTATACTTTTGTGGATTATCTGATCTCATACTAAAAATTTCGGTTTTGGATTTTGTCTAAAGACATGGGAAATATATAGTTCTCTTTTGTGGATTAGGTGATTCTCAAGAAGATGATTATAGTACCCTTAATGCGAACAAGTCTTCCTAAATACTAGTCTTTTGGAGAAAATATGAGTTTGATTAAGGAATCTAGTAAAATTTTAAAGTCTACGTGACAAGTATGTTTCATTATGATTTATTTAAGTTTAAAAATAAATTCCTCAATGATGAGTAACTTAAAACAAAAATGTTGTCTGCTAACTTTTCCTACTGGTGAATCGATTACCGTTTAACCCATCACAAGTTTGTGATTTTCTCATGGTTAACTTTCTCCTAAACATGATGAGTATCACTCTCCCTCAGAACATGAACCTTTGTTTTTTCCACCATATACATGTTTTCCTACATGGAATCCTATTATGGGTTAACTCGGGTGACCTTTGTTCTTCTCTTTCATTATTTTAATGTGATTGTTTTACTGACTCTTGTTCTGATGTGGGATTTTCAATGAAGTTTCCAAGCCCAATTTAAAAATTGTGAGGACGCAATTCCCAAAAGGGAGGAAGGATGTGACACCCCAGGTAAATAAAGAATATGGAATTTTCATATTTATCCATATTTGTGAATAAAATATTAATATTACTTTAAAGGGGACGGTATGCTCGATGGCGTACCCAATACGCAACAACGAGTTTTTTTGGGAATATTACGTTGTACTCTAATACTAAAATAATATTATTTTAAATGGTAGTTAACTCCTAGCCATTCTAATGGAGGGAATTTACAGAACTAACAAAAAAATTATTATATATGTTTGTCAAATATTTTTACTTTTTACAGTAAATTTTAGATGATTAAAAATGTGAATGAATCCAATTTTAAGCATAAACATTCTAATATTATTTAAAAGGTTGATTAACCACCTTTTGATGGAGAACCTATTTTTAAATCCTCTTTTGACAATTTTATATGTTATATTTGACAAAATAATATTCTTCTTTAGAATCGGGACATCAAAATTTACTTTGTGTAAATTTTTGGTATTTTTCCGATAAAGTTCATTTTTTAATGAATAATGAAAAATGTTGTATTTTAAATCAAAACCTCTTTTTATTCTAATTTATTTATATGATTATATTATCTTTTGAATTGTATTTAAAGTGAAATTAGAATATATTTTTACCATTTATTCCAATAGTGTTCATTGGAATTAATTTCTTCTTGAAATTGGACTTAAACTAGTGTCAATATTTTGATACTTATTGTTTCATAAAAACACGCTATTTGCTCTAACAACGAGAATTAATTATTAAATTAATTAAGGTAACTTATATGTTTTGAATTTTTTAAAATATACATCACTTTTGAATTTGGAATATCAAATATATCTTAGGGTGATTTTTTGGTATTTTTCTGGAAAACTTCAATTTTTGATGAATAGTGAAACCACTAAGTGGTACTTAAAAAACTGATTTTTCATTTAAATGAAAATTTACCACCTCTGTATTTTGAATTTCAAAAATATGACATACATGGTCGTCATTAAGAATTAAAATGTGGTTCAATGGGATTAAAATAATTTTTTTAGTGAATATTAACTTTTATGTTTTAATCGCGATTAGATGTAATTAGTGTAGTTTATGGTAAAAATAATGTTTTAATAATATGAAATGACCTAGAAACATGTCGTACCCTCATTGGATGAGTCATGGACGACCAAGAAAATACATGCGTCATCTTGGGGATCCCATGAAGCCACTTTGCTTCGAAAAATACATTAATACATTTTTATTTAAAGTTAAAATTAAAATGTCACAAACATGTGTTGTTTTACTAAAAAAATTAGATGGGGTTATACAAGTCATATTTTTGACTATAAATATTCCATAGAAATCTAAAAATATTTACTACATCATTATAATTTTTTTATAATTTTTATATATTAAATAAATTTATTTATTTATGACACCGTAATGATGCAGTGATTACCTCATAAATGAACGATTTAAATAAAATGAGAAGATAGGGTGAAATATAAGTCTTACACTTGTCACAAACCTACTGGATGAGTGTATTTAGAACCCTTATCACATTATTCTCGAAATATATCCTTTTGGTACCTTTTAAATCCCAAAATCATTTTATAATAAAGTAATATTTTATAGCTTTCCAAGAGTGCCCCTTCTATCCTCTTATAAAAGGCCCCCACCTCTACCACCTTACACACACCTCTCAAGCCTTTTGCTAGGCCAAAACCTGCCCATTTTATCTCTCCACATCCCTATCTTCATAATTGAATCATCACTTTGGGCATAATCATTTCCAAGTAAGCCTTTGAGCTCAAATCAAAGAGAGTTACCCGATTTAAAGGTAACATCTTCCCTTGTGTTCTTTTGTTTTATTTTTCTTCTCCAAACCCCAAAACTCTTTTTATTAATTATATTTTGTAACAAAAACAGTATATTAAATATACTAGGATGTTGTTATAATATGGATTTGTGCTACAGTTTCACAAACCTCCGTCTAATGGTTAAATAACATACTGTTTCTGTGGATGGAGAATTACTGCCTCACGAAACGATGATTGTTCAATATTATTTTAACACCTTCAAAGGTTGCCATTAAGATGTAACTATATTTATATATGATATATAATATGTTTCTTATTTATTTAAGAATATTTATTTTTCATTTATGGCATACCTTTATGGTTTCCATTATGGGTAAACGCGATATCTTCATTTTAGGAAGTGCGGACTACCGCCCCCTCAAAGTGATTTGATTAGTTAATGCCATATGTGGGATGTATAAAGGATGTACTTAATGGTATTACATATGATATATTACTTGAATTATAATATACCTTTATATCATTATTATTTAATTCCATTTAATACAAAAAAATAAATGAATGTAGCGTTCATGCGTACGTACAGCTTAGCATCTCCATGAACGTTACATTTCATTTCTTATCTCCAAATGTTATGTACTATTATATGTACATCTATATAATGGATATATATGTAATATATTACATCTAAATTATGGACATCATTCTGGAATTATTATATATATCTCTCTCATTTTGTTTTAATTCCATTAATATGACAAAAAATGAAAGTAGCGTTCATGCGTTCATACGGCCTACCATCTCTATGAACGGTGCTTTTAATTTTTTATGTCCAAATTTTATGGAATAGTATAAAATGAATATATAATGGATATATATGATATTTAAAGAATCAATACTATTCTGGATATCATGTACCTATAACTACATGGAAAATACTTTCCAACAACTTCGATTTTTACTCATGTACCGAACATCGACAAAAACGTCTGATATGAACTCACATTATTAACCAATTATTATAACATTATAATATGTGATATTAACTGAATAATAATCTTTAAATTAGGTACTTATAAAATTATAAATTGACCAAATTTTATTATTCAGGAGAGTAAAGAACGACCGAGTCATGTCAGACACGAGGTAAGGGATCCTACTCTTCTCTTTCTTTTTAATTACACTCTTTTATGTCATTGCTTTTAAGCTCATATTTCTTATAATTGGGATGTTATTTTATATTAATCCTACTGTAATTATTATGTTAATATGGTGAGGGACCCTATTTTCTCTCATGAATCCATTTTGTATGTTTTGAGTGGTGCCGTTAGGCTGCCGAATTTTCGTAAGAGATCTAACCTCTCTCTTTCTTTTTAAGTACTCTCCTTTATGTCACTTATTTTAAGCTCCTCTTTGTTATGATGGGGGATGTTCTTTTATATCCCTCTTTCTGTAAATTTTATTTTAATATGACTAGAGACCCAATTTGATCTCATCAATCCATTTTTTGGATGTTTTAAGTGGCGCCGTTAGGCTGCCGAGTTTTCGTAAGGGATTTTTCATCTCACTTTTAGTCCCGTGAGATTTATGCCACATTTTCCACCATTTACTTTGAGTGGTGAATGTAATTCCCATTGTTATACTCTTTGTGTAATATAATTTCATTTATGGGTATTTACATATTCATTGTATGACCCTTCTTAAATAGGGTGTACATTTCAAAAGTTACCCAAGTCGGTAAGGGAACCTTTCACCCTCCTCTTTTTAAAAGAATTATTTTATTATGTCTTTTAATTCACATACTATTATGTTGGGATATGTTCTTCTATATCCTTATTGATGTAAATATTATTTCCAAGTGATGAGATACCCTTTTTATATCTCATCAACTCTTTTTCTGAATTTTGAAGTGACGCTGTTAGGCTGTCAAATTTTTGCAACGGAACTTCTCAACCCAATTTTGATTCTTTGAATAAACTTGTACTCCTTGAATATGTTGTTATATGAATATGTGTGAATGCCCTCTGATTATTTTACACTTAATATCCACTTATATTGGGTGTATTTATATTTGTCGCACATAATTATGAGATTTATTTATCCTTAATTTAAGGATACCATCTTTATAATGGATTTCATCTCAAATTACATTTCCATTGAGACTTCATTGTTGTTATGCACCAACTCACTCTTATATGGTGTATATACTTTCATTTGGATTATATCATGAATCCCTTTATTCTCATGATATTAAAATTTTTTGATTAAATGTTATTCCTCAATTATTGTATTCAAGTGTCTCTCATTTTGTTAAAAACCCATTAACTAAAATATCATTTTAAATGTTTTAACGATTTATTCTTCTAAATATTTCTCATTAATATCCATGTTTTCAAAATGGTTTTAAGGATTTATATATATGGATATTAATGGTTTAAAATGTTAAAAGCTTCAATGTGGTATGGGAGACTTTGATTTTAAAATCTCTTTATTAAAATTTTTAAATGGTTTTGAAAATGGTTTTTAGACTGGATTCATTATTTAAATATCTTAAAATGTTATATTGTTATTGCAATGTGGTAATGTTATCTTTCCTTTATGATTAAGTTATGTGCTATGATTATGTAATGGTTCTTGGGAATTGTTATGAAGACGGGTGGTTCTGTGATAAACTAAGGGCGGGTGAGCCCAATATAGCTCTCCAATGCATTGTGTAACACGAAGGGGTTAAACGTTGAGGTTTCTCCGAAGAGATTTAGGGAATATACTATGATGGGTATTCCAAACGTAACCAAGAGGGTTACTCCCTACGTAAGAATGTTATGAATGACTCAACTTATAGTTATGCCTTATGATTTCTATGATTTATTCATGATTTGATGAGGTTTGTTAAAATGCTTATGTTTTATGAGTAAAGTATGATTTCATACATGGAATAATGTTTTCTTTTCATACTTTTATATCCCTTACTGAGATTTTTATGCTTATGCCACATTTTTGAAATGTTTTTCGCAGGTCAAGGGAAAAGTGCATGATATGATTATAGTGTCAAGGAAGTGTCATGAAAAAATCCATGTTTTATTTTAAATATGTTTTCGTTGAAGGGGAAAATGAATACTATCTTTTATGTGACCACTTTGTTTACATGTGGAATTTAATTCATGATTTATGATATAATTATCTAAAACTCTAAACCTAAAAAGATCATCAACGTGAATTATTAATTTATTTCAATATTAAGTATGGTTTAAGGCCGGGGCCTTATACTTCACGTCGGTCCACCCACGTCCTACATGACATTAAAATTTATTTTTTTTAGACAATTCATTGTCACTCCATTCAGCGGTATGCATTTTTCAAGATGAACTACATTCACCAAACTACGCGGACATTGATTCCCTATCATGGGGATACGTAGGAAGTCTCTTCGAGGCTCAAGCCCAACTTCACAGTGGCCCTTCTGATGGTCCTATTTCATTCCCCCTCCACTTGATTCATCCACCATCTATCCTGATTCTTATCTGTCCCACCACATCCTGGTGAAATCATGACATCTCATTCCCCATCCCCTTCAATAGTGACCGGGAAGTCAACAATACATTGGCCCCAACATCAGTGCTCCCTCTAGGGGTTGCACCCATCTGATCTACTCTAGTCAGTGTTTTGATCAATCTAATCTGTGTCTACTGAACATTAAACTTGCGGAATACACTATGTTAAACATAGGAATCTGATGAAAATCTTAGATACATGCCCATGGAATATAATTCCTCGCGTTATATGTGGGATGACTCAGGCTTCCATGCCCACGAGAAGCCCTATAAAAAGAAAGAGAAGATAGACGAGCCGATGTCCCAGCACCCAAACACTCCAGTGATGCCCAACGTGACTACTTCCCTGACTGAAGGTTGCTTCCCTGACTAGGCCCCATGGAATATCCTGACAGAATAAGTATAATTAAATGGTTTCTATGAAGATATGGTGCTAGAGAGAGTTTCACGAAAAACGTCTTAAGTCTAATAGGGAGACCCGGACTAGGTGATGAGTTTTCACGGAGAAATCCAATGATGGAAGAACCAGCATCCCAGCATCCCATTTTGATCACTGAAAAAACGTCCCTGAAAAAGTGATGGATTCCACCCTCCATTGGAAAGCAGGAATGCAGGTCAACAGTTCCACGTCCTCCACAGATAGATTCACGTGCCCTAAAGAATGTTTCAGAAACAGTGGATATGCCTCTTAACAGAGTAAGATGATTCAGCAGGTACATCTAATCATCTCTACTATTGTACCTAGAATAAATCCTGGTGTGAGCTGAGTCCTTAACTTTGTGGTATTCTTCCATGTGGCATACCTATGTGGTACTTACCTTTGAGGTGGTCCCTTTGTCGTATTTTTTCTATGTGGCATACCTGTGTGGTACTTACCTTTGTAGTAATCTTTCTTTTTTGGAACAATTGTACTTTGGCTACGTAGATGGGAATTTTGTTTCCTTATTAATGAGATGGGTAATATTTGATAACATAGGTATATTTATGGGCATATACTTATGTAATGTTGTCACTGGTTTACATGCTTTGTGGTTTATCCTTTGTGGACATTGCGAGACCTTGAGGGTCTCAGGGTCCCTACTGAGTATCATTACACTCACCCTTGCATGGGATTCTACTGAACATTGTTGAGTTTGGTGCATACGACGGACATCACTGATCGAGGCTGAGGGTATGAGGATGGGAAGGTTCCCGGACATTGACCATACAATGTTTCGGTTCGCAGAAGAGATGGACGAACATATAGTGATGAGGAGGAGATCTGTACATACCCTTCATGTAGGAACCTCGGAGGAGGACCCAATAACTATCTTTCTCTTTCGTCAGTTGTATTGTATTTTAGTTACACCTTTACTATCACTATTGAGCTTTTATTCTAGCCACTTTTACTTTAAACACTCTTTTTTCTATAATGTTTATTTTTGATCGTATCATGATGTGTGCTAGGATGGGTGTGATTATAGGATATAAGGGCAAGGCCTTCTCAGTTTTCAGGAATACGCCTTTCGGTGCTAGTCACCAACCCCTGGGCTATGGAAGGTGAGGTTGGGGTAGTCATGGAACGAGCCCCGAGGGGTGGGTTGTGTCAATATTATTATAGTAAAAATCTACCAAAGGTAAATACTATTACCACATACCTTGAAAGTCAAGTGATCTTGACCTCAAAATTTATTGAATTGTCTAAATAGTCCATTCGAATTGTCCATTAGTTCGAGGATGGTAAGGAGTTCCAAAATAAAGCCCAGTATCAAGGTCCTTTCAAAAACTATTCCAAAATATAGAAATAAAAATGAGATCATTATTAGAAAAGATTGAAAATGGTGTTCCATGATGTCTTAAAACATTATTAATATAGATTCTTTTGAGGTTATCAAGAGGAAAATATTCACTTATAGAAAGAAATTGTGCATATTTGGTTACCTGATAAATAATAAACCATATTGAATAATTATTTCTAGGACTCTTTTGAAGTCCTATGACAAATTTCATAGTAACGTCATCCAATTTCCACACAGGAATGGGAAGATGTTACATGAATCCTCTTGGACGTTGTATCACAACATTAAATTGTTGAAAACCCAAACATCAAGAAACATAATAAATGATTTTCCACTACATGTTGTCCCACCAAAAATGTTCCCTCAAATAACTATAAATTATAGTTCTTCTAGGTTGTATAGATAAATTTTAGCTATACATTTCATCCAATAAGTCCCTTTTCAGATCATGTATTAATGGAGCACATAATATCATTCCAATTTTCAGAACATAACTAAGTCCTTTTTTTGATGCATCACTATATATCATAAACCCATCAGATGGTGGAGCAAAAATCAAATAATTCAATAATATCCTCTTTAGTTCATCATAACATTATTCAATTTATTTGGTCCAAACCAACTTAACCCCTTTTCGAGTAAGCTTGGTTGATGAGTAATCCAATTCCAAAAAATTCAGAATGGATTTTTAACAGTAACCTACCAAATCAATAAAAATGTGTACCTAGGATATATTAATTAGTGTAGGACATTATATAAGTACCTTTATATTCATATGATCAATTTCAATCTGATCCATAGAGACAATATAACCAATAAAAGAAACTTCTTGAAGCTAGAAATCACAGTTACTAAATTTACCATATAAATCTTTCTTTAAAATGCCTGAAGAATTATCCAAACGTGATTATCATGGTTCTAGTAGATTTTATAATACACCAACATGTCATAAATAAAAAAATATTCAATATATTCCTTGAATACTATATTCATTTGATCTATAAAAACTGATGGCGCATTAGATAATCTATGTGGAATTATTGTAAAATCAAAATTTCCATACATTGTTCAGAAAGATGCCTTTGAATACATTCCTTATTTAGCCTTAATTTATTATACCTAGAATGATGTTCAATCATTGACAAATATTGTTATTTATATAATTAATTGAATAAGTCATCAATTTGAGCAAAGGATACATGTTTTTATCATAACAGAATTTATTTCCCAATAATCAATCCACATCCTCATGGATCCATCATTCATCTTAAAAAAGAGAACATCAAATCCCCATAGTAAAATACTGGGGAGAATAAATCCCTTATAACCCAAATCCTCTATTTTATTCTTCAATTACATTAATTATATAGTGGTCATTCTGTAGGGATTATTTGATATTGGTCTAGCATTAGGGGTTAAATTGAGGTAAAAATCAACCTTACACTTTAGGGGATGTCTAAGTAATTACTCAATAAATACAATAATATATTCCTATAAAATAGGTATATCCTCAATTAGACAATCATCTTCTCCATCCCATAATTTTTCTCTTCTTCCTAAAGAATCTCATTTAGTAGAGCAATGAGGGATATATCTATAAACAATTCATATGATGATGTCTCTACTCTAAAGAAGAGGAATTATAAATCCTATTCACAAATCATAATTTTAGTATTCCTGTAATATATTTATGCATAATATTTTGAAAACCATTTTATACATAGGATTATATCTAATTCAACTATAGTTATGACAATAATATAAAAAATAGGGCATGTTTATGTGTCATACTGGGGACTTCCAGACACATCCTTGTTGTAGCGAGTCTTACTCTATGAGTTTTAACTGACAACTCCCTTCTTAAATTAAAAAGGAAAATGTATAATATTCTTGTAAAACTATGTAGATATAAAAGAGTGCGAGGTTATAGAATCAAATTAAGAATAATCTAAATTTAATGATATTATTAATGTACCTACCATCACAACATTGGGTAATTCCACCTCAGTTGTAGTGATTTCATAAGAACAACCTTCTCCCCTTGGCCTCCTATATGGTGGATTCTCCTAATTATTGGGGAATTAGTTATTACAGTGCCCTATATCTTTACCACTGAATCACTGGAGATAATTTATTTGTTTCATCCCCATGAATTCATGATCTTAGTGACACTTATATCTGCATTTATAAAAAACTAACAATCCCATTAATCATTTCCTAGGGTGATTCTTTCCACAGTTTCCACAAGCTGGATATCGTTGCATTATCTTATTCTTTGTTGAAACATTCCAATTTTTATGGTGTTAAAATAACCTATTATTCACTTTATTTCCCCTAAATATGTATGATTTATATAATTCCCTCTCTGTTTAGAGGGAACATAAAAATATTTTTCCCTATAAAGAAAAACTTTTGGTGAACAGTTTCCTTCAGGTACATGTATTAATCCCTTTAATGAAATTATCAGTCTCTAATTCTGTGTTTCTTATGTAATTTATTAAAAACCATGCCAACCTTTTAAAGGAATCTTCAAACTCCACAAAACTTTCTTCTTCATCTTTCTTTAATATATGAAAAAATCTATTCATTTTAGTTTTGTTCCTAATGAGGGAAATATTTTTTGAATAATGTATCATTATAATATTTCCATTACATTAGTCCTATTTCATTATCCTCCCTAGAAGTCTAGATCAAAAAACACCATTTATTAGAATCACCTTTGATAGAATACAATAAAAGTGTAATGATTTTATTTTCACCACATCCCAAGGCTATAAATATAATCTCTAGAGACTTAATCCATTGATTGACTTATATTATATTAGTAGTCCCAGAAAATTATGGGGGGTTTTTGTCACATGAAGTCATGAAACATAAGAGAATAATGTTTTCAAATGGGTTTATCCATCCCATTTTGGTTATTTTTCATAACACGATTAAAATTTCTTAATATATCCATAATTTTCTCAATTCCAATAGAATTTACATTGGATTCATCATTAAGGAAATATCTACATTAGACATGGGTATTAATAACCTTCTTCCTTCTAAATTTCATTTCTAAATAATGGAATATACTATATTTCCTCATAAAATTAGGAATTTTAAACAATAATGTAAAATTTCAAATATCATGTAACACATTGAATAAATGAAAAATTATGCATTATTATTCGTAGAATCATAAACTTGGTTTGTTTGGGGATATATTTATTTTAAAATCCTTTATAATGTTTTTCAGATAAAATGAGAATAATCCATTGAATATAACCTAAGATTGTTAAACCAATTCCATAGTAAGTCCCATTATCATGCACCATGTGATGATTGGGTCAAGCCTAATGACCCCTTTTGGATCTATTGCCCCTATATACCTCTCTTGTAGAACCAAATCCTTTTATAGTATATAGGCATCGATTTATTTCTATAAAAAACATAATATATTCCTTGAAAAATATTATGGATGTTCACCTATACTTATACCCAAAATACATCATAGGGTTATGATATCAAATATATGTTTTCTTAAATCTATTTCCCATGTTTTCTACTAAAATTCCATTGATACTAATTATAATGAGGCTATCCCATGTACCCAATAGTCAGTTATTTACTTTATTAGATTGGCATAAGATGCATGGAATAACTCCCTAAAGGACTGAATAATTTAGTAGTATTGGTAAAAAAATTCATATATGATACTGATTTTAGATTTGTAATATAATACATAATAAATAATGAACATCATCCTTTAAAAATAATTCTATGAGTTATTCTTCATATATTGGGGAATGAAAAAAAAATAAGGGTGAACTCAAATACTCATTAATGGTTATGTATAACAGATGCTATCATGAATCAATAATCATAATAAAAATTTAAAGGTAAATAAATAAAAACACATTTCATTTAAATATATTTACTATCATGATAAGATAAGAAATAATCAATATGGAATGGTAAATAATTGAAAAAAAATGTCATATTATCAATAATATTAGAATGAAATGAATCCATGGATAAAATTATTATGAAAATATCATGGATAAAACAAATAAATGAATTTTTAATTAGGTAAAATCATAATTTTTAGACAATATCATACCTCTACCATAAAAACATTTCACAAGATGGGTTATAATTATAGGTAGAGACCCGTTTAACTTGGTCGACTGATTTTTCTCATGAAACCTATCGATGCATAAGATGACTATCTATAACTGTCACCCACAGATTATTTATTGTCTAAATAATTTCTCATATATATAATTTTTTATTTAATTCATGAACAATGTGCCTTATCAACAACTATTTGTATTGTGTAAAGGATGCATATTTATCTATATTTCCAAGTTAATCAAATAAATTTCAAGGTAAACCCCATTTGTAAAAATGATATACATTTAAGACAATAATAATTTTCATTATAAAAAAATATATATTTTTGATAAATTTAATGACCAATGAAAAATGATTATAAAGAAGTTATTGTTTCAAGAGAATTTTAACAATCACAAAAGAATGTGAGATTGTATAATATATTTTTCCACATCGTAATTTTCAAGTCAAATACACTTGGATGAAATAATTAAAATTAGAAA
The DNA here is from genome assembly GCA_963277665.1 of Viscum album. Taxonomy (NCBI): domain Eukaryota; kingdom Viridiplantae; phylum Streptophyta; class Magnoliopsida; order Santalales; family Viscaceae; genus Viscum; species Viscum album. The sequence goes on from OY728130.1 coordinate 2,022,189,546, forward strand.
CAAAAATTACTTGAATTATTTAGTAAAAATGATATTACATTAAAATTATAAGGATATACACAATAAAACACAAATTAGATGCATAACATTACAATATGTCTTAATGGAGAGAAATTCAGTTGAAGTCCCTTACCACACACTACCATTGGGTTGAATGTCTATCAAACTCATATATGGTGGTTTTAAACATTTTTTAACTTATATTAATACCATATTAATATTCATGGTCCTTTTATAACATATTATCACTTTTTATTTAATAATATTTCATTATTTTCCTTGATTCAGGTGTTAATTGCCTTGTTTTCTAATGTGGGTTTTGTTATGAATTATTCAATTATTGGGAATATTATATAGTTTCATAATCTACAGAATAAAAAAATGGATTAATTATCATATTTATATATGAATTATACTTTTAATACCAATCATGAATGATTTTTTTGAAAAATTATGTATGTTAGGATCAAAGAGACATAGGTCCAATGTATGCATGATAAATGCTTCCATTTTTAAAAGATAATTATGGAAAGGAGGAAAGTAATATTTTAGCTTTATATAATTATAATAATATCACAAATACCATTTTATTTCATTAAATATTCTTATATATATATATATCATCCATGTGTTGTGATGATGGAAAGAGAGTCACATCACTTCATGAGGAAGGTAGTCCACACGTATAAGGACCCTGTTATCACCTTTCAATGAGTGAAAAGGTAAAAAGGAATTGATGAATTATATATTAATAATGAGAAATATTTCATTAATATAATAATTATATATTTTATACCACATATATTCATTAAATTTATCCTTACCACCTTCAATGTGAAGCGTTAGTCAAAGATGAATCACAGTGTTTCACGAGACAGTAGTCTGCCATACACATGAGCGACAATATCGTATCGCCTACGGAATGGAAATTTAAAAGGTATATATGATATAATATACTTATAGGTATATTTATCTTATAAATATCATATATATATTTATATAGTTTATACCCATCATCATACCAAACTATGATAGGTGGTAATGGAAAAACAAATGACCTAAGTTCATGAGGTGATAGTCCACCACACACAAGAATTATGATTTTGTAACCCATATAATGAAAGTGGAGAAGAATTTAGATAATTAACTTAAAATAAAAAAATTAAAAAATTTAATATAATAAGGTTATTATATCATAATGTTTTAATAAGAACTATAGGAGGTGAAGGAAGAAATAAAATTAATACATTCCTTGAAGAACATTACCTATTCTTGGGTAACCTCCTCAAGATTGAAATAAAAATCCATCACCTGATGGATTTATGGCCAGAATAAGGATTTTATAATTATATGATATAATTTTAGAAGTGATTGTTGTAGGTCCCATGTGAACCAAAAGGGTTTTATGGTGTGAATAACAGACGATAGGGGTGGCCTTTTATAAGAGAGGTGAGTGGACACTAGTAATTTTCTAAAGGAAAAAGGAGTACCCACATTTTTCACAAGATCAAAGGGCAAAATATGAATTATTACAAATAATTATACAATATAAGGTCTAAATATGTCCATACAATATATTTTATACAAGTTTTTATTTCATTATAACCCTTATTATTTTAGTATAACCCCCTCATAAAATAATTTTTACTATTTTTACTATTCATTATTATCAAAAATTAAGTTGAAATTATTATATAACTTACAAAATATTTATTAAAAAATTTTAAATAATTTTAAAAAATTACATTCACATAATTGTAAAATTTTAATTTAAAATTAATTCTACATAAGCAATGAGAAAGTAGGTTTTTAAAGAAAAAATGTTCAAAAGATTACCATGTTCTATATATAAAGATTAAATTTAATAATTATTAGGGTGAACTTAATTGTATTAATAGATATATAATTGAATTAATTTTAACTTAAAACCAATTCATAATATAAAATAAATTCATAAATAATTTAAATGAAAAAGATGTTTCCCATTAAAATTCAGTATTTTCACTATTCATCGAAAAATGAACTTATGCTCAAATTCATTTGAGTACAAATTATAAACCTTATGAACAATGTTTAAAAAGATTGAATGATTAAGGGATTCATGTAATAGATTAACTTTTGTGAGACCTCTAACAAACAATCACTTGAGAATAAATTTTGAACACAACACCCAACCCTAAAGCTTGAGGAAATTATAACTTATTCACTATTTTCCATCATCTACAGGGGCCACGTGTTCAAGTATTGAACATGAAGGGATCCATTTGAGAGAAAGATCCAACTGATGCATGATGGAAAAAAACCTTCACACATCAATATACTCTGATTTACTAATGGGACGTGATATCTTCATATAATATCTATCAACCTTATCCACCATATCTGAGATAAGACTAATTAAGGTTTTCCATTTGAGAGTTCACTTACCTTTTCTCTATTTCATTATTTCGCACCAAACATGTGTTTATATTGTATAATACCCACTCAGGTTATGTGGTTCAATCCTCTACCCAATTACCAACTACCCTTTTTACGTAATCTCTAATACATGTTACATAGTTTCTATATGAGGTCCACCCTTGTTACATGAGGATAAATTACTTATGCCTTTGTATGGAACTACCAAAACTCTATATTATACTGAAATCCTATCATATTATCTAGAATAATATCAAATTTTCTCCAATTGATTCCCACCTCATGTGGTTCTAATCACCATTTACCCTATAGGGTTAGAAAAATAAACTATTTTATTTCTAATGAGAAAATATTTCTATTCAATCCCTTCATACATTAATTGAGTTCTTTAGATAAATAATTTTTTAAGGGCCCCCAACCTGACGTAATACCCATTCTTTCACCTAACTCATCTATCAAGAAAAAAAATAAATGATACCCTCATTATTAAGAACCCCTATAAACCTTTGATATGAAATTTTTACCTAACGGTCCTAGTCATATGACTTTAAACTGAAATAAACAAGTGGTCATAGTCATACAAAATTAAACTACTAGACATGATGGTTCTAGTTTCAGGACATTAAAAGTTATACCATTAGTCCCTTTCCTACTACATTAAATGTTTGATATACCCTGCCATATAGATATAAAATTGTGAATACAAACAACAATCATTTAGATTTCCATTATACGGATATATTGTAATCCCCATTTATAGCTCCCATCATAATATCATTAAATCTACTAAATCCTATCAAAAAATCAATCCCTTATAATGATTTAAAATCCCAATATACCCTTAATCCTTCCTGGATGGAATGAAACTCTACTTTTCTAAACCCTTCATGGGGGACACAAATCTTGAGTATAAAATTAAGTATTTCTAGGAACCTTTCGGCTCTGTATTAACCTTTAATACTTCTTGGATAATGTTAAAAATCATCTTACCATATGTATATCTACCTAAAATTAAAATATAGAAATACCCATGAATGCATCCTCTATGGATATAAATTCTGTTAATTATTTTATATCCCTTATTAAATAAGGTTAAATTTTAGTATTCCATCCAATATGGCTATAAAATATTAGTTAAAATACATACAAAACATTATGTAATGTATTTGAGATATCAAATTCTTTGAGAATAATATGATTTAAATTCAATACAGTGTTCTTCTGAGTCTATCATATTCATCAAATCCATTTCATTATAAGTGTTCACTGTGATGAGGTAGTAAGTGATGTAAAATAAATCTATACTATTATTAGGAAGTATCTATTGAATTTATTCTTATGTATATAAGAATTCTCTGGAGTAGAAAATAAACTCCTTAATGAGATGAATCAAACTATTATTCTTATGAATTAGACGTACATTATCTGAGTAAATAACCATAGAGGCCCATGAAAATGATATATTAGAAAAAAAATGTTATATCAACATTTAGAATGTTCCATATAAATCTTATATTTTCAAGGAAAATAAAAAAGAGGAAGTGGTTTATATGGAACTATAAAAAAATAAAATTAAAAAATAGAATAAAGAAGGGTATAATTTATAATATACAATAACTATAGAAGGAAACACATAGTGGATTTCATGAAGGAATTCATATACTTCATTACATGTAGTGATAATGGCCATAAAGACCATGAGTACAAAAAACAGATAGAATATACTGATTTCCAATGATTTAATTTCAAGGATATGGAATTATATTCTAATCAATTCTCCTTAGGTTAGTGGAATATACCTCAAAAGAGATTAAGGGAGAAAGGTTGGGCTTATAAATTAGAAATAGTGGAAAATTATGTTCCAAATAATGTGATAGAATGAACATTAAAAATAAAATAAATGTGGGACAATATAATATTTTATTTATTATCCACACACTCTTTTATATCATGTAAATTTTCTAGGAAAATTAAATAATTTCTTGACACATTAAGGAAGGATTTGTTTGTTAAAACATCTGGTGGAAAAATTATTGTAATGAAAATATATTGTGGTATTACTATTAGAATTCATATTGGTAGTCTAGTGTAAAACATGGATATTATATCAATGATTGAATTTTATATAATTCCAAATATTTATTGTCTCTCAAAATATAATGCAAAAAGTTTCTATAAAGAGAAAGAGATTAAAATTTTCTAGACTGACATAATGTAACACCCCAAAATTTTGTGAAATATATTTTTTAAAATATATTTAATCTTTTTGATATTTTGTGTTAGATGAAACTTAAAGTTTATCATTCATTACATGTAACACCAATTTCATTTTTTGTTACAGGTAATTAGATTGCATTAGACACAAAAATGAGTTTTAACGAAACATGACATAATATTAAAATTTTATTATTTAATATGATAGTTGTCACATTGCTATTGTAATTGAGGGTATAAACATGACTAAATAAATTATGAAAATAAATGGTTTAAACAAGCAAATATAATGAATTATTTGGTGACCAATTAATAAGAAACTAAAATAAAAACTATTTAAAAATAAATAATATATTTTTAAGAAAAAATATTTTGATGAACACAAATGTGTTTAAAAAAATATTTAGTGAATGATTTTAATAAAATGTCTATATTATATATTCAATCAAATTTTAATATTCATCTTATATTTTTTCTAGGAATTATATAATAATAAATATAATTTTATGCGTAAAAACTATATTTTTCTAAAATGTAGTTTTATTGTATTTTGTGAATTTATTTCTTAAATTAATTTTTGACAATTAATAATTTTTTTTTAAAATTAAATTAATTTTAAAATAATAATTTTAAAATTATCATAGGGTAAATTTTTTATAAATTTATGAGAAGATAAATTTATTGTTGAATTGTGAAAAATACTAGTTTATATTAAGAATTTTAATTTTTAAAAGTTTAAAAAAATTAATTTATTTTATGATTATTTTAAAAGTAAAATTAGATTAATTATATATTTATTAATCCCATTTAGTTTTTTAAAATCAATTTAATATTTAATTTTCTATAAAAACATTTCAAATATTTGATTATTTTCTCATTGAAAACTATTTTTTCATGTCTAAGGGTTTAATTTTAAATTTATATTTTAACATTATGTCAATTTAATTTGTAAAAATATATTATATATTTGTAATAATTTTTTTTATATTTTATAATTTTTTCAAATAAAATTTTACTATTATTATTAATAAAAGTAATAAAAATTAATTACCATGGTTAAGGTGAAAATGAGTTTATTAGGGGTTAAACTAAAACGATAAGGTGTAAAATGACATATAAACTCATGAAAAATCCATTTTATTTCCATATTTAGACATTATATATTCTAGGATAGATAATAGTAAAATTTTATTACTTTTTTAGAGAGAATAATGTGGGCACACATTTTCATTTTAAAAAATTACAAGTGTGCCTCTCACCTCACTAATAAAAGGCACCCCCCATCTTCTCTCATCTTCACACATACCAAAAAAATTATATTAGAAAATGCATACAAAATTTTCTTCCTTACATACATACTATAATCTTATAATTCCTATTTTGGTTAGAAATAGGAAGGATTTTGGAGAAAACCAAAATACGTTTTCCGAAAAAAGAGGTAACATCCCGAACCGAGTGTTTTATTTAATTTATATCTACAACTCATTTAAATATTACTAATACATGATAATATAATAACCTATTTATCTTTCATATAATGAGATTTTATTCTTCCAGGCGAATAACCTGAATTCATCTCCTCTTCCCTCGAATGTGAAATGATGACATCACTTGTTTGTACGGTGGACTACCACCCACAAACCAATGTGACACATTTTCCACAAAAAAATATCATGGTTGGGTATGATGATAGATATAATATAATTATATATATAAGATATTTTTTGCATAAATATATTTATATAATTATGATATCACATATACTATATTACATTCCATTCCTTAGGGGATACAATAATGTTGTTCATGTACATGCGGACTACCACCTTGCGAAGAAACATGATTCATTTTTCACAAATGATTTGAATGGAATGTAATTGAGTAAAGTTAATGAATTTGTATCATATATATGACAAAATCATTTTTCTATAATGGTAATAAATTGTTTACCTTTCATTATTTTTTATCCATAATGAATATGGAAACAATGTTTATACGTATATACGACCTTCCATCCCTATAAACGATGTATTTAATTTTCTATGAATAAATTTTATGGTTTGCTAAATATATATATATATATATAATGAATATATATGATATTTATATCATGGTTAAAAAAACTATATTATTTAACCATGTTCAATGTAAGATTAATTAATATTAAAATAAAAAAATACCTGAAAAACTAAGAAGTTACTACCCATAACATGATTTTAATAATTAATTGTTAATAAATAGGTAATAAAAGTTCATAATTAAATAATATATGTCATGGTATATAAAATTATGTTTCTTTAATATGTTTTTAATAAACTAAAATTTATTATTTAAGAGGTTCTAACGTGTGTGATGGAATTCAATACTTAAGGTAAGGTATTTCTGCCTCACTTTTATTTTCAGTGAGACACATTCCATATTCACCACCTATATATTTTATATGGTGTATCTAATTAACATGAATATTTTTTTTATCCTTAAAATTATTCATATTTAAATATCCATTTTAGGATCTATATTTCATCGGGTTTACAGTTCAAATGTTTCCAAAGAGGTAAGGGATTTTTGTCTCAAAATTTCTTTCTTTGAGTCATATATTATGTGATGAACCTATCTTCCATTATAAGGTGTATATAATACATATTTTACATGATATATCATGAATATAATTTAATTAATTATATTTAATGTTTCATTTTATGTTATTCTTTAATGGGACTTATGATTCAAATGTTACCAAAGTGGTAAGGTTTTGATGTTACAGTATCATTGTTTATTGGGATTATTTATGATTATATTATCGATGATGAAATATAATGATATATTTATAAATAAGTTAATAAATTTTATTCTCCTCTAGTTATTATTTTATAATTAATTTTTCTATTAATATTCATCTCTTTATGTACTCTATGTATCAAAGAATATTTTAATGAAAAATTAATGTTATTTTTACCTTCAGTCAAAAATACATTTTCATAAAAATCTTGTTTTAAAAAAATGTTTTCTAAAACATTTTAAAAATATAAAATGGATTTATTAAAGTCATTATTACCCATTTTATAATTTTTTATAAATTTTAATATTCTTGTTGTTTTATCCCATTTTTATTTTACAAAAAATGTGAATGGAATATTTGTTTTAACCAGTATAGCATGACCAATATTTTATGAAATAATTAACAATCCTTATTTTAAATATTCCTATATAAGATTCAATGTTTATTTTCATATAATATGATTTTTAAAATGTTTTCTATTTTAAAAAAATTTCTCATTATATAAAAATATTTTCCTTAAGAAATGTTACATGTAATCTTTAACAAACATTTTCTATCTAAGATGAAATTCATTGATGATACATACAATTTACTAGAGATTTAATACAAGGATATCATTCTTATTATTTGTTTAAATGGTTTACATTTATGATGATATGATTCTTATGAAACTGATATCTCTTCCATAGGATATACCATGATAAAATTATTATAAAACACACTTATCAATACTTGAGTTATACTATGATGACATGGTTATGTAACCTATTTATTTTCATAGGTTATGCTATGATTATTTTTTTAATACACATTTATTTTCATTGGTTCTGATTTGATAAATATTTTGTGATCTTTTATCACAAATATATATATATATTATGTGAATAGGATTCCCTATATCTCCCACCAATTAATTGGGTAAATATTGATTACTCATGATTAAATAAGGTATGAATGAACCCGATTACAAGTTCATATTTTCATGTTTAAACCTGATTACATGTTCATAATGTTAGGCTTAAACCTAATGATATGTTCCAATGTTATGCATGTACCAGAATATGTGTTCAGAGTGTTATGCATGGACATGGATATCATGTCCATATGGCTATGAAGGGACCTGGTTTAATGTCCATAATTTTATATAAGGGCCTGATTTCAAGTCCTTAGCATAATGAGAGATCTTTTTTCTAATTATATATGTTCACCATTTTATAATCTTATGTGTATTCCAAAAATATTTTAATTTTACCAATGTTATATTCTCATGGTTCATATTATTTTATTCCATTATAATTCATATCTTATGGACTATGATGATTTATTCCATGACCCATGTTTATGTTATATGATATGTAGGGTATGGTTTTAAAATTTCAACATCTTGTTATCAATACTTTATACTCATGAGATTTTGATATTTCCCTTGTTTACCCGTACTGATCATTTGAGATCACCCTTTATTATGTGTTTATTACCTATCTATTGAGGAATGATATTATGTTTGATAGGTCTATAAAGAGTGCTAGTTATGATAAACATAGTTGGATATGACATAACTCACTTTTGGAATAGTTGTTTATTTTTTCATGTTTCCAAAGTCACAAGACTAAAATTATTCTAGCATGGATCACTATATCATGTAATGAATATTTATGTATGAGAATTTTTGGTCTTTTCAGTTTGTATCAGATAATGGTTTAATTATACTTTTGAAACTAGTATGAGAAATATATAGTGAGATCTGTGGGGATATTTCTAAGGATAACTAAAATTATGGGTCTAAGGATACATTTATAGACAATTCAAAGTATATGAAAATTTATTAGAATTATGGTAAAGGATAGAATGAGTGATTTCTGTGAAATTTCATCTATGTATGGATACTACAAATGGACATGGTTATATAATATAGGTGAATAGGGGAATAAATTTGAAAAAGAATCATTGATATGGGATTCATAGTTAGCTGTTGAATGACAACAGGAATTTCTGTATACAAGGGTTGAAACTTATGAGGGTTATGTTTTATAAATTTACTAACTCTTTATGAACCACCATGAATAATTCGAATAATGACAATGAATAACCTAGGTTAAGACTAAGGTGTCATAGTTTGAAAATAATTTGTCATCATTTAGACATTAAATGATTTATTTTTTTGGATTATGTGGTTCGCCGCTATTATTATTGTTTCTTACACTATTATTTTTTAGCTTTAGTCAATGGATGGAACCTAAAGGAACCATGTCAATGCTAAGTGCAATAGACAATACAATGATTGTAATCCCATGAAACAAAATGTTATGGAGCTATAATAAAAAATATCATTGGCATGACCGTATTACAATCTCATGATATGAATCATACTGAACTTATAAATTATCAATTTATGGAACAATTATCTATTAATTCTTTCACAAGGAAACCCCACCTTATTGTTGTGGTTTTATTATCCCATAAGTTTTAGACTGATGGATCATTAACACTAAAAATATATTATCCATTATCCACTGTTTAGATCTTGATAAAGTCATTTTTTCAATCTACTATTTAGAAGGTGAGATGGAACAATGGTGGACTCTTGTTTAGAATATCTAGAAATCAGAAGAAATTGAGTCCAAGAAGTGGTATGAGTTTAAGAGATTATTTTTAAATAAGTACTTTATTTTTATTATTTATACCAAAAAGGAGAAGTAATTTATTGATCTTAAGAATAAAGATGATGAATCTATTGGTACACATGAAGAAACTTTTACTATACATTTAGAGTATGGTAATTTTTTAATCAACAGTCTAGAAAGAAAAATTGATCGATTCATTGGGGGATTACGACAAAGTATTCAAAATTTTTTGGCTATAAGATTCATTAGTATCAATAAATAATTAATTTATTGTACACTAAAGGTAGAAATGGAAATTGTAGATTCTAAACATTCCCATAGTTTTGATAATAAAAGTAAGATTTAGAATCATGAGAAATTGAATAAATTAAATGTTTGAAAGAAATTTTAGTCACCTACATACCAGAAATGTGGGAAGAAGAACTCAGGTGAATAACTGAATGAAATAAAAATGTGGTACAGGCGTGGGAAGCCAAGAAAATGAAATAAATAATATAAATGTTATATGAAGAGTCCAATCACATAAATGATTGGAGATATAGATCAATATAATTCACCACTAACACTCTAGTGTTTCAATTGTAATAATATTGGTAATTTTTTAAATCAATGTCTCAATCCAAGGGATAATGTGGATTAAAAGTAACAATAACCTCTGAATAAAAATGATAAAAGGAAATATTATACAACTACAATAGATGAAATGAAACATGGTAATTAAGACACACTTATCCACAAATCCTTAGTTGGGAATTTTTTTCATTCTATATGAATGATATCTATGAAAATCTTATTTTTAATCCATTAGTGAAATTTCATGTTTTTATCACCCTATAAATGGATTTGGGAATAACGAAATAAAATTTAATATTTGATCAATAGAAGGATAAACCCAAGATTTTAATGAAAATGTTTTTGTTTATGATAAGATATTATATAATGAATAAAGTGTGAATTAACATTTGTAAGTGTATATGTCTCTATGTAATATTAACTAAAGAGTTATGTATACCATCACATGTTTATGGTTTCAAGGTTGATAAACAATTCAAATTAATTGACACCCCTTTTGATGTTTTACGTGATGGGAGTTTATCAAGATAATGGATATTTTAAAAGACAATACTAGCAATACAAACCTTTTGTTTTATATATGATTTTTTTAAAATGTTTTTTGAGGAGGAATTACCTAATAATTTGGGGACAAATGATTAAATGTTCTAGTAACCATTAGATTTTATCTTATATTGATGTTATGATAATTATGAGTTTTAATTGATCATATTAAAGAATGTCATCATGCGTTGTTTCTATCATAAAATATTTTTCTCTATTTAAGATTTAAATAATATATATTAAAAATGTGGAAAGATTTAATAGAGTACCACATTAAATAATGATCAGGATCCAATGTTTTCATTTAAGTTTTAGATAATTATTCATCAAGATATTGATATAGATTTGTGTGTGAGAATTTCAGATCATCCTTAGAATGATGGCCAGTTTGATAAAACAATTTAAACCCTATAGGATGTGCTATATGACATTATACAATGTATATCAAAGGTGGTTGGGGTAAAAAACTCCCTTTAGATTAGTTTTACTAAAACAATATATTTCAATGATGCATTAAAATATCACCTTGATAAGTCTGTTATGGAGTGAAGTGTTGAACTCCAATATAGTAAAATGAAGTTGTAGAAATAAATCTATTACGTCTAGATATATATGAGGAAATTCTAGATATTGTTAGAGCCATTTAAAAATACATAAAATAATCTCAATATTGACATAAATGTTATGGTGATAATAATTGATGTGGTATATAATTTTAAGTTGTTGAGAAGTCCTTTTTATGAATTTATCTATGGAAGAAATGAGGAAAAACTTTTCCCTATGTAGTTTGGTCCCTATGAAATTCTTGATCATATAAGGACCGTAGATTATATTTTTGAGTTTCCATGAAACCTCTCTCATGTTCAAAAGGTGTTCCATGGATTTATCCCGAGGAAGAACATACATGATCTATAATATATAATAAATAATAGGTTATACCACTATACTATTATCTTTCTTATGATGAGAAATTTAATGTAATTTTGGATCATACAGTGAAAATTCTATGAACTAAGACAACTAACCTAATCAATGTTTATTGGTGTAACCACCATCTTGAGGAAGTTAAATGGGAACCTAAGGATATAATGAGTTGGAAGTATCCATAGATTTCTTAGTGTTGTGTTACATGAAAGACCAAGTTTAAATTCTATTAAAAGTAGCACCGAGTTTAACTTGAACTACACACAACCCCATGTTTTAACGAAACACGACATACTATTAAAATATTATTATTTAATATGATATTTATCACCTAGCTATGAAATGTATAATTTAAATAGAACTAATTAAATTGTTAAAATATATTTTCTACACATGTATATATTGTGAATTATTTGGTTACCAATTAATAATAAATGAAAATAAAAATAATTTGAAAATAAAGGAAATCATTTTTTGAAAAACTATTTTTATACGTACAAACGTGTTTTAAAAAAATATCCTTTTGGTAGTTATTTTAATGATATATATATTATATATTTAATCAAACCTTTAACATTCATTTTATGATATTTTTTAGGCATGAGATAAGAATAAATTAATGTTTATGCTTAAAACTATAATTTTCTATAAAAATATTTTATCGGATTTTGTGAAATTATTTTAAAAAATTTATTTTTGAAACATCTATAAAATTTCTTTTATAAAATAAAATTCATTTTTAAATAAAAATATTCAAATTCATGTCAGGGTGAATTTTTGATAATTTTTTGATAATATAAATTTTTTGATGAATAGTACAAATATAACTTTTTATTAAGAATAGTCATTTATTTTAAAGCTTATTAATACTTCCAAAAGATTTTAATATGAGTTTAAAAATTAAATTAGTAAAATAATATAAATTTTAATCCAATTTCTTTCGTTGGAATCAATTTATAATTAATTTTTTTAGAAAAACTATTTAAACTATTGAATATTTTCCCTTTGGAAAACAACTTTTTCAACGCATATATAGGCTTAATTTTAATTTTAAAATTTCCACTAATGTGAATAGAATTTGGAAAAATGGATTCCATATTTTGAATCATAATAATTTATATTTTATAACATCTCCATCATAATGTTTTACTCTTTTGAATTCTAAAACCAGTAAAGATTAATTATCGAGGTTAAGATGAAAATAGATTTATTAGGGGACACACTAAAAAGATAAGGATTAAAATGAAATATAATCTTTTCCAACTAACTTTTTATGGCCATTTTTCAACCATATATAATCTATTTTCTATAAGTATCTATTTTTGTGGAAGTTTTTCATGGGAAAACCTATGTATACCTTTTTATATTAAAATTTTACAAGTGTGCCTCTAACCTCCCTATTATAACCCCCCACTCTTATCCTCTTCACACATATACATGCCATTCGATTAACTAGTGAAACACATTAACATGACCTTATATGCTTTTTTTCTATACAATGTTATTATTTTATTATCTATTGTTTTGATTGATGATTATCTTCCAAGATAGGCATACTATTATTATATTAGGGAATTCTTGAAAATCCATATATCCATTATTTTTATATGGACATATTTTTAATACCTATCGATGTGTATATTAGACGTTACCTAGGACACATTATTTATTATATCAATTATTAATTCTTTTAATTCAATAAATGCACTGAAATTTTTATGTAACAAGAGGATCCTAGAATTATATATCCCATTTATGGGTAATTTGGTACCATTAAAAAAACAATCATTGGTATTTGGTTTATGGTTGTGACATCCTGGGCTCGGTTCATAGGTACATGACCGTTCTAATTAGACACATGGCTTGAAGCATGCCTTCTTGTATGACTGATCCTAACGGCTAGATGAAAGTCTATAATATGATACAATGGGAGGATTATACCCCCATGATCAAAGAATAAAACAATGGTATAATAAAGGAATAATTATCATTAAAAGATATAATAATGAAGTGAAATAAGTAAATCATCCAATTATATTAGACAAATTGGAATAATCAATGGAATAATCATATCGAATATCAAATAAAAAATGATGATCATGTCTTAGAGATGTACTAAAATTGAAGTGTATGGAGAATAGAGAAACATTAATATAAAAATTACTATAAAAAATTTCCAAATCACCTCATGATATCTCCAATTGGATCACGATCATAACATCGACCCTTCACTTATGTACTTTATCCAAGAACAAAATAATGGCCTCTGTAGTACGATTCTTCCCCTAGCCCCTACCTGATTCCATGAAGTATTCTTGGTTACCAAATTTTTTCCAAACTACAATTAATAAATGATGTTGAATTTTTTAGGCATTTTAGGCGTAATGTTGTAAAAGGAAATGTGGTACAACCCAATCTACAAGCATATGTTATGGAAAAAACTCTAAAAATGATGGAGCATTATAAACAAGGGAAAATATTAAACTATAAAATACACAAAATATATCAAGTATCAAACCCATGAAGTTCAAGACCAATGTCCATTTACTAAGGCATCCTCTTTGTATATATTGAGCTCATTTATAGAAAAATCAGTATAATGTAGACCTATATGGGCTAGGAACCCATGAACATTGACAAATGTATCCTCTTCGATTACATATATTTCATCTATATAAAACATGTTAAATACTTGGGTGGATATTATAAAACCCTTCTATTTTATTAAATATTTTTTTCACAAATTAAATTTCTTCAATAGCATGCATTACACATAGGACCGAGTTTTAACGAGCCGCGAAACACAATTATTATTATTATTATTTAGAAACGACTATTACTACCTAGATGTAAATCTTGGTGGAACTAATAGGAATAAAAAATGATAAATATTAAGTATAATGGATTTAAATATGAAAACATATTTATAAAAATGCACTTAATTATTGGTTATGTCTTTATATGTTTTGAAAATATTATTTTCTAAAAAAATGTATTTTATGAAAAAAATATATTTTTTAAAATCCTTAATAATATTTATTTTATAATCTAAACAAAATTTTTCAAATCTACATTTTGAAATAATATTTGGTGAATATTTGTTAATTTTCTAAAAATTTTATTTTTTTCAATGAATAGTGAAAATTACTAGTTTTTATTGAAAAATGAATTTTCATTTAATGAATTTATTATATTATTTTTTTAAATAGTTATAAAGGTAAAATAATTTTAAATGTATATTTATTAATAAAATTTATTTCATTGGATTCAATTACAAATTTAATTTTTATATAAAAATCATTTTAAGCTTTTGAATATTTTCTGTATAGAAAACTGTTTTCTTATAACGTATGCAGGTTCAATTTTAAATTATAATTTTCTACTTTTTTAATGGAATTTAAAAATATGGATTCAATATATGTAATAATAATAATTTATATTACATAATTATTTCATATTATCTCAATTCACAATGAATTGTAAAAATATAAAGAATTAATTATCTTGGTTAAGGTTAAAAGAGGTTTACTGGGGATCAAACTAAAACGATAAGGGATAATTGACCTTGAAACTTTTCCAAAACTCATTTTATGGAAATATGTATACTGTATAACATAAATGTTATGATAATTAATAATTTTGGTGATTTTTATCATGTGGGAAATGTGAGAACGCATTATTATTTTCAAAACATTCATGTGTGTCCTCTCCACCACTTATAAAAGGACACCCCTATCCTCTCCAATTTACACTTAAGAAACCCTTTGGTTGAGAAAATAACTACAAAAATATATTACTTAAATTCATAGAAAAATCCAATAGGCCATTTTGATATCATATATCCAATTCAAGTTGGCATAAAGTTAAACCTAAAGATGTTGTCCGATGAAGAGTTAAAGTTTTAAACATTGTGTTTTGTTTTAATTATTCTTTTATATCTTTAAAATATTATTCAATTATGCCTATATAATAATATTATTATATTCTATATAATTATATTTTATTATGTTAATTCCATAACCTATATCAATCTCTTGTTCCATTAAATGGGAAACAAAATTGTAGATCATGTGTATGGTGGACAACCTCCTTGTGAAAAGATGTTATTTTTTTTCCATCACCAAAACTCATTGATAGATATAATAATGAATTTAATATTTATATATTATATTTATGATTTTATTATACATATTAAATTTTTATGTCACATATAAATTCTTATTTTTTATTTTGGGTGGGATACAATAATTTCATTCATGTGTATGGTGATTAATCGCCTCGTGAAGCGATGTGATTCGTTTTTTCTATTATGATTTGAATGAAAGGTAATGAGGGTAAATTAATTGAATATGTGTGATGTATCTTAAATTAAAATTACAATTTTATGTAAATATATTATTTAAATTTCATTCATTTGGTCCTTCGAGAAAATAGAAATAGTATTCAAGCATATGTACAACCTATCGTCTCCATAAACGATGTATTTTATGTTCTATCAATAAATTTTAGGGATTAAAATAAATAAATATATTATATATTATATATTATATTTTTATCATGGTTAAAATTAAGGATAATATTGAACCATGATCAAATTAATATGACAAAAAATAACAAATTAAAACATACATGAAAATCAATGCTATTATTCCTAGAAATATGGAATTATTAATAAATCGGTAATAAAAGGCCTAAAAGAAATAGTATATGGTAGGATATATAGATATATATATATATATATATATATTATTTTCTATAATGAATTAATAATAAAATTATATTTATTATATATGAGGTTTGGACCTATAAAAAGAAATTCAAGACTTATGGTAAGGTATTTGTATCTCAATTTGTTTTCTTTGGGACAGATGTTATATTATGAAACTATATTATTTTATAAAATTTATATAAAATCTCTTTGAAGTTTAATATCATGCATTTATTTATTCTCATGATATTTTATGATTTATTTAATGTTATTCCTTAATGGGGATTATGATTCAATTTTACCAAAGTGGCAAGGGTTTTATGATAATATATCATTATTGACCAGGATTGTTTATGTTTATGCTTATAAAGATTAAATATTATGAAATATATCTCAAGAAACTCATGAATGTCCTTTTAATGTAGTTATTTCGTGTGTATAAATGTTTTCCCTCCCATTTACTCTCATTATGAACTAAAAAAACAATGTTTTTAATGAAAACTGACATTACATATATCTTTGGTCGAAACCCATTTTTTCATACATATCCATGATTTCTAAATTTGTTTCCAATTTGTTTTAATGTTCCTATTAGATTTTTTAAATTAATATCCCGCCTTGTTTTAACTTTTTAATTTTTTAAAGGAATATTCATGTTGTTTTCAAAGTAATGCATGTTTAGATCATTCCGAAAATGTGAAAGAAGTATTTTTTTAAAGTGTACGACATTTACACCTATCATAACCACTCAGTTTTTATATATTTAATTATAATTCATAAATTTTAATTTAAAATAAATGTATTCCCCAAATTTTTTAGGGATTTTTAGATGAAATAAATTTTCATGAAAGAAATATTATTTTAATAAATAAATATTATTAGTGTATTTTTAATATCATTTTCCATTTAATATGACATACTTTGATGTTTATTGTTATTTTCTAAATTTATGATCAAATTTTAAAATCCTTGTTCCATATATATATGGTTTGTTATTATTATGATTTTTTTATTAAAACCATTTCTTTATCATGGGTTATGATAAGATTAAATTTTTATGAAACCCATTTCATTTCATGGGTTCTGATATGATGGATGTTTTATGATATTATGGAACACAAATTTATGGAGTATTTGATGGGTGGGGCCGATATAACCCTATAATTAATTTGGAAATGATTGATGTTCTATGATCTCAAAGGGTAAATGGGGGGTTATCAAAATCCAGAAAAGAGGGTACATGGGAGGTTATCTGAAGACTGAAGTAGATAATTTGGTGGTTAACATAAGAGTAACATGTTTTTAATTTATTGGTGGGTATCATTGAAAATATTTTTACTATGTTGATGTGTTTTAAAAACTCTATTTATTATGGAAACTTTATGTTCAGATTGACTATATTATTTTATTAATTTATTACTATTGCCTTACAAATTTTCATGATTTATTCCCTAAATCATGTTTATGATCTATGATATACATGGTATGATTTTTTAAATTTTATTCTAATATTCTCATTCCATTATGATAATATTATGTTGATATCTCCCTTGTTTTTCCATACTGAGCATTTGAGCTCACCCTTTTTATGTTTTCTTTCCCTTGGTTACGATGAAAGGTATTATGTAAGATATGTCTAATAAAGGTTCTAGTAATGAAGAACTTAGTTTGAGATGATGTAGTTCACTTATGAAATCATTGTGTATGTATCCATGTTTCTGAATGCAATAGACCTAAATTATTATATCATGGATCACTGTAACATGTAATGAATATTTATCTATTAAGATGTAATATTTATGTTAGAGAAGTTGGGTCTCTATAGTTGGTATCAGAGAAAGGTTTAGTTAAAAATTTGGAAACTATGATGATACATATTTAGAGAGAAACATAAGGATAGGCATAAGTAAATTAAAATATGAATGAATTTTTTCGAATGATTGAGAAAGTGGTTTATAGGAAATTAAATCCCTGTCTAGATACTACAAGTGGACATAGTTCTAGAAGAAATTTACATAGGGGTTATAACTCTAAAAAAGTAACATCGAACATCACTCGAGTGTTACCTAGTACATAAAAAATGTCCTTACAATCCACCTAGTTTGACATTCTAGGTGGATATGCTTTAAAAAGTCAAAAACTATTTATCAAAAAATCATGGAGGATTTGTGATCTTACAATTTTAATACTATTATTTTTTAAGGATAAATCATTTAAAAGTGGTTTTTATAAAAAAAATTACAAGCATATTTTTTTTGATATCCTAATGTATATATATAATTGTTTTTATAATTATTTTATGAAATGATGATCCTTTTACTAAGATCTTCGGAATGATCTATATATCATCTCTATCTTTATTCATCATTGATTTTTTTAAGGTTACGTTGAGGAAAAATATTTAAACCAAAACTCAAAATTCACATATTCCATAAATTAATGATTAAATATAAGGCCCCAGCCTTAAACCTTACTTAATATTGAATTAAATGAATAATTCACATTGAGGATCTTTTCAGGTTTAGAGTTTTAGGGAATTAGGTCATGAAACTTGCATTAAATTCCACATATAAACAAAGTGGTTACATAAAGATAGTATTCTTTATTCCCATCAATGGAAACACATTTAAAATAAAACATGGATTATTTCTTGACACATCATTGACTCTTTCATCTTATCATGTACCTTTCCCTTGACCTGTGAAAAACATTTCAAAAACTTGGGATGAGCATAAAAACTCAGTATGGGTTATAAAAACATGGAAAGGAAACATGAGTTCATATATACATAAGAATGAAATCATACTTTACCCATAAAACATAGGCACTTTAACATACCTCATAAAAACATGAATAAATCATATAAATCATAATACGTAAAGGTAACTTGAGGAATTCATAACATTCTTACGTAGGGAGTAACCCTCTTGGTTACATTTGGAATACCCATCACAGTATATTCCCTAAAATCTCTTCGGAGAAACCTTAACGTTTCACTCCTTCGCGTTACCCAATGCATTGGAGAGCTATAACGGGCTCACCCGCCCTTAGTTTATCACGGAACCACCCGTTCTTCATAATAATGCCCAAGAACCTCAACATAATCGTATCACATAAAACATGCATAAAGGAAACATAAAATTTCCACCATTCAATCACAAGATATCAATACCACACATTGATATAAAAATATTATGAAAACCATTTTCAATACCAAAATAAAAGAAAAGTAAAACATGGTATTTATTTTTCTTTTAAAAAAAAAAAAGGAATGGCTTGTAGAAGAAGCCGAAATTCAAATAACGGTCACGACGGCGGAGAAGTCGTTGTCGCCGCATACGTACGACAAAAACATTCCCTTTTGTCGTTTAGTAAACGCTTCGTATAAAAAAGATTCCTTTTCAATAAACGTAAAAGTCAAAGGGGTTTATACACCGTATAAAAGAAGGTTGTGTATAAAACAAAATATGCCTCAACGAAAGGAGATTGAGACGAAATCCCATACCTCGTATCTGACTTGACCCGACCGTTCTTTAATCTCCTGAATAATAAACTTGAGTTAATCTCTACTTGATTATGAATCTTTTTCAAGTTCATTATTCCTTTTATACCATGTTATGAACATCATGTAATCAGTTAAGTTAATAATGTTCATTTTGTCGGTATTTGGTTCTTAAGTCAAAAATAGACCTCTTACACTTACGTGTTGTTAATTTGGTCAAAGGTTCATTATATCCAGAATGGTATTCATGATGTAGATATCATATATGTCATATATATCCAGTACATACATTCATTTATAATATTACATCACATTTAGAGGTAAGAAATGAAATGCACCGTTCATGGAGACGGTAAGCCGTACGTACGCATGAACGCTACTTCCATTTCTATTTCATATTTTCTGGAATGGAATCATAATGATATAAGAGTATATTATAATTCCAGTATAATAACATATATAATATCATTAACTTTATCCTTTACACATCCCACATATGGTATTAACGAATCAAATCACTTTTAGGGGGCGGTAGTCCGCGCTTCCTAAAATGAAGATATCGTGTTTTACCCATAATGGAAACCATAAAGGTATGCCCAAAATGAAAAAACAGAAGCTTAAGGAAAACATAGACATATTATATATCATATATAAAAATAGTGACATCATAATGGCCACCTTTGAAGGTGTTTAATGAGTGTTGAACAATCATCGTTTCGGGAGGCAGAATTTCGCCATCCACGGAAACCGTATGTTCTTTAACCATTTGATGTAGTTGTGTGAGAGTGTAGATAAAATAAATCTTATAACAACATCCTAGTATATTGAAGATACTGGTGTTGTTACAAAAGAAGTAAATAAAAAGAGTTTAGGGGGTTGGAGAAGCAAAATAAAACAAATGAACATGAGAGAATGAATTACCTTTAAAAAGTGTAACTCCTTTTGAGTTGAGCCTAAAGGCTTCCTTTGAAAGGATTCTGCCCAAAGGGAATCCTCTAGGATGAGGAGAGGGACGTGGAGAGAGAAAATGGGCAGGGTTTGGCCGAGCCAATGGCTTGAAGAGTGTGTGAAATGAGGTAGAGGTGGGGGCCTTTTATAAGAGGAGAGGAGGGGCACTTTTGGAAAGTAAAGGAACATTACATTATTTGAAAATGTGTTTCGGTTTTAAAAGGTCCCATATTGATAGAATTCGTGGATAAGGTGATAAGGCATCTAAATCCATTCATCCAATTGGTTTTGTCCATGTGTAGTTCATAGATTTTATATTATCTTTCCATTTTATTTAAATCGTCAAATAATGATGTCATCGCTGCATCATTATTATGTCATACATAATTAAATTTATTTAATGTCTAAAAATTATAAAACAAATACTATGATATAGGAAATCTTTTTATCTTTCCAATGGATATTTATAATCAAAATTTGGACTTGTATAACCCCACTTAAAAATTGTTTTCGCAAAACATATTATGTTTGTGTCATTTTCACTTTAACATTAATAAAAAGTAAATTATGTTATTTCCCAACAAAAGTGGATCCATGGGGTCCCCAAGTTGACCCATGGCTTGTCTTGGTCGGCCATGACACAACCAATAAGGTTGGGACATGTGTCTAGGTCATTTTATATTATTAAAGTATTAATTATACCTTAAACTACACTAATTACCACTAATCGCGATTAAAAACTTAATAAGTTACTATTCACCAAAAAATTATTTTAATCTCATTGAACCACATTTTACTTCTTAATGACAACCATGTATGTCGGATTTTCAAAATTCAATACACATTAGTGGTAAACTTTCATTTAACTGGAAAATCAGTTTGCTTGATTACCACTTAGTGGTTTCACTATTCATCAAAAATTGAAGTTTTTCAGAAAATTACCAAAAATTCACCCTAAGCTATATTTGACATTCTGAATTCAAAAATGAAGTCTATTTTACAAAATTCAAATCATATAAGTCACATTAATTAATTTAATAATTAATTCCCGCTGCCAAAGCAAATAGCGTGTTTTTACAAAACAATAAGTATCAAAAGATTGACACCAGTTTAAGTCTAATTTCAAAGTGAAATTGATTCCAATGACCACTATTGGATAAAATGGTAAAAATATATTCTAATTCCACTTCAAAACCAAATCAAAACATAATCTAATCATATCAATAAATTAGATTAAAAAGCAGTTTTGATGTAAAATGCAGTATTTTTCACTATTCATTAAAAAAAATGAACATTGTCAGAAAAATACCAAAATTTCACACAAGGTAAATTTTGATGTCCCAATAATAAAGAATAAGTTTATTTTGACAAACATAGTTTATAAAATTGTCAAAATATAGATTCAAAAATGGTTTGCCATCACAAGGCAGTAAAACAATCTTTTAAGAATATTAGTGTATTCCATGCATAAGATTGTATTTATTTTCATTTTAAGCCTCTATAACACTATCTTAATCATTAATAGACATAGATAAAAATATCTATTATTCATTACTTACTTGGGATGTTACATCCTTCCCCCCTTTAGAAAATTGCGTCCCCGCAATTTATTTACTTATCAAATAAATTGGGGTACTTATCCCTCATTGCATTTTCGGATTCCCATGTTGCCTCTTCAATCATGTGGTTTTTCCACAAAACCTTTACCTGCTTAATCACCTTATTCCGTAACACTTGCTCCCTATGGTCAAGAATCTGGACCGGTTGTTCCTCATAAGATAGGTTCTCTTCCAGCTGAACTACCTCTGGACTCAAAACATGAGATGGATCTGGCATATACTTTCTCAACATCGAAACGTGAAAAACATTGTGTACCTGAGATAAACTCGGAGGTAAAGCCACTCTGTATGCAACTGATCCAACTCTCTCTAGAACTTCATATGGTCCAATAAACCTTGGACTCAACTTTCCTTTCTTACCAAATCTCATCACACTTTTCCAAGGAGAAACCTTGAGAAAAACATGATCACCTACCTCGAAAGATAGATCCTTCCTCCGGTTATCCGCATAACTCTTCTGCCTGCTCTGAGCTGTTCTCATGTGTTTCTGAATCAGCTGAACTTTTTCTGCCATCTCTTCTACCAATTCTGGTCCCATCAACTTTCTTTCACCCACTTCATCCCAGAAAGCTGGAGTTCGACACCGCTTCCCATATAATGCCTGAAATGGTGCCATCTGTATACTGGAATGAAAACTGTTATTATATGAAAACTCAACCAAAGAAAGATGCTGGTCCCAACTTCCCTGATAATCCATAGAACAAGCTCGTAGCATATCCTCCAATGTCTGAATTGTTCGTTCTGACTGCCCATCTGATTGAGGATGAAAAGCTGTACTAAAATTTAATTCAGTACCCAACGACTTCTGAAGGCCTTTCCAAAAGTTAGAGGTAAACCTGGGATCACGATCTGATACAATGGAGAGGGGAACTCCATGTAACCTGACTATCTCTTTAAGATACAAACGGGAAAGTTGATCAAGAGAGAAAGTATCTCGTATAGCAAGGAAATGAGCAGATTTGGTCAAGCGATCAACAATAACCCAGATTGCATTATTACCTCGAGATGTCTTCGGTAATCCAACAACAAAGTCCATGGATATATTCTCCCATTTCCACTCTGGCACTGGTAAAGGCTGAAGCATCCCTTTCGATAACTGCCGCTCAGCTTTAACCTGCTGACAAGTCAAACACTTCACAGTAAAATCAGCAATGTCTCTTTTCATTCCATCCCACCAGTAATACTCCCGCAGATCTCTATACATCTTAGTACTGCCCGGATGAACTGAAAACGGAGAACTATGAGCTTCACATAACAACTCTCTCTTCAACTGTGAATCACAAGGCACACACAACCTCTTCCCAAACCTCAAAACACAAACACAAACTTATCCAAGAACTCATGGAAAATTCTATTCATTAAGTCCATGAATACAGCAGGTGCATTGGTTAGCCTAAAAGGCATTACTACAAATTCATAATGGCCGTATCTCGTACGGAATGCGGTCTTCGGAATATCTGCCTCCTTTACCTTCAGCTGATGGTACCCCGATCTCAGGTCAATCTTCGAAAAATACTGAGCTCCCTGGAGCTGACACCACTTCATTCGATGGCCCAACATCTGCTGAAGTAGTTGCAAAGGATTTCACCACCCCTTTCTGCTTGTAGTCTAACTGCTTCCCATCACTCAAGCTCTTTGCCGGACACTCGTTTGCATAGTGACCCATCTCATTGCACTTATAACATCTCACTAACTGTAAATCAAATTTGTTCTTACCTTCACCTTGATCCTTTTCAGTGCAATCACGAGCCTTATGTCCCATCTTACCACATCGGTAGCACTTCCCAGAATTCAGAAGACATTCCCCAGCATGCATTTTTCCACATTTATCACAAACTGGAAACTTAGTTTTCTTACCATCAGACTTTTTTGAAGAATTCTTACCTTTCTCCTGCCACCTCGGTCTCTTCTTATGCTGGTTGTTATAGAAAACTTGGTCATCGGCAAACTCCATTTCCACCTTCTCAGCACATCGAACAAGCTTTTCATAACTTTTAAACTCACGAGAAGCTAATGCCCTTCGATATTTTGGCTTTAATCCTGAGTAAAAACGATTTATTTTACTATCAAGGTCTCGGATAAAATTGGGAGCATACCTTGCCAATCGAGTGAACCTTTCTTCATAGGCAGCCACTGAGTCTTCCTCTTGCCTCAATTCCAAGAATTGCTTTTCCATACTAAGTCGAACAGCCTTAGGAAAATACTTCTCAAGAAACATACCTTTGAATTCATCCCAGTCAAGAGCATCAATCTCATCGGCTTCCCTGATATTTTTAACCATAGACCACCACTGATCTGCTTCACCGTCCAAACGGTAAATAGCAAGACTAACCTTTTGATTGTCTGAACACCCCATGACATCAAAAATCTTCTCCAGTGATTTAATCCACCCTTCAGCTTGCACAGGGTCAGATGATCCTCTAAATGATGGGGGATGTTGCCTCATGAAATGTTCCACCACTGACATGTTCCTCTGCGGTTGATCTGGCTGATCTCGTGCATGGATACCACCGCCATTTATCGCTTGAGTCAACTGCGCCATCACTGCAACAAACTGTTCAGTTCCAATTCTGACCATCTCAGGTTGCTGATTTGGAAGGTTGTCTTCCTCCTGATGTCGTCCCAACATAGCTGCTTTGTTTCCTCTGCGGAAAACCATTCTGAACACAGATATATCTTAGGCGAAGCAACATGGTAATCCGTAAATGCTATATCATCTCAATCATATTATAATTTAACACTTTTCTAACTCCTAAAGTTGTCTAAACCGACCTCTGATACCAACTATAAGGCCCCAGCCTTAAACCTTACTTAATATTGAATTAAATGAATAATTCACATTGAGGATCTTTTCAGGTTTAGAGTTTTAGGGAATTAGGTCATGAAACTTGCATTAAATTCCACATATAAACAAAGTGGTTACATAAAGATAGTATTCTTTATTCCCATCAATGGAAACACATTTAAAATAAAACATGGATTATTTCTTGACACATCATTGACTCTTTCATCTTATCATGTACCTTTCCCTTGACCTGTGAAAAACATTTCAAAAACTTGGGATGAGCATAAAAACTCAGTATGGGTTATAAAAACATGGAAAGGAAACATGAGTTCATATATACATAAGAATGAAATCATACTTTACCCATAAAACATAGGCACTTTAACATACCTCATAAAAACATGAATAAATCATATAAATCATAATACGTAAAGGTAACTTGAGGAATTCATAACATTCTTACGTAGGGAGTAACCCTCTTGGTTACATTTGGAATACCCATCACAGTATATTCCCTAAAATCTCTTCGGAGAAACCTTAACGTTTCACTCCTTCGCGTTACCCAATGCATTGGAGAGCTATAACGGGCTCACCCGCCCTTAGTTTATCACGGAACCACCCGTTCTTCATAATAATGCCCAAGAACCTCAACATAATCGTATCACATAAAACATGCATAAAGGAAACATAAAATTTCCACCATTCAATCACAAGATATCAATACCACACATTGATATAAAAATATTATGAAAACCATTTTCAATACCAAAATAAAAGAAAAGTAAAACATGGTATTTATTTTTCTTTTAAAAAAAAAGGAATGGCTTGTAGAAGAAGCCGAAATTCAAATAACGGTCACGACGGCGGAGAAGTCGTTGTCGCCGCATACGTACGACAAAAACATTCCCTTTTGTCGTTTAGTAAACGCTTCGTATAAAAAAGATTCCTTTTCAATAAACGTAAAAGTCAAAGGGGTTTATACACCGTATAAAAGAAGGTTGTGTATAAAACAAAATATGCCTCAACGAAAGGAGATTGAGACGAAATCCCATACCTCGTATCTGACTTGACCCGACCGTTCTTTAATCTCCTGAATAATAAACTTGAGTTAATCTCTACTTGATTATGAATCTTTTTCAAGTTCATTATTCCTTTTATACCATGTTATGAACATCATGTAATCAGTTAAGTTAATAATGTTCATTTTGTCGGTATTTGGTTCTTAAGTCAAAAATAGACCTCTTACACTTACGTGTTGTTAATTTGGTCAAAGGTTCATTATATCCAGAATGGTATTCATGATGTAGATATCATATATGTCATATATATCCAGTACATACATTCATTTATAATATTACATCACATTTAGAGGTAAGAAATGAAATGCACCGTTCATGGAGACGGTAAGCCGTACGTACGCATGAACGCTACTTCCATTTCTATTTCATATTTTCTGGAATGGAATCATAATGATATAAGAGTATATTATAATTCCAGTATAATAACATATATAATATCATTAACTTTATCCTTTACACATCCCACATATGGTATTAACGAATCAAATCACTTTTAGGGGGCGGTAGTCCGCGCTTCCTAAAATGAAGATATCGTGTTTTACCCATAATGGAAACCATAAAGGTATGCCCAAAATGAAAAAACAGAAGCTTAAGGAAAACATAGACATATTATATATCATATATAAAAATAGTGACATCATAATGGCCACCTTTGAAGGTGTTTAATGAGTGTTGAACAATCATCGTTTCGGGAGGCAGAATTTCGCCATCCACGGAAACCGTATGTTCTTTAACCATTTGATGTAGTTGTGTGAGAGTGTAGATAAAATAAATCTTATAACAACATCCTAGTATATTGAAGATACTGGTGTTGTTACAAAAGAAGTAAATAAAAAGAGTTTAGGGGGTTGGAGAAGCAAAATAAAACAAATGAACATGAGAGAATGAATTACCTTTAAAAAGTGTAACTCCTTTTGAGTTGAGCCTAAAGGCTTCCTTTGAAAGGATTCTGCCCAAAGGGAATCCTCTAGGATGAGGAGAGGGACGTGGAGAGAGAAAATGGGCAGGGTTTGGCCGAGCCAATGGCTTGAAGAGTGTGTGAAATGAGGTAGAGGTGGGGGCCTTTTATAAGAGGAGAGGAGGGGCACTTTTGGAAAGTAAAGGAACATTACATTATTTGAAAATGTGTTTCGGTTTTAAAAGGTCCCATATTGATAGAATTCGTGGATAAGGTGATAAGGCATCTAAATCCATTCATCCAATTGGTTTTGGCCATGTGTAGTTCATAGATTTTATATTATCTTTCCATTTTATTTAAATCGTCAAATAATGATGTCATCGCTGCATCATTATTATGTCATACATAATTAAATTTATTTAATGTCTAAAAATTATAAAACAAATACTATGATATAGGAAATCTTTTTAGCTTTCCAATGGATATTTATAATCAAAATATGGACTTGTATAACCCCACTTAAAAATTGTTTTCGCAAAACATATTATGTTTGTGTCATTTTCACTTTAACATTAATAAAAAGTAAATTATGTTATTTCCCAACAAAAGTGGATCCATGGGGTCCCCAAGTTGACCCATGGCTTGTCTTGGTCGGCCATGACACAACCAATAAGGTTGGGACATGTGTCTAGGTCATTTTATATTATTAAAGTATTAATTATACCTTAAACTACACTAATTACCACTAATCGCGATTAAAAACTTAATAAGTTACTATTCACCAAAAAATTATTTTAATCTCATTGAACCACATTTTACTTCTTAATGACAACCATGTATGTCGGATTTTCAAAATTCAATACACATTAGTGGTAAACTTTCATTTAACTGGAAAATCAGTTTGCTTGATTACCACTTAGTGGTTTCACTATTCATCAAAAATTGAAGTTTTTCAGAAAATTACCAAAAATTCACCCTAAGCTATATTTGACATTCTGAATTCAAAAATGAAGTCTATTTTACAAAATTCAAATCATATAAGTCACATTAATTAATTTAATAATTAATTCCCGCTGCCAGAGCAAATAGCGTGTTTTTACAAAACAATAAGTATCAAAAGATTGACACCAGTTTAAGTCTAATTTCAAAGTGAAATTGATTCCAATGACCACTATTGGATAAAATGGTAAAAATATATTCTAATTCCACTTCAAAACCAAATCAAAACATAATCTAATCATATCAATAAATTAGATTAAAAAGCAGTTTTGATGTAAAATGCAGTATTTTTCACTATTCATTAAAAAAAATGAACATTGTCAGAAAAATACCAAAATTTCACACAAGGTAAATTTTGATGTCCCAATAATAAAGAATAAGTTTATTTTGACAAACATAGTTTATAAAATTGTCAAAATATAGATTCAAAAATGGTTTGCCATCACAAGGCAGTAAAACAATCTTTTAAGAATATTAGTGTATTCCATGCATAAGATTGTATTTATTTTCATTTTAAGCCTCTATAACACTATCTTAATCATTAATAGACATAGATAAAAATATCTATTATTCATTACTTACTTGGGATGTTACATTAAACATGATAGTTTTTATTATGTTCTACTAGTATTCAACTGAAATTAATTATACTAATTTTTAATTTGATATTATCTGATAAACCATTACATTAGTGGATTACTTTATATATTTTTCCATATTTACTGTTGTTCTTTCTATGATATCCCTTCTTAATGTAATCTCAAAAAACATCAAGAAATGATAAGATATGTATAGTGATAAAACATGTTTACGTACATCACTACACATATTGATGTAAAGAATACTACTCACAAAAATATTAAAATTAAAAATTCAATTTACCTCAATATTATAGGTGTTTATAAATATTATAATAATTTCATAATTTCATTGAACAATTATCATTATTGTATGACCTTTATATTTATGAAATTATTACATCTTGTCATTTTAGTAGGCATAATAAATTCCATTAAAAATACACTCATTATAAAAATACATTTTTAAAAGGATTAAAAAATTAAAAAATTATAAATGATAAATTTTATAAGGGACATATTTAAAACATATTTTATTTATAAATATCTTAGGGACTTTCTTTGACAAAAATTTTTAATTTAAATTCTTAGATAAAGAAGTGAATATGAAGAGTAGGATCTATTTCTAACTATTGGTATCAAGTAAAATACTGTAGAAATGAAATATATCTTTTCAAATTGGATATTTTACCCGCTATCTTTTTAGATACATTAGATATAATCTTTTTAAGGTAAGACTGTGATGAAAATTTACGATATCCTGAAAAATAATAATGAATTGAAATATACCTTTTCTGTTTTTATATCTTAGCCTATAACTTTTTATTATATTTCAGATATAATTTTTTAAGTGTAGGCTCTGATATAGATAGTTTTTATATGGTGTAATGAAATAGAAATAGAATCTATCATTACCAAGTGAATATTTTACCCCCAATTTTGTTAGATCAATTATGATATAATATTTATAAGGGAAGGTTGTGACATTAATTTTTTCTGAATATAATTGAAATGTATATAGCATTGATTAGGAAACATCAAGATGTGTGGTGGATGAAATCACATAAAAGAAAAAAATGTTCAAAATATTTATTCAAGAATAAAATAAATTTGATTAAATCAAAAAAATCTATATAGAAGAGGTAAATGTTGAAAAAAGAGGTTAAGAATTGATATGACAAATGGTATATGATAAATAGCTTTTTAGATAGAGGAATTCATGCCTTCCAATTCAGTAGAATCCATTAAACTCAAAATATTTGAAATATAAAAAAGTAGTTAAACTATCATATATTAAATGGAATCTCTTGAGGACATCAAGTAAGAATTTTTTGTCATAAAAATTGTATTTGGTCCTACTAATAATTATTCCTTTATGTTAATAGAGTTAAATATAAAAATGTAAGGAAAATTAAAAATTAATAATAAAGACCAAAAAAATACAAAAAATGTTAAAGAGGTCAGAGATAAGAAATCCATGCATATCTTATTTATTATAATTAAAAGATTAAATTCCTATTAACTTGATCCTTTTAACCCAAATATATTATAGTATGTTATCTCAGATATAAAAAAATTGAGTTCAATAAGTGGCCAACCTTAATTGAGATTAATTGTACCTTATCCCCAAAACTTATTGAATATTGAATTAAAAATTAATAGTTTGTTATCCCTAGAACCACTTCGATCAGATATAGAAATGTGAAAGTGACTTAACCCCGACCTTCTTTGATTAGAGATTAACTTGTGAATTGAGTAAGTTTTATGGAGGGGAAAATTTTACCCTTATGATATAAGTATTATATCAAAGGATAATGAATGAGGGAGGTGATGGGAAAGACATGGAATCCCATAAGAGATTAGTATTATATTTAAGAGAGAGAGAGTATAGAATATCAAATATTAGTACCATAATGCAAGATATTATTCTTCTGAATTATATAATTTCTCTCATATTGAATAGCCACTTGTTTGATATTCCTTATTCTTCTTTAAAATTATTTGATTCACTCCCATCAATTATAATCCTTATGGTCGGATATAAATCTAGAATTTGACTATTGAGAAATATAGTCATTAAATAATCATAAATGTAATCTTATATGACCATTTCTTATTTAACCATTGTAGATTTTTTTCATCTATAATTCCATATTTTTGTAAAATTAGAATTGATATTTATGTTCATTTATATGGATCAACATGTGGAATTTTCATTATTAATATATATATTCACTGAATTGATGAGTTGGATATAATATTTTCATTATAATTTATCTAATGGAAAGAGTATAGATTTCATGATCTTTTCCAACATAGTATTCATGTTTTTATCCATTTATGATTTCATGATAGAGTAATGTACAAGAAATAAGTCTTAGTTAGATTTTATGATTCACTAAAATGATCAAATATTTTTTTATTTATCAATAAAATTTATTTTCAATTTTAATGTAAACCAATTTTTACAATTCAAGATACATGACCTGACTCTTTTAAATATTGTTTAATGGGAAAACATCTATTTCATACTCCATTGGTAAATAATGTTTGGATATTCAAGTTTATTCTGTTTGACTCATTTCCTAGTTATTATTTCTTTAGGATGAAGAGATCATTTAAATTATTTATTATATCAAAGAATGTTTGATGTTTTTTTTTCATATATTGTCTTTAAATAATCGATCACATTCCATCATACTGATGTATTTTAATATTCTATAGTATCATTTAATAAATTTGTTTTAATAGTATTTGATGTAAGATTAGCCTTCTCCAACATTATCCAATATGTTAACCCTCCATTCCTTACACTACTATAAATACTACATAAACCAACTAATCTATACCAATTATTTATAAAAATAGATGTTATAAGTTCACTTTACCAATTTTTTTTTTCAAAAATATTGGAAAAGTTACTTTTAGACAACATTTATTGACAATTTTCCTAAACCGTTGTTAATGGTTCCACTTTTCCAAAAGAATTTTCCAAAACTATCTAGAAAGTATACTTTGAGAGCACTTTTCCAAACATTTTTCCCAAACCATTGGTAAAGGGTATAATTTTCCCAATGGTTTGGGAAAACCATTTGGTAAGGGTAATCTGAGACCACTATTCCCCACAGTTTGGGAAAACCATTGGGAAAAAATATATTCCCACCAATTTTCCCAATGGTTTTCCCAATCCATTGGGAAAAGGTAATTTGACACCACTTTTCCCAATGGTTTTGGTAAACCATTACGAAATAGTGGGTACCTATCCCAATAATTATTAAAACTTTTGGGAAAGGTCTATTCCAATGTTTTTGAGAACCACTCGGATATATACCCATATTTTGTATGAATAATTTTGTCAAATATCATCAAATAAATTTATTTATAAAATACACACACACAAAAACACATATATATCCAAATATATTCATAAAGGTAACTATAGGATGATGGTAAAGTGTTTTATATATAACGTGTTTGTTGTGGGTTCAAACCTCTACCGTGAAAATTTCTTTTAGATTTACCTATCCCAATGGTTTGAGAACCGTATGGAAAAGCCAATCCAAAGGATGAGGAAAGCTATTAGGAAAGACCTATTCCAATGGTTTTCAAACTGTTTGGAAATTTCTTTCCCAACTTTTTTCAAACCGTTGGGATATGTCTTTCCCAATAGTTTGAAAACTACTGGGATAGGTCATTCTTAATGAAAAATCACCCAATGGCTACCAAAACCATTAGTATAGTCTATAACAATGGTTTGGGGACCTATACCAAAGGTTCCAAACTATTGGTATAGGTATTTTTTCCAGTAGTTTTATAACATTAATTTATAGGAAAACTAGTTGTAAAGATTCATATTTGAGATCTTTCACCTTTACCAACTTATCCCCCACCATGGGATTCTGAACTATCTATTTTAAAACATGTATATTATTCTACTAATATCTACTATTACCATATAGGATTATTTTTATAATAAAATAATAACTTCTTTATGATAATTAAAACCATTTAGTATAGAGGATGATTAATGAGGCTTTTAGAGGATAAACCAATAAAAACCATCTCTAATTTGGGTTTCATAATATATTTTCTAAACACCAAAAAAACAAAAAATTCTTTATTTAATGTTATAACTGTAACATCCCATGTAAGTAATGAATAATAGATATTTTTATCTATGACTATTAATGATTAAGATAGTGTATTAGAGGCTTAAAATGAAAATAAATCCAATCTTAAGCATGGAATACACTAATATTCGTAAAAGATTGTTTTACTGCCTTATGATGGAAAACCCTTTTTAAATCTATCTTTTGACAATTTTATAAACTATGTTTGTCAAAATAAACTTATTCTTTATGATTGGGACATCAAAATTTACTTTGTGTGAATTTTTGGTATTTTTCAGACAATGTTCATTTCTTAACGAATAGTGAAAAATACTGCATTTTACATCAAAACTGCTTTTTAATCTAATTTATTTATATGATTAGATTATCTTTTGAATTGGTATTAATTTTTAATATGAATATATTTTTACCATTTAATCCAATGGTGGTCATTTGAATCAATTTCACTTTGAAATTGGACTTAAACTAGTGTCAATCTTTTGATACTTATTGTTTCATAAAAACACGCTATTTGCTCTGACAGCAGGAATTAATTATTAAATTAATTAATGCGACTTATATGTTTTGAATTTTGTAAAATAGACTTCATTTTTGAATTCTTAATATCAAATATATCTTAGGGTGAATTTTTGGTAATTTTCTGAAAAACTTCAATTTTTGATGAATAGTGAAACCACTAAGTGGTACTTATAAAGACTGATTTCCATTTAAATGAAATTTTTCCATCATTGTGTTTTTAATTTCAAAAAATCCGACATAAATGGTTTTCATTAAGAAGTAAAATGTGGTTCAATGGGATTAAAATAATTTTTTGGTGAATAGTAACTTATTAAGTTTTTAATCGCGATTAGTGGTAATTAGGGTAGTTTAAGGTATAAATAATGCTTTAATAATATGAATTGACCTAGACACATGTCCTAACATCATTGGATGTGTAATGGACGACCAAGAAAAGTCATGGGTCAACTTGGGGACCCCATGGAGCCACTTTGGCTGGGAAATGACATAAATAACTTTTTATTAAATGTTAAAGTAAAAATGACACAAACATAATATGTCTTACGAAAAGAATTTTTAAATGGGGTTATAAAGATAATATTTTTGATTATAAATAGTCATTGGAAAGATAAAAATATTTCCTACATCATAGTATTTTTATTATAATTTGTAGACATTAAATAAATAAAATTATTTATGACATCATGATGATGCAGCGACGACCTCATTATTTAACGATTTAAATAAAATGGAATGATAATGTAAAATCTATGAACTAAACATGTCCAAAACAAATTGTATGAGTGTATTTAGAACCCTTATCACCTTATCCACGACTTATATCAATGTGGGACCTTTTAAAACCGAAACACATTTTCAAATAAAGTAATATTTCTTTACATTCCAAAAGTGCCCCTCCTCCCCTCTTATAAAAGGCCCCCACCTCTACCTCATTTCACACACTCCTCAAGCCTTTGGCTCGGCCAACCCCTGCCCATTTACTCTCTCCACATCCATCTCCTCATCCTAGAGGATTCCCTTTGGGAATAATCCATTAAAAGGAAGCCTTTAGGCTCAAATCAAAAGGAGTTACACTTTTAAAGGTAATTCATTCTCTCATGTTCATTTGTTTTAATTTGTTTCTCCAACCCCCTAAACTCTTTTTATTTACTTATTTTGTAACAACACCAGTATATTAAATATACTAGGATGTTGTTATAATATTTATTTGAGCTACACTCTCACACAACTACATCAAATGGTTAAAGAACATACGGTTTCCGTGGATGGCGAAATTATGCCTCCCGAAACGCTGATTGTTCAATACTCATTTAACACCTTCAAAGGTGGCCATTATGATGTCACTATTTTTATATATGATATATAATATGTTTATTTTTTCCTTAATATTCTGTTTTTTTTTCATTTTGGGCATACCTTTATGGTTTCCATTATGGGTAAACACGATATCTTCATTTTAGGAAGTGCGGACTATCACCCCCTGAAAGTGATTTGATTCGTTAATACCATATATGGGATGTGTAAAGGATAAAGTTAATGATATTATATATGTTATTATACTGGAATTATAATATACTCTTATATAATTATGATTCCATTATAGAAAATACTAAATAGAAATGGAAGTAGCGTTCATGCGTACGTACGGCTTACCGTCTCTATGAACGGTGCATTTCATTTCTTACCTCTAAATGTGATGTAATATTATAAATACATGTATATGATGAATATATATGATATATATGTTATCCAAATCATTAATATAATTCTGGATATAACGAACCTTTGACCAAATTAACAACATGTAAGTGTAAGAAGTCTATTTTTGACTTAAGAACCAAATACCAACAAAATGAACACTATTAACTTAAATGATTACATGATGTTAATAACATGGTATAAAAGGAATAATGAACATGAAAAAGGTTAATAAGCAAGTAGATATTAACTCAAGTTTATTATTCAGGACATTAAAGAACGATCAAGTCAAGTCGGACCCGAGGTATGGGACTTCGTCTCAATCTCCTTTCGTTGAGGCATATTTTATTTTATACAAAACTTTCTTTTATACGGTGTATAAACCCCTTTGACTTATACGTTTATTCAAAAGGAATCTTTTTTATACGAAGCTTTTACTAAACGACAAAAGGGAATGTTTTTGTCGTATGTATGTGGCGACAACGACTTCTCCGCTGTCGTGACCATTATTTGAGTTTCAGCTTCCTCTACAAGCCATACCTTCTTTTTAAAAGAAAAATAATTACCATGTTTTACTTTTCTTTTATTTTGGTATTGAAAATGGTTTTCATAATGTTTTTATATCAATGTGTTGTGTTGATATATTGTGATTGAAAGGTGGGTATGTTATGTTTCCTTTATGCATGTTTTATGTGATATGAATTATGTTATGGTTCTTGGGCATTATTATGAAGACGGGTGGTTCCGTGATAAACTAAGGGCGGGTGGTTCCTTGCTATAAGAGATACTTTTTCCCTAGATCAAATTTCCCGTTTGTATCTTAAAGAGATAGTCAGGTTACATGGATTTCCCCTCTCCATTGTATCTGATCGTGATCCTAGGTTCACTTCTAACTTTTGGAAAGGCCTTCAGAAGTTGTTGGGTACTGAATTAAATTTTAGTACAGCATTTCATCCTCAATCAGATGGGCTGTCAGAAAGAACAATTTAGACCTTGGAGGATATGCTACGAGCTTGTTCGATGGATTATCAGGGAAGTTGGGACCAACATCTTTATTTGGTTTAATTTTCATATAATAACACTTTTCATTCCAGTATACAGATGGCACCATTTCAGGCATTATATGGGAAGCGGTGTCGAACTCCAGCTTTCTGGGATGAAGTGGGTGAAAGGAAGTTGATGGGACCAGAATTGGTAGAAGAGATGGCAGAAAAAGTTCAGTTGATTAAGAAACACATGAGAACAGCTCAGAGCAGGTAGAAGAGTTATGCGGATAACTGGAGGAAGGATCTATCTTTCGAGGTAGGTGATCATGTTTTTCTCAAGGTTTCTCCTTGGAAAAGTGTGATGATATTTGGTAAGAAAGGAAAGCTGAATCCAAGGTTTATTGGACCATACGAAATTCGTGAGAGAGTTGGATCAGTTGCATACCGAGTGGCTTTACCTCCGAGTTTATCTCAGGTACACAATGTTTTTCACGTTTCGATGTTGAGAAAGTAAATGCAGATCCATCTCATGTTTTGAGTCCAGAGGTAGTTCAGCTGGAAGAGAACCTAACGTATGAGGAATAACCGGTCCAGATTCTTGACCACAGGGAGCAAGTGTTACGGAATAAGGTGATTCACCAGGTAAAGGTTTTGTGGAAAAACCACATGATGGAAGAGGCAACATGGGAATCTGAAAATGCAATGAGGGATAAGTACCCCCATTTATTCGATAAGTAAATAAATTACGGGGACGCAATTTTCTAAAGGGGTAAGGATGTAACATCCCAAGTAAGTAATGAATAATAGATATTTTTATCTATTTCTATTAATGATTAAGATAGTGTTTTAGAAGCTTAAAATGAAAATAAATCCAATCTTAAGCATGGAATACACTAATATTCTTAAAAGATTGTTTTACTGCCTCATTATGGAAAACCCTTTTTAAATCTATCTTTTGACAATTTTATAAACTATTTTTGTCAAAATAAACTTATTCTTTATGATTGGGACATAAAAATTTACTTTGTGTGAATTTTTGGTATTTTTCTGACAATGTTCATTTCTTAACGAATAGTGAAAAATACTGCATTTTACATCAAAACAGCTTTTTAATCTAATTTATTTATATGATTAGATTATCTTTTTAATTGGTGTTAATGTGTAATATGAATATATGTTTACCATTTAATCCAATGGTGGTCATTGGAATCAATTTCACTTTGAAATTGGACTTAAACTAGTGTCAATCTTTTGATACTTATTGTTTCATAAAAACACGCTATTTTCTCTGACAGTGGGAATTAATTATTAAATTAATTATTGTGACTTATATGTTTTTAATTTTTTAAAATAGACTTCATTTTTAAATTCTTAATATCAAATATATCTTAGGGTGAATTTTTGGTAATATTCTGAAAAACTTCAATTTTTGATGAATAGTGAAACCACTAAGTGGTACTTATAAAGACTGATTTTCTGTTTAAATGAAATTTTTCCATCATTGTGTTTTGAATTTCAAAAAATCCGACATACATGGTTGTAATTAAGAAGTAAAATGTGGTTCAATGGGATTAAAATAATTTTTTGGTGAATAGTAACTTATTAGGTTTTTAATCACGATTAGTGGTAATTAGGGTAGTTTAAGGTATAAATAATGATTTAATAATATGAAATGACCTAGACACATGTCCTAACCTCATTGTATGTGTAATGGCCGACCAATATAAGCCATAGGTCAACTTGGGGACCCCATGGAGCCACTTTGGT
Organism: Viscum album; assembly: GCA_963277665.1. NCBI lineage: Eukaryota > Viridiplantae > Streptophyta > Magnoliopsida > Santalales > Viscaceae > Viscum > Viscum album. Next base: position 2,022,227,837 of record OY728130.1, read on the forward strand.
TGGGAAATGACATAAATTACTTTTTATTAAATGCTAAAGTAAAAATGACACAAACATAATATGTCTTACGAAAAGAATTTTTACATGGGATTATAAAGATCCGATTTTTGATTATAAATAGTCATTGTAACGTTAAAAAGATTTCCTACATCATAGTATTTTTTTTATAATTTTTAGACATTAAAGAAATTAAATTATTTATGACATCATGATGATGCAGCGATGACCTCATTATTTAACGATTTAAATAAAATGGAAAGATAATGTAAAATATATGAACTACACATGTCCAAAACCAATTGGATGAGTGGATTTCGAACCCTTATCACCTTATCCACGCCTTATATCAATGTGGGACCTTTTAAAACCGAAACACATTTTCAAATAAAGTAATATTTCTTTACTTTCCAAAAGTGCCCCTCCTCTCCTCTTATAAAAGGCCCCCACCTCTACCTCATTTCACACACTCATCAAGCCTTTGGCTCAGACAACACCTGCCCATTTACTCTCTCCACATCCCTATCCTCATCCTAGAGGATTCCCTTTGGGAAGAATCCTTTCAATGGAATCCTTTAGGCTCAAATCCAAAGGAGTTACACTTTTAAAGGTAATTCATTCTCTCATGTTCATTTGTTTTAATTTGTTTCTCCAACCCCCTAAACTCTTTTTATTTACTTCTTTTGTAACAACACCAGTATATTCAATATACTAGGATTTTGTTATAAGATTTATTTGAGCTAAACTCTCACAAAACTACATCAAAGGGTTAAAGAACATACGGTTTCCGTGGATGGCGAAATTCTGCCTCCCGAAACGATGATTGTTCAATACTCATTTAACACCTTCAAAGGTGGCCATTATGATGTCACTATTTTTATATATGATATATAATATGTTTATGGTTTCCTTAAGCTTCTGTTTTCTTCATTTTGGGCATACCTTTAAGGTTTCCATTATGGGTAAACACGATATCTTCATTTTAGGAACTGCGGACTACCTCCCCCTGAAAGTGATTTGATTCGTTAATACCATATGTGGGATGTGTAAAGGATAAAGTTAATGATATTATATATGTTATTATACTGAAATTATAATATACTCTTATATAATTATTATTCCATTCCAGAAAATAAGAAATAGAAATGGAAGTAGCGTTCATGCGTACGTACGGCTTACCATCTCCATGAACGGTGCATTTCATTTCTTATCTCTAAATGTGATGTAATACTATATATACATGTATATGATGAATATATATGATATATATGTTATCCAAATCATTAATATCATTCTGGATATAATGAATCTTTGACCAAATTGACAACATGTAAGTGTAAGAAGTCTATTTTTGACTTAAAAACCAAATACCGACAAAATGAACACTATTAACTTAAATGATTACATGATGTTCATAACATGGTATAAAATTAATAATGAAATTGAAAAAGGTTCATAAGCAAGTAGAGATTAACTCAAGTTTATTATTCAGGACATTAAAGAATGATCGAGTCAAGTCGGACCCGAGGTATGGGACTTCGTCTCAATGTCCTTTCGTTGAGGCATATTTTATTTTATACACAACTTTCTTTTATATGGTGTATAAACCCATTTGACTTTTAAATTTATTCAAAAGGAATATTTTTTATACGAAGCATTTACTAAACGACAAAAGGGAATGTTTTTATCGTACGTATGCGGCGACAACGACTTCTCCGCCGTCGTGACCGTTATTTGAGTTTCGGCTTCCTCTATAAGCCATACCTTCTTTTTAAAAGAAAAATAATTACCATGTTTTACTTTTCTTTTATTTTGGTATTGAAAATGGTTTTCATAATGTTTTTATATCAATGTGTTGTATTGATATCTTCTGATTGAAAGGTGGATATGTTATGTTTCCTTTATGCATATTTTATGTGATATGAATTATGTTATGGTTCTTGGGCATTATTATGAAGACGGGTGGTTACGTGATAAACTAAGGGCGGGTGAGCCCGATATAGCTCTCCAATGCATTGGGTAACGCGAAGGAGTGAAACTTTAAGGTTTCTCCGAAGATATTTTAGGGAATATACTATGTTGGGTATTCCAAACGTAACCAAGAGGGTTACTCCCTACGTAATAATGTTATGAATGCCTCAAGTTACCTTTATGTCTTATGATTTCTATGATTTATTCATGATTTGATGAGGTATGTTAAAGTGCTTATGTTTTATGGGTAAAGTATGATCTCATCCTTATGTATATATGTACCTATGTTTCCTTTCCATATTTTTATATCCCATACTGAGATTTTTATGCTCATCCCAAGTTTTTTGAAATGTTTTTCACAGGTCAAGGGAAAGGTAAATGATATGATAATAGTGTCAAGGAAGTGTTAAGAAAGAATCCATGTTTTATTTTAAATATGTTTCCATTGATGGGAATGAAGAATACTATCTTTATGTAACCACTTTGTTTATATGTGGAATGTAATGCAAGTTTTATGATCTAATTCCCTAAAACTCTAAACCTGAAAAGATCCTCAAGGTGTAATCTTGTAATAACTCTAGATTAAGTAATGTTTAAGGCTGGGGCCTTATAATAACAATCCTAGTTCACAGAGGTTTTTTATTGTTTTATTTATTCTCAATAATCATTTTCATCTATGAACATTTCAATATGTATATCTAGTAGTATTCGGCGATGGGGGAAGTGTCTATCCAATAAAGAACATGAAGATTATTCCCATATAATGATGTGTAAATAATAGAAAACATGTGTCCTTTAATAAATGGCCAATTCAAGATAGTAATAATTAATATATATTGAGTCTTAATATTTTTGGGTAGATTAATCATAAGCAATGATTTCAGTTGATAAAAATATCTACAATTATAAGGACCCTACCTTAAACATTACATATTATTTAATTAAATGGATAAATCACATTGAGGATATTTTCAGGTTTAGAGTTATAGAAAATTAGGTCATTTAATTTATATAACAACATGAATATTACATGTAGACAATTCTACTCAGTATAATTTTTTTTTATAAAATAAAAACTCTTGAAAAAAAGAGTCTTGTCAAGTTCCACGTTTTAGACAGCATGAATTTTCCTTGATCACATCCTTGACCCTATTCATCTTTAATTCCTGTGAAAAACATTTCAAAAAACATGGGATGGGCATAAAAAGCTCAGAAAGGGTTATAAAATAAGAAAGAAATCATTATTCCATCAATACATACAAAAAATAAAATCTTTTAATTACCTCATGATAACATAAGATTTAGGAATAACACATAGTAATCACAAATCATTATGGTACTTATGGAATTCATATCATACTTATATTGTAGTTATCACATCTACATAGGGAGTTACGTTGGAATACCCATCATAGTATATTCCATAAATATATTAGGATAAATATTCAAATTTACCTCTGGCATGTTACCCAAAGAATTGGAGAGCTATCTCAGGATCACCCACCCTAGGTTTATAACGGAACAACCAAAATACGTAAATAATGCCCAAGAAGCATAACATATTCCTAACAAAAAAAAAAACATAATGGAAAGATGACATTTCTACATTTCAATCATAATATATAATTTAAATATATTGATATAACAAATCTATTATCAAAACCATTTTCAATACCAAAATACATAAAAAGTATATGGAATTTGTTTTCCTTTAAAAAACACTACGTCTTGTTAATGAATCCAAAGATCAAATAATACTCGCTGTTGTAGAAAAAGGTCGGTGTCACCACCTATGTTAAAAAGCATTCTTTTTTTTCATTTAGTAAAACGCTTCATATAAAAATATTCCCTTTTATTTAAATCAAAAGTCCAAGGGGTTTATATCTCATATAAAAGAAAGTCGTGTATAAAACAAAATATGCCTCAATGAAATGAAATTGAGATGAAGTCCCTTACCTTGTGTCCAACTAGACCTGTTTTTACTTTAATCTCCTAAATAATAAACTAAAGTTAATTTATACTTTCTTAAGAACCATTTTCAAGTTTATTATTCCTTTTATATCACTTATTACAATGTTATAAACATTATGTAATCATTTAAGTTAATAACGGTTGTTTTGTCGATATTTGGTACTTGAGTAAAAAATAAACACCTTATAATTACAAGTTGTCCATGTGGTCAATAGTCCATTATCTAAATAATGACATTCATGATTTAGATATCATATAAATCATATATAAACAGTATATATATGTATTTATAATAGTACATAACATTTTGGAGATAAGAATTGAAATGCACCGTTCAAGGAGACGGTAAGTTGTACGTACGCATGAACGCTAATTTCATTTCTATTTCATACTTTAGTTGAATTAATACATTATAATACATAGTTATATTATAATTATAGTATAATATAATTTATAATATCATTAAAACTATCCTTTATACATACCACATATGGCATTAACGAGTTATATCACTTTGAGGAGGCGGTAGTCCACACTTCCCCAAATGAAATTATCTCATTTACACATTATGGAAACCAAAAAGGTAGGATATAAATTTAAAATACAGAAGCATAAAGAAAACATAAAAAAATATATCATATATAAATATAGATCCATCTTAAGGGACACTATGAAAGGAAATAGGATATAATCAAACAATTATCATTTCGTGAGGCGTTAGTTTTCTAACCACAAAAATAGTATCTTCTTCACCCATTAGATGGAGGTGTGTGTAAGTGTAGTTTGAATCATTCTCATAAAAAATAATAGTATATTGAGGATAATTGTGATGATATAAAATAAATGAATAAAAAGAATTTAGGGATTGGATAAGTAAAATAAAACAAAATAAAACCAAATAATTTAAGAGAACCCGTTACATTTAATTTGGGTAACTCCATTAGGTTTGATCCAAAAAAACATCTTGAAGTGCCTTATTCCTAAGGTAATGATACTAAGAGGTGGTGAGGGATGTTTGGAGCTTAATTGGGTAGAGGTTCTATGAGACAATGGTCTTGAGAGGTGGGATTAATGAGTTATAAGTTAGGGCTTTTTATAAGGGGGGAGGGGCTCTTTAGGGAAGTGTGAACATATTATTTTATTATATAATTATATTTCGTTTCTAAGGGTAAAAAACTAATTAAAGTTTAATATACGATGACTCATGGTTGAAATAAAATCATCCAATAAGAAATGGACAGGTTTTGGATATTTGTTTAATATTTATAATCTTCTTTATTTAAATCATTTTTAATGAGGTAAATACTACATCATTATTGTGTCCTAAATAGTTTAATTTAGTTGATGTGTAAAAATTATAAAAAAATTACCATGATATAAGAAATATTTTTATCATTCCAATGAATATTTATAGTCGAAAATATAACTTATATAACCCCATGTAAAAATTAATTTACAAAAATATTTTTGTTGATGTCATTTTTTTCATTACTTTAAATTAATTAAAATAAAGTGTCATTATCTCTCTTAAGTGGCTCCATGGGGTCCCAACATCTATCCATAGATGTCTATGGTCTACCATGACTCATTAAATTAGGTTAGAACAAATGTTAACTTAATTTTGTTTTATTATAATATTCTTTTCATCTTGAAATAGCCTATTTAACTTTAACCGCGGTAAATAAAAGTCAAACGTTACTATTCACCAAAAATTATTTTCATCTTATTGAACAATGTTTTACATTATAATAACAACCATGTATGTCGTATTTTCTAAATTCATTCCACCTAAGAGGTAAAATTTAATTTAAATGAAAAATTCAGTTTTTTAGCATCTACTAAGTGGTCTCACTATTCTTAAAAAAATGATGTTTTTCAAGAAAATACCAAAACATCAGCCTAAGATATATTAGATATTCCGAACTCAAAAATGATGTTTATTTTACCAAATTCAAAACATAGAATTTTAATTAAATAATTTAAAATCAATTTCCATTGTCAAAGCAATATCGTGTTTTTAAGAAATAATAACTATCAAAAGATTGATACTTGTTTATGTCCAATTTCATAGTAAAATTAATTACAATGACCAACATTGAATCGAATGGTAAAAATTTAATCTAATCACACATTAAAACCAATTAGAAAGATAATACAACCATATGAATAAATTATATTAAAAGGAACTTTTGAATTTAAATACAATATATTTCAATTTTCATTAAAAATGAACTTTAACAGAAATAGACCAAAAATATACCCAAAGTAAATTTTGATGTCCCGATTCTAAAGAAAAATTTTATTCTGTCAAATAGAACATATAAAAATTTCGAAAACTTGATTTAAAGAGGGTTCTCCATCAAAAGGTGGTAAATAAACCTTTTAGTGAACATTAGAGTATTTATGCTTAAAATTAGATTCATTCATATTTTAAGCCCCTAAATTTTATTGGATAAATATAAAAAAAATTAACAAACATGTTTAATAATATTTTAGTTAGATCTATTCATTCCCGCTAATACAATAGCTAGGCGTTAACTTCCATTTAAAATAATAATATTATATTATTAGTGTGCAACGTTAGATTTCAAAGAAACCCATTATTGTGTATCATGTAAGCAATCGAACATAGCGTCCCCTTTTAAGTAAAATTAATATTTAATTCAAAAATTTTAGTAAATATAAATATTTATTATTATTTATTTATATGGGATGGTACATCCTTCCCGCCTTTTGGGAATTGCATCCTCACAACTTTTTTCACTTATCAAATAAATGGGGGTATTTATCCCTCATTGAATTTTTAGATTCCCACATTGCCTCTTCAACCATATGAGTTTTTCATAAAACCTTTACCTGATTAATTACCATATTCTGAAACACTTTCTCTCTATCATCAAGAATCTGGACTGGTTGTTCCTCATAAGAGAGATTCTCTTCCAACTGAATTACCTCTGGGCTCAAAACATGAGATGGATTTAGAAAATACATTCTCAACATTGAAACATGAAAAACATTGTGTACCTGGGATAATCTTGGAGGTAAAGACACTCTGTATGCAACTAATCCAACTTTATCTAGGATTTCATATGGTCTAATGAACCTCAGACTCAATTTTCCCTTCTTACCAAGACGCATCACACTTTTCCATCGAAAAACTTTGAGAAAGACCTGCTCACCTACCTCAAAAGAGAGATCCTTCTTTTGGTTATCCGCATAACTCTTATGCTTACTTTGAGCTGTTCTCATGCTCTTCTGAATCAACTGAACATTTTCTTCCATCTCTTATACCAATTCTAGTCACATCGGCTTCCTTTCACCTACTTCATCCCAAAATGCTGGAGTTTGACAACACTTTCCATATAATGCCTCAAATGTATCCATATTTATACTGAAATGAGAAATATTAGTATATGAAAATTCAATCAAAGAGAGATGTTGTAACCAAATACCCTGGTAATTCAGTGAACAAGCACCTAGCATATCCTCCAAGGTCTGAATTTTTTATTCTGACTACCCATTTGATTGAGGATGAAAAGATGTACTAAAATTTAATTCAGTATCCAATGACGTCTGAAGGACATTCCAAAAGATAGAAGTAAACCTGTGATCATAATCAGATACAATGGAGAGGGGAACTCCATGCAACCAGAATATCTCTTTAACATACAACCAAGAAAGTTGATCTAGAGACAAAGTATCTCAAATAGGAAGGAAATGAGTATATTTAGTCCACCGATCAATAATAACTCAGATTGCATTATTACCTCGAGATGTCTTTGGAAATCCCACAAAGAATTCCATGGATATATTTTTCCATTTCCACTTTGGCACCGGTAAAGACTGAAGCATCCCTTTCATTAATAGCATCTCTACTTTAACCTACTAACAAGTAAAGCATTTCACAGTAAAATCAGAAATATCTCTTTTCATTCTATCCGACCTGTAATACTCTCAAAGATATCTGTACATCTTAGTACTTCTAGGATGAACAGAAAATGGGGAACTATGAGCTTTAAATAAAAACTCTTTCATCAACTGTGAATCACAAGGCATGCATAATCTTTTTCTAATCCTAAAAACACAATAATTATAAATGTTAAAACAAACAAATTACCCTTCTAAACCAACTCCACCATTTTCATCAACCCACTATCTTCTTTCTACGATTGCATTATTATTTTTGATGCAAATGATTTCACAAACACATGAAACAAAACAGAAGAATTTCCGGTACCAAAAAATTCTATGCCAAAGATCATCAAATAAAAAACAGTAGGATCTCGTTCCAAACATATCATGGTTAATGAATCATTACTTTTTCAACTCAAAACATCAACCACTTTATTTTTCATTCCATGATGGTAATGAATCGTGCAATCATAATCCTTGATTAATTACAACCATCTCCTATGTCTAATGTTCAAATATTTTTGGGTGAATATGTACTTCAAACTTTTTTGGTCAGTATATATTTCAAATTTTACTCGATACAAATTATGCCTCTAAATTTTTAAAGCAAAAACAATAGTAGTTAATTCCAAATCACGTGTAGGGTAATTTAACTCATGAGGCTTCAGTAGAAATGAAGAATAAACAATTACCTGATCATCCTGTATAAGGACACAACCAATTCCTTTCAATGAAGCAACATTGTAGATAATAAACTCACCCTTTTGGGAAGGCTATTCTAAAATTAAATCATTCATCAATCTTCTTTTCAATTCCTGAAAACAATCATAACATTATTTTGTCCAAAGGAACTTAACACCTTTTAGAGCTAACATAGTCATTAGACTACATAACCATGAAAAATTATTAACAATCCTCCTGTAATAACCTGATACACCAAGAAAACTATGGATCTCGATTATATTTGTGGGTCATGGCCATTCTTCAAAAGCTTTTTTTTAACAGGATCAACCGTTATGCCATTTTTTGAAACAATGTGACCAAGGAATGGAATTTGTTATAACCAAAACTCACAGATGTTGAATTTCCAAAATATTTTATTTTCATTTATAGATTTCAAGAAAACCCTTATATGACTTTCATGTTTCTCTTTACTTTTAGAATAAACAAAAATATCATCAATGAACACAACAACAAACTTATCCAAGAACTCACGTAAAATTTCATTCATAAGATCCATGAATACAATAGGTGTATTTGTTAAACCAAAAGGCATAACTACAAATTCATAAAGGCCATATGTAGTATGAAATGCGGTCTTTGGAATGTCTGCTTCCTTTAAATTCAAATGATGGTACCCTGACCTCAAATCAATATTTGAAAAATATAAAGCACTCAAAATCTGATCAAAACAATCATCGATGGGATCCAAAGGATACTTTTTCTTTATAGTGATGTTATTTGATTATCTATAATCAATTCAAAGTCTCATTAAACCATCATTATTTTTTAAAAACAACACAGGAGCACCCCATGGTGATGTGCTAGGTCGAATGAAACCTTTATCTTGTAACTCCTACAATAGAATCATTAACTCTAAAAGTTCAATTTGAGCCATTAAATAAGGGGGATTTGAAATTGGATTAGCATAAGGAACTAAGTCAACAATAAATTCAACTTCCCTATCAGGTATAATACCAGGAAAATCATCAAAAAAAATATCAAGGTACTCAATTACCACAGACACATCATTAATCTGAATGGTTCCTTTGGTTTCAAAAATATTTGCAAGGTAACATTCATTTCCATATTTTACTAGTTTCTCATCTTCCAGATATGTTATCAAAAGAAAGGGTTCATTCTTGTTCACAAACTGAAAATATTTCTGAAAAGAAACCTCTTTAGCTCTATCGTCAATCTTAGTATGATAAACCGAAATCCAATCCATACCCAAAATAACATCAAACTCTACTAGAGGCAAAACAATAAGGTTTTCAGGTTGATTCTTCCTGCAGACAAGGACATGAAGGTTCTTATAATTTCTTTTTGTCTCATGATTTCCCCCTAGTGTTTTTACTATATGTTCAGGAATCATATATTGAGATGAAATTCTCAATTTACTAGAAAACTTCTCAGAAATGAGCGATTGTGTAGACCCTGAATCAAAAAACACATTGGCATAATCTGATCAAAAAAATAGTTTACCTAATACTATTTCATTTGATTGCCCAAAATCTGCTGAAGTAGTTGCAAAGGATTTCACCACCCTTTCTGCTTTTAGTCTAGCTACTTTCCTTTAGTTGAGTTCTTCATTGGACACTCATATTCATAATGACTCATTACATTGCACTTAAAACATTTTACTAACTGTAAATCAGATTTTATCTTACCATTAACCTGATCTTTTGCAATGAAATTTCAAGCCTTATGTCCCATTTTACCAGATCAACAGCACTTACTAGAATTCAAAAGACATTCACCAGCATGCTTTTTACCACAATTTTCACAAACTGTAAACTTAAGTTTCATACCATCAGAATTTTTTGAAGAGTTCTTCCCTTTCTGCTGCCACATCAACCTATTATTTTGTTGTTTTTCAAAGAACACCTGATCATCGTCAAAATCAATTTCAACCTTCTCCACATAATGAACATGTTTTTCACAAATTTTGAACTCACAAGAAACTAAATCCCTTCAATACTTTGGATTTAATCCTATGTAAAAATGGTTGATTTTGCAATCAATATATCTTATGAAATTTTGAGGATACCTTTATAGTCAAGTGAATTTTTCTTCATAATCAGCCACTAAGTCATTATCTTGTCTCAATGTTATGAATTTTTTTTATCCTAAGACAAACCACCTTTGGAGAATATTTCTCAAGAAACATACCTTTGAATTCATCTCAATCAAGAGCGTCAATCTCCTCACTATCCTTGATATTTTTCACCATCATCCACCACTGATCAGATTCAACTTCAAAAGAGTAAAAAAATACTAACCATTTGATGTTCTGAACACCCCATGACATTATAAATTTTCTACAATTATTTAATCCACCCTTCTAATAGCACAAGGTCAGATGATCCTCTGAATGATGGGGGATGATGCCTCATGAAATGCTCCACTACTAACATGTTCCTCTGTGGTTGATCTGGATAATCTCGTGCATAGATACGACCACCATTTATAGCCCGATTCAACCATGCCATCACTAAAACAAACTATTTAGTTTAAATTCTGACCATCTCAGGTTGCTAATTTGGAAGGTTTTCTTCCTCATGCTGTCATCCCAACATAGCTACCCTATTTCCTCTATGGAATACCATTATGAACACAAAAATATCTTAGGAGAAGCCACATGGTAATATCTAAATACTATATCAATTAAATAATAAATTAAGCTAAAAATTATTTATGGATATTAATTTAACTATATTATAACTCCTAATGTTGTCTAAACTGACCTCTGATACCAACTATAAGGACCTGACCATAAACAATATATATTCATGAATTAAATGGATAATTCACATTGAGGATCTTTTCATGTTTAGAGTTTTAGAGAATTATGTTATAACATTTACATAAAAACATGAATATTACATGTGGAAAATTCTGCTTAGTATCCATTTTTTTATAAAATAAAAACTCTTGTAAAAAAGTTTCATGTCTAGTTCCATGTTCTCGACATCATGACATTTCCTTGATCAAATCCTTGACCCTATTCATCTTTAAGTCCTATGAAAAAAATTTCAAAAGCATTGGATGAGCATAAAAAGCTCAGTATGTGTTATAAAATTAGAAAGAAATCATTAGTCCATCAGTACATACAAAACATAAACTCTTTTACTTACCTCATTAAAACATAAGATTTATGAATAACACGTAGTAATCAAAAATAAAAAAGGTACATATGGAATTCATATCATACTTACATTTTAGCTATCATAGCTACATAGAGAGTTACATTGGAATACCCATCATAGTATATTCTCTAAATATATTAGGGGAAACATTCACGTTTACCTCCGCCACGTTACCCAATGCATTAGAGAGCTATCTCGGGCTCACCCACCCTAGGTTTTTCACGGAACCACCCATATACCTATATAATTCCCAAGAACCATTAAATAATAATAACACATAAAACCAACATAAAAAAATTATGAAATTTCCACATTTAAATAACAATATATCATTTAAATATATTGAATTAAAAAATGAATTATCAAAACCATATTTATTATAATAATACGTAAAAAGTATATGGTATTTATTTTCCTTTAAAAAAACACTACGGCTTTTTAAGGAATAAAAATATCAAATAATACTCACGGAGGCGGAAAAAGGTCGTTGTCACCGCTTACGTTAAAAAAGAGTTCCTTTTTGTTGTTTAGTAAAGCGCTTCATATAAAAAGATTCCCTTTGAATGAAATTAAAATTCAAAGGGTTTTATACACCGTATAAAATAAAGTCTTGTATAAAACAAAATATGCCTCAATGATAGGAAATAGAGATGAAGTCCCTTTCCTCGTGTCTGACATGACCCGTTTGACCTATAATATCTTGAATAATAAAATAAAGTTAATTTATACTTTCTTAAGAAAATTTTTTATATTTATTATTCCTTTTATATTACTTATTACCATGTTATAAACATTATGAAATCATTTATGCTAATAACAGTCGTTTGGTCGATATTTGGTACTTTAGTAAAAAATGAACGCCTTATAATTACAAGTTGTTCATGTGGTCAATATTCAATTATCTCCGGAATGATATTCATGATTTTGATATCATATAAATCATATATATTCAGTATATATATGTATTTATAATATTAGATAACATTTTTAAGGCAATAAATGAAATGCACCGTTCATGGAGAGGGTAACCCTTACGTACGCATGAAAGCTACTTTCATTTATATTTTGTACTTTAATGGAATTAAAACATAATGATACATAGTTATATTATAATTACAGTATAATATAATATATAATATCATTAACTCTATCCTTTATTCATCCCACATATGGCATTAACGAGTCATATGAATTTGAGGGGGCGGTAGTCCGCACTTCCTCAAATGAAATTATCACGTTTAACCATTATAGAAACCAAAAAGTTAGGATATAAAAGTAAAATAAAAGAGCATAATAAACAAATAAACAAAATATATATCATATATAAATATATTTCCATCTTAATGGCCACCATGAGAGGTGGTAGGAGATAATAGAACAATATCATTTTTGAGGCTTAGTTTGCCATCCACAGAAACAATATGTTTTTCACCCATTAGATGGAGGTGTGTGTAAGTGTAGTTCGAATCCGTCTCATAACAACATTATAGTATATTGATTATACTGGTGTGGTTATAAAATAAAGGAATAAAAATAGTTTAAGGGCTTCAAAAGTAAAATAAAATAAAATAAAACAAAAGAATTCAAGAGAAACCGTTACCTTTCATTTGGGTAACTCTCTTTGGTTTAAACCAAAAGGAGTTTTTGAAGTGCCTTATGCCTATGGTAAGGATTCTAGGAGAAGTAGAGGGATGTATGGAGATTAATTAGACAAGGTATGGATGAGACAATTGGCTTGAGATGTGTGGGGAATGAGTTATAAGTGAGGTATTTTAATAAGGGGGAGGAGCGGCTCTTTAGGAAAGTGTGAAAATATTATTTTATTATATAATGATATTCAGTTTGTAAAAGTCCACAACTAATTAATGTCAAAGATAAGATAACTCATGATTGAAATAAAATCACCCAATAATAATTGGATAGGTTTTGGATATAGTTTTAATATGTATAATTTTATTTATTTAAATAATTTATTAATAAGGTAAATAATGCATCATTATTGTGTCATAAATAATTTAATTTATTTGATATATAAATATTATATAACAAATACCATGATTTGATAATTATCTTTATATTTAAAATGAATATATATATTATAAATGATAACTTATATAACCCCATATAAAAATTAATTTACTAAACTATATTTGTTTATGTCATTTTTGTCATTATATTAAATTATTTAAAATAAAGAGTCATTATCACTCTTAAGTGGCTCCATGGGGTCCCAAAATCTACCCAAGGATGCCCATGGTTGGCCATGACTCATCCAATATGTTTAGGACAAGTGTTAAGATAATTTTTATTATTATAATATTCTTTTTACTATGAATTACCCTATTTAACTTTAACTGTTGTAAATAAAAGTCAAAAGTTACTATTCACCAAAAATTATTTTCATCTTGTCAAACAAAATTTTACATACTAAAAAAAACATGTATGTCAGATTTTCAAAATTCAATCCACATAAGAGGTAAAATTTCATTTAAATGAAAAGGATAGTTTTTAACTACTACTAAGTGGTTTCACTATTCATGAAAATTTGATTTTTTTCAGAAAAATTCCAAAAATTTAGCCTAATATATATTTTATATTCCAAATTCACAAATGATGTCTATTTTACCAAATTAAAAACATAGAATTTGCATTAATTAACTTAAAATTAATTCCCGTTGTCAAAACAAATTGCGTGTTTTTAAGAAACAATAACCATCAAAAGATTGATACTTGTTTATGTCCAATTTCAAAGTGAAATTAATTAAAATGAACAAAATTGGATTAAATGGTAATAATATATTATAATTAAACTTTAAAATAAATTAAAAAAAATATAACCATATAAATAAATTATATTAAAAGCACCTTTTAATTAAAATGCATTATTTTTCACTATTCATAAAAAATGAACTTTATCAGAAAAATACCAAAAATTTAACGAAAGTAAGTTTTAATGTCCCAAATCTAAAGAAGAATTTTATTTTGTCAAATAGAACAAATAAAAATGACAAAAACTAGATTTAAAAAGGTTTCTCCATCAAAAGGCGATAAATCGAGCTTTTAGTGAATATTAGAGTGTTTATGCTTAAAATTAGATTCAATCATATTTTAAGCCCCTAAATTTTATTGGATAGATTTGAAAACATTTAACAAACATGTATAATCATATTGTAGTTAGTTCTATTTATTCCCGCCAATACAACGGCTAGGCGTTAACTACTATTTAAAATAATAATAATATATTATTAGTGTGCAACATTAGATTTGAAAGAAATCCCGTGTTGCGTATCAGGTAAACCATCGAACATAGAGACCTCTTTAAAATAAAATTAATATTTATTTCAAAAATAGTAATAAATAAGAAAATTTATTATTCTTTATTTACTTGGGATGTTACAATAATAGTTTCTATATTTTGAGGAGGTGATGTTTGCTGAAATTACTATTGAACATATTGTAAATATATTATTAGATATGTGATTAATGGACGTTTAATTTTTTGAGAAAATCTAGTGAATGTTATAGAGAAACCATCTTAAAATTATCTAAAATGAAGGTTTATATATTCAGTAAAAAAATCACTAGGATGAAGGTTGGATTGAAAAAATATTTAAGTTAGAATATTGATGTGTTGATAGAATATTGAAATAATAAAATTCATGTTTTAGAAACTTCAAAATACATTAGAAACTATAAAATGAGGTTTGTAATTATTTTGATAATTCTTATCATTATTTGAAGCTATTTTGAATGATTTTGATGAGTTGATACGAAACAAAATCATTTGAAGTGGTCCTGAATTGACATAGAGTTTTCTAGAATTTTATTTGATCTTTCATAAGAGGTGTAGACATTTTATAAGTGTAAGATATATTTTATAATATTTAGATGAATTTTTAATGAATCAATAAAATTTTATAAGAGTATGGTTGATTCCATAAGATTCATTTTTCATTGAAAATATGATTTATTTATAGATGTTATATTTTTATAGATTATAAAGATCATTCAAATATTGTTAGTGTATTTTCTATAAGGGTCATTTTTTAAGTGTCATTAAGAACATTTATTTCATTTTAATCTTATGATATGAACTACACAAGGGATTTATAAGAGTCACCCCTTCGAGAAATTTTGAGAACTATAAAAATAATTATAAGATATTTCAATAATTAAATATTCCTAAGAATAAAATCCTGACGATGCTCTATGTTTTATTTATTGATTCAAATATAATAAATTTATTTGTGATTAAACATGAATGAGTTAGAAATATGATCTTAATGTTAGAGGAAAATAATATCAAACATAGAATATATTTGTGACTAAAATAAATGTTAGTGCTTATTTTTTAATTTATAGAAAGTTGTATCCTAATGGAATGATTCACATTATAATTATTGTATTTTTGTATTATATTTATAAAGTTGTAGATATTTTGTTATTTTATGATATGTTTTGAAATTTTTTTGAGAAGAAGCTTCTAAATACATCTAGTTGAATCAATTTAAGAATTAGTTAGAGGGTCAAAAATGAGAAAGAAATATAGAATTATATTCCTAGAAATTCATAATAGAAAAATGGTTGAGTCAAAAATAACAACTGAGATCAAGGGAACACACCCAAGTGAAAATGTTGAAGAAATAAATGGGGATTTTTTAGAATACCCTTATAATTAATTTTAGGAAAATAAGAATAAAATCACCATAATGATTTGATAAATATTTTCTATATCAAATATATATAAGAATATACTGATGACTGAAGAATATAAACGGTGAGGATAATGGATTGATTTGTCATCTCTCCTACAAAACCTGATTACTTTATGAGAAAACATGAGAGAACCTAATACAGTGATAAAGAAGTATAACCCTATTTTTCTTGAGGGAGATGAAGAACTTGACTTGATTAGGTTGATCAGATCCATTTTGTTGAATCACGAGAAAAATAAGAAGATAAATCACAATAATCTGTATTATAGAAGTCTGATATAGAAGAAGATGGAAAACATTAGTGAGGAAGTTTTATGTGAAAGAATTATTGTAGAGTAATTATTGGATCTTAAAGAAATTTAATTTTATATTGTTACAAACTAGTTATTTATTTTTTGAAAATATTTATAAGAAATTATTTTTGACAGAGAATGTGTTTCATGATAATATTCTTTATGATATAAATGAGTTCAAAGAATAAATGAGAAAGTAGATATATTCTTCTTGATGAAGTGACATCCAAATATTCTTGTTGATCTTATTTAATAGTGAAAGACATGTAGGGAACTAAAAGTATCCTTTATAAAGATCATGCAGGAGGTGATATATATTCACATGAACCCAATGTTGAAAACTTACATGTGGAATGTGGTCTGAATGGTTCTATGCTGAAACTTCTCAAATCACATGTAATATATGATAAAATTATATTTTAAAATATATATCAGATGATCCCAAACACATAAATGGAATAATCACTAACTTTTTGGGTGAACCTTATAAAAATGACATGTTTTTATGTTTACATTACTTTCCTATATTACATGTGGTATATGTGTGTTGGGTAAACAATAAATAGATCCACTTTTATCTAAACCTATAACAATGGTTCAATAATTGAGAGGGGAAATAAATAGAGTAAACTTTATAATGAATAATGACTTAGTAAAATTAAATCAAGATTGATTCATGACTATCACTTTGGGGTTACACACATTATTGGGTCATATCAATTAGAATAAAAGAATTATAGGTTCCTTATGGTTGGATCTATATTATTTTTTCCAATCCTATGTTTTTATCTAAATATATTATATGATAATATTTGAAATGTTTTGAGAAGTTCATAAGATGGAAAATTCTGTCTCTATCACTATTAATACATAAATAAGAGTTTCAATGAATAATTTAATAAATAGGAAGAAAAAGATAATCCAAGAAGATGATAAATAATTCAAAACTGAATTAGGAGTCACCACTCCATAAAAGTGATTCGAGTAGTAAATGTATTCATATATTTTTTGATAAATTTTCCTGAACCATCTTGGATACCCTGGTACCCTAATAACAATGATGATCCTCATATAGCATGGAGGGAATTCCTGATCCCCCTGAGTTAGAGACTACCACCTTGAATCCAGAAAGATAAAAGAGGTAATGTTTGTTTCCTCAACATAGCATAAGTAATATATGCATATCAATATGAAAAAAAAAATTCCAAAGAAATAAAAATACCATAAACCAAATAGGTATACAGAAACCAAAATAATACATCATCAATTTAATAAAAAATAAGTGAGATGACACTAAAACAACCCGAAGGAATAAATAATAAAATCCCAAATGTTAAGAAGACCCACCTCCTCCAAGAAGAATTTTTTCTTTACCTGAACATAGAAAAAAGATATATTAAAATGTTGAAAGGAAAAGGTAGGGTGTGAAATAAAATCTTAATAGGGCCTCATCAAGTTTCCCATAATAATATTCCATATTAAATAAACCAATCATGATTTATATGTTAAAAAAATATATATGGAAGTAAATTTTCATATTTAAAACAAAATCTGTTTTTCATTTCAAAAGAAGAAAACATTTCAACAATGGATTAATAAAAATTTGATATAAAACAACTTATATAAATCATTAGGCATGGGTAAAGTAGTTTAGAAAACATTGGAATAGAAAATAATGTAACCAAAACATGAAAATGAGGTGTTTATTAAATGGAAAATCATAATGAAACCACATACGTTTAACACAAAGATCATGTATCACAACACCCATAGCGGGATTTACCAATGAGGAATGATGTAAATAGATATTGAGGAATAAATCATATATTCAAGATCCAAAATAAAGAACTATAGATCCATTGATATTGAGAAGATCTAACGAACCCTATGTAGGAATGGAGAAGAGTTCTGGAGATAAGGAATGAGAGAAGATCACTTATCAAGAGGGATCGAACAGGGTTCACCAAGTCTCTATTCACTTAAGAATCGGTTTTGATGATCAAAAAGGAGTTCTTAGGAGATATAAAAACCTTGGAAATTGAGTAACCCCTATTTATGGTTGAGTGGGGGTTCATATAGAGGTTTTTGAATTTTTAAAATAATTTTTGGAAGTGAAAAGACTCGCGTGCATGGTTAGTTGGGTTGGGTCACGTGGTTTTCCGAACTATGTTCCCTCACCATGAACACTTATAATAGGGTCCATAGTTTATACTAGGAAGCTGAACATTTTTTCAAATCACGTGCTAGCCATTGAAACCCCCACTATTTGGGTCTGCATGATTTTCACTGGGTGGGTACACAGTTTAGGAAAAATGGGCACCATCCATGCACATCCAAGACGTTTATAAAATTTTCAACTTTTCTCCTAATGATACCTAAGAAAAAACCTGAAAAAGAAGAAAAAAATGAGACTCAGGAATATTTGAAGAATTTAACAATATGTTATAACATCCCTAACATAAAAAAATAATGTCCCAAAAAATCATGTCAATAAGTATCCATGTCAAAAAATGAGGTCACTGCACCCAAATTAGTGCATCTCTCCCCAAAGTTTCATGAGTATCAAAATTGTTCTTCAATAACAATCAAACCGATGGTATCCTCTACCCATGAAATAACCTGGATTTAGAATCATCAATCCGAACTGAATTTTTAGTCATAAATAAATCTGGCTCAATATTAATATCACTCCATCCTCAAACATGAGGTGGATAAGAATCATATTTTCATAGTTTCGATACATGGAAGAAATTATCTATCGACATAAACTCTGATAGAAGAGATAAATGGTAATTAACATTTCCCACATTCTCACCAACATTAAAAAGTCCCAAAAAATTTAGGAGCAAGCATTTTTTTTCTCCCAATCCATCCATAACCCAAGTATGGTAAAAAAGTATGGAACACCTGATCACCAAATGAAAAAACCAATTTTAGTGACAATGATTAACATACTATTTATATTTTCTCTATTCCATAAACCATATCTAACAAATCAACATAATACTTTTGGTCATCTCATGGACCAATCTCGGTGAAAATAAGTAACATTCACTGATATCCGACCAATACAATATAGATTTACCAGGTCAGACATACGAGGCCTAAAAGATATCCATTATGATCACATAATGGTAAGTATTGTTATAGGAAAACTCATCCACTCCCAAATTGTTATCCCTTGATCATCCAAATTTGAGAACACAGATGTGAAACATATCCTCAAGAATCAATATATATCTATAATTCTTTTCATCTATATATGGATGGTATGTCACACTCAAACAAACTTGAAATACCAGTTCCCCATGAAATTATTTCCAAATTAGAGAAGAAAAATAGGGATCAATATTAGAAACTATAGCATATGTAACCCCATGAAAATGATAAATCTGTACTGTAAAGATATTTACATGTTCTTGAACATTTGTTGAATCACAAATGGGTATAAAGTGAGATGATTTGTTCTTCCTATCGATGAAAACCCAATTAATATTATTCAGTCCATTGGTATGTAGAAACCCAACGAAAAATTCAATAATATTTGTATCGCAATTAAATGTTGTCACTGAATGTGGCTGAAGTAAACTTGAAGGTATCCTGTGATCATCCTTTAACTATTGGCACATGTATAAATGAGTCAAAAATCTAGGAATGTCCTGTCCCATACCTAGCATCCAGAATCATTACTGCATGTCATAAAATATCATCTTGGGTCCTAGGTTCACTTTACATAAAGAATTATAGAAATATTCTATCACATATTTCATCACATCTGAAAACAAAAAAAACTGATTCTAAAAACATAAATTATCTTTTGTAGATAGTGAAAACTCAACAATGGTATCCCCACTAAAAAGATAGTGTATAATGTAAAACAATCATCACAAATATGTTGTTCTTAAATAATCATCTTGAGAATAGGGAATTTCAACTGAAAAATTACCAAGATAACCTCGACCACTGCTTCCCGAACTTCAATATGTAACTGTGCAAAAAGTTCCATCAAGTTCCACTCTTCAGATGATTATTTCTTGGACTGGGTCAGAATATTATTATTCAAAGAATCTACTGCAACATTCAGTTTCCTTATGATATAGGCAATATCAAAATCAAAAGTTTTTAGGTACTCTAAAAAATGCCTCTAGTCGATATTAAAATCATTTTGAGTAAAGATATCACTAAATCTATTATGGTCTAAATACACTATAAATATATCTTTGAAAAAGTAATTCCAATAACTCTTAAGTGAATTCATTACAACTTCAAGCTCAAGTCCATGTTTGGATAATTATTTTCATATTTACTTAGAAACCTTGATCCATAAGAAATGAAATGATCACCATGCATAATAACACAACCTAGATCTGAACATAATGTGTTACAGAAGATCACATAGCCCTACCCAACCTCTAAAAGAGTCAAAACTGGCACAATTTTCAGTATATGTTTCATCACAACAAAATAACTATAACATTTCTTATCCCAAGAAAAATTCACACCATTAAAAATATGAGCAGTCATTGGAGAATTGAACTTAGAGAAATCCTTTATGAACCGATGATAATATCAAGCTAAAACCATTAAACTCTGAATCCCAAAAACATTCAGTGGTTGATCCCATGTCATATTAGCTTTCACCTTCTCAAGATCAGCTATAAAACCATTTAATAACACCATTTTTCCCATGAACATCACTTTTTGAATACAGAAATCATATTTTGAATTTTTTTTATAAATTCAGTGATTTCTCATCAATTCTAGATCTTCTCTCTGATGATTCACATCATCCTCCCCAGGAATAGAGTAAACTATAATTTCATCCAAAATAACAACAATGAAAGTGTTAAGATACACATGTATTATCCTACTCATCTTATCTATAAATATTTTAGGAGCATTGGGTAGACCAAATTTCATTACAAGGTACTCATAATGGTCATACCTGCTCTGAAAGAAAGTTTACTTTTTTATCATAATATTTTACCCTCAACTGGTGGTAAGCATATCAAAGATCAATATTTTTGAACTAGTTCCCCACATTAAAATTTTTAAATAGATATTCAATATGTTGAACCAGCGAGTTTTTCTTTACTATAACTTGATTGAGTTTATAGTAATCAACAAAGAAGCAAAGTGACCCATCAGCTTGGTAGAAAAGAAAATAGGCTCCACTCAGTGTGATAAATTTGGACATACAAATAATTTCACTAAAATATCATGAAATAAGTCTTAATATATTACATTTTAGCTAAATCCTTGTGGTTATAATAAATTGATATTGTCTTAGTTACAAGTACTAAATCAATAGAAAACACTACATCTCATATCGTTGGAAAACCAGAAAATTCAAAAGGAAAAAGTTCAATAAAATAAATAAAAAATCGATTGGGATTACTATCAATGGATTAACAATCTAGATAAAATGAAAATTGACATTAATTTCAAATACTATAAATAAGATGGTCTAGATCTGCTCAAACTTGTGTCCCAATCCCCCTGAAAGATACAACACACCCCATTGGGTTTGGTAATGGTTACCCATCGAAGATAACAGTCAATTTGGGATTTATTAGCAATGATATAATCCATCCCAAATATTACATCAAGAGGATTCATATAAAGAACCATAAAATCCCAGTAAAGATCAACCTCTAATAAAGAGAAGACACATGTAGGACAATGAAGACCATCCACTCTTGTAATTCCAAGGGGTGTAGTAATATCCATCACCCAACATAAAATCACACTAGGAAGATTTATAAGATTAAAAATAACATTTTAAATGAATTAATGAGATGAATTCGTATCAATTAAAGAAGTCACTAAAGATGAAAATATAGTGATGGTGCCTCTAATGGTTGTTGGACCCATGTCTGCATCTTCAGGAGACCCTTCCATTATGTATAGAATCAATATTTTGAATTCTTGTGGCTAGAACCACATTGATCCTGAAGTAAATAATTTGAAAAAATTAATTTTTTGGTTTCAGGATTCCATAAAACTATGTGGAAAATACTAGACATGATAGACCTTTTGTATGTGAACTAAGAATCCCCATGAACCACATTTCTTATGAGCCTCAGTGAAAACCTATTTCGAGTGACTAGGCTAACCACACTTTTAGAAAATAAAAGGGCCTCTTATATGAACCCTAGGAGGTTTTTAAGAATCCTTTTATAGATATCAAATATGAGGCTCATCATAATATCTCTTCCCTTTATGGGAGCTCAAAGAACCTATAGTTACCCTGACTTACCAATGAGGTCAAGATGAACCATTAACAACCTATCCAACATGTCATCATAAGATGTGTTCTTTAAAAAGAAAACATAAGAAACATATCAGACTAAAGTGTCATATCCAACCATCGATACTTCATATCCACATTCAATATAATCTCATGTGAAAACTACACAGTAAAATAAAATCAATTTACATACTCACTCATGGTCCTGTCGGCATGATCGAGTTTGAAAAACTCCATTTCCCTATAAAAAACCATAGACTCTAGATATATTTGGTTGGTGAATAGTAATTTAAATTCCTTCAACACTAAGCCCCCATTCTTCAATACCATCACCATTATGTCCCACCATATCCTGTTAGGCACTTCCTTTTATAATATGGCACATTTCACCTTGATATCATCAGGAATATCCAAGAACTCAGACCAAACCTCAAACATATTCAAAAAATCCATAGACCTTAGAAGATTATTATATCCTTAGAATGATGGAGGATTTTGGTAACAGAAATTACAAGCATATTTATAGAAAACAACCCTCTAAGGTTGCACAACTGGTTTTTGAATGGGAATGGGTGAATGTGTCTATCCTAGATCTTAGAGAACACGCACAAGAACCTCAACTATATTTTGGTCCACATGAGGTTTTTCTCATTGTTGTTCTCTAGTAGATTCCTCTTTAATAATATTAAAAATTATTCTTGGAGGCATTATTCTAAAAAACATAAAAAACAAACAAACAAGACTTTATAATATTACTCAGATCGACACTCAATCAATATAAATAGGGAAATTATTCTCATCAGATAGATAAAAAATATTTGGATTTCAATCTATGAAAATTAAAATCTGGGAAAAGACTAGAAAAAATCCTCATGACGTCTTTCCCAAACTAGACATGGTGACTTGAGGCTTATAATGATGATATCTATCTAGTCACTCACTCATAACTACCTCCTACATCTGGAAAAGATCTCAATTGTATACTCACCTCATGGAAATAAAATTAAACTCAATTTTGATACCACTTCGTTAGGAATCATCCTGAACACCCTAGTACCTTAATAACGATGATGATACAAACATTATACGAAGTGAATTCCTGATCCCTATAGGTTGGCGACTAGAAAGTGGAATCATACAAGATTAATGGGAGGAATATTTCTTCCACAAAAATAGTAGAAGAAATATATACATATCAGTATATACAAAAGCGAACTCCAAAGGATAAATAATACTAGAAAACAAATAGGTATATCAAAAACAAAACAGTAACCCATAATTGTACTTAATAATAGGTGATATAAAACTCTGAAATCTTAATGGTATAAGAACTCTAATACCAAATTTGAAGAACATTCACCTCATTTAAGAGGCATTTTCATTTTACCGAAAACTGGAATAATAAAATATACAAACAACCAAAGTAAAAGCTAGGATGTGACATAAAATCCTAGAAATATCTCAAAACTTCTTCCATAATAAGATTCCATAGTAAATAAAAAAATTAATTATTTCAAATTTGAACAAAACATGAATGATAGTACATTTTTATATTTTAAAAAAATTATTTTCATTTCAAATGATGGAAACAATTCAAAAATGTCTTCATAATAATTTTATATTAAAAAGTTTATATAAACTATTAGGCATTAGTGAATAATTTTCACAAATAATTGGCATATACAAAAATGTAATCACAACAAGAATATAAAGGGTTTATTAAATGAAAATTCTCAACAAAACAACAAATATTTAATATGAAGATCACATATCACAACACCCAAAATGGGATTTTCAAATGAAGAACAAAAAAATGATGATAAAAAATTCAAACCTAGATTCACGATCCAAAAACAAATGATTTTAGATCTATCAAAAGTTATATTATCTAAAAAACCTTTGGGGGAATATAAGAATAGAGTAGGAGAGAAGGAATGGGGGAAGAACACATACAATAGAGGTATTGAATGAGTTTCACAAAGCATCAATCCACCTAAGAAGGGGTTTATAGGAGAAAAAATGGGTTATTGGGAACTCTAAAATCCAATGAAATTGAGTGACCCTGAGTTAGGTTTGAGTAGGAGTTTATATAGGGGTTTGTGAATTTTTCAAATAATTTTTGGACATAAAAAGTTTTGCGTGCATGGTTATCCTAGAAAGGCCACACGGTTTGTTAATATGTTCTCCCTAACCATGTTCCCCAATAATGGGGTTAATGGTTTCTAATAGTTGGGGGGAAATTTTGAAAACCATGTACCAACCATATAAACCTCCACTATTTGGGTTTTCATGGTTTACACTAGGTGGGTATATAGTTTGGGAAAATTGGGAACCAATCATACACAACTGAGAAATTTCAAAAAAAATTAAATTTTACTCATAGAATATTAGGATGGCTACTAACCAAAGCACAGAAAGAAAGGAGAGTCAAGGACTACATAAAAAAAGTAGAAATATTTTATATAAATGCACAAAAAATCATTCCTCTAATGAAGAAAGTATATATTGTAAAGAATATAAAGTGTATATACATGATGTTTCACATGGTCTTCTCTTATTCTTAAACATAATTATCATCATGAAATGGTCCATATTAATGTTTTAATATATATACATTCACATATTAAGAATCTAATAGATAAAAATTATAGTTGGAATAGGAAACAGTTGTAATGGAAGATGAATTGGTCAAAATGGTAATAATATGTATAATCCTCACAAAACTTATTAAAGATAAGGAAGAATATTTTTTCATTACAATGAAATATTTTCTATGATTTATGTGTAATTTCATAGAGTTTTTTTTGAAAAATTAGTTTTATGGAATGTTTTTATATAAGTTACCCATTGATTAAAGATTTTTTTAAAATGTCTTAACGAATGTTAATTATACTCAACTAGAAATTAAAGAAAAGTGCATAAAATAGATAGATAATTATTTTTTAGAGTCATTCCTACTTCATGTCGTTCAGATTCCAAATTTTAATATTGTATGTGAATAATTGTTGAAATTACTTGAATACTAGATGTACATTCTCAATAAAAATTTTCATGAATTGAATGTGAAGATGATAAATCTGAGAAAAAACATTGTTGAATCTCCACATGACACTAAAATAAAATGATTTTTCACACATGTATTTAATAGGATTATTACATTTAAAAATACCTATAATGGTGGAAAATATATATTGGAATCATATCTTGATCAAACCACAATAGGATCATGGAGTAAGGTGAATCATTGTCCTGAAAAATCTATTTTTACTAATGTAGTTATATCTATTTGTGTTGGATTAAATTCAAAATCTTAAAAAATGTGTATTGATAAAAAATACAATAAATCCACAACATTATACAAGGTGGATATAGGTATGTACAAGGATATAAAATCCCCTGAAGGAATAAACAATATTGTCATTCCTACCCAAAAATAGAAAGAATTAAAAACTAGTCATATTACTTCTACTATCAAGATAATGAGATATATTATCTATTACTAGTGCTATTATAGCTTCGAATATAAGTACTTTCAATTTTTTCACAACACTTATGCTAATGTATAGAAAACTCCAAAACAAAAAAAGTAAACACGTGATAAAAAATACAAGTATACCTTATAGTGAAAAAATAAGACTTTTTAACTATATGTACCCATGAAGAATTTACAGAAGGATGTCAAAAAAAAAAGTGAACATGATTCTAATATGGGAGAAAAGGAAATAGATTAAACCATTGCAATTAATCCACAGAAATTAGTGTTGATGGAATAAAGTTGAGACAATGTGAATAATCACTCTATAAGGATAATAATATGATTAGGTTTGTGCAAGTCATCAAAGGTGAAGAATATTATTTTCATGACAGGATGTCTAAAAAATGTAATCGAAAGGCTGTTTAAAAAATTTGTATACGATCTTAATATTTTTAGAAAATTTAGCTAACAAGATCAGGGAATGGATACCTAGAAAAGAATAATTATTTAATAGTATTTCAAAATAATTAGTTAATCTAAGTATAAAAGAAGATTCTACAGGGAAGGAGTCCTCACTTAAGAAGAAGGATAAAAATTTGCCAAAAGAGTGCATGAAAATTTGACATTCATAGTTAGAATAGGATAAAACTATGGAGAAATATAAAAAGAATAAATTACCCCTATTTATTAAAGTAAGGAATCCTTTTCCAAATAAGAATAAATATCAATAATAAAATAAATCCATACTATCTTAAATATGAAATGAATTTGAAAATAATGTATGAAGAAATAATGAAGAGTTCATGACATTTTAGTGAAGAAAATACTGACATTTTTGGGTTGATATTCATGTCTCGTGCTTGTTTCTCTCATGAAAAAACTGATTTTGACTCACCATATTCTAATGTTTATAATATTTATGTTAAATACTAGGAATTGAATGTGATAAATTGAATTATAGATCTGATAATATATTATGATTTTTATATGAAAAGAATAACAATACATCATGGATAATTTCAACTTGTATCATACTACCTCCTTGAAACTCTTAACCATCTATAAAAAATTATTGTATTTTATTTCTAAAGATAAAACCATCAATAGTGAAGATTATTTAAGAGAATCCATTGAAGGGAAGGTAATAAAATGAAGCTATTATTATTTTAAAATATCATCGTTAAATCTATAATTCTAGATATACATGAAGAAATTGATGTTTTAAGTACGTTGATCACTTTTTTATCATTATATTGGGTTTTTTCGTTATTAAATGGGGTGATTTTTAAAAAAAAATAGGGGAATAAAATTCAAATTTATCTTGAATGTTTTTTATATGTTTGTTAAAGTTTAGTTCATGTTTATAAAATTTCGTGAAAAATATATTTATATAGCCCCTAATTAGTGAAATTAGATTTTGTATCACATTATAGATTTTATATTGACATTTTAATTGGTGGTTATTTGTTTCTATATCTAGTTATCCTATATAAAACTAGAGTTTATTTATTTATAGTACAATTCTATGAAAAATGTGGTGCCACCCATCTCTTTTGTATAATATATTTATTCTCTCCCAAATAGTGAGAATAAATGAAAGAGGATGTCTAAAGTGGAGGATATGTTTTTAAAAAAAAATAAGATTAATAGGGAGAAGGATTTTCCCTTATAATATTGTAACATGCACAACTTTGTGTTTTTTTTTCAATAAATATGATAAGGAAATTTTCTTTGAGAAAATAATAATATATCAAAATCATTTTTTGTAAAGTATTTTTTGTTTTGAAAATAAAAAAAAGTTGGGGATTAAATTTCCCAAATGTTTTAGTAGGTTGTATTTTTATTCAATGTTCTTTTAAAAATGTATTACTTGTAGTTTAGGGTTATGGAGGAAGTATACATCCATTAAAGAACATTAATATTCTCACCATACTCTAATGGATAAATAATATTAGATTAATTTTCCTTGAATTCATGAACAGTCATATTCAGGATAATAACTTTTAATATCTAATGGTTGTTAATATTGTTTTATAGATTAATGATAAGTGATGATTGTAAGTGGATAACACTATCTACAGTTGTTTTGATAGTAGTAAGAGATGTTGGCTACTAAATTGACTCATTAATAACTTGAGAAGCATTTATTAGAGGACAAATTAAAGAGGTTCAATTTTTTGGTAAAATCAAGCTAAAGTTGTAGAAAGAATATCATAGTGTTATCTATCATGAATGTTGTCATATTCCATGAACATAATAACTTGGATAAAGGATAGAGTGAATGATATTGAATATAAAATATTATGGCAGCGATAACATATTGAAATAATTAGATTCATATATTTAAATTATATAAAAACATTGGAAACAATATAAATAGTTTTGAAATTATTTTAATAATTTCAACAAGTTTTTGAAACTATTTGGAATGTTTTTACATGACTTTAAAGGAATCGAGGTCATTTTCAGTGGTTCTGAAATGACATGATGTTTTTCCAGTATTTTGTTTGAGATTTCATTAGAAAATGATCTATTTCAAAATATATAGATATATTTCAGAAATTGGAGAGAAATTTTATAAAAGACTAGATTATTCCATAAGATTCGGGATGATTTTGTAAGATTAATTTTCTATATAAAGTACGAGTCATTTTTGTAAGAGTAATTTTCCATATATCATTAGGTTTATTAGGAGATCATAAGATGGTTTTTCATAAGTGTAATTTCACAATATTTAAAAAGATAGCTTATGAAACATATTTTAAGATTCATTTTAGTATTATGATATAGAATATATAAGAACATTGTAAGAGTAATCCCTTTAAGAATTTTTTTTGGATTTTGAAGAATAAATTATATAATATTATCAAAATTAAATATTCTAAACAAAAATAACCAAGATGATGTTTGATGTGTTCTTCATTGATACAAATATCACAAATAGATTTTGGATTAATATTTAATGGGTGAGAAAAATGATCTTTATATTTTTCATGAATTAGATCAAACTGATAATAATTCATTTATTAATATAAAATTTTGTAGTCGTTATGAAATTTAGGGACGATCATTCTATGATGGAATTGACCATGCTGCAATAAATTTATTCTTATATGAAATTAAAATATTTATAAGAATGTTTTTTTGATATTCTGGAAATTCTTTAAGAAGAATATTCCTAATATTACTAGTTTAATTAAAGGAAAAATTATTCAGCGGGTCAAAAATAAGAATGAAATGAAGAAAGGTATTCCGGAAAATGGTTTAGGGATAAAAGGTTGAGGAAAATTTAATAACCAGGTCATGGGGAAACATCCCTAGGAAATTGTTTTAGGAAATAAATTTAGATCTTGAGTGTATATCCAAGGGATTCAATTCACAAAAATTAGAACACAATCACCATATTGATTTTATGAAGATTTCATAAATCAAATATATTTTTTATTTGAGAATATAAAATCTACGAATAAGTGATAAAATGGATTTACCTTTATAAAACATCAGAAATATCTAAGATAATAATAGAGAACCGTACATATATATCTAAAGAAGAGGAATAATTTTTCTATTGATAGTGAAGAAGAAACTGATCTGAGTTTGTTGATCAGATCCATTTTTTAAAAGTATATAGATAAAAAAATAATACATACAATACATAGAATTAAATAGGTATAAAATAAAATAATAATAATGTATGAGGATGTGAAACATGTATTTAGTACTATAGAATACTTATTGGTTATCAAATACTAAGGAGTTTGATTTGAGATAAGACATTGTTTCATATTATAAACAATATATTGGAGGAAGGTAGTTAAATAGAGACATAGTTTCATGTTGGTATTCTTTGAGATCTACAGGAGGTCCAGGACACCACGAGGAAGAAGTAATATTCTTCTTTATGTAGTGACATACAATGGAAGATGTGTATATACTTGACTATAGTCGTTTTGTGAACTGGTGAGAGCTGGTATAATAAATCTAGAGAGAATATATTGGCTTGTAAAATATGGTAAAAACTCACATGTGTAATATGGTGAATAAAAGGTATTATTATATATATTCCCAACACTAATATGGGCGAGGTGTGAATAATTGTTGGGGTCTTGTTATTCAATTTATCTTTTTATGCCCTTATTTTACCTTCAAACTATTCGGTGAATGGATATCTCTTTCTCTCACTTTACTTTTGTTCTGTCAGCACATCCATACACACACGCACATAAAAAGTGGATATAAGATTTTAACAATTCACTTATCATATAGATAAAGTAAATTATTGGTTATATCCCAGAAAACCCAAGGTCAAAAAACACAATATTATCAAATATTTAGATACTTATGGGAAGGGAGTATCTTGATCTCATGTTACACTCCCCCCACCCATATATGGTGTTTCCCACACTTTTACATTATCTTGTTGGGTCTTTCTAATACCTCTTAACAGTGAACAAAAAAGTGTTTTGTAATTAATAGATTCTTACTTATAATGTAGACTTTTGAGTTTTTTTTGAAGTGTTTCCTTGTCTTCTTCTTCTCTTACTTAAACAAAAACATGTAATAAATAATTTCTCTTATTCATTTAATTTTAAAAGGAAAATTAGCTCTATTATATTCTTCTTTTATATGAAAAATAATGTATACAACATGATTTTCTTATTCTCAGAAGAAAATTTTAGATCTTCCCCTTCTTATTATTTTCTTCAAAAAATGCAAGAACCTTATTCATGTGTAAACTAGACAACACAACACCCTTACTCATCCCTCTTTTTCGACTTCAATGAAAAATAATAATTGATCTCTTCTATCATGTCTTCAACTCTGAGAATGTATTTAATGAATGTGTTGGGACTTACTTATTTTCAATGACTCATATGGTCAACATAACAGGATTCCAACTCTTATTTATTAAATAATAAAAATTTTCTTTAATGTGATAAAGTGTTATCTCTTCACCATATTTTATTTGACCTAAAAAATAATATATATATATATATATGTGTGTGTATTTTTGTATATGGTCTCCCCTATTATTATCCTTATTCTCTAATTAGATATTTTCATATTTTCACAAATATAATTTTCCAAAATTATCATCATTTGAACTTCTTAAAAATCTCACTTGGAGACTTGATATCTTATTTCCACAACAAAGTAGTAATTATGGTTTTATTTAAATCCCAAAAAATAATTATCCTTATTTTTAAAAACATTTTAATCGAATATTCCATGTATTCATAGAGAAAGAAAAATAAATTCTTGATTCTTTTTAGTTTGTAGTGTGAGACTCTAATAGATATTCTTCTTCTTTAATTATATTATTGATTAATGACTAAATATATCACAAAATTTGAATTTTTAATTTTGGATTAACACCATTAGATCTTGAAACATCATTATGTGAGTGGACGAATCATTCATTTTTCCATTAAAATCACCCAAACATAATATCTAATGACACACACATAATTATTTACAAAATGACTCATGCTCGTACACTTACGCACCAACTTTCCAAATGACTCATATAAAAACTTGTACATTGGTCATGCTGACACATACAACTGTTGTGATGAACCATACACACTTTATCATAACTTCTAAAGGATTTTTGTTCTCCTTTGTTTAATAGTTGTGTAATACCCCTGGTTTTTTTTAATATATATTTTTCAAATAGATTTATTTTCTATAGCTTGGGTTACCTCCAAGTTGAGCATTAAAGAACAACAATATACTATTAATATTATTATTTAAACATAAATATTTTATCCTAGATGTTAAAATTAGTGGTTTGAATATGAATAAATGTATTTTTAAATTTAATTATAATTCTATTATATGAAGAAAAAATATTGGCAAAAAAGTACATAATTTTTAGTAAATCCTTTATATGCTTTAAAAATAATTCTTTCTCTATAAATTTTTTTATTGCTTTTTGGGAATAAAAAAAATAAAAATTTCCCAATTTTTGAAAATTTATTTAAAAAAATGAACATAATTTTTAACTTAACAAGGAAAAATTATCTTACAATGAATATTTAATAATTTTCTGAAATTAATAATTTTTTTAAATAGTGAAAATAATCGTTTTTATTTAAAATTGAAATTTAATTAAAATAATTTACATGTTATGCCATTTTTTAAAATGTTTTAAAATTAAATTTATTTTAATTATATTATTATTAATAAAATTTATATCATTGGAATCAAATTTATATTTAATTTCAATATAAAAATTTTTTATACTAAAAAATACATTTTCATTGGAAAATTAATTTCGATCCCATCTATGAGATTAATTTTAAATTAAAATTTTCCACTTATATGAATTGAATTTAGAAAAAAATATTACATATTTTTAGTAATAATAATTAATTATATAAAAAAAGTTAATGTTAATTTTTGGTCACATTGAAGAGTAAAAATAGTAAAAATCATTTACCATAGTTAAGGTTAAAACAGGTTTACTATGGGTTAAACTAAAACGATAAGGGTAAAATGACCCTTTTTTTAAATCCTCTTTTATGTTCATATTTTGATTTTATTTTATATAATTTTTGATAATGATCCATTTCGGGTCCTTGATTCTTGTGTAAATTATAATTATAACATTTTCATTTCAAGAATTCCATGTTTGTCATCTCCCCCTCTTATAAAAGGGAACACATATCATCGCTTCTTCACACTCCCTAAGAATTATGGTTATTAAATTCAATACCCAATTATCTTCCTTAATTTTATACCCATTTCTTGGAGTCATTAGTTTTATTATTGAACCCTTGTATAAAGGCTTTTGGTTCTTACCTAATCAGTTTTTCTAATGAAAAGGTATTGTTCTTAATCGGGTGATTTTATTTTGTTTCTTCTTCCACCTCTTTCAAATATTCTTTAGATGTGATGATAAAATAACAAAATTATATACCATATAATGATACGTTATAATGTTATTGGAATAACATATATCAATGTAACATCCCAGGTCCATATGCCACCAGACAGTGCTTCGAGCCCAATTGGCCACATTGCCTCATGCACATCTCCTTAAATTCCAGAGGCTGATGACTAGTAGCGATTGACTATTCCATAATCTGGGGGAGAATATGCCCCCATTAAAAGAGTATAACACATCTGAAATAATAAATAGATAGCGGAGGTAGTAATACCATACAATAGAAGTAAACTACAAAAGACTAAAAATATAAATAACCAGATGTCATAGAATACAAATATGATGCTACATGTGACATGTTCTAAGAAAATATCCAAAACAATTTACACTATTGTAAAATAAAATATAAGTACCAATAGCACAAAAAAGGAACATAAGAAACCCATAAGCATCACAAGCCTCGTCTTGGTCCCATGCTCCCCTACTCTTAAACAACCATCAAGTATATATAGAAGGGTTCTTACAATTATCGGCACCTGCAACAACATAATATTTTTGCGCCTAAAAACATGACCCAAACAAGGTGTTAGACTACCTCCCTATAGGAAACCACCCAAGGTTTGTTCCAATCTGTCAGTGAATATATATAACAAGTAGTGTTCAATAAGGAAATCAATGAACTATGGAGTACTCAAATGTAAGTATCCTTATATGTATTGGTTTACATTTACATTTATTTTATGTTCATAATAAATTCTATTATATTTAATTATATAAGTCTCGGGATCTAGACAATGCCTAACGATCCCGGTACAAAAGTATGCCCATCAGATGTCTCAAAGGACCCTTTAAACAAGTATAAGTGAAGACTGAATCCAATATTGTTCTTTATTTTGGAAATCATGAAATAATTCATTCCATTTAATATTCTAATTATATGTAAATTTCAACTCATGACATATAAACAACTTACAATAGATCCCATATTTGGAATCCCACATTGGATTCATGGATCCCTCATCATTTATATTAAGTCTCCATGATCCTGCCCACTACATTTATATCTCGCTCACAACTTAACATGATAATACCCTCTTTGATTTCATCCATGGTCTTTTAACTAAGGCCACGGTTCACCCAATGTATAAGGATAAATAGTCATATGAATCCGAACTTGCCTTTTATCATGAAGATATAGCTCACCCATTTTATTTACCACTTTATCATTTTATATAAGAAGCAATGCATGTAAATTAAACTATTACATGGGTTTAACATCAATAATTCATGTGGGAAATTACACTCACAAGAGACACATGTAAATTAAACTATTACATGGCTTATAACTTAATCAACCTTATTTAAATAATCCAAATAATGGAATTAAAGGAAAGCCTCATAGGCATCCAAGGAAAAATGTCCATAAATGGTCATTCATGGAAAACACACCCATGGGGTGGCCCTTAATCAAGGTAAAAATCCCTAAACATTCTTTAAAACCCTTTTTAAATTACCTCAAAAATATTCAATAGAAATAGACAACATTAATTCATGTAGACACCCTAATAATGGTTTTGAAGAACTCCGAAACATATATTCAACCTGAAAATTAATGAAAGGCATGAGACAACATACTACATGCCAGTATGACTCTCCTCATCTAGTGTCACCCTATAATTTGACCAAGAATGTAGTAGATCTACAAAATGAGGATAAAATCTCAAGCCCCTATAACACGGTCGAGAGAAGAAATCATGAAGAACGGTTCAAGAAGAATTGAGATCTCGCTGAGGAGATTCCAATGCATCTGACAGTGTTCGAATCGAAGAAAAAATGACAAAATGGTATTCGACCCTATCCTCGGATCACATGGGTGTATGGGTCATTGAAAAATGGGTTTGATTCTGTCTATCTAAGAAAAAAATTATACTACCTGATTTCATAAAAAAAATTACATTGTGTGTACATAAAACTACACGTCGCACGGTGCCTATTTTCTTACAGTTTCTGGCCAGAACACTACATAGTGTGTATTTGAATTATACAGTTTGTGACCCCCATTACACGACATGCAACTGGGTTACATGGCGAGTAACATTCTTTTTCCCACACTTACATAAGAAAATCCTACAAATAGAAGACATGTACCACAAGGGAAGAACTAGATTCTTACAAACTTACCCCTTAAAGAAATTTAAACCAAAAATTTTCATCCAAGGATGGAAAAGATTTTTCTAAGAAAAACTCTAGACACTAAGCATGTACATCGACCTCTTGCTATCAAGAATTGTCATGTAAATGGTCGTTCTTCCATAGCACCCGTACTTGGGGAATTGACCGGCCTCTAAGAACCTTTATTCTCCTATCAAATATACATGTCAGATGTTTCTCAAAGGATGCATCAACCTAATGCTCTTCATCATTAGTATGAAAAATTGGGGATGAGTCTGAGTGATAGTGGTACAAATGATATATGTGAATGAATTTTTTCGTAGCTCGATATCATTGAGGTAACTTCAACCCATAGGAAACTGACCAGACTCTCTCCAGAATCTTGAATTGGCCAACATATCTCAGCGAACGCTTACCCTATCTTCAGATCTACTTGTGTCTAAATGTTGGTGACACACGTAAGAAACAAGATCCACAACCTGAAAATCTATATGTCATTTGTGGAGATTGACGAATGATTTATGGAGAGACTATGCAATATCCATATGCTTCTAAATCAAATGTACCTATTCAGATGTCTCATGCACAAGACACAGCCCCAATAAAGCTACCTCACCTGCCTCCAACTAGCATAGGGTAGGATGGAATGGCCTACCATATATGGCCTTATAAGGATCAATCTAAATTGTTACCTGATAACTATAATTGTAGTTGAATTCAACCACTGGAATGTGATTATCAAAAGAACACCAAAAATATTGTATGAAAGCTCGCAACATGTCCTCTAGAACCTTCATCGTGTGCTCTAATTGGCAATCTGTCTGAGGGTGGTATGTTGTGCCGAGATGCACTAGTGTACCCAGTTCCCTCTGAAAACACTTTCAGAAATGGGACCCAAATGGGTGTCCCTTTATGAAATTATAGAGCTTGGGACCTCATGTATTCACACCACCTCTAATATATATAGCCTCTTGATATCATCCACATTGAATGATTCCTTGATTGAAAATAAATGAGAGACCTTAATAAGCCTGTCAACAACAACCCACACAACATTTTTACCTTTAGGAGACCACTGTAAACAAGTCATGGAATAAATCATGACATCATCTCATTTCCACTCCGTAATATGTATGTCCAATAAAATCCCAACCGGTCACTGATTGTCTACCTTTACATGTTGATAGGTGGAATACCTCATAACAAAACTGGCTACTTATCTATTCATATTTAGCCTCCAATACCCATGACTTAAGTCACTGTACATCTTGGTGACCCTGAGATGTACTTCCCAAGATGAAGCATGAAACTCCCACATCAACTCCTCATCTATCTCCTCGAACCCGAAAACTTCCATGTACAAGAAGGATATCATCATCATCTACCATCCAAGTAGGAGGAGTTTCTTCATTAACATACTCCCCCATAGAACTAGGCCTTTGGAATCCAATAGCTTCCTCACCTTCACTCTATTCGGTAGGGTAAGGGTAACAACAATGAATGAAATAAATGTATGTCCCTATCTATCGTGCACCTCCAAGTGAATTTCAAAAAATAATTCCATAAGCATACACTTACTACTAGCTTATTGCACAACTTATATTTTATTCCTCATTCTCAAATCATCAACCACTAAATTACCTTTCCAAAGCATGTAGGCAAGCTTGAATTCACACTACTAAAGGTATTTCACACACCATCACTGCCTCAGATTCATATCTTTTTGAGTGAAGATGTGCATGAGGATGTTATGGTTTGTTTACACCAAAAAACATTTCTAAAGAAGTAATGTCTCCAACAACAAAAATTATGAACTAATGCAACTAACTTGAAGTCATGTGTTGGGTAATTTCTCTCATTTGACCTCAACTGTAGAGACCCATACACAATGACTTGTTCCCCTTGCATAAGCATTGATCCAATCCCGATCCCTGATGCGTCACAATACATAGTATAACTTCATCCCAGCTCTAGAAAAATCAGTATCGACCCGGAATTAAATCTCTTTTTCAGCTTCTATAAGTTCATATCGCAGGAATCACCCCATACATACTTATCACTATTTTTAGATAGGCCCATCAACAGTGCTTCTAAATGTTAGAAATCCTATATGAACTTCATGTATTAACTAGAAAACCCCAAGAAACTACACACCTCAATGAATCTCATGGTATGCTCCTGAGAAACAACTAATCTCAGTTTCTTTGGGTCTACTAATTATCATGTCTCTGAGATAACGTGACACGGTAATTGAATCTAATCTATATTGAATTGTAATTTTTCGGGATTTGAATATAAATGATGCTCTCTCTGTGTACACATAAAGATCACAAGATACATGGCATGGTTGTGTCGATTTTGAGAATACACTAAGATATCATCCATGAAAACCACAACGAACGATTCAAGATAAGGATGGAACACTCAGTTCATCAGTTCCATAAAAACCTCTCCTGTGTTTGAAAGACCAAACTAAATGAAAAGATATTCATACAAACCATACCTCTTATGAAAGGTTGTGCGAGGTGTGTAGGATGATATAATACACAACTAATGATATCTAGAGTTCAAGTCAATCTTTGAGAAAACATGAGCTCATTGGAGTAGATTGAAGAGGCAAAATATTCAAAGAAGATGATATTGGTTCTTAACCATAAACTGGTCCAATTTCTGATACTCCATACATAGATTGAGGTTACTATCCACCTTTTTCACAAAAAGATCTAGTGATCCCCATGGAAAATTACTAGGGCCGATGAAACCCTTAGCTTAAAAATCCACTAGCTGCATCTTGATCTCTTGAAACTATTTTATAGTGACACTATTTAGAGGAATGGATACTGGTGGAGCTCCTAGCACTATATCTATAGAGTACTCAACCTCTCTCACCAGATCTAAACCTGAAAATTCATTCGAGAAGACATCCCTAAAATGATAAAATTCTAGAGGAAAATTAATTTGACATGTTCCTTATTCATCTAGGTATAAAATTTTTATTTGGGTAGTCACCCCGCCCAACCCACGATGCTCGGGTCCAGCTCAGCTTTCCTGGACATCCCATTCACCATTTTGTTGAAATGATTCACTCTCTAGTGATGTAAAACTCACTCTATGGTGATTAAAATCGACAAAGTATTGAAAGTAAACCAACCGGTCCATTCCAAAAATAAAATCAAAACCTATCGTCTCTATGACATAGAGGTCCCATAGGAAGTGACACCTTCCAACCTCAAGGGGGAAATCCTTACACTGACGCACAACTACTGTTCTAATCCCTAATAGAGTGCCTAACTTCATAAAATAATCATAAGTAAAAACGTCTAAGGCTCTCCAAAACGGGCACAGATATGAAACTATGTGAAGCCCTAGTATCAAATAGTGAAGAAGCTATAACAGAGGCCACTAGAATAGTACCTCTAACAGTAGAGGGTTTAAGATCCTGCTCGTACTGGGTTTTTTTCACTACATAAGTCTGACTTGTACTACGGCCCTATGACAGGGCCTAGTTACCTTGATCTAATCCACCATACTGTCGTTGGGAACCTTGGGTCTGGCTTCCACTTCCATGACCAACACATTGGTCTGAATGGCCTGATGCATTCTAGTTCCCTAACCGCTAAGAATATACTGACCCTTCTCTTAAATGTAGAGTGAGTACAGACCCTCTCTCAATAGATGATGGTGGAAACTTCCTACAGAAGTGATGTATATTTCCCATCTTGCCACAAGATCATCACTCTAATAGGTCAATCAGACAATCTGGTCTGGTATTACCAACTCTTTTACACTGGTATCACCTAACATGGCTACCTAGAGATATGTTATGACTACAAGAATCAATGCGACAAGGCTCCATATGATGCTTCCTATTACTGGTCAAAACAGTACCAGATCTTGGTACTAGACCACACTAGCTCACACCTATAGACTCCCTCAGACTACACTCAGTAATTAGTTCCCGATTCACTATAGAAGATATAGTAGTCAGATGGAGGATATTTACCTACGATCAAATTCTGTACCTGAGACCATTCTCGAAATTCCTAGCCTTTGATAGATCGCCAGACATCATAAGAGGTGATAATCATTAGACCTCGGTAAATAGGGCCAAGTAATCCATAACTGATAAATCACCCTACTCAAGATGCATAAGCTCCGGGGATTTTTTGACCTTAGTATCTCAGGATAGATGTAATCAAAGAAGACTGTCTTAAAATCTTCCCATGAAAAAACCTAAAAATGTTCCGTATCAGTGATAACATCCCACCATATTTTGGAGGAATCACACAATAAATATTTAGAGACCTGGAACCTATCCTCGGTAGGTGTCTCAAAATTTGCAAAGATCGATAACATGGCCTCTAGAAATTACTTTTTAGCCTTTGGTTCGCTATCCTCTGAAAACATAAGCATATGTTGATGCTAAAACAATCGTGTAAGCTATTTCATTGACATGGAAGGCTGTAGTGCTCCCTGAAAAATTTTCATGAACCTCATAAAGCCTTTATGGAACTATTCATCATCACCTTTGTCTGATATAATAGTTGGTGCGAAAACTGGCATGACTAGAGGATCCACTGGTATCCCCTAGCCTACCACCTCCAGAATATGATCATTTCCACTCTCCTGGTGTACAAATAGGGGTCATCTTGTAGGAATGACTTCTCAAGTCCAAGAACACACATTAGATCATGATCATTATCAAGCTTCACATTTTAGATCTCATGAAATAAATAGGAAAGTAAAACCCTCAAATGTTAACAAATATGAATACATGACGCGTAGAAACCATACACGACATGTTTAATTATGATATAACATGGTTGTGTACTCCCACCAGCCTGGGAATGTAAATAGCCTAGGTAAAAGGTCTGTTAGTCTGGTACACACTGTGTACTCATGTTTCCCCATCCTGGCTATGTACTTGTATATGTCCAGATTCACATGCGGTCTCTCTGGGTAAGACTACATGGTGTGTACTTAAAGTACACAGTGTGAACCGTCTAATACTATTACTATTACATGTTTCTTCTGGCATGTTCAGATACACGGTCATTTACCACATGGCGTGTACAAATAGTACATGACATGTACTTAATAAATGACTTTCTTCCCAAAGAGAAGAACACATGGCATTTTTTCATAGAACGACACATTGTGTTGTATGGGTTTCTTGATAGTAAACATCCAAAACATCCTCGAAACCATTTTTTTGAAAATTAAACCAATGGTATGCCAAATTCTTGATCCGTGAGGTCCCATAATCCATATGAATCAATGTTTCAAATCCATATATATATCATATCATAACAAAAAAATCAATTTATGGAAACTACATGATCTGCCAAATTTCGATCCAAGAGGGCTCGTACACCTCAAGGAAAAAAGTTTGGAATCCATCCCATTTGAACCACAACACATACCAATAATCCTATAAAAAAATTGGCATATCTATTATGATATCTATCACAACAACATGAAATACGTAATGATCTCTTAATGGAATGGTAGGAATGCATGAAATTTGATTTCTAGAATGTTCATATATAATGTATGAGGTGGAAAACCCTCATCTCATCTGGTAGAAACAAATTATAACCATAATGATATCAATAATAACAGTAAAATAATAGTGTTTCACCCAACGGTGAAATTGAATCAACTATAACATCTCAATGTCCATCATCATCAACATTAATATTTTTATTATAAACAAAAGGGAGGAAAGACAAAGGGAAAAAGACTATGGAGGCCGAAAATAATAGAGGCTGAGGGAATCTCACCGAATCAAGTTCACCCCCTCCAGCTTAAATTGATAAATTTTAGACAGACACATGATCGGATCACCGAGGGACGCTAGCGAGGCCATGTGATCCACCACCTTGTACCCCTCTCTCCACGTGTGGGTGACACTAGTCCATCTATCAAGGATATCTTTGAATTTTATGATGGTATTGGTTATTGACCATGGTTTGATACCTTTCTCATGAAGGGAATCATGAATTATCATGGAATAAGTTTCCACTTGTGCAATGTAAACCTCCCTCTCCATGCAAATGGTGATTCCCGTAAGGATAGCATTAGCCTCTGCTTGCATGGAATTTCCGCTCCCATAATGCGTCATGAAGGCTAGGATCACACTACCAATGGAATCCCGGACCACCCCTGCACCACGCATCCCACCCTAGATACAAGAACTGTCTGTATTCAATTTCAATATAACATCAGGAGGACTCCACCATACCCATTTCCCATGTGGTCTAGCTCCTGTATGCCGGTCCGCAGCTTGAAGAAAGAGAATCTCCCTCATGGATGGGGCCTCTTTTCAACCTACATCAAGTGAAAACATATCTGCCAAGATGCACCTTACTCTGGTTATCACAGCACTTCCTGCGGAATTAAATCCCTCAAACCTGGACCGATTTCGTGCATGCTAAATGTACCAGCAGCTAGCGTTAAATATAATCGATCTTGCCATTTTTTAATTCCCTGGACCATCAACTCCATGATACCATCACTCCATGAAGCCATCGAAGCTTGTAACTTGGGAGGAGTACCCTGTGCATTCTCCAAAGAAACCCCATACCTGGCGGGCCCAATCCCCTTCAAAGAAATTATGGTTAATTGTTTCTTCACACCTGTTTGTACAGAAATACCAGCATGAATCCATGTCGAAGACGAGATGTTTGATATTGTCATTAGAGGGAAGCACACGGTTATGGATCCTGTAGGGGAAGAAATTATACGTTATTGGTATCCTGTTGCGCCAAACCATGTTGTTCCACCCTTCCTGTTGTCCCAAAGTCATGCTGATCCTGAAAAATTCCTTCGAATTAAACTTCACCATGGTAGAAGGAGGGAAGACACACCTATCCCACTCTGATTTGATTAGGACAGAGTCAAAGACCTCCCACTGAGGTTCGTCCAGAATTTCTATGAAGAATGAAGAATTCTGAGATGCCTCCTTGAAGGTGATCATTGGGGCTGGACATCAAGGGTAACCAAGGATCCTTCTAGCCCAATTATAATTCCAGAACAAAATATCCCCCCCAATTTATCCATTTTGAATGGTGGAGAAGGATTGGAATCATGCTGCAAACTGAAGACCATAGGGGAGATCCACTTTCTACTGAGAATTCATTAATTCCTCAATACCTATGAGACATAATAACCCCACACATAGTGCATTCTCCCATTACCTCCCAAGATAACTTCGCATGCATGCAATGGATAGTGGTTGCTTAGCTTTTAACATTAATCCTTCCCTCCAAGATAGGTCGAGCCATCTTCCCCCAAGATACCCAATGTCTCTTCCCCTCTAAAGACGCATCCCAAAGGAAATGAGTGAGGATCTTATCAATAGACCTAATAACCCCCTTTGGTATGTTGGTGGCTGAGAGCACATGCACCTGTATGGCCAAAAGGACGCTATTTACTAGGTAAATATGGCCCCAAAGGATATATGTTGATTTTTCCAATTCAATATATGACCAGAAATTCTTCTCATCACACGATAAAAATCACTGATATGCATTCTTCTTGGTGACACATGAGTACCAAGATACTCTATAGGAAATGTACCACACCTCATACCCAGCCTTGTCCCCAGAGTAGTCACCATGTTCATATTGCATGATTTGGACACATAGAATTCACTCTTCTCCATGTTGATAATTTGGACAATCCATTGGTAGTACATCTCAACAACCTTGTTAATTTCCTGCACATATTTCCTCCCCTCATTGATGAAAATTATTGTATCATCCACAAACATCATGTGAAATATAGCAGGTAGGCTCAACTTCCTTCAGTAAGGAAGAATGTCCGTGTTTGATAGCCCTATGTTGATCAACCCACTCAAGGTGTCCTGCATAATAATACAAATACTCGGGGATACGGGATCACCGTTCCGAAGCCCACGAACCAATTTGAAGAAGCCGTGATTACACCCCATCAACGAAATAGACATCCATGCCGAGCTGAAACACCTGAAGAAAATATCACAAGCCCAGCTGAAAAAACCCATCTTCCTCAAAACCTTGTTAATAAAACCCCACTCAAGACTGCCACATGCCTTGTTCATATCTAGCTTGATTACCATATTGGACCATCGAGTCTTAATGTTAATGTCTCTCAGTATCTCTTGAGCCAACGCTATGGCTCCCGGAATCAAGCGATCCTTCACAAACTCGCGTCGTTCCAGAGAAATATCACCAAATAGTAAGGAAAACCAGAAAAGAAACACCTCTAATACCACTTTGTAACATCTTGGATTTGGGTGCCACCTGACAGTGCTCCGAGCCTGGTTGGTCACATAGCCTTAAGTACAACACCCCAAATGCTAGAGGCTGCCAACTAGAATCAAAGGATTAGGTGATGCTCATGGGAAGACTATTCCCTCATTAGAAAATTATAACAATGGGGAAATAATAATCAGATTGTGGAAGCATTAATACAATAAAACAGAAGAATAATAATATAAATAACTAAATGTCATAGAATAAAAATATGATGTTGCATTTT
Organism: Viscum album; assembly: GCA_963277665.1. Taxonomy (NCBI): domain Eukaryota; kingdom Viridiplantae; phylum Streptophyta; class Magnoliopsida; order Santalales; family Viscaceae; genus Viscum; species Viscum album. Next base: position 2,022,271,874 of record OY728130.1, read on the forward strand.
AAATGTTCTAGTGAAATAGACGAAACATGCTACACTATAATAACATAAAAAATAAGTACCAACAATACTAAAATAAAAAAAAAGAAACTTAGAATCATCACAAGCCTCAGCTTGGTCTCATGATCCCCTACTCCTAAACAGAATTCAAGTACCTATAGAAGGGTTCTTACCCTTATTGACACATACAACAACATAATCTTTTGGCCCCCAAAACATTACCCAAACAGTGTGTGAGACCAAATACCAGTAGGCAACCACCCAATGCCTGTGACAATTTGTCAATGAATATATATAACATGCAGTGTGCAATCTGGAAGCAATAAACTAGGAAGTACTCAAATGTAAAAAGTCATACATGTTATGGTTTCCATTTACATTCATTTTTTATTCATTATCAATTCAATTACATTGAATTATATAAGTATTGGGATTTGACCTAGGCCTGATGATACCCATACAAAATTATTCCCAATATATGTCTCAAAATACCCTCTAATCAAGTATAAGTGAATAATGAATCCGTGCTTGTTCTTTGTCTTGTAAAACATATTATAAGTCATTCCATTTCATAATCAAATTATAAGTAAATATAAAATCATGAAATATAAACAACTACCAATAGATCCCCTCCTTGGAATCCCTCATTGAATTCAATGTTCTCTCAACATTTATATAATGTCTCCATGAGCCCAGCCACTACATATGTGGCTCGCTCCTAACTTAACATGATAATACCAACTTCGAGTCTATCAATGGCCTTTTTACAAGGACATATTTCACATAATTTATAAGGTGAAATAGTCATATGAGCCTTACCATTCCTTTTAACCTCAGTCTATGGATCTCTCATTTCTATTTACCCCATTATCATTTTATATAAGAATAAACACATGTAAATTAAACTATTACATGGATTTAACATCAATAAATCTCATGGGAAATTCATCTCACAAGAAAAACATGTAAATTTAACTATTAAATGGATTATAATTTAATCAACCTCATTTAAAACAACCCAATAAGGGAATTAAAGTCATGCCTCATAGGTGTCCTAGGCCAAAAAATCATTCATAAAAAGCACACATATAGTATAACCCTTAATCATGGTAAACAACTCTAAACATGCTTTAAAACCCTTAATAATTTACCAAAAAATAATAGGCAACATAAATAGAAAATATTATTTCAAGGAGAAACCCTAATAATGGTTTCATGGAACTCTGACACATATATTCATCTTTACAACCAACGAATAGAATGAGACCATCTACATCATGATGTATGACTCTCCACGTCCAACATCGACTTGTAATTCAACCTAGAACATATAGATATAAAAAAAGAATAAATGATCAATCCATGATAACATGTTAGAGAGAACAAATCATGATGAAAAGATCTAGATGAATCAAGAGGTCACTGGGGGGATTCCAAAACATCTGACGGTGTTTGAATTATAGATCAGACAATGAAATAGGAGGCCACCCTATCTTTAGATCGCCTTGGCACTCCATTTGTCGAATGAAGGAGTGAGATTATGTCTGTCTAAGAACAATGATGCTACTTATTTATTCTAAAAAAAGAGTACATGACATGTACTTAAAACTACATGCTATGTGGTTCCATTTTATGTACGGTTCTTACTTAGACTACTACATGGCATGTATCAGAATTATACAGCGTGTAACCCCAATTACATGGCATTCACCAGGGATACGCAGTGTATTACCCACATTTTCCTCCAATTACATAATCAAAACCTAAAAAGATAATAAACCAACCTCAAGGGAGGAACCTATTTCTTATAATCAATATCAACATCCATTAAATGGAAAACAAAACTATTTATTGTGTGTACGGTAGACTACCACGCCATGAACCGATGTAATTTATTGTTTGTTACCAGCTTTCATGGAGGGATATAATGATTAATTTAACATATTTATGTGATATTTATGAAATAATTATATAATTATATAATTATAATATATAAAATATCTTCCTACCTTACAATCATTTTAATAACGATAACGGTGCTCGTGTGTAAGTGTGGACCGCCGACTCCACAAAGTGATGTGATAAATTTTCAATTTTATTTGGATATAGATCGTAATAAGGATTAATTTGAAGAATATATATGATATAAATGAAATAATAATGATTCTATAAATTTTATATGTTATCTAACATTCATTCATTCCATCCATTGAGAAAATGGAAATAATGTTCATTCATATGATGTACCGTCTCAATGAATGGTGTATTTAATTTTCTGCATATAACTTTAATGGATTACTCAAAATAAATATTTAATGAATATATATGATATTTATATCATTATTAATATAATGGATATGATGGATCTATGATCAAAATACAAGGACCAAAAATACTAAACCAAAACGTATATGAAAAACGAAGATATTATTACCAGAAACATGATCTTAACAATGAATTGTAAATAAAAGTGTAATAAAAGGTCGTAAGTAAATCATATATGTTATGATATATATGATTATAATTTTATAATATATTTTTAATAAACATTATTTATTATGTTGTAATATTTAACGTGTATAAATAAATTCAAGACTTGAGGTAAGGGATTTTCATCTCAAATAGTCATCATTGAGACATAAGGTTTGTTATGCACCAATCTTCTTTTATGAGGTTTATATAAAAAACACTAGAAATTTTATATTATTAATATATTTATTTTAATTATACTTAATGTTTTATTTAATTTTATTCTTCCATGGGTTTTATGAATCAATCATTACCAAAGCGGAAATGGATTTTCATCTCATTTTTATTTTCATGGGACACATTCCTCATTTACCACTTATTTATTTTGTGTTGTTTATACACACAATATTTATTTATTTTCTGATTATTTAATTAAAATTTATTTTATATACATATCCATATATGGTTTTTTATTTTATAGATTTTTGGATTCAAAATTTACCATAGTGTTAAATGCTTTATGTTACAATCTTGTAGTTTATCGTTGTAGTTTAGGGTTAAGTTCCAACAATGAAATATTACGATCCATATCTCATGAAACTCATGAATTTTATTATCCTGTTCTAATTTCTTTAGATTAAGCTTTTTTCCTTTCATTTTTATCTCTTTAAATACTCAAGTGTCAAAAATAATTTTTTGAACGAAAACCGACTATATTTCTCTCTTTGGTTAAAAATCATTTTTCTTCCATGTTTGTTTTCTCAAAAAATGATTTAGAGATAGTGTTTAATATTAAAAAATGAATATTTAAAGATATTTTCACCGATGTTTGAATTTTTAAAATAAGTTTTAAAATAAATTTTCTTATCATTTTCCAAACAATCATATTTTGAATTCTTATAAAAAATGTGAAAAGAATCTTCATTTTATCATAAAAGATATTAATTTTATTTCAAACCTTCATGAATACTAAATAATTTAAATATTTCCTTTAATTTTTTAAAATTATATATTCAATGAATATTTTTTCCTTAATATTTTCAATTTTTGGATTTTAAATAAGTGTTATCAAAGTGTAAAGGTTATTTTCAACAATAAATGTTACAAGTGATATTTTGAAATCATTTTACATCTATAATGAAATAATTTTACAATTCCAAATTTTTATTAGGGAATAAATCCAATGATTCAATACTTATTATTTCTATCGATTTTTTTTATTATGATGAATGACTTTTTATTAAACCTATTTCTTTTCTATGGGTTTTGTTAAGAGGAAATGTTTATGAAACTCATTTCCATTTCTTGGGTTATGAGATAATGAAATTTTTATTATATTGTTGTGAAAATATGTATGATTTTTATTATGTGAAGGTTTGGACAAATATATACCTCTAATACATTGGGTATTGATTAATGATCTATGATCTCAAATGGTACATTATAGATTATCCCAATCCCCAAAGATGGTAAATAGGAGGTTATACCAAAACCAAAATAGGGTATAAGAAAGAAGTTACATGTGTGGTTATCTGAATCCTAACATTATATGAATTTCCTGGTGGGTATGCTTTGAATAATATTTTCTATTCTTAACTGTATGTCAAAAATATATGTATTGTTGCAATTTTTTTCTCTCATGGATTATTTTGTTTGATTACTTTATGATTAATGTCTTGTGAAATGACATGATTTATTACATATCTCATGTTTATGATAAATTATATGAAGGGTTTGATTTTTAAATGCAATACTCATGTCATCTTACCCTTATTCTCAGGTTATATTGATATCTCCCTTATTTACACTTATCATACATCGGATCCCACCCTTTATAATGTTCCTTTCCACAGGTTATGATAAAATTTATTATGTATTATGTTTATAACAATGAATTAGTTATGAAGAACTTGGTGAAAAATATGTACATCACCTATGAACTAGTTATTTATGTATCCAAGTCTACCAAGGCACTAGACCTATATGATTCTGGTAAAGAATTTAATATTATGTATTGAATATTCATTTAATAATATGTAATATCTATGTATGAAAAGTGTGAGATGATTTAATAGCTATAAGATATGGTTTTAGTTAACCATGGGAATCAAAGATGATAAAAATTTAATGAGAACACTTTAAAAATGTAAAGTAATAGGAAAATGTCTTGGAATTTTACTATAGTATAGAAGGATTTATTTCCATGAAAATAAATATTTTCTAGATAATAAAAGTGTATTTATATCTAGCATAGTTTTAACTAGGGATAGTAACTATAAAATTTTAAATTTTTGCATTGAATCAATTGTCACCCGGTGCACAACAATGGGCATTGATGTAGACCTAGTTTTACACACCCGATGGATATATTTTGGAAGTTCAAAAACTATTTATGAAAAAATTGATGTATTTTAATAATGACCATGAATTAACTAGGTTATTCTTGAGGTGTCATATCTTGAAAAGAGGGTGTCTTGATTTAGACCTCTTATATGTAAATTTTATTGATTACATGGTTCTCCACTATGATTATTGTTGAATACACTATTATTTATGGTTTTAGTACATGGAAAAAACAACAAGGAACTATGTTAATGCTGAATGAATAGAAAAAGAAATTATTTTAGTCATGATAAACCAAACATTATGGGAGTTAGAATGAAAAAAATAATTATTATTGTAATAAAAATTTCTCTAGATATGAGTCATCCCGAACTTCTAAATTATGAAATGAGGTAACTACAATCTCTTGAGTCCTTTATTGGGAAATTTTCACCTTATTTTAGTGGTTTTGATAATCCACTTGTTAGTGAGAAATAGATTAGTACCATTACAAACATATTTTCTATTATGTAGTGTTTGGGGAATCAAAAATTCATTTGAAAATTGTTTTATTATAGGGTGAATCATATTAGAAGTGTAACGTTATCAAGAATATGAGGTTATAGGTTGAAATTTATCCGATTGATTGGGATGATTTTAAGAGATTATGTTTCAATATGTACTTTGCTCATATTATTCATATGAAAATGGAGAAGGAAGTCCTTAAGATAAAATAGAAGTATAAAGAATTTTTTGACACCTATTGGAAAAATTTTACATGACTTGTGAGTTAATCAAATGGTATTATCATCCAACCTGAATGTAAGGTTGATCTATTATTCATTAGATTAAAACAAATTCTCTAATGGGAATTAACCATAAGGGACTTCAGTAGATATGAATAAATAATTTTTCAAGGTATCAAAATGGAAATAGATATTGGAGTTACCCATCAATACTATGGATTTTATAAGAAAAGAATGATGGAATTAAATTAAAACTCTAAAAACCACGATTGATGGAAGATTAGATATACTCCATGAAAAAAGTTTGAAATTAAACATGGTATAAATTGTATTAATTGAGATAGTGAATGTTTTAATCGTGGAAAATATGTTCATCGAGTTGTTAAATGATGAAGTGTTAGGATGAATTTAGGGAATGGTTTGAATAAATAGAAAGCTCCACAGAATGATCCACCCACAATTTAGTGTTTCAAATTCATGGAGTTCAAGAATTTTGCTAGGATGTTCTAAAATCCTAGGGTTAAGGATGTGGTTAGACATCAAAAACCTCTTAAGATGAGAGATAGGGTGAAATATCATTAAATAAATATTTCTATTGTGGGTATAATAAATATGTGGTGATAGGTTCACTAACCATACACTCTTGAACTAATAATTTATTATTTGATTCTAGATATACCCTCTCATTTATATTTGATGAATTTACTAAGGGAAAAATAATTCCACCAAAATTATTACATACAAAATTAGAAGTTAAAAACCCAAATAGTACAATAACCACATCTAAATCCAAGTAATTAAAGGCATTTTTTATATTTCAAGACAACTTATGATGGTTTATAATTATGATGATAAATATAAACATATGATGGGAATCATATCAACTGTATGTGTCTTGATTCATATTAAAAAGGGGGTTTTATCTCATATTGTTATTGATAAACACACCATAACTGTTATACCTATTGAGTGGGAGTTTGTGGATGTATTTTTGAAATATTTTAAAAGTCTTTTTTAGAATTTTGATGTTGAGTTTCAAATAGAAATCATACCCACAGATATTATTATTTCAAACAATCCCTTTGAAATGGCGTAGATTGAGTTGCATCAATTAAAGAAGAAACTCTAGGAGAATATTTATAGAAGATTCATTCAAAAAGTTGTGTTTCCATGGGGTGAAACTATTATTTTTATTAGTAAGTAAGATGGATCAATGTGACTTTTCATTGATTATTTAACACCGAACAAGATCACAATCAATAATAAGTATCCTCTACCCCATATCAATGACTTGTTTTACTAGCTATATGGAGATAATTACTTTTCCGAGATTGAAATTAATTTCAGATATCATTAATAAATGACAAATAAGGATAATATGCACAATTCAACATTCCATACAAGTTATGAAAACTATTATTATAGAGTGATTCCATTTGGTATTACTTTTCCCCCCGATATCTTCCTGGATTTAATTAATAGGGTATTTAGAGATTACCTTGATCGGTTATTGGTAGTATTTATAGATGACATTGTTATTTTTTTCAAATATAATGGAAGATAATGAAGATCACATGAGGATTATACTGAATACCCTAAGGAAATAGAAGCAATATGTATAATCTACAAGGTGTGAATTTTGGTATAAGAATGTTTCATTTTTTGGTCATATAATCTAATGTGAGTGTATATTAGTGGATCTATCAATCATGAGGGTGTTAAAAATTAGCCCAGAAGAACCACAATGATTGAGATCCATAGTTTTATTGGTTTGGTTGGACATTATAGCCACATTTTTGAAATTTTTTCCAATATTTGTAATATGTATATCTAGTTAATTCGGAAGGGATCCATGTTTCTTTGGATACTTGAATATGAGGAATATTTCAATGAAAAGAATAGAAGGTTAGTTAGTAAACCTATGATTACATTACCAAAAAATGGAGAAGGGTTTGTAATATATATTTATGAATAATTTAAAGTATTTGGATTAATTATCAGGAATAATTATATGGTGGTAGATTTTGCCGCATGAAAATTGATGTTCCATGAGAAAAAAATACACAACTCATGATTTGAAGTTAGCTATGGTAAATTTTTCATTAATAAAAAAGAGGAATTATTTTTCTAGAGACTGGTGTTATATATATACTGATCATAAACGTTTATATTATATATCCAAAAAAATGGAGAATAATATGTACTATAGAAGATGGTTAGAACTAATTAAATATTATGACTGCTTGATACGTTACAACCCTAGGAATGAGAACAAGGTGGATGATGCTTTGAGTCAAAAGGATCAACATAGATTATCCAGGATATGGATAAAAATGATCAAATATTTATTTATTTGAAAAGTGTATATATATAAATCATGAAGTATGAGGATAAATATTATCTTTCTCAAATGAGTGTTCAACCATATATCTATGTGATGATTAAAGAGGCACAAAAAGAAGATGTAGATCTGTAAAAGATTTTAAGATATTTTATTGAGTTTAACCTTTGTTATAAACGAATGATAAGATTCAAGAACCATGTATGTGTTCCATCCATAAAAAATTGATGAAATGTATTTTATAGGAAACTTATAGTTCTTTGTTCTCTACTCATGCTAGAGGTACAAAGAGGTATAAAAAATTGAAAGAGTGTTTCTGGTGGGATGGCATAGGGAAATTTATTGTAGAGTTTGTGTATTTTAATCTATATATTTGAATGATAAGGCCGAGATATATAATTATAATAGGATGTTATATCCATTACCCATAACATAATGTTAATGGGAAAACATCTCCTTGTATCATTTTTCTTCAGACTCTGTAAAATATATAAAGGCATAATTGTATATGGGTTATAGTTAACAACCTTACGACGTCAGAACACATTATCACTATTTGAGATTATTTCCCTATGGATCCATTGTCTAGGGTCTATATTAAATAAGTTGTAAGTTTTCATGGAGTAAAACATTATATTGTTTCTTATTGGGATTTTTGGTTTACCTAAATTTCATGGAGAATTATCTAGTATGCTCTTCATACAGAATTGAATTTTAGTATCGTGTGTCATATTTAGATGGATCATTAGTCTAATAGAACCATTAAAACACTAAATAATATTCTTTGATATTATTATATATATTTTAAATGTGGTTGTGATCAATATATTCCTCTAGTTTCGTTTTCAAACAATAGTATCTTTCACTCAATTGTTCATATGGATCCTTTTGAGGTACTCTACGAAAACAAATGTATAACTCCAACATGCTCATTTTTAGTTGGATAAATAATTATATTGGGATGGGATCTAACTAAGGAATGTTATATAATATCATATAAATTCATTAATAAATCAAGTAATCTTATAGTTCGTAGATATGTTATGATGATAATCATCCGTATTATCTAGATTTTGACGATGGTGAGACGGTGATTCTATGAATTTATATATTGAATAAGATTTTGAGATTTGATAAGAAATAAAATTTTATCTCTAGTTATATTATCCTCTTTATGAATCTTGATCGAGTAAGAATCATATCTTATCACCTGGTGCTTCAACCGAACCTATCTCAAGTGCACGATTTGTTTTATATATATCTGCTAAGGAGGTGCACGCCAGATTCTTCACATGAACTGAATATAGAGTTCATACCACTAGATCATGGTATTTCCTATGATGAAAAACTAATAGATATTATAGATCATATTGAGAAATTACAATAAAATAAGACAACTCACCTGGTCGAAGTTTTGTGGTGAAACCACTAACATGAAAAAGCTAAATGGGATCTCAAGGATATGATGATGTAGATGTATCCTCAGTTTCTTATATCAAGTAATGTAATTTTTAAGGATAAATTAATATTAAGTTTATAAATTTTAACACTCATAGATTTTATGAATTTTTTTTTGAAATAGATTTAATTTTCGGGGCTTGTGTTACACATAATCCCAATATTTAACAAACTGCTATATATTATTAATAATATTATTTAAACATGAAAATTATAACCTAGCCATTAAATTTGTAATAATATATAGGAACGACCAAATTTTTAAAATTAAATATAATATTTTTATATAAATAAATCTTATTGATAAAAAGTACAAAATATTTAGCAAAGTCTTTATATGCTTCAAAAATACATTTTTCTCAAAAAAAATGTTTCTATTTGATTTTTTGAAAAAATAATACTAGTAAATTTTTAAAATTTTAGAAACAATATTTTAAAAAATGAAATCAATTTTATAATCAACATTCCAAAATCATCTTAGAGTTAATTTTTATAATTTTCGGAATAAATTAAATATTTAATCAATAGTGAAAAGTATATATTTTTATTGAAAATAACAATTTTTAAAGAATTTACAAGTTAAATACTATTTTAAAGTAGTTAATAATTAAAATTAGTTTAAATATTTTAGATTTAATCCATTTTATATTATTATAATCAAATTAATGTTGAATTTGTATAAAAAAATTTATATTTACGAAAACATTTCCTCTAGAAAATTATTTTCCCATCGCGTCTATTATAACAATAATAAATAATTTCATTTCCAATTATATGAATTTAATTTGGTAAAATAGATTCTATATTTGGAATTATAATAATTAATATTATTTAATTATTTCAACTTAATATTTTTCATAATGAATATTAAAAACAGTAAAAATTAAATATCATGGTCAAGGTTAAAATGGGTTTATCAAGTGTTAACTTAAAAAGATAAGGGTTAAAATGGCCTAAAAATGGTCTAAAGCCTATTCGATGGAAATATTTAAATATTATATATTCTATGTTTTAATAATTGTCCATTTCTTATCATTTTTTTCTCTATAAAACGTGTGTATAACATTTTATTTTAAAAAATTCCAAGAGTGTCCTCTCCCACACTTATAAATAGTCACCTCCTATACTCTCCTATTAACGATTATAAATAATTTTTGGTTCACAAAATATCTAATAAAATATAATTCTTTTTTACATACCCATATCCTACAGGTCTTATATTAATTAAGAAACCCTCTTAATAAGGGTTTTGTTGATAACATACGGAAACTTGTTAAATAATATGTATCTTTCTTAACTATGAATTTTTATTTTATATCTAATTTCACATCCCTAAAATCTTCAAAAAAATGTTGATATAACACTATAATTATATAAAATATTTTCATATGTAATTATTTTTATCTAATAACCAATATATATATCCTCCTCCATCAAATGGGAAATGAAATCATCGACCATGTTCATGGTAGACTACTGACTCGCGAACTGATGTAATTCATTTTCCATAAATACCATTCACAACTAGATATAATGATGGATTTAACATATTTACATGATATTTTAGACATAATTATATTTCCATAATTATAATATCACATATACCAAATTACATTCCAATCTGTTGGAAAACGATAATGTCGATCATGAATATGCATGGACTACCACCTCCATGATGCCATGTGATATGTTTTTCATTTTATATTGAAATGAAAGGTAATAAAGAAAGATTTAATTATTATATAGGATATATAGGACATAAAATTATTCTATAAGGTTTATATATTATTTACAATTCATTCGTTTCTTCCATCGAGAAAATGGAAATAATGTTCCTTCATATGTACGGAATACCGTCTAAATGAATAGTGGAATTCATTTCCTATCACTAATTTTTTTGATTACTATAAATATATAGATAGCTAATTTATATTATAATTTCATCATTATTAAAATATTATATATTATGGAATTTTTATCAATGTACAAGGATCAAAAATACCAAACCAAACCATACATGAAAAATGAAGTAGTTATTACCCAAAATGTAAATTTTAAAAATAATTTTTAATAAAAAGGAATTAAAATGTCATTAGTAAATATTATATGGTCTGATATATATGAGTATGGTATTTTAATATATTTATAATAAACCTAGAATTATTATACAGTTGGTTAAAATGTGTAAAAATAAATTCGTGGCTTAGGGTAAAGGATTTTCATCACAAATTTTCTTCTTTGAGAAATAGTTATGTTTTGAAGCAATATTCATTTATGAGGTTTATATACAGAACCTTTGAAAATTTTTATCATTAATTTATTTATTATAATTATATTTACTATTTCTTTTAAAATTATTCTTCTATTGGGCTTATAATTATAAAGTTACGAAAGTGGTGGGGGGTTTTCATCTCACTTTTATCTCTGTGGGTCACATGCCATATTCACCACTTGTTTATTTTTTGTGATGTATATAATTCAATGAAATTTTCTCATGTGATTATTATCATGAATATTATGTGATAAAAATATCCATATAAGGTTATTTATTTTATAAGGCTTTTGATCCAAAAGTTGCCAAATTTTAAAAAGTTTTATGTTACAATCTCTTTGTTTATCGATGTTCTCTATGTTTAATTTATAAGGATGAAATATTATTATATGTACCTCAAGAAACTCCTGGATTTTATTCTCATATACTTATTCTTGGATTTTAAAATTTTTCCTTTAATTTTCCTCTCTTTTTGTACTCAAGAGTCCAAAAGGGTTTTTTTATAAAAAACTGAATTTATTTATCACTTCGATCGAAAATAACTTTTCATATATGTATATTATTTTTAAAAATGTTTTAATGAAGGCTTATATTGTTAAATAATAATTATTTATATAAAATTTTAACCATAATTAAATTTTTATAATATTCGTTAAAATGAATCTTCTTTTCATTTTTTGAATAACGATCTTTTGAATTTTTACCAAAAATGTCAAAGGAATATTTATTTTAAAGTGTTCATCATGACTGGTATTTTCTAACAAATTAACCAATAAATAATTTAAATATTTTTTTTAATTTTTTTATTTTTTGTTTTAAAATAAATTATTTTATTTAATATTTATTAAATTTTTATATTTTAAATAATTTTCTAAAAAGTGGAAAGTTTTTTCCTTCAATAAATGTTTCATGTAATCTTTTAAAATCATTTTCCATCTAAGAAAAAAAATCCTTTGATGTTTCATAAATTTTACATTGTCTATGATCCAATAACACAATAAATATTATTTATATCAATGGATTATGGATATGATGAAGATATTTTATGTAATATGTTTTTCTGATGTGTTATGAAATCATAAAATGTTTATGAAACCCGTTTCCATTTCTCAGGTTATGATATGATGAATGTTCAATGATATTTTCGAAAACATATGTATGAATTTTATTATGTGATAGGTGGGTACTATATAGCACACTAATGAATTGTGTAATGATTAATGTTATATGAGATCAAAGGTACACTAAATTTTATCACAATACCAAAAAAAGGTATATGGGAGGTTATCCCATTCCTGATGAAGGTACACAGGTTGTTAGAAAAATCATAACATGTTATAAATTTCTTGGTGGGTATACATGAAATATAGATTTATACGACTAATTGAATTCCAAAAATCAATGACTTATTCCAATTTTATGCCCTTATATCTATGTTATTTTATTCATTTATTGTTCATGTCTTATCAACTATCAAGTTTTATTCATTCACTCATGTTTATGACCTATGATATGCAAGGTATGATGTTCAATGTTTATTCTCGTGTTCTCATACCCTTATGATCGTGTTTTGTTGATATCATGCTTATTTAACCTTACTAACAGTCTAAACTATCTCTTTACTTGTTTTATTTCCCTAGGCAATTAAGAGTGGTATTATGTATGATGTTTCTAATAAGGGTGCAAGTTTCGAAGAACATAGGGTAAGATGATGTAGTTCACCTATGAACCAATGTTTTTGTATCCATTTTTTTAAAAAAATAACTAGACATATATGATTATATAATGGATAGTTATGTTATATACTAAATAATATTATATTAAGATGTAATATCTATTCATGAACATTGTGGGTCACTATATGTTGATCTTTCTTCAACTTCCCACTACTGTTATTTTGACAGTGTCTTCTTATTCTATCACAAATACTTGAGCTTATTATAATATGTAAAAAAAATATAGATGCATGAAAATTTTGACACCATTTCATTTCATTATACTATATTAAGAATCAAAATAGGTTTTAGTAATCTCATGTTATCTTCAGGTAGTATTAGAAAATCAAACATGATATCTAATTTATATATTCTAAGAGGCATATCATCTATATATCATCCTTTCAAAACAATAATCTTGGATGCGGTATAATACCTTTCTGATATATCATGGTTAATTACTATAATATAGAAGGAGAGGTACAAATTAGTAATCCTGATAAAAAAACCAGGTACATGAATAAGATGACCCATAAAATTTCATATCATGTATTGTAACTCATGTTTTTTTTGTAATAATGAATTCATTTATAGATACCATTTTGAAATATCATTCAGGGGTAAAAATAGTTTTTTTATCGTATCACTTTTTCAACATCCTAAAAAATAAATTAGGGACCAAACTCTCTAGAGGGAATGTTATACTACCCTTTATGGTAGATTCAATCCTCTTTCTCATAAATACCCCGCACATGCTTACCTCATATGTCCTAATTGAGGATGAATATATAGTTGAGCTTGGATGACTATCCTTGTGATGGTCTTATAGCGTCAATATCCAACTATGTTTGATTTGTCACATTTTTTCACTGTAAAGTTACATTGAGAATATAGTCACCCTTCCACTGCATAATAGTATAATAATATTACAATGTTTGGAATAATTTTCCAAAACATAACTTCAATAATGAGTATATAAAAGTCCACAGATATCAGAATATTTACTCTTCTAATGTCACTCACAACACTCAAATCATTTCAAAAAATAATAATTAAAAAGATCAAATCCATTTTTGAATATTAGTTTACAGGTACTCTCCCAAACACCAAATCATTCATATTATCTTTAAATTTATTTTGTCCCATTACTAACCTTCCTTTTTAAGCTTCTTTAACTTCATCCCATTCATTTTATATTCTACAAATTTGAAACTAGTGGGATGGAAATTCTTTAACACATTCATCATATAAATACAATACTAATAATTATAAATCCCCACCGAAATTAAATTACTTCAAATATCTTTTTTCTATTCAAGTAAATGAATCTACAAAATTCAAATGGTAAGGGTTTTCATTTTTACATGAGAAATAACATGAAACATCAAACTAAATTCCAAGATGTTTCCACTAATCTTATTTTTCATTATAAAAAATGACAACATGCTTTGGAATACTTCTCAAAACTATTAAGATCTTCCACTATAATCCAATTCATTACTATTCACATCATATTACTATGAATCTTCTTTAGAAATCAAAAAACATTAAAAAATAAAACATAGTAAAAGTTTCCTAAAAACATTCAACATTATATTTATTTTAAATACCTACATTTTTACATATGATTTTTAATTTCATCCTTTATTCCAGTTCAAATTTGGATCTCAGTTTTTCCATTAAGTTCCAAGTGTGACTGCTTATAATATTTGAGAAAATATTTTGTTTTCATATTTTCATGAGGTTATTAATTAGTTCCATATAAGAGTTTTTTTTGAGAAATTTAGATTTTTGGGTTAGAAGATTGAGGTGCATGATTGGTGTATGGTTTTTCACAGTATGCATTATTCTCTACATAACCATTTGGTATGTTAGAGTATTCTAATAGAAGTTGTCACACAAATTCTACACAACAAGTCAGTCAGCGCAGTCTAACCCTGTAGAAGGTTCCTCTTATACTGAGAGGGGAGCACGATCACCGCATATTTTGACACATAGTATAGAAAAACTATGCCCCTGCCCAAGTTATTAAAAACTAGAAATTTCCGAAACTTCCCTCCTTTGAATTTAACCACAAAATACATAAACTCATACCCCACATAGAATTTCTACCCTAGGAACGCCTTCCCCTTCCTCTCCTCCCTATTGGGATTCATTTTGGAGGAAAATTTGGTATAATTACTCCAAGATTATTTATGTGTATTCATTATTCTCATGTTTTCATCTATTTTCTAAGGTTTCTATCCTTCTTCCATGGGTTTCCTTATCTCTAGCAGGTTGGGTAGTCTTTTTAAAGTTTAATATTTTTATCTATAGGTCCATCTTGATGTTATTGGTTAAATATTTCCTTACATGGGTCTTATATTGGTGTGTCTATGGTTTCACACCAATTTCTAAAACATTCTTTATTAGAGGTAGGTGGTTTCATTCCATAGCATTGTTAGAATATTTTAATATGATTTTCTGTGTTTCTTGACATGTTTAGTAATTTAATTTTCTAGTGTGAAATATATTTTTGAAGTGTTTCAGCATGTTTTTATGATGACAATGGATTTTCTAAATGTAAAGGTTATGTTTGGGCATATTTAATTTTGATGATTTCTCAAAAAGAATTTCTTTCATTGTGTGTAAAGTGATAAATTAGATTTCAAATGGATTTAAAAATGTGAATAAGTTTTCTAAGAAAACTGTAAATTTTTTAATATCTGTTTTCTTATTATAAAACTTAAGTGTATGTTTCCAATTGATATATTGATGCAAAGCATGATTTGAAATGGATTTTAGGCGAGTATTTCTTGAATGTTGGTTTTATAAAAGAAATGGGTTAGATATTAAGGGTTTCCCGTTGTTATTCTACTTGAATGTACATTATAAATTGTGTCAGTGATTTTTGTTAAAAAATTTAATAATGTAAAATGTGTTTGTAAATGGTTTTGGTGTGTGTTTGGATATATAAAATGGACTTGGTAATGAAAGTTGTAATTTATCATGTATATTTAAATTGATTGGAATGTGTGCAAGTCAATGATAAGACCTATGTGATATGTGAGGAATAAAATTGAGCACAAAGGGAATCCTAGGTGAATATGTGGATGGACTAGGACTATTATGCTAGTGATTATGATGTGGAAAGACATGATTTCACTTAGTTGGATTGATGTATACAAGAGTATGTAAACTATGATTTTTGGAGACCATAATAATTTTGGATGTAATCCTTTCTAGTGGCTCATGCATGGGGAAGTTGTTCAGTGTGGTTTGTATACAACATTTCATTGAGATATGATGTTCCTAGTTACCCACTAGTGATATTTAACATAGGGATTTCCCATGACACAGTTCTCTCTTGTGATATTGTAATTACCATCGAAATACAGAGCAATTTATGTTTTATTTTAGAACAAAACATGTTTCCCCTTGAAAACTTCCTTCCTTTAAAATGATTCATATAAAAGTGTTTTACTAGATATGTTTCAAAACATTTTTTATATTATTGCATGTTAATTTGTATTTTATTATTGTAGCATGGAATATCCTTTGTGGGTGGCATCCTATTGGTCTTTGTTTGACACCCTTATATACCTTTGGGTGTACATAGATCTTGTTATGTTTGAATTAGGTAAAAGAAAAACTTATGTAGGTGGTGATTCAAGTTTCTATTGGTCTTCCTTATGCAGTGTTGGTGGTGGTGATGGGTTGAGGATGTTGCACCTATTACCATACATATTTTTTTTGGGTCACGGTTATTCTATTTTTTCTATCTCAATTAGATTTTTTAAGTTGTAAACTTGAATAAAAATAACTTTATGCCTTTTTTGGTTATATTAATTCAGCCTTGTGATGTTGCTATCAGTGGTTGTTTATGTTTATGGAATCAGGTGAAATAATTACAAAAGTATTCTATTGATGCTCAAGCATTAGTTTCTATCCTATGGGCATGAATAACACCCTTCGTTCCATGTATGGGTCAAGTAGCTTATTGGGCTAGATGGAACCCTATCATAGTTTGTGAAAAAATCGTATTAGTTTAGGTCATGCTCTTTTTGGGTCACATATCTAAGGAGGAGTCTGGAAATATTGAATCTAGGACTCTTAGGGCTTGTTGTTCTGGTTACGAGTAGGGTGCCTAACCAACACACGTCACAGCATTACTCGAGTTACCTTGGTAAGTAAGGTTTCTTTGGGTTTCAGTGATTCCAACTTGTTTTTGTGTGTTTAGAAATGAAAAGAGAGTTGGGATAAAGGTCACACTATGGTCACAGGGCCTAGCAAGACATGTGGAGCTGAGTTCATGGTCCAATAATATTCTTAATTATGGTGGTGTGATTGGCATATTGATTCCAACCATATGACTAAGTAAGCCATCAAAACCAGTTTCTTCTAGTGAATTGTTTTTGTGTCATCTTGGGTTCTGAAAATGGTTTTGAAAATCTATGTCTATGAATTGTGAAAAATGGATTTTAATGTGGTAATAGTTTAGTTTTGGGAAGGTGGTAAATAGATTTTATGAATCATTTTGAAGAGAGCTTTAGAAATGTGTATTTTTATGAAAGGGTCTTTGTGCGAATGAGGATGATTTTAATGAGAGCAGATCTCTAGGATTTAAAAGTGTTATTATTGAAATGGTTTGTTGGATAAACGAATTTTTATTTTGAGAAGTGTTTTGTATTTTTTATGTAGGGATTATTTTGTTTTTAATTAAATGGTATTTGGTTAAATGAGTTTTTTATGTCACTGAATATATTTAAAAATGGGATTTTTTGTATTTTGGGATGGAATATATGGAATTTTATTTGGATAAAGAATGAAGTGGTTTAATGCACTGTGATTGGAAACTACTTTTGACTTAGTGGTGACTGATATTTTGATATTTTTTGATGAAATTTGATATATGAAATGAATTGAGAAGGTTGAAAAGTGGGTTAATAAATTGTTCATGAAAAGTTGAAATGTTTTTTTATCCATTGTTATTTAAAGGAGTGTCAACATGCATGGATATATGTGAAAAAGTGGATGAGTTCTTGGTGTGGGATATGAATATGAATGTTTAAGACTCTATGGAAGATCACTTGTGAGTGTGAAACCCACTAATCTACCTTCTTTTCTAAAGTGATTTTATAAAGATTTGTGGTGTTTGATAAACTGTAGTTGTATAGTGTGTATCTTTATTATTTGAGAATATTTCTTACGATGTCTTTTGGGGTTGGGAACCCATTTCATTTGAATGGTGTTTAATGTTTAAATTCATTTCATTGAGTTGGTTTTGTGATAGTGGATACTGGATTCTTTTGAGAATGGTTTGGGTTGTTCTTGAGTTGGTCCATGTATATTTGATGTTTTCTCATGGAATTTTATGGTCGATGGATCCTACTGGATGGAGTTCATTGTCTCCTTTCTGCTATATGAATGCCCCCAAAGTGATTATATGGACAATATAGTGCAACCACAGGTGTTTCACCATTGACTGACCCACCAATTGATCAACTCATAGTGTTTCTTCTTGAGTTTTGGAAGTTTAATCCTCCTTTATTTTATGATAATGTGAATATTCCCAAAGCAGAAGGGTGGATGTGGAAATTTGAATGGTATTTTAGTTTCCTTGAATTTTTTGAGTCGTTATTGGTGGAGTTTTTTACCTCCATGTTTAAACGTCCTATCTGGAAGTAGTGAAGGGAATTCTTGTGAAGATAGTGGAAAGAGGCCTATGGCTATTGGTGTTATCATCAATCGTAAAAGGACCTTGGAGCTTTTATTGGTTTCTTCTAATCAAGGGATCATGTTGTTCTATTAGTGTGAAAAATATGGTAATAATAAGTCTTTTTATCTATTTGTAGAAATAGTACGTTGTTTGGGGATCTTTTTAATGTCCCTTTCAATATATCTTTTCTTAGTTAGAAATAGTCATGTCTGATGGAATTTTGTGGTGTCATGTTTTCTTTCAAATGAAAAAGGGGATGCTTTCAAATCATTCAACAAATTTTGTTTTAATGGAGGTGATTTTTTGTTTTAGAAGTTTTGTATTCCGACATTTTAAATAAAGGGTTCTTTTGTGTGTCGTTGTTTTCATTGTTTCTCATTAGGATGAAAAGGTATGATACATGTGTATCTTATATGTCCCGGTCATGGTGAAATAACCATGTTGAGGTGATGTAATTTATGTTGTATATTGTTTTATTTTGGTTTGAAATTCAATGTTGTGTGGTCTTTCATGAAACCAATGGAATGTTCTCTAGCTACAAATGTTCATCTCCTGACCACGGCGTAGAAGATGCTTCAGGATATTAGGGCTTAATCCAAAGATCATTAAGTGAACCATTTCAAACATTTAAAAAAAACTGATCATGTGAGGAACCTAGATGCATCTCTATCCTCCACCATTTAGGTGTGAATAGTTTAAGGTTTCTTTTTGTGGTTTTATTTATTTTTGTTAGCCCTCCTTAATGAAAAATGATAATGGTTTTATATTCATGTAATTTCATTGGTTGTTCCTTCTGTCATTCAAGATTCTTATTGGTTTTCCTAGCATGGGTGACCCTTGGAAATCTGTTTTAGTGTCTATTTCATTGGGTTCCACCATCCCTTCCCCTAGTTGGGGGAATCCTTTGGTTGGTGTGGAAGTTCTTTGGTTGGTTTTATGTTTGATAGTTCCTAAATTTTGGGGAGACCCAAAAATTATCTTATTGTAGTTCCTACTAATGTTGTTTGATGCTAGTTAATTTATAATGGTGGGGATCCCCTTATTGTGTTAGTCACTTTTAGTTGGTTCATCATTGTGGGGAGTCCATTTGGGCCTCCCATTTAGAAAATCTAGTTTACACTCTAGTGTGTCTTGGTATTAAAAAGTTTTTTTTGGAGAGTTTTTCTTTGAGTTTCCCTTCTGAGTAAATATTGGGATTGGAGTGTACCAAATAGTTTGTTTAAGAATGGTTTTAGAAGTGTTGATGAGATGATTTTTGAGTCTTTTTTTTCATTTCGAGTAAATTGGATGAGTTTCATTAGATTATGTTTTAGGAGTTATTTTCATGATAGGTTGGATTGTGCATTGTGATATTTCATTTTTATTTTGATCGATAAACTGGACATGTTGTCGATTTTTGGGGGAAGAACATGTATGGTGGGGATAACATTCTGGCCTCCAAGGTTAAATATTATGAATATTTCTTTATTCTTGTGGTATTCTTATTTTATTCCTATTTGATGTTCATTGAGAAAATCCTAGTGCCATGAAGGAGTATCACTTTTTATTTTCAGATCAAACCATGGAATGAATTTCTGGGTTCTGAAAGTTTTCATGTTAGGGAGAGTTGTCACACCCAGGTTTAATTTTTGTCATTTGTTTCAGTTCAAATTTAGATCTTAGTTTTCCCTTGAGTTTTGGGTACGAAGAGTTTGATTTTTTGAGATGATCTTTTTATTGTCTCTAGTACCAAGGATATTAATTAGTTTCCACTAAGTGTTTTTGGTAAAAAAAAATATAAGTTTTAGGGATGGCATATTGAGGTGCACGATTGGAACACAGTTTTTCAAACCGTGCACCATTATATAGGTAATCGTGCGATAGGTTGGAGTTTTAGGAATTACGTTTCCACACAGATTGAACACTGTAATTCAAGCCATGTGATATATCCATGAGGTAGGTGCCTCTTATATAAAGATGGGATCATGGTTATTTCTTAGTTTGAAAAACCATGCGGGAAAACCATCTTCCTATCTATATCATTACAAATTTCAATTTTCTTAATCTATCATCCCTAAAATTTATCCCCAAAACACCCAAAATCATCCCCCACTCAGTATTTATGCCCTAGGTGTGCCTCTCATTCCTCTCTACTCTCCTGGGATCCATTTTTCTGGAAATATTTGAATGATTTATCCACGATTCATTAAGTAAGTGTCTTTTTCTCTTGATTCCCCCTCTTTTCTATTGTTTCTATCCTTCTTCCTTGGATTATATTATCTTCAATAGGTTGGTTAATCTCTTTAGGGTTGAATATTATTCTTTAGGGTTCAATATTGTTGGTTTTGGTTAAATCATTCCTTACTAGGGTATTATCGTGGTGCAGTTGCAGTTTCACACCAATTTTAAAAAATTTCTTCATCCGAGGTAGGTAGTTCCATGGAATATCATTGTTAGTGAATGTTAATATAATTTTTTGTGTATCTAGACATGATTATAAATTTAATATTGTGGTGAGAACTATATTTTTGAAGTGTTTTGGAATTTTTTAATGATGAAAGATATTTTTCTAATGGGAAAGGTTATGTTTGTGCGTGTTTCATTTTGATGTTTTCTCAAAAAGGATTTTTCGCTTGGTGTGGAAAGTTTTAAATTGGATTTAAAAGGGATTTAAAGATAAAAAATTATTTTTTAAACTAAATATGAATTATTTTATATTTATTTCTTTTTTATTCACCTTAGTTTAACTTAGCAATTTTTTTAAAGATGAAAAGCATGATTTGAAAAGGATTTAAGGTTTGTATGGAAGGAATGTTTGTTTTATAAAAGAAATAGGTTGGATTTTATTTGTTACAAATTTTTATTCTCCTTAAATACACTTTATAAAGAGATAAATTGTTTTTTTATAAAATGTTTGAATGGTGTTAAAGGTGTTTCTAAATGGTTTTTGTTTGGGTTTGTACATTTAAAATGGTTTCAGTCATGAATGTGTTAATTGATTATGTATATTTAGATATATAATCATGTGTTCATGTGAACGTTGTTATATATGAAATATTTTTGGAATGAACTTGAGAACAAAGGGGATCCAAGGTGACTAAGTGGATAGAATAGGACTAGTACACTAGTGATTTAGAAGTGGAAAGACCCCGTTTCACATAGCTAGATTGATGTTTACAAGAATAATTAAACTTTAATGATTGGTGACCACTAGAAATTTAGATGTAATCCTATCTAGTGGATCATGTTTGAGGTATCTATTCAGTGTGGTTTCTATACCATATTTTTTCAGGATACTATATTCCTTGATACCAATTAGCGATAGTGTCTATAGGGATTTACTATGACATAGTTCTCCCTTGTGATATTGTACATACCATCGGTATGCGGTTTACATTTTGTTTCCATTTAGTGGAAAGAATGTTTTCCTTTGAAAATTTCCTTCCTTTGAAATTTTTACTCTAGAAGTGTTTTACTAAAAAAAATTCAAAGGATTTTATATAAATGTGCATGTTAATATTCATTTCAATGTTTTAGAATGGAATCTGTTTATTGGGTGGAATCATAATTGGATTTTTATCAAACCCTATATATATCATTGTGTGTATTTATATATTTTAGTTTTTGACTCAGGTAAAGGAAAGATGTATTAAGGTGGTGATTTTGGATTCTAGTTGTCATCTCGAATCAGTGTTGGTGGTGGTGTTGTATTGAGGTTTTTTCTCCTCTTATCACATAGAGATTTTTTTATAAGGACTATTTCAAACTGTTTTGACATATTTGGGTGTTTTTTTATGTTTTGAACTTGAATATAATAATCATAATTCCATGTTTGGTTATGATTATTCATCCTTGTGATGTTTCTACCATTGGTTGTTTAAATTTATCAAATCATGTGAAATCATTCCCAAAGTCTTTTGTTGACACCTAAGAACTAGTTTCCTGCGCGTGGGGATCAGGAACGCCCTTCGGGACATGCCATATGCCGTGTTTGGTGTCGGGTAGGATGGAACTCCGATCTGGTTCATGAAACATAGAAATAATATGAAAATATATGAAACTAAATCCTTTTATATTCTTTCTGAAAAATCTTCTTCCATGTATCCCACTTTCTCATTACCTTTCATTTTCTTCTCTAACCCTTATTGATAATTAAATACAAACTAAGAGTGTTTTTTATCTACTTATACTTAAGAAGTCTTCGATCAACCATTCCAATCTATGTATATATAATCTATACTGATATAAGGGATGAAAGAGGGTTGGATTTTGACATCAATGTTTTTCATGATAAAGAAATTAGATACCAACCGAAATTAAACTACTTATCATATTACTTATGATATTTCCAACTATTTTTAATCTGAGAGAATTAATTGATACAAATTTCTAAAAATACCCACATTGAATATATCAACCTGAATTATTTTACTCACTATAAAGAACACAGATAAAAACATTAAAGTAAAAATTGAAATATTTAATTTTATAAATAATCATTGAATCTTATTCAAAGTTTCACTTTCATGGAATTGATTAAAAATATCCCCCACCATAATATTTAGACCTAATATTTAAAATAATGTATATGAGAAAATGAAATCATACCTTTTTCACAAATCTATTCCAAGAACCATTAATGAATTTATATTTTTATGAATTAATACTTATGGTGAATTCCCAAATCATTCTACACTTTTCTCCTCCCCAAGGATACACACAACTTCTCTTCATCAATACTGATCCACATTTTCTAAATTACTAATTATTAGATTAATGTTAATATGGGAATCTTAAAATCTCTAACCATTTTTAAATATTTACCATCTTCATCAAGGATGATCATTTTATAAATTTTCTTTTGAATAAATGATAAATCATTCCAGTATGGTGTCATATTAATTTAGATGACTTGTTTTTTTTTAAAAACTGTATGCAAACTCCACTTCTCCCATTGATAACTGGCATCACCTTCACATACCTACATAGAATGAAAAAAATAGAATTATATATTATTGGAATAAAATATAACTCAGGGGTATTCATTGTGAACAAAAACGTTGTAAATATTTTCTCAACCAAAATGCTCTATTCTTTCCAGCTTTATCCTTGAAATTTTCCTTTATTCACGGACATATATATTTCAAATCTATATTTAATTTTGGTATAATGGACTTATATACTAATTAACATTATTTTTAGGGGATATCTACCTTATTTAATTTAACAATTATGAATCATTAATGAACAATAGAACTCTACACTGTTTAAAGATTTCATCTCAGTTTGAGAGGTTTTTTTGACAATCTATTGAGTTGTGTTCATCCACCTCTCTCATCCTACACATCTTTTTTGAAAGTCAGAATTTATTATTTCTTGAAAACCACTCTTTAAAAGTTTCTTCTTCACATATAACTTTTTTGTCACTTTATAACTATGGTTTACTTGTGTTTCGTTCATATTTCACTCATTTTCTAAATTTATTAACCAAATAAACATACATTTTTTTGGTATATGGGTAGAGATTTTGGAACTTATTCATGTATTTTTATGAATTTCATTCACTAAATTAGTCAATTTGTTTCATTCTAGGATCAATATTTTATTTTTTAGTTGGTTTCACCTACTAATACAAACATTCATAGATTTTTTTCATGAGTCCATGATATATCCACCCTTTCCAAAATAGATACAGAACTTCCCTTTTTCTTCAACTCCATTTTTTAATTCCTTGGATTTTTTTTATAATTGCAAAATAATTCTATTTTTTCCCAATTTTAACTCATCATACCTTTTTAAAAAAATTATTGAAAATAATTTTTTTTGAGTTTTTGTCTCTAGAAATTTTCACATTGAAGACTTCATTACTTTATTCTACACCAATAATCTTATTTATTAAATTTCACATGATTAATGATAAGTTGAGTTGATAATGTATGATATATCTCTATTACCACAACCATTTAAACTACCATATATATTTCTATGTTTTTCTAATCTATTTATAGAATAAAAATTTATTTGATTAATTTGTTGAAGTTACATAAACTCAAGCTTTATCCCATATATTGTAGAATTTATTTCATATTTTTGAATTAACCTACTATATAAACACTATAATTATTTTTACCCAAACCTATTTCAAAAATAGTAGTACCCCATAAATATTGATATTATTTTTTGAAGCATATGTTATCTAAACATTATTTCTTGATTTATTTTGGAATTCTTATTAGCTAGTTGGGATCATTTTGTGGAATAATTCCTTATATACATTATTTTATACACCAATTACATATCAGTTAATCAATTATACTAAATTTTTTTGGAAGATTTATATAATTAAAATATCATTATTCATGTAAACATATGATATAATTACCCGATCTTTTCATACATAGATATTATATCTTTTTAGATTAATATTCAATACATAACAATATTATCCATGTTAGAACAATAAATGTATATAGTCTTTAGATATTAGATACAGATTATTCTTATTTTCAAAAAATTATTCAATGTCCACCACAAGTATATTCTCACATAGTAATCCTTTTAGGTATACCCTACATAATCCTTTCTTCATCACAAGGGAATTGAAACATAAGAAATGGTGAGCATAGATGAAAAGTAATGGAAAACACATGAGATATCAGTCCATGATAATATGAATGAATAATGCATGAATAAGGTTATGTGACCATGAACATAACTTATGAAGTTTATACCCAACCATTAATAGATTATAAACAAGATTCATGAAATAAACATTATCATTTTAGAAAGCATGGATAATAAGAGTGTTAAATCATCATAAATCAATCATGAACTATAAAATCATCTCATAAAAGTGTGTCAACATTATAAATTCAAAAACAATCTTTCATATGTCATATTTACTAGAAATACCATCAAAATATTGGACCAGGACACACCTATTTCCTGTAGTTGAATAGGATTCACATGTTTTCCACTATGGATCAAGACCATCAACTTGTTTCCCATTGTTATCCCATGATATATTAAGAATTACCCAATGAATTTTAGTGAAATATGGGTCCCAAAAATCATATAATAAAAACATAATTTTTTATACCTGATGATCATAAATTATTCCTCATATCAAAATCCATCAAATGAAATGGAATTTATAATCATTTCATTATTTTATAACTCATGTAAAAGAAATTGGATTAAAAAATATTTTATATAGAATAACTCATGGAAAAGAAACATGCCTCATAAAAATCATGTCATCATAAGAATAAATCATACAAAAATATAATATTTATTGTACCCTTGGATTATATAACCTATAAATCATATTTAAAATCAAATAAAGTTTTATTAGAGGTAAACTAATTCTTAAGTATCAATTCAAACAATTCTTGGTAAAAATATCTTTTATATTTGAAATCATTCTTTTCAAAATCCTAACGATATCAAAGGAAAAAATATTCTTAGATAACAACCATGTAATTTTGTATATGATGTTTCAAATAATTTAGGCATCATGACGGCAAGAAAATATGCCCATGTTGTATAAGATAAAAAACATTATATTCATATTTTTTCAGAAAAGTCACACTATAACATTTGGAAAATGACAAAATGATTCCTTTAATACCATTTAGTAAAAGTAAACACATCGGTAGAAATAAAATATATATTTTTTGGAAAATATTATAAATAAATTTGATTTTTTTTTGTAAAACATGGACATGGAAGATAAATATTCTCCATTTGAGACATAAATGTAAACAATCCTGAATAATGATTAAATTTTCAAATAAAACCTTGACACCTTTATAAGTTTTGAATCGTAATCCCCATGAAATGAATAAATTTAGATGGATAATTATAACCCATAATTTTTATAAGAATAATCATAAATTAAATATATGGTCATTATATACACCACACAAAAGAAACAAGTAGTGTATAATTCATGTGTCCCATAAAAATGAAAGTAAGATGAGAATCCCTTACCTCATTTCATTCCATTATTCATTAATTTTCAAGACTCATGTATAATAAATATGGATTTATTAAAAATTTATTCCATAACCATAATTCTATTAAGTTAGGATTTATTTATAACATCTTGTCATCCTTTTATTAATAGTTGTTTTTGTTAAAATCACTATTTAAGATCATAACTACTTTTTTTACGCATGTTTCAGTTTTGATGTCTTTTTAATTATAATTATATTTATGTATCATCTTTTCCATAAATTTAATCATGTAATTATGATAATATATAATGATTATATTCATATTTATAATCATTCTTATAATGTAGAGATAGAAAATTGAATTACACCATTATTGGATATTATAGAACTTAAATACGCATGAATACTATTTTCATTTTTTGATTGATGGAATAATAATTCACATTTATAGAAAGGTATTGGTGTCATATATATCATATATATTCATTAAACCCATCATAATTTCCTTTTCTAATTATGTCGATAAAAAATGTATTGTATTGCTGCGTGGAGACCATTAGTCATATGT
Organism: Viscum album; assembly: GCA_963277665.1. NCBI lineage: Eukaryota > Viridiplantae > Streptophyta > Magnoliopsida > Santalales > Viscaceae > Viscum > Viscum album. The sequence goes on from OY728130.1 coordinate 2,022,299,397, forward strand.
ATGCACGATCAATAATTTCTCTTCTTATTTGATGGAATCATGGTGTATAATCGTATTTTAAAAATAATAATTATATAAAATATTATTTAAAACACTAAATTTTTTATTTTATGGTAACATCATATATTTAGAGGATTTAAAGAGGATTTGAAAACAAAAATCATTGATTAGAGCGATTACCCCTTCTTCAAAACATATACTTTAGATCTCCTATAAAGAATCTAGGGTTGTTCTTCTGAGAAGAAAAAAACCAACTTAAATGTGTATATTGAAGTTTAGAAGAGAATGTTTTAGGTTATGGTCGACGAGGAAGTCTCAAAGTGGTTTGATGAATTGTGGGAGAACGTTCTTTTTTATAATTATGGTAATGATAACTTTTGGAAAATCTCAAAATATTAATTTATAATAAATTATTTTTTTATAAAAATAAAAATATTATACATGTATTAGAATATAAGATAATATAAGTTTGTAATATAATCATCCAATATATTTTTAAAATGTTTTTGTGTTATTTTAAACCTTATCATTTTGATTAACTATTAGTTAACTTATTTTAATTTTAACTACATTAACAACATTTTCAATATTAAAAGGTTTTAATTTTTTCTTATATATAGTCAATTGGACCATAAATGAAAAATTGATGAAATTTTAGACCATATGAAATATAGTTTTTAAAAAACTATTTTCATTTTTAGAAAAAAATTAATAATATATTAATCAGATAAATTTCATTATTATCAATTTTGACACTATTCACAATTTGACTTTTTGAAATAACAATACAACATGTAAAGTTAAAAAAAATTATTTTATTATATCATAATCATGTCAGGGTTATCTATACATTTCTTTGATCTTTTTAAATAACTTTATTTGTACTAATTTTAATATTTTTGAAATCACTTTTTTTATTTTTTACTTTAATTGAATAATTACTCCATCAACATTGTGTAAGAATTTAGGTTAATTATATAATTACAATGAAAATATAAATAAATTACCATGATAAAGATAATTATATCGTCTTTAAAAATAATATTTATTGTCGAACATATACTCTATATAATAAATATTTAAAATTTTATATTTTTTAAAAACATGAATATGACATCTTTGAATAGTCTTTAAATAAAATATTATAAAAGTAATAATCTAAAATAGGTTACCCCAAAAGTTTATGAGATCAACCCTTTAACTATTATGGTTTAAAATTATTTATCCAACAAAATTTGGTCAGGTTCAATCATATTTTATGGTTCTTGTCTTATTATTTTAACACTTATTTACCTGATTTACCTTTGAACGTGGTGAAAAAAATTTCTAAGGTTATTATTCATATTGACCAAAAATAAAAGTGACATGTTTACTAAATTTTTTTATAATGACTTGAAACATTAAATCCATTTTTTAAAATTCAAGACATATAATTTTAGGAATATAATTTAAAATAAAATCGAAAAAATGCAACGAAAAATGATTTTTTGGAAAAAGGACCTTTTAAATATTAACTGGTTTATACTAAATTAAATTATGAAATCCAATTGAAACACCGAAATTAAATTATTTTAAATAAAGAATAAAATTTTAAAATTTAAATAAAATCCAAAACAAAATTTTACACTGTAAAAATTTTAGAAGAAAATGCAGTTTTCAATAAAAATCAGTATTTTAACCATTGTATAAAAAATAAATGTTTTTAAAAAATTATCAATAAAATAATTTTAATATATTTTTAAAATTATGAATTAAAAAATGAAATAAAAATTTTAAAATAAATTTTCTATAACCTTTATATATTAATATCCTCTCAAAAAAAATAACTCATTTCTGAAGAAAACACATTTTTGATGAATGTGATGTCTTTACTAAAAATTATGTGATCATTTTGTAAGAAAATAATCAGAAATTAATTTTTATTTACACCTTAATATTTATTTAATAAATTAGTTATACTTATTAATTTATATAAATTTAATTGATAGATTATAATAGATATATAATATTTTAACAATGTTCCATGGTTCATTTAATATTATTGTTCCCTGGAACACATGATATAAATAAAATAAAATTATTTAAAAATAAATTTCATAAAAATATTCGGGTATTACATTTTACCAACATAAAAATAAATTTCACCTTAAAATTGATCACTTGGATATAAGAAGACGAGGATGGCTCTACCTCATCGCACCCTCATGTTCCCATGTAACTTCCTCAAATTAGTTGTTTCACCAAAAAAACATTAACCATTTGAGTGGTTTTTTATTTATAATTTTTATATATGATCCAAAATATCTACCAGTTATTTTTCATAGGAAAGATCATTCTCAAGATGTCTGATCACTATTATTAATAAATGTGAAGGATCATATATATACTTTCTCAGAAGAGACATATGGAATGCATCATGAACATGAGGTGTAATGACTCAGAATTTATGTATATATTTTTTTTAAAAATTATATGGAATTATTTAGTGGCCACATGCTTTAACAAAATTTCATTCCGAGGCCTAGGGATCCCAGAACGGAATTTTGAATTTTTTTTATGTTCAATTATGTAATGGAGTGAGAATGTATTTCTAACATTTGAACTGCTGCTCAGATCAAAAATATGAGAGAACCATTAAACTCAGAAATCCTTGAATCCCCTAGAAAGGAATTAACTTCGATCGGAAAGGGTCAGATGGAAAAGTTAATTTTCATACATTATAGAAAAATAAAAAAATATCTTAAAAAGGTATTTTATTTATTTTATCACCGATGAGATGCCAATGATGATGTTGTGGTGTGGCGATGAGGCACATTAAATGAAACTCGTAATGGCTCGTTTTTTGGAAATCGTAACAACTACATTGTTTCATAAATTAAACAGTGTTACGATGTGACGTCGTAGTGTAACAGAAACACTGCGACATGTTTTTCTTTTAATAACATGTTGGGGAAATCAATTTTGTGAATTTTCTCTGAAAAATGTGGAACCTATCTCTCCCTCTCTCTCTAATGACGAACTCTATTGAAGAATGCCAATGGGATAGATTCAAGAGACGAAGAACGACGACAAATGATGATAGAGAGAGGATCAACGATGACTCGAAGCTTCATCCCTCATCAGCAACATATTTTAAAGCCTAGTAAAGGGTTGTTTGATTGAATTAAATTCCCCATTATTTTTCTAATGTGATGAACGCAGGTCAACCCACGAACTGTTTGACCCTCAGATCATTCATCGATGCAGGAGGGTGTCTTTATCATGGGTTCTTATAACGGGATTTAATTATTGTTGATAAAACGTCAACCCAAACATCCCGCAGTTTTAAAACTCCAATGTGGAGGGCACAAGCTAACATGAACATGGCCTATTCCCATATTCTTGTACGTTCATTGGGGCCTCCTCCTTAAAATGGAAGCATGGTTAATCTGAGACCATAATAGAGATGACGGCGACCCAAGAGGCACGAGGGTGCACAAAGAATTTAAATTGGACCACCGGAGTAGACCTGGTGGCCTATGCGAGGTGCCATCGGCGCGGTGGAATACTGTAGCGCCAACCAACACCACATGCAGTTGAAGTGGCCAGACCTTGCTAGTCGCACTGGAAGAGGAGACACATGACGCGGTGGAGGAGGTCACGACCCATCAGCTACAATGATAGGCTAAATGTTGCGCTAGCCTAGCGTCGTGTAGGAGGAGAGGACCAATCCTTACTGGCGATGTGTGGATGGGGGGGGGGGGCTGACCAGCCACACACGCCCCAACCAGATTGGTCGAGCTGGGTCGGGCTGATCCGGGACAATGGAATGTTCTTGACAACTAAACAATCGAATAGGTCCAAATTATTGTACTGGAGAAACGGAATAAAGCAGGGACACACGGTGGCCTTGGCTAGGAAACGAGACTAGCCTGCCAGTGTTAGCCAAGCAGGATAAATTCCAGGTCAGTGGGGGACCAAGTAGACTGGAACCACGACCAACATCGGCTGGGCCCAGTGAGGCCCAATGGGATAGACAGACATGATCGGGTCGTGCGGGACCCCAAGTCTGGTTGGTCAGGACGGTCCGAACCTATCGGCCTAGGCCCGAACACAACCGGCCCCTGTTTACAAAAATTAACGTATCTCCAAAACTATATTTCTGATTGATGCACCATCTATAGAGTTGGGAACCACGTGACAGGGTGGTCCTTATGGAATCCCTTAAGTAATATTTCATCGATGTTGACCTAGAGAGGATTCATGACTCAGCTACCAGTGAGAATCCGTGACTCATCTATTAGTGAGACTTCATGAGTCAGCTACCCAGTGAGACTTCGTGACTCTACTACCCAACGAGACTCTGTGAATCAGCTATCAGCGATACTTCATGACAAAGTAAACTAATGAGACTTTATGTATCATCTATCAGTGATGCTTTGTGACACTTCTACCCAGCGAGACTCTATTACTCAGCTTCCAAAAAGACTTTGTAGCTCATCTATCATCGATACTTCATGACTCAGTTACCCATTGAGACTCTATGTCTCAGCTATCAGTGAGAATCCTTGTCTCAGCTATCAATGAGACATCATGACTCAGCTACCCAATGAGACTCCGTGACTCAGCTACCATGGAGACTCAGTGGCTCATTTATTTGTGAGACTTCATATCCAAGCTACTGAATCGGTCTAGGTGACCTAACTATCCTAATGAACTAATCAGGGATGAATTTCATTGCAGTAATTGATGTTCAGTGTTTGAAACTGATGGTTTTGATATCAACACTTTAAGTTATACCTCTTTCAAGATGACTCTAGTTACTCTATGCTTTGTGCATTCTTTTTTGATTTCCTTTGTGGATTTCTGTGAGACCCGAGTTGATCTCAGGGTCCCTACTGAGTATTTTTATGCTCACCCTACATGGGATTCACCAGTAACTATTATGTCTTATGTAAATGATAGACATCTTTGACTGGGATCTTGGAGTTCTAGGGCCAGGTGGTTATTGTAAGTGGATCTAAATATGCAGTAAACTTCTTCGACATCCAACAATGAGTTTTACCTACACTTCAGGTAGGATACTTGGTGGGTGACATCTGGAGCTTATACCTCTTTTTATTGTACTTTCCTTTTTAGTTGGGTTGGTATTCTAGCCCCTTTTTCCTTTTAGTTGCACCTTTACTTGTGTGGTTTCTTCCTCATGTGACATACTTGTTGTTGGTATCCCAGTTTCATTTTTTACTTTCCATATTATGGGTTTTCTGTGTGTGTGTACAGGATTAAAATAAATGTCATCCCCTTTTTTGAGATAATACTTTTGGTGCTAGTTTCCTGCCCATGTCCTATATATGGAGGAGTTGGGGTAGTCATGGTAGGGGCCCTGGGGGACTGGTTAGGAAAACGTTGTCTCAGAGGTGGTCGGTTCTACCACAAAGTCTGATATTCAGTTGTTTTATTTGGGAAACAGTGTTAAATTATTCAATTTTGACTTTCATATTTTGGGAGTCCAGTTTTGATGCCTCATCTAACGTATCCATACACCAGTACCCTAAATTATGATTTCTGAATATGTTCTTGAAAACACTAGTTTTCTTGTGTCTTTGAAGTGTTATTCATGAATCTATTTGAGTTAGAGTTATCTCACTAGGTATAATTAACTAATTGAGGTTCTTCTTGATTAATCTCAAGATGCCAACATGTACACAGCTGGCCAGGATCCCAATTTTAAATCATGATGATAGTCCACCGACTGATGTGGAATTGGTGCAGGGACTGGTTTTGGAGATGGAACCCCCAGGTGGAGTACCAGAGGATCCACCACCTGTTGAGAAGCAGTTGGTAACAACCTTACTAGTAGAGGATGCATGCCTACTGAGCACGTTCCATGAGTTATAGAGGTAGAGTCCTCCATGGTTTAGAGGTGAGGAAGATCCTCAGGTAAGTGAGGATTGGCTGGAGGTGGTAACATGAGTTTTACTTTAGGTGTGAGGACTTCATACCAGATGGTGGATCTAGCTGCTATCCTTCTACAGGGCGCATTAGGGAGATTGTGGAGCATGACACTACAGACACACAAGGGGGTGACCTTCAACTCAGAAGAATTATAGAACGTTTTCATGGAGGAGTTCTTCACCATGACCTTGCACTTAGTACACATACAAGAGATGCTCCACTTATGGTAGGGCATCCTTACTGTGGCTGAGTACTCTGCGAGGTTCACAGACCTCTCCCTATACTATTCTAATATGGTGTGGGACCCTTTCCGCTGGGACCAAACCATTGAGGTTGGGACCAAACAAGAGATCCGAGAATCGATGATCTATCTCAGTATCCCTACGAAGGCTAGGGTGCAGGGGCAAGATACTCTAGTAGAGAACTTCCGGGAAGAACCTACATTCACTATGAGAGCTACCACTCAAGGTCATGTAGTGGAGTCCTATGTAGTGGGAAGCCGACAGTTGAAATAGGGGTCCAAGAGGACCAAAACTTCTAGGAGATGACCTCATGATACTGGATTGGCAGTTTGAGAACCCACAGGCAGTGGACACCAGTATAGGAACATGTTTTGCTTCACGTGTGGCAAGAGGGGACACATAGCTTGAGTCTGCCCGACCCATTTTATAGAAGATCATCATGTGGTTGAGGGACATACAATGTGGAAGCAATGATTCAAACATGAAAGTCCATAGAGAGTCGTACATGGAATGGGTCCTGGAAGAGTGTCAAATGGTGGGAGGAGATACGAGGTGATACCACCACCACCCCTAGGCCATACAACACGAGCTTTGGGAGAATGTGTATAGGGGTGGGGATAGATTCAGGTGATGGAGGCCTACGAACATGGAACTACATAGATGATTATAGTAACCATCTCTATCTACTAAAAATTATATATAGTTCTAATAGACATAGATTTTCGTTAATCTTTCCTTTCTACCGACCTTGTTCGAGGCTCAGAGATTCTGGTGGAGCTATTAGCTCAATTATTAATATTAGAGACTTCTATGAGATGGGATTTGACGATCACACACTAGTTCCAGATGTTTGAGCTCACTCTAAGAGGCGATATCTTCTCCTAGGATCTCCTTGTTGCAGTGTCGAGGCCTTACCACATCATCTTGGGTATGGACTTGTTATCTACTAACCATGCTTAAATCAACAGTATTAGGTGAAAAGTGTGGTGTATACGATAGGATGGGACTAGGTTTTCCTTCACCAGTGAGAAGGGAACTTTTGAAGAACATGATGGACATTCATGGTGGAGGTTTCATTCAATCACGCACCAGTTTCGTAGCCTCACCCTCAGTGAGGTGGATGAGAGGATTCTGAGCTTTCCTATAGTGGTGGAGAAGTAAGAAGATGTCTTCCATGAGGATGTTTTTCTACTACCACCTCATAATATGGTATACTTATGCATCGGTCTATACCTAGGGATGACACTAATATCCACACCGACATATCAGATGGCTCCCAAATAGCTTCATGATTTGAGTTTAAAACTTGAGGACTTGTAGAAGAAAAGATTCATGAGACCCAATGCTTCACCATGAGTAGACATAGTGTTGTTTTCCAGGAAAAAAGATGAGAGATTGAGGCTATTCATGGAATTTTGGTGCCTAAACCAGGTGAATATAAAGAAAAAGTATCCACTACCATTGATTGATGACCTCTTCGATCAACTGAATGAAGAGAGGTGGATATCGAAGATAGACCACAGATTAGGTTATCCTCATCTTCGAGTACGGGATGAGGTCGTTCCAAATACAACTTTTAGCTGCCGGTATAGACACTAATAGTTATTGGTATTGCCCTTCGGCATGACCAATTCCCTAGTAGCGTTCATGGGACTCATGAGAAGGATCTTTCAGCCTTACCTCGATCATTTCGTGGTAGTCTTCATTGATGTCATCTAGGGGTACTCAGATTCGGAGGACGAGCACACTACACACCCCTGGATAGTCTTGGATACACTCCGAGAGCACCAGATTTATGATAAGCTCTTGAAGTTATAGTTTTAGATTCAGGAGGTCCCCTTTCTAAGGACACTTCATATCATAGGATGGAGTCGCCGTTGATATGGTGAATATTGATGCAATTCTTTCTTGGGGTCCACCCAGGAGAGTGAATGTGGTGAAAAGTTTATTGGGGTTGGCTGGATACTACAAAAGGTTCTTACCTGTCTTTTCAAGGGTAGAAGCACCATTTCTAGAATTGAAAAAGAAGGTAACAAAATTCATATAGATGGATAAGTGGTAGTAGAGTTTTCAGAAGATGAGGTGAAGACTGACGAGTGCCCTCATCTTGAGACAACAAGAAGATGGTATTGGGTTTATTGTCTTTTTTGACGCATCAGGGACCAAAATTGAATTTTTCCTGATTCAGGAATGAGTAGTTATTTTATACAACTCATGGTAGTTAAGGAAAAATGAGTAGAACTACATGACCCATGACCTGGAGTAGTTAGCAGTGGTATATTCCTTGAATATGTCACATCACTACTTGATGGGTGAATAGTTTTTCGTCAACTTTGACCACCAGAGTCTCAGATATATCTTCCCATTGAAGGAAATGAACATGAGACATTGGTGATGGATTATGTTCCTCTAGGACTATGACTTTGATATAGACTACACTCTAGGGAAGGGGAACATGGTGGTAGACACACTTAGTAGGAGGTTTGGTTTATAGTTGCTGAGTGAGGTTACAGAGTAGCTAGTAGCGATACAAATGTACTTTGTGGATAGTGATGGAGAAATTTACCTTCATTCAATGACTGTGACTCCTCTACTCTTACACAGAGTTAGGGAGGAACAACTTATGGATGACGACTGTGAGGCCCAACGTGCTCAGTGATCCTCAGGACAAGGTCCTGATAGATTTTTGATAGGTGGGGAGAACAACATCCTTTTCAGAGGATACACCATAGTACCAGTGAAATTACGGGAGGAGGTGTTGAGGGATGTCACGACCTCCCTTCACCGAAAGGAGGGAAGGGACAAAATATTTCCATGCCCTTCCTTATTTAATTTGAAGGAGAGATAATGACCCCTGAGTCCCGCCTCTAGTAGGCCTCGTAGTGGCGAATGGCACCAAGGGTATAACATTACCATAATATGGGAGGCATTACCATTTTTAGATAACCAAAATTGGGAGAAAGAATGAGTCAACACCAAACACCACCAAGTATAGAAAACTCAATGTAAAAACCAAACTACATGCATGTTTTAATAATATAACTGAACAAAGTACAAGGACTCCAATGTACAATACCCAACAAGAAAGGAAAAAGGCTAAGCAGAATCCAACAGTGACCAACAACAACTCCAATGTCCAGACTAGTAAGGTCCTGCACGGCCTCCAAAGTCCTCCTAGAAACCTTAAAGTAAACTTAGGGTGAGCATACAAAGTATACTAAGTAGGAAAACCTTAATCTCTTGTGCACAAGTGGGGAGACGTCCTAAAGTATCATGAGAAGCAGAAGAAACATCATCTATCAAGGAATCTATCCATCCCACCTCACAGGCCACACTCACCAAATAACACAAGCAGTAAAAATATTAATAGTAAAGAAAAAAAATCATTTGGCTACCCCGGACCACCATTTCCCCCTCCAGGTATCTGCTCATCCCTAAAGGAAAACATCCTGACACTTCCACGGTCTTCCTGCCCGCACGCACCTGGGCCTCACAACAATCCACATCCCTGCCCGCACACAGCTAGGCCTCACAACCAAACATCCCTACGCACACACCCCTGGTTATCATCTCGAAGACACATGGGAAAAAAATTTCCCGAAGTGTCATGGGCTAACAACACACCAATCGAAACATACCCGAAGAATCTTGGGTGTAAGGTCACCTCCATCCATCATAGCCGGGGGGAAGAGGGAGAAGGAATGAGAGTAACTAGGGGGAAACACCCTTCCCCATGAAATGGGGTGTCCGAAACTAACTGCCCAAAGTGGTTGGGGTATGACTAAACACAAAACATACAGTAATACATATATATACCACCACACAGCACAAATATGGCTCCTAAAATAGATACAAGAAGGTGCCCAAGCACTACCTTAGAAAATAGGCACACAAAAAATAGTTCATAGTTTCCCTATTCAAGTTATCATTTCCTAAAAGTTCAGAATGAGTTAATCACTTCACTACTGTGAAAAAACAGACACATTCATAGATGAAACAACAATAAATCAGGAAGGAAACCCATTAGGTAATTTAAGCATTCACACCCGGTTCTCTTGTAAAGTCACAACAACTAGGGATCAAGTGAGATCCCTCGAATTACTAGAACCAAAGAAAAACCCAGAAAACTATTGGTTATCCCAAATTAATTCATTTCCATTCCACCCATTCATTATTAGCTTCCCAATTTTATTAATGTTCACAACCCAACCTGCAACCCTGCTGCCAAACACCACCACAGCCATGCAACAACTCAGGCAATTCCAACCACACCATTCACAGCCCCGCATTCACCCATCCATAACAAAACACAATCACCCCTTCACCCATTTCATAACTGAACCATCCCAGTGTTCATAATTCATTATTTTATATTATTTAGTTTAATTGGGGTGATCACACAAGGTTATGAGCATTCATATTCAACATCCCAGTTTAAGTGTTTAACAGATTCATACATGATTCCCATTCTCCAAATGAAGCGTAAAATAAAGGATAGCATAGATGCGTAAACAAAGGCCCCCAACGTCTGTGATTTTCATTAGGCCTAATCCCATTCAATTCATAACAACATCATAGGGAAAGCATGGGTAAAAACATGTAACAACATTGAGAAACTTCCTCGTCGCTGTTTTTTAACCAGTTATTATCTTAATTACAGAATTGATTAACTGCCTCATGGGAACCATAGAACAACCAACCCGCATGATACACCAGGAGGAGAGACAAAGGTAAGATCCCTACCTGATTGATCAAGGATCGAAATTAAGTCATCGCGTGGAGACTGGGAATCAGTAGTAGTAGGAGATCCATCGAAGACGATCAAAGAAAACTTCACAACAAGGGTACAACTCGTCGGGAGGAAGGACACTCTAAGCACAGGGTGATAGAAAACAAGAAACTCAGGGAGAGGAGAATACTTTAGGTTTTAAGGACTAAGAGACAACATTCCTGGGATGGTTAAGATATAGAGAGAACAACTTGAAACCATGGAAGAAGCGGGATCATGGGTAGACCACACGGTTGGGCCACCCCACACAACCAACATAGAAGGTTCCCACCCTTCAGGGCGGTTAAAAGAGATGCACACCTCTGCATTTCGGAAAATGCGGTTAAAGGGATGACCAAAACACATGATTGTTTATTCAAGGAGGGTACCTCACCAAATCATTTAATTAAACGACATTATTGGGCTTTAAAAGAGACTTAACGGGGTCAAAACTTGTTTTAAAAACCAATTTGCGAGGCGCCACTGGAAAACCATGGAGAGGTCACCAGTAGGGTAGATCTACTGGTAGACGAGGCTACCAGTAGGCTGAGGCTACCGGTAGGCCGAGGCCAGGGGTAGGCCGAGATACCGGTAACCAGTAGAGCGAGGCCACCGGTAGGCTGAGCTACTGGTAGGTGGAGCTACTGGTTGGCCGAGCTACAGGTAGGCCAAGCTACCGGTAGACCAAGTTACTGGTAGGCTGAGGCCACCGGTAGGCTGAGGCTACTGGTAGGCCGAGGCTACCGTTAGGAGTCTTAATCTTCACCGAGAGAGTAGGGAATGCCTTACAGACCACCCAAAACACCTCAAACATCATATTTTCACCAAGTAATGGAGCCCAAAACCCCGGTCGATTACATCAGATACTTCTCAAACTATTCTCATCCCTGAGAATATAAGAACAAACCAGAAAAGAGAAAAGGGGGGTGCAAACAACCACCCTCTAAAGATACTTCTCAGGGGAAAATTCTTGAGTTGTTCGAAAGTTGGAACAGAACCCCCTAAATATAAGAATACACCCCCTATAGTTATCAACCACAACATTCAAAATAAGCACAAGGATCACATTGTCCAACACATGAGTTTGGGAGTCCCCTCTTACATGTCAGGATATTATCAGCATTGGGTGGAACTGACTCGCCTGCACGGGTTTAATCGCATCCACCTTAATGAATCTTGAGTAGCAGACAGGTTTTTCCATCATCACGCATTAGGACACACACATACACTGAGAGAACAGGGAAAAAATCATATCGTAACTAAGAGAAAAACCATTTCATATATTAAATCACATGGTAAAACATCTCTAAAAAACTCAGAAAAAAAACAAAAAAGAAGTCAAAACAACTCTGGGTACTGAACGTGAAACTGGGACTCCTGCTCCCAAGTTCTCTCCTTGAGGCAACCATGCCTCCACAACACACGAACCAAGGGTATGGTTCATCCATGAAGCACTTTCTTTTTACGATCCTCGATCATGATCGGTTGTTCTATGAAGGTCGCATCGCTTTCGACATCTAACTCTCCCCAATAGATGATGTGGGAGTCATTGTTTAGATATCGACGAAGCTAGGAGATGTAAAAGATGTTGTGAACTTTCTCTAACTGACGTGGAAACTCTAGCTAATAATCCACCTCACCAACTCATCCCACCACCTCGAAAGGTCCGATGAACCTAGGGGAGAGCTCACTCCCCTTCCCAAAACATTGCTACCCACGTCAAGGGGAAACCTTCAAGAACACATGATTTCCAACCTCGAACTCCAAGGGCCTCCTCCTATGATTGGAATAAGACTTCTACCAGTCCTGGGCTGCCTTCATCCTCTCACGCACAAGCTAAACCTTCTCAGTGGTGCCCTGCACCACCTCTGGCCCAAGAACAGCTGCTTCTCCAATCTCTGTCTAGCAAACAGGTGAACAACACGACCTTCAATACAAGGCCTCAAATGATGTCATGCCAATAGTGGAGTGCAAGCTATTGTTATAAGAAAACTTCACCAGAGGAAAGTGTCATACCCATGATCCCCCAAAATCTAGAACACATGCCTGTAACATGTCTTCCAAGGTCTGGATTGTTCGTTCTGTTTTCCCATTTGTCTGAGGGTGGAAAGAAGCACTAAGGCGTAGCCAGGTGCCAAAGACATGTTGTAATCCCCTTTGAACTCGTGAGGTAAACCACATGTCTCGATCAGAGACAATAGATCTCGGAATCCCGTGCAACCACACCACCTCATCGATGTACCTCTGGGCTAAGGTGCTCACCAGGCTCGACTCCTTAATCTCCAAGAATTGAGCTGATTTTGTCAACCAATCCACCTCTACCCAAATGGAATCATAGCCTCCCTGAGCCCCGGGTAGCCTTGTGATGAAGTCCATCGAGATGTCATCCCACTTCCACTCGAGAACATCTATAGGCTATAACAACCCTCTAGGAAAACGGTGTTCATCCTTCACTTGCTTACACACTATGCACTTAGCCGCAAACTCTTACACTTCCCGCTTTACCCCAAGCCAAAAAAACTGTCCCCTCAGGCCTTGTTACAACGTTGATACCCCAGGATATACCGCTAAAGCCGAGCCATTGAACTCATGAAGAACTACTTTACAAAAAATCTCCGGAATAAAAATCCTTCCATTAAAAAGCATCTGATGATGACCATCCTCCAACCATCCCTCAGGAGCATTTCCCTGATAAAGACGATCTCACATCACTTCCACCTTCGAGTCCCCCTCTGAGACTCTTCCACCTGCACCACTAAAGAGAAAACTATAGTTATTTGAAACAGAGAGCCTCTTCCACCTTCCACCCTTGCATCCAAATGCAAGGCCGCTAACTCTTCCATCGCTCTCCAATCATCTGCAGATTCCCAAACTACTTACTTATACAATTTACTGCTTATGGAATCAACTACAATATTAACCTTTACCTCAGTATAAGATATCTCAATGTCATAGTCTTGGAGGAACTCAACCCATCTCCGCTGCTGCAAGTTCAGATCTCGCTGGGAAAAGGCATAACGCAAGATATTTGATCTAAGAAGACCACAATGCGCTCTCCGATGAGATAATAACTCCACAAATTCAATTAAAACACCACGGCCGCAAGCTCCAGATCATGGGTGGAATAGTTACATTCATTAGGACGTAACTGCCTAGACCCATAAGATATCACTCCTCGCTGATAAATCAACACACATCCCAACCCAAGGCAAGAAGCATCACAAGAACATCAAACAACACCCCTTCCTCTAGTAATCTGAGTACTGGAGCACTAAACAGCTTCTCTTTTTGGTATCCAAAAGCTGTCTGGCACTGGTCGCTCCACAAGAAGGCCTGGTCCTTCCTAGCCAAAGCTATCAACAGAGATGCAACTCGAGAGAAGTCAGGCAAAAAACTCCAGTAATAGTCTGCCAAACATAGGAAACTACGAACTTCTGCCACATTCTTGAGTGCTTCCCATGAAATAACATTCTCGACCTTCAATGGGTCTACTGCTATTCCCTTATAAGACACTACGTGTCCATGGAAATGTACTTCTTTCTTTAATAACATGCACATAGACAGTTTCTCAGAAATACGGTGGTGTCGAAGGACTTCCAAAACTTCCCTAAGATGCTAAAAGTTTTCTTCTTCTGATCTTGAGTAGATAAGGATTTCGTCGATGAACACCACGACAAACTGGTCCTGAAACTCTCGGAAGACAGAGTTCATGAGGTTCATTTACATAGCTGGAGCGTTCGTAACACCAAATTGCATGACCACGAACTCAAAAGTGTCCATATCTGCACCTGAAGGCCATATTCGAGATATCACCTTCCTTCACTCTCAACTGGTGGTATCCAGTCCGAAGATCGATCTTAGAGAACCAAACTACTCCCCTCATATGGTCAAAAATATCATCTATCCTCGGGAGGGGGTAACGATTCTTGACCGTCAACTGATTCAACCTCTGACAGTCTATGAACAGTTATAGACTACTATCTACCTTCTTTACGAACAAAACCAGAGCACCCCACGACGACACGTTGGGAGAACAAATCCCTTCTCCATCAGATTGTCAATCTGAATCTGCAACTCCCGCAAATCAGAAGGTTTCATCCGATAAAAATCCATCGATATCGGGCGGGCACCAGGCTATAATTCTATCATAAACTCAATGCCACATTGATGGGTTAGAGTCCCAACCTTATCCAGAAAGACATCAGGGAATTCTCTTATGACCTCTAGAACATCCATCATTCCGGTGTCCGCCGACTCCACTGACACCCTGTCCAGCATAGAAAGGAGTGGCTCCATGTGTTGACTCTCCACTTGATAACTCTCCTCCCCAACAAAATCCACACACCGTCCATCCTCGTTTGAGAATTCAATCCTTATCTGATAGAAGTCAATGATGGAATGCATAGAGAATAACCAGTCGATACCTAGAATGACATGGTATTTCTGCATCTGCAATGGAAGAAGGTCTCCACTGGACTGATTCGGTCCCAACATCAGTCTACATCCCCGAAAAAAGTATGATACACTGGTCTGACCCCACCCCTAACTGGTGTTCTCAACACTAGGGGAACAAAAAGTATCTCGGCATCCAGACCCAGATCATGGGCTAATTCGGGCGTAAGAAAGGACTGAGAAGCTCCCAAATCAAACAAGGAAGAAACAAGAGTGTTGAATAAACTAATCGTACCTCGAATGACCTCTGGTCCCACCAGAGCTACAAACTCCGTAGCATGCAATTGCCCACGCCCAGCTCTTCTGAATCGCTGCTGTCGACCACCTCCTCGACCACGCAGTGGTTGAGGTCCCTGAGGAGCACTCTCATGTCTCAATCCTCACGCAAGGTCATCCCTCGGAGGGACATGGGCCTGCTACTGCTGGAAAGGCGTCACCAGCAATGGATGCTGCTGAGGTGGGTGCTGAAACTGTCCACCTCCACCATGTGGATCTTGAGTCAGACACCTGCTCTGGACGTGCCCGAAAACTCCGCAAGAGAAACACTTCGGTCCTGGCCCTGTGGAAAATGGGTGAGGGTCAGAAGCTCCTAACTGGAACTGATGAGGCCTAATCCCTGCTTGTCAAAACCTGGAAGGCCCTGTCACTAGAGACCTGCTGCTGACCGCCTTCCCCTAGGATGAACTCATCTGGTTCGCTTCTCGTGGTGTGCCTCCCTTTGAGGGCATCATCTCTACTATCTCGGCCTTTTTCTGTACTGCTTGGTATGTTAGAAGAGTGAAGGGAGTGACCGCGTACTGAAGAGAAGGACATAGTGCCTCCTCTAACCATCTTTCCCATGATTCCTCTCCCAGAAAGAGATCTGGGGAATAACGCAAGAGATCTTTAAACTTGATCCATAGCTCCCTCACTGACATGCTTCCCTACAGAAGGAAGAAAAACTCTTGTCTCTTCTCATCCATCACCATAGAGGAGAGGAACTCCTCACGAAATTCTATCTCGAAACAGGCCCATGAAACCTCTGCCTCTGTCTTCTCTCCCAGGAAAAGCATCCACCACTGACGCACTGCTCCTCTCAGCTGACTGATGGAAAACGGAACCCAGTACTCCCTCGGAGCACAGATCAAGGAGAAGGTAATAGATAGCTCCTTGAGCCATCCCTCTGTTAGTGAGTCAGAAACACTGCCCTCATACTTCTCACGGGTTTGTCGCTGGAAGGAGTGCAAAGACCTCTACCAAAAGTCATCCTCCTCATCTCGGTCAACCCTTTGCTAGTCAACAACCACCATCCGTTGGGCCTCAACCGCCCGAGTCGCTCATGTATAATGTCTGGGTGCCATAGTTTCAAGGTAAACAAAAAATTCCTAAGATCAAGTGGAAAGGGAATTATTATTATTATTATTAAATTTTTCTCCCCAAGGTTCCCCAAATCAATTAAAAACACAATCAGTATAATGCATGTACCTTCCCTAGGGTCTCTACCCTGCAATAAATGTAGTCTCACTTGGTCGTTTGATAGGCTCAAAGTCCTTGCATCGGATCACGGGGTCCCTAAAATCCCATGTCCTAGCTGGTCCTCCCTGGTCTATTTCATGAACCAAGATCACCTTACATTGTTTTCCTACCATCCCATGCGATCCTCATGGTGCCTAACTCCAGACTCCATCCTATCCCTCAACCTCTTCCTCTGATACCATTCTGTCACGACCAGCCTTCACCGAATGTGGGGAAGGGATAGCAGATTTCCAAGCCCTTCCTTCTTTATGTTGAAGGAGAGATAATGACCCCCCAAGTCCCACCTCCAGTAGGCCCCGAAGTGGTGACTAGCACCAAGGGTATACCATTTTCACAATATGGGAGGCATTACCGTTTTTATTTATCCAATATTGGGATAAAGAACGAGTCAACACCAAACACCACCAAGTATAGAATACTCAAGGTAAAAACCAAACTACATGCTTGTTTTAATAATAAAACAGAACAATGTAAAAGGAATCCAAAGTACAATACCCATCAAGAAAGGAAAAAGGCTAAGAAGAATCCAATAGCGACCAACAGCAACTCCAACGTCCAGACAAGTAAGGTCCCGCACGGCCTCTGAAGTCCTCCTGGAATCCTGAAATTAAACGTAGGGTGAGCATACAAAGTATACTCAGTAGGAAAACAAAAAGCTATCGTGAACAAGTGGGGAGACATCCTAATGTCCCGTGAGAAGCAGAAGAAACATCATATATCAAAGAATCTATCCATCCCACCTCACAGTCCACGCTCACCAAATAACACAAGTAGTAAAAATAAAAATCGTAAAGAACAAAATCATTTTGGGTACCCCGCACCACCATTTCCCCCTCTAGATAGCTGGTCATCCCTAACGGAAAACGTCCTAATGCTACCATTCTCTTCCTAACCGCACACACCTGGGCCTCACAACCATCCACATCCCTACCCGCACACACCTAGGGCTCACAACCACACATCCCGGCCCGCACACACATAGGGCTCACAACCACACATCCCTGACCGCACACACCTTGGCCTCATCCCAAAGACACCTGGGAAAACAACCTTCCCGAAGAGCCTTGGGCTAACAACACACCAATTGAAACCTACTCGAAGAATCTTGGGTGTAAGGGCGCCTCCAACCATCACAGCCGAGGGAAGAGGGAGCTGGAAGGAGAGTAACTTGGGGGAAACACCCTTCCCCATGAAATGGGGTGTTCGACACTAAGTGCCCAATTTGGGTGGGGTGCGACTAAAAACAAATCATACAGTAATACATATATATACCAACACATAGCCCATCCTATGGCTCCTCAAAAAAATACTAGTAGGTGCCCAAGCACTACCTTAGAAAACAGGCACACAACAAACAGTTCCCAGTTTCCCTATTCAAGTTATCATTTCATAACAGTTCAGTATGAGTTAATCCCTTCACTACTGGGAGACTAACAAGTACATTCACAGATGAAACAATAATAAATCAGGAAGCAAAAACATCAGGTAATTTAAGCATTCACACCCGATTCTCTTGTAAAGTCACAACAACTAGGGATCAAGTGAGATCCCTTGAAGTAATGGAACCAAAGCAAAACCCAGCAAACTGTTGGTTATCCCACATTAATTCATTTTCATTCCACCCAGTCATTATTAAATTCCCACTTTTATTCATGTTCACAACCCAACCTGCAACCCTACTACCAAACACCACCACAACCACGCAAGAACTCATGCCATTCCAACCACACCATTCACAGCCCCGTTGTTCACCCATCCATAACAAAACACATTCACCACTTCACACATTTCATTACTGAATCGTCCCAGCATTCATAATTAATTATTTTATATTATTTAGTTCAACTTGGGTGATCACACAAGGTTCTGGGCATTCATATTCAATAGAAAATTTTAAGTGTTCAACCGATTCATACATGATTCCCATTCACCAAACGATGCATAAAACAAAGCATAGCATTGTTGCGCAAATAAAGGCCCCCAACGGGCTTGATTTTCAATAGGCCTATTCCCATTCAATTCATAACAACAACATAGGGAAATCATGGGTAAAAAAATGTAACAACATTAAAAAATTCCTCATCCTCGTTCTTTAACCAGTTATTGTATTCATTACAGAATTGATTAACTACCTCATGGGAACCATAGAACACCCACCCCGCATGATACTCTAGGAGGAGAGAAAAAGGTAATATCCCTACCCGATTGATCATGGATCTACGTTAAGTTGTCACGTGGAGACTGGGAATCAGGAGTATCAGGAGCTCCATGGAACACGATCAGGGAAAATTTCACAACAGGGGTACAACTCGTCGGGAGGAATGGCACTCCGAGCGCAGGGTGATAGAAAACAAGAAACTCAGGGAGAGGAGAATCCTTTAGGTTATAGGGACTGAGATACAGCATTCCCAAGACGGTTATGATATAGAGAGAAAAACTCAAAACCGCGGATGAAGTGGGATCGTGGGTTGACCACACAGTTGGGCCACCCCACACGTCCAACTTAAAAGGTCCCCGCCCTTCGGGGTGGTTAAAACTGACGCACACCTCCGTTTTTCTGAAAACATGGTTAAAGGCAAGACCAAAACACATGATTTTTCATTTAAGGAGGGTACCTCACCAAAGCATTTAAATAAACGACATTAATGGGCTTTATAACGGGCTTAAAGGGGGTCAAAACATGGTTTGAAAACCAATTCGCGAGGCACCACTGGCAAACCATGGAGAGGTCACCTGTAGGATAGGCCTCCCAGTAGACGAGGCTACCTGTAGGCCGAGGCCACCGGTAGGCCGAGCTACCGGTAACCGGTAAGACGAGGCCATCGGTAGGCCGAGCTACAGGTAACCAGTAGTCCGAGGCCACCGGTAGGTCGAGCTACTGGTAACCAGTAGGCCGAGGCCACCGCTAGGTCGAGCTACCTATAACTAGTAGGCAGAGGCCACCAGTAGGCCGAGGCCACCAATAGGCCAAGGCTACCGATAGGCCGAGTCTACCATTAAGAGTCTTAAGCTTCACCGAGAAGCTGGGATGGCCTTCCAGGCTACCTAGAACACCTCAAAAATCATATTTTCACCACGTAATGGACCCCAAAACCCTGGTCCATTATAAGGGACCTCTAACAATAGTACTGGTGGCCAGGGATGAAGAAAGAGGTGAAGAGTTTGTTTCACAGTGCCTCACATATCAGTAAGTGAAGGTTGAGCATCAGGTCCTAGAAGGATTGGAAGAACAACTCGAGGTACCGAAATGGAAGTGGGATGGTATCTCAATGGACTTCATGACAGGGCTACCATGCACGTCCCGGGGCCACGACTCTTTCTGGGTGATCGTTGACTAACTCACCAAGTCGGATCACTTCATACACATCCTAGAGCAGGGATCGGTAGAGGGCCTAGGACGCCTCTACATTCATGAGATAGTGCAGCTACATGGGGTACCTTGAAGATAATATTATACTTTGATGCATGCTTTTTATTCCAGTTTTTGAAGGGATTATAGGAGGCATTGGGGACTCAGGTGCGATTGAGCAAAACTTTTCACCTCCAGATGGATGATCAGATGGAGCAGAGTATACAGACCATGGAGGAGATGATTCATTCTTGTGTCCTTGATTTCAGTCACAATTGGGAGGACCACCTTCCACTATTAGAGAATGAATACAACAACAACTATCAACCCACCATCATAATTGTATTGTTCAAGTCATTTTAAGGGTGGCCATGAAGATCACATCTATGTTGGACAGACCTAGGGATTCCCACACATATGTCTAAAGATGGTACAAGCTACCATTGAGAAGGTTCAGATCATCTAGGAGTGTATGGGGACTGCACAAAGAATGCTAAAATCATATGCTGACTGGTGGTAGATACACTTTGAGTTCGAGGGAGGGAGACTATGTTCTCATTCAGGCCTCACCCTGATGGGGATTGCAAAGATATTTCTATGGTGAAAAGTTATCTCCAAGGTTCATTAGACCTTTACAGATTCTCAACAGAGTTGGAGAGGATGAGTACTGCCTAGCTCTTCCCACATAAATGTACTGGGTGAACGATGTTTTCCACATGTCACTACTGAGTAGGTACGTGAATTATCCATCACACATCATCTATTGGAGAGAGCTGGAAATTGACGATGGGGAAATGTTTGGGGAGTTCCTGTTGGATATAGAGGATTGACAGGAGTAGAACATTGATGGATGGTGAATTCGTCTAGTGATAATTTTTTGGAAGCATAGGAATATCCAGGAGAGCACATTGGAGCGAGAGGCTCAGATTCAATCTCAGTAACCCCATTTGTTTGATTTTTCTTTTGTTTTGGATTTTAGGGATGTAAATCCTTAATGTTGGGAGAATGTAATGTCCTGGAATTTATGTATAAGTTTATAAAAATTATATAGATTTATTTCAAGACTACACAGTTTGACAGAAAGTGACTATGAGGCCTAGTGAGCCCAGAATGAAATTTTAAAATTTCTTTTTATGTTAACTTAAGTAAACATGTGAATGGGTTTTTCTAACATTTAAAGTAGTCCTCAGATTGAAAATTAAAGGGCACTGTTAAAATTGGATCACTAGGAATCATCTAGAAGGTATATAACATAGACCAGAAGATGTTAGATAGAAAAGTTAATTTTTAGAAATTACAGAAATAATAAAATAACATAAAAAGTTATTTTATTTTAGTTCTCGCCGTTGAGAGGCATACGACATCACTACGGTATGGCGATGAGGAACATTAAATAAAACTCATAATGGATCATAAATTGTTCAAACGTAACAACTACATTGTTTTATAGATGAAATAGCATAACAAAGCGATGTCGCAGTGTAACAAAAATGTTGCGATGTGTTATTGTTTTAATATAACATTAGGAAAATCAATTGGGGTAATTTTTTCTAACAATTCTGGAACCACTATATCCCTATCTCTCTGAAGATGAATATTATCGATGAACTCAAGTGTGACAGATTCAAGAGGCAACTAATGGTAATGAATGCAAATGGAGTGAGGATCGACGATGGCTTAATGATTCATCCCTTGTCAGGCAGGGATCCTCAAACAAGTTAGGGGTTGTTTCATTGAATTATTTTTCTCATTATTTACTTGTGCGTTCTTCGTGGTCACTTCCTAAAAATAGAATGAGGGATAATTCGAGGCCATGACAGAGATAACAGTGACCTGAGAGACCTGAGGGTGTTAGAAGAATTAAAATTAGACTACCAAAGTGGACCTTCCGACTAGTGGAATGGGCCACCGACGCGACAACACCGGCGCAGCGGCAGCTACAGGTGGGACGCAGTGCCAAATGGTGCCACTTATGGATGTCGCAGTCAATACTCATTGGAAGCACGGGCAGAGGCAGCGTGCACTGTAGTGGATGAGGCCGTAACATGTCAACCACGACGGCTGGTTGGATGTGACACCAGCTTAGTGCTGCGTAGGAGGAGTGGGTCAATCCTTATGGGCAACATGGATGGTTGAATAACTGTCCGTAAATAACCTAACGAGGCCTGTTGAGCTAGTGGGGGGGGGGGACCAGTCGGCCCACTGGGATGAGTCGAGCCAGCGAACCAGGCTTCCTGAGAGGCCCATCTAAGATTTTGAGCTCTTGGACCTTAGAGGATTAGGAAAACGAGATAATGTTGGGCCATGTAGCAGCCCGAGATTAGAAAAGAGGCATGCTTGCCCGTGTGGGCAAGGCCAGATAAATGTAGGGTCACTGGGAGACCAAGTGGATTGGACCTATGACCATCCTCATTTGGGTCCAGTAAGGCCCAATGAGCAATATTTATATGATCGGGGTCGTGTAGGACCCCAGGTCGGGACGGTCAAAACCAGTCGGTCCGAGCCCAGATTGAATCGGACCTTGTATACAAAAAGTGATGTATCTCCCAATCCGTGCATCCAATTGATGTTTTTTCAGCTGTGTTGAAACCCACATGAAGGTGTGGTCATTATGAATTCCTCTTATTAAGATTTCATTTATGTTTCTCTAGCGACACTTCAAGACTCAACTAACCAATGAGACTCCACGAATCATGTATTAGCAAGACTTCATGACTCAGCTACCTAGTAAAAATGTGTCACTCATATACCCAACAAGACTCTGTGTCCCAGATATCAACAAGAATTTTTTACTCTATTACCTAGAGAGACTATGTGTCTCAGCTATAAGGGATGCATCATGACTCAACTACCTAGAGAGACTCCATAATTCTGCTAACAATGAGACTATGTGGCTCAAAATCAACAAGAATTCATAACCTAGCTACTGAATATGTCTAGGTGACCTAGATAACCTAAAATACTCATTAGGGAAGAGTGACTTTGTAGTAATTGATGTTTAGTGTTTTCAATCAATGGGTTTTTATCAACACATTATGTTATGACGATGTCGACCTTACTCTAGTCAATCTAAGATTTGTGCATTCATTTTTGATTTCCTTTGTGGATTTCCATGAGACCCGACTTGGTATCGATGTCTGTAATGAATACTGTTATGCTCACCGCTGCACATGCTTTTCTCGCACGTGTGTTTTATTTTGCAGACGACGGGCAGCATTGACAGGGATCTTGGAGAGTCAGGTCCAGGTGATGATCATAGGTGAATCTACTGACACAGTATGCTTTAGCGAAATTTAGAGGCGATTTATACCTACTCTTTAGGCAGGATCCTTAGTGGATGTCCTCCTAAGTTTGTCCTTCCTTTTACTGTACTTTCCTTTTCAGTTGGGTTTGTATTCTGGCACCTTTTTCCTTTTAGTTTCACTTTTACTTGTGTGGTTTCTTCCTCATATGAAATACTTGTTGTTGGTATCCTAGTTTTAGTTTTACATTCTGTAGTATGGGCTATGTGTGTCGGTTTAAAGGAAATGCCTTCCCCTTCTTTGGGATATTCCTTTTGGTCCTAGTCTCCAATCCCTAGCCTATGGTAGGCAGGATTAGGGTAGTCACGACATGGGCCCCATGGGATGGGTCATGACATGAAAGATATTCAGTGGAAGCACCAAATGATTAGATACTATCTTTATATGATCAGGTATTTCAATGGGATTGATATACCCAAGGTTTTGTATGATCTTTATTCTTCCACAGTTAAATTAATTGAAATTCATTCTCACCAACATGAAATTATAGATCATGTTGATGATTATTAGTGTAATGTTTATTTTAACATTGTGGTATTGTTACATGTTATGAAATTAATCTTACATTCTATGCCATATCATAAGTATTCTAATGTCCCAAAATCATTATTTTTGAAACTTCTTTCCATTACATTTTTGTTCTATGCTTATTTTCATAAAGGTTAGCATAATGACACATATAATTTCTTGAGTGAAAGCTACTATTTTAAGAATACTCAATTAGAGGGAGGTGTTGATAGTAATCACTTGTAAAATATATATAAAAGATTTTAGTATATTCTTTAGAGTATTAACTCATCTATCATACAGACCATCTTCTTGAGCATGATACAGAGTACTAAAAATCAACTATGTTTCAAGATATTTCTGATGACTTCACCTAAACATTGAGGTAAATGTCACATCCCAATCAGATACAACATAATATTATAATTCAGGAAAATTTACCAATTCGTTAATGTATATTTTTGAAAGCATATCCATAGATAAATATTATCTAAATTAAGTGTTTTGATTTTATAAGGTGATTAAATACAACCCATTATTACATAAATAAGTTAATCCCTAAAGGTTACCAATACTTTTAAGAATATTTTCCCAAATAATAAAGGAATTATTCCTTGAATATCATTATTGATATACAAAACCAAGGGGTTCTATTTTGGTAAATGTCTTTTAAATATCCTTAATCATGTGAATCCTCAAAGGGCTGTCAAAATATAAACCCATGATTGTATCCATAAATAATATGTTAATCGTACATGGACAAAAATAAATATATAAAAGTTTTTCACCCTTTATTCCTTACTCAATCTTTTATCTTCTACAAAAAATATTTTCATCGGATTCTTAGGTTCCCCATTTTACTGATAAAATATAAAATTTGATTTAATTATTCCATAATCTATGTAAAATAATATTATCACCTGAGATTTATCTAAAGGATGAACAATAAGTTTTTCATAGGAATCATTGATAAAAAATCAAAAATGAAATTCCCAAATAATGAGGGTAGAACATGGGTTCCCTTATTAAAATGATTCACTTCATCCATTTTGATTGTATAATATTTCCATTTCTTCCTTTGTCTTCAGATTTTTTTGAAACCTATAATCCACATTAGCCTTTGAATAATGGCATTGATTTTCATAATTCCAAAAAGTTGGGAACTCGAAACACTAGATTGTGGATGGTTTATTATTTGGTTTCCTCTCATCCATTTTAATAACTGTCCCATTAATTGCATTTTTACATTAATGGGATTTATGACCCCGTTTTTAAATTTAAAGCCCAACCACTTTCCCTTCAAATGCATCCCTTTGTTTTTCATCCAACATTTCTAAAGTGTATATTATTGTAATTTCTTTTCATAATGTTATTTATTCAAGTATTCATAAATCATGATCAATATTTTCATATCAGAACCTTGGGAATGTGTGGTATATCTAATTTCCGTTTATACTTTCAGTGAATATCGAACAATTTATTCTTTGTTACTAAAGTCTCTTATATCTAATGACTTTTGAAGAAATTTTTTAGGCCACCAATGAATTGATCAATTTTAATTTTATGGTCAATAATTAAAACAAACTCATACCTTTCAAGCCTTACAAAATTTTCCTCATAAGTACCAATGGATTCTCCATCCATTTTCTTTAGAACATGAAATTCCTTCTCTACCTTTTTATTTGTAATATGAGGAAAGTACTTAGTAAATAATATCCCAATTAAATCATTCTATTCCCTTGATTCAATATATTTCACATTTCTTGTATTCTGGATAAGTGTCCACCACTAATATACTTCACCATCCAAATGATAAATATATAGGGAAACTTTTTCATTCCCTGATCATTGAAGAATATAATATTTTTTCTAAATGGTGTGGATCCATTTCTAAGCCTCTAGTGGATCAGAAGAATAACTAAAATAATGGTTATGTTTCCTCATGAAGTATTTGGAAATAAATTTTTCACTCCATTGAACATTTCGGAACTCGGCATGATTCATAGCCTAATATGATGTTTGAGCATAGCGTAAAGATTCTATATTCCTACTCCCATAACGTTTGGTTGTTCAGGGGGAAAATCATTTCAATGTCTGTCACACTCAAAATTAACATGGTTAATATGGGATTTATCCTTTTAATAAATCTATAATGTATTGTGTATGAAACATTAATCTTAGTGGATAACCATATAAATATATAAAATCATTTATATAATGTAAAAATGTAATGCCCCGACCCCAGTGACCTAGATTCGGTGCATTATTTTAATACATTGGCATGATTACAAGGAACCAAGTCCCGAAGAACCGATCAGTTTAGCAGTCTTGGAAAATAGATTACATACATGAATGTTACATTACACTTCATAACATACAAAACAACATAAATAATCCTTTATGTATGCCCTTTTCCCCCTGTCTTAACCCTGCATATCAATCACATTACTCTTCTTGGAATCCTGGAAAAAATAAAATATAGAAATGGGTGAGCTCAATTACTAAGGGAGGGTAAGAAATACAAAGACAATTTTAAAAAATACCATAAACATTTAAGGCAATGTATAAAACTAAAAAAAATCCTTTTAAACATGAACATCAGCATAATATGGCAGAAATAAAATGAAATAATGCCATTTACTTATTCACATGGATATTCTACTAATCGAATAATCACTTGAAATATCACTAACCAATTTCATAATGATGGAATGCATAATGCTGAACTTTAATGTATTTATCAATGCCTCGTGCCAAGGCCTAGGGGCTAACTATAACCGGAACCCAACCCAGAGTTCATATAATAACCGGACACCAAGTCGAAGTGCCTCTAATAACCGGACACCAACCCAGAGTGCCTCTAATAACCGAACACCAACCCGGAGTGTCTCTAATAACCGGACACCAACCCGGAGTGCCTCTAATAACCGAATACAAACCCGAAGAGATTACTTTTACCGGTCCCCAACCCGGAACATACTAGTCCAACACATTAATCTTAATAAGAGGATGAAATATTACATAAAAATTTCTATTAAAACTAGCATGAGAAATTTCAATACTGTACCCATAAACCATGAATGGTATAAAAATAACACATACAAAGTCAGATATATCACAAAACCATCAACACAATATGGAAGATTTGTATCATGATAAATCAACTTCAAAACAAGTTTAAAATCCATTAAAGGATTTTGACATAGAATAGATTGATTTGTAAAACTCTTTGAGAGAAATACCCCTTTTCATGAAAACATTTAAAAGTCACACAATTTATAAAAGATGTCATTTAAAGAAATTTTTGAATCAAAGTGTCCCATACCACTTTCAAACTTTTTAATGGAATTAACATTTTAAAAAACATTCATGTCCATATAAATAAATCATTAAAAACCATTGTGAAGACATGGACATTAATGAGAAAGATTTAGAAGAATAAATATTTAAAACATTTGAAATGATGTTTTAGTAAAAAGTACCTTAAAATAATACATTTGAAAACTCTTTCATAAAACATGTACATGGATAATAAATATGTCCCAGTAGATACTTATGTAAAAACAACCTCGGATAATAGAGATATTGTGAAATTAACCCTTACTAGTTTGGTAACTTACGAAACATACAACCCATGAAAGAGGCATCATACAATGAATATGTAAATACACATAAATTAAAGTGTATTTCACAAATAATATAATTATGGGAAGTACATACACCACACAAAAGGTAATAGTGGAAATATGGCATGAATCCCACAGGAATAAGGAGTGAGATGAAAACCCCTTACCTTGCACTTTCATTTAGTCGAGGGTACGTTTAACCTCCTGTACGAAGATCGTAGTATGTTAGTAAATAATACAAGAACCATATTAGTATTTATGATATCATACCTGATTCATTTATGACAGTATATTACCCATTTAATAATAATTTCCATGTTAAGTTAACATTTTGGGTAATAATCACTTTCTTTATTGTACGTGTTTTAACTTGTCACTCTTGGTCGTATCACTTAGATCATGATTTAAATAATTCCAGAATATAAAACATGATAAATATATCATAAATATTTAGAATATAAATATGTATAATAGACATATATATATGAAATGTAAAACACCATTTATGGAGACAGTAGTTCGTACGTACGCATAAATACTGTTTCTGTTTTCATATATTATTGAACGGATGTAAATGAATAAGATATATGTAAGTAAATAAATCCTTATATATATATATATATATCTCCCGTAGCATTATTATTTCATATATTACATACTTATTAGTAATTTATATTTTTATAATCCTCGTTGAATGGTGAACTTGGAAATGAATCTCATCACGTCGTGGAGACGGTAATCCGTACGTACGCACGAGCGAAAATATCATTCTTTTGATATTAAAATAATATATAATTTGATGTTATATCATATATAAAGAATAATTATCATGATATATTCATTATTTACATGAATAAAAAATCATTATTATAACCATCCAAATAATAATATATTGAATAACAATTACACTACGACGTGGAGACAGTAAGCCATACATACGCACGTATGGTGACATGTCATTCAAAGGATGGATAGAATAATGAATATGGTTGTACCATATTTATAATAATATTAAAGTATATAGGAGATACTGGATTCATTATTTTATAATGGTAATAACAAAGAAAGAATAAGTGGAAGAAGAAATGAACTTGAAAAGGGTGGTGAAATCATTACCTCTCCTTCGGGTTCTTCCTTTTGATTTGATCAAAAGGGATCCTTAAGTTGGCTTTATGACTAAAGTAAGGCCTCTAGGATAAATTTAGGGAAGGTGAGAGAGTATTTGGGTAGTGTATGGCCTAACCAAAAGGCTTTGAAGGTGTGAGTTAATGAGAAGGGAGAGTGCCCTTTTATAAGAGGTGTGAGGGGCACCTTTGGAAAAGCTAGAAATATTATTTTATAATAAATTCAAATTCGGTTTCTAATGGCTCCGAAGTTGATTATTTAAAGGTTAAGGTGGGTATGGGACGAAAACAAATCAACTAATAGAATTTATACAGGTTTGGGTCATTATATTAACCATATCGTTAAGTATTAACTCTTAGTTAATTAGTTTCACTTTTACAATGTCTCTTTGTATTTTTATATTATATGGTTAATAAAATTACTATATACATCCAAGAGACCCCCAAGTGGTCCATTAAGGATACAAATATCATGATATAAGTCTCTTGGCCGAACCTTAGATTTTTAATAATTTAATAACAATTAATAATATAAGTTTTTAAAAAAAAACTCTATTATGTCAATTTTGACACTATTCAATAATTGATTTTTTAAAAAATCATAACAGAATGATTAATTCAAAAAAAGTTAATTAAATCAATACTAACATGTCATAGTATCCTATAAAATTATTGGTATTTATAAAAAGTCTCAAATTGCATTTATTTGGGTATTTATAATATCAATTATTCCAATTTCTCATTAATAAGGTAATTACTATATCATCATTGCGTCATAAATAAATTAAGTTTTTTAATGTATAAAAATTATAAATAAAATATCATTATGTAGGAAATCTTTTTATATTTCTAATTAATATTTAAAATCGAATTTATCTTATGTCTATCCCTATATTAAAAATGTTTTAGTAAATAACTTTCATTTTAACTCTTTTAACTCTTCTTTGAATTAAATAATAATAAATGTCCTAATCTAATCCAAGTGTACCTAAATGATAATATTTTATTCCTAAGGTTTTCTTTGGTCGAGATAAACTTGTCCAATAGAATTAGGACATGTGTTAGGGTAATATTAATACAATTTTTACCCTTAATTACCCTATTTACTTTTAACCGTGGTAAATAAAAGTAAAAAGATACTATTCACCAAAAAATATTTTCATCTCATTGAACCAAATTTTACCCCTTGATATTAACTGTGTCTCTCGGATTTTTTAAATTCTAATCACAGATGCGGTAAAATTAAGTTTTATGAAAAATTCAGTTTTTTAACTACCACTTATTAGTTTCACTATTCATCAAAAATTGAAGTTTTTCAGAACAATGCCAAAATTTCAGCCTAATCTATAATTGATATTCCGAATTCAAAAATGATGTCTATTTTACAAAATTCCAAACATATAAGTTTCATTAATTAATTTTATAATTAATTCCCGCTATCACAACAAATAGCGTGTTTTTAAGAAACAATATATATCAAAAGATTGACAATTGTTTATGTCCAATTTCAAAGTAAAATTAATTCTAATGAAAACCATTGGATAAAATGGTAAAAATATATTCTGATTATACTTTAAAACCGCTCAAATTCATAATTTCTCACTATTAATTATTTCGATTGAAAAAGTTGTTTTTAATTAAAATTTAGTAATTTTCACTATTCATCAAAATATTAAAGTTATCCGAAAAGTACCAAAATTTCACCTTAGGCTAAATTTGATACTCAGAATCCATAAATGAAGTCCATTTTGAGAGATAAAATTAATAAAATATTAAAAATTAGGTACAAATATTCATTTCGGCTAGTTTGATTGGTCGTAGTGTGTGTTAGAACTCGAAATTGCGTACAACAGACGCTACTGTATTATTCAAATAGAAGCGTACCGTGGAAGCTTGGGGTGTTAAATTGTAAATTTTTTTATGTCCCCATTCTAAAGAATAGATTTATTTAGTAAAATTGAATATATAAAAGTTTAAAATATTGGATTTAAAAAGGGTTCACTATTAAAGTTGGTAAAAGTGCATTTTTGAAAAATACTTCTTTTATCTGAAAAAAGGAATTTGTTCTTACATTATGTCTAAGAAAATCATAATATGGATTCTAAAATTATAAGGATTATATAAAGTTCAAAATTTAGTTAATGCTATTCATAACCTCTTTTGAACGACTTGTTTGATAAGTCACGGTGCGCTTTAACTCAGTGTTGCATGTAGTGCAAGTTATTAAATTATTTTGAAGAAATAACACACTATGAAATCTTGGGATGTTACATTCTCCCCTCCTTCAATAAATTTCATCCTCGCAATTTGAAATTGTTCTTCAAAAATAAAAGGTTGAATGTAGAAAATATCTTTGTGGGAAAACCCACATCGGAAATTGGGTTACTAAAATTTAGTCTTAATATGAGGAAAAGAGAAATGAAAGGGTCACCACCAAATTATGATCTCGATTAGGAGAACTTTGGTGGAAATTAGAGACATATAATTGGAGGAAAAACGTAAATATTTATAGGTAGTGATTGAGGTCATCAATCAAAAACAAGTGTAAAATTGAGCTCCTTAAATTTATCAATCTATGATGATTTGAAATACCATCGGTTCAACAAAACATAGGGTATTAGGATAACACATTTTTGGTTTTTGGATTCCTTAAATAAAGTATAAGAATTAATTTCATCATAGAATAAGAGAAGAAGAAAAATATATTCTTGAGAAGTAGAGTTTCATCCTTTAACTAATTTCTACCACAAACTCATCTTTCACTCTTAAAGATAATAGAACGTAAAAAAATATTCTATTTATCCTATTCGTATAGGGTTCCAAAAAAACGAATTTATAATTCAGCTACCAGATCTTTATATAAAACAACATTATTTATTGCCGGACATTACGTGGGCCAGTGGTAGGTGATACACCCTTGTCGCCCTTCGGTTGTCGGTTTATGTCTCTAGGCCATGCCAGATGTCACAGGTTTCCACCCAACCTCCGAGTTGTCCTTTTATGGGAATCCAAAAATAATCTAAACTAGAACTATCCAAAATGCTTTAGTCCAAAAATGAAGATCTATTTTGCTGCATAATAACATGTGAACACCTTCATCATGTATTCTTTTAAAACACTACAACATCCTGAATTACCATAAAACCTTATTGATTACTTTCATGATCCCTTATTACTTAAATAATAATGGATATACTCCTTCAATCCAAAAATGTTGTAAACTCCAACAACGATGGAATATACAAATAATTAATTAGTTTCAAGGTAGTCAAGAATATCCAATATAATTTATCCAAATCAATCATGTATTATTCTAAAATCACTATCTAGGTATCAGAACTATATTATGGTTTATCATTATCTCAACCATATATTTTCCAAAAAGTTATCCTACTATTGAGTCACCTTTCTTTGTTCCACACAATCTCAAGTCCTTAATGAAATAGTACTACAGTAAAATCCTTATATACTCTATAATTATTATAACATGTTCATTGTTGATAAAACACTTAAATGACATAATCAATATAAGAACTCTAATCATTCCTATTCATCTGTGGTAGTAGCATAACTTGATTATTATCCAATAGCATCATTTGCGGCATAGTCTGATGACTGGGACATAGGTTCGCGTAGTGTCCATACTTCTTTCAAATGAATCATTTTACATTTGAAACCATTTTCTTACCCTTGAAGCCACGTACCTTGTGTCCTTTTCCTCCACACTTATAACAAACTCCCATTCATTTCAGGAAAGTTCCAGGGTGTTTCTTCCCACAATTATCACATATTGGGAAATTCATCTCTTCCCTCTTCCCTTTATCCATCTTTCTCTCTTCCATTCTTTTCTTCTCTTGCTTCCCTTGAAAGCCATAGGACTCAGTAAACTCTTTAGTTATCTTATACACAGATGATACTATTTCTTCATATGAGGATAATACGTGGGAGACTATTTCCCTTCTAAATGATGTCTTAATAACTTGAAAGATAATATCCTTCTTACTCTTTGGATCATACATATCACTGGAGTTCACATTCCTTCTACTGGGAGCCATTTCTATACAATAGCATAAACTAGGTCAGTTTATGAATTGAAATAAATAATTCCTAATGAAAATTGAACAGTTTATGGATATAATCCATAATCATAAAAAATGTTTTCTTTGAGTAATTATATACTCACGAGCCCTTCATAATGTTTTTTAAATAAAATGAGAATTATCCAAAGCATATCCCCCGGGAGCGTCGTAACCAAGAATGAAGCAAGGCCCGTTTTCATGCACCAGTTCCCGTTCGAGTCTAGCTCAAAGCAGTGTTTTCAGGTTTTACCCCTAGGTACATCTGTGCCACAGCCGCCTCTACCTGCTCATATCCAGATAGGGATGGATTGATCGGAAAACTCACAAAATCTCTACAATACCAAAATTCTAGGAAGTTCTTCTATACTAATCCTTAAATTCTATCTTAGGGCTATGTGCTCTAATCAGAGTTTATCTAAATCTAGTTTCCATGGTTATTGCTAAACTTCCTCTGATACCAACTGTAACGCCCCGACCCCAGTGACCCAGAGTCGGTGTATTATTTTAATACATTGGCATGATTACAAGGAACCAAGTCCTGAAGAACTGATCAGTTTAACAGTCTTGGAAAATAGATTATATAAATGAATGTTACATTACACTTCATAACATACAAATCAACATAAATAATCCTTTATGAATGCCATTATTCACTTGTCTTAACCATGCATATCAATCACATTACACTTCTTGGAATACTGGGAAAAATAAAACATAGAAAGGGGTGATCTCAAATTCTTAGTAAGGGTAAGCAATACAAAGGAAACTTTCAAAAATAATCATAAACATTTAAGGAAATGTATAAAACTAAAACAAAATCCTTTTAAACTTGAACATCATCATAATACGAAAGAAATAAAATGAAATAATTCCATTTACTTATTCACATGGATATTCTACTAATCGAATAATCACATGAAATATCACTAACCGCTTTCATAATGATGGAATGCATAATGCTGAACTTTAATTTCTTTATCAAGTCCTCGTGACAAGGCCTAGGGGCTAACTATAACCGAAACCCAACCTGGAGTGCATCTAATAACCGGACACCAACCTGGAGTGCCTCTAATAACCGAACACCAACCCGGAGTGCCTCTAATAACTGAACACCAACCCGGAGTGCCTCTAATAACCGGACACCAACCCGGAGTGCCTCTAATAACCGGACACCAACCCGGAGGGATTACTTTTACCGGTCCCCAACCCGGAACATACTAGTACAACACATTCATCTTAAGAAGAGGATAAAATATAACATAAAATTTTGTATTAAAACTATCATGAGAAATGTCAATACTTTACCCATAAACCATGAATGGTATAAAAATAACACATCCACAGACAAATATATCACAAAACCTTCAACACAATATCGAAGATTTGAATCATGATAAATCAACTTCAAAACAATTTTAAAATCCATTAACGGATTTTGACATAGAAGATATTGATTTGTAAAACTCTTTGAGAGAAATACCCATTTTTCATGAAAACATTTAAAAGTCGCACAATTTAGAAAATAAGTCATTTAAAGAAATTTTTGAATCAAAGTGTCCCATACAACTTTGAAACTTTTGAAAGGAATTACCATTTTAAAAAAATTCATGTTCATATAAATAAATAATTAAAAACCATTGTGAAGACATGGACATTAATGAGAAAGTTTTAGATGAATAAATATTTAAAACATTTGAAATGATGTTTTAGTAAAAAGTACCTTAAATTAATCCCTTTGAAAACTCTTTCATAAAACATGTACATGGATAATAAATATGTCCCAGTAGATACTTATATAAAAACAACCTCAGATAATAAAGAGATTGTGAAATTAACCCTTACCAGTTTGGTAACTTACGAAACATACAACCAATGAAAGAGGTATCATAAAATGAATATTTAAATACAAATAAATTAATGTGTATTACAAAAATAATATAATTATGGGCCGTACATACACCACACAAAAGGTAATAGTGGCAATATGGCATGAATCTCATGTGAATAAGGAGTGAGATGAAACCCCCTTACCTTGCACTTTCCTTTAGTCGAGGGTACGTTTAACCTTCTGTACGAAGATCATAGTATGTTATTAAATTATAAAAGAACCATATTAATATTTATGATATCATACCTGATTCATTTATGACTTTATATTACCCATTTAATAATAATTTCCATGTTAAGTTAACATTTTGGGTAATAATCACTTTCTTTATTGTACGTGTTTTAACTTGTCACTCTTGGTTGTATCACATAGATCATGATTTAAATACTTCCAGAATATAAAACATGATAAATATATCATATATATTTAGAATATAAATATGTATAATAGACATATATATGAAATGGAAAACACTGTTTATTTAGATGGTAGTCCGTACGTACGCATAAACGATGTTTCTGTTTACATATAATATTGAATGGAAGTAAATGAATAAGATATATGTAAGTACATAAATCCTTCTATATATATATATCTCCAGTAGCATTATTATTTCATATATTACATACTTATTAGTAATATATATTTTTATAATCGTCGATGAATGGTGAACTTGGAAATGAATCTCATCTCGTCGTGGAGACGGTAATCCATACGTACGCACGAGCGAAAATATCATTCTTTTGATATTAAAATAATATATAATTGGATGTTATATCATATATAAATAATCATTATCATGTTATATTTATTATTTAAATGAATTACAAATCATTATTATACTCATCCAAATAATAATACATTGAATAACAATTACACCATGACATGGAGACGGTAAAACGTATGTACGCACGTATGGTGACATGTCATTCAAAGGATGGATAAAATACTGAATATGGTTGTACCATATTTATAATAATATTATAGAATATAGGAGATACTGGATTCCTTATTTTAGAATGGTAATAACAAATAAAGAAGAAGTGGAATAAGAAAGTAACTTGAAAAAGGGTGGTGAAATCATTACCTCTTCTTCGGGATCTTCTTTTTGATTTGATCAAAAGGGCTCCTTAGGTTGGTTTTCATACTAAAGGAAGGACTCTAGGATGAAGTGAGGTAAGTTGAGAGAGTATTTGGGATGTTTTGGCCGAACAAAAAGGCTTTGACGGTGTGAGTTAATGAGAAGGTAGAGTGCCCTTTTATAAGAGGGGTGACGTGCACCTTTGGAAAAGCTAGAAATATTATTTTATAATAAATTCATATTCAGTTTCTAATGGCGCCAAAGTGTATTATTTAATGGTTAAGGTGGGTATGGGTCGAAAACTACTCAACCAATATAATTTATACTAGTTTGGGTTATTATATTAACCATATATTTAAGTATTAACTCTTAGTTAATTAGTTTAACTTTTACAATGTCTCTTTGTATTTTTATATTATATGGTAAATAAACTTACTATATACATCCAAGAGACCCCCAAGTGGTCCATTAATGATAAACCTATCATGATATAAGTCTCCTGGCCGAACCTTATATTTTTATGAATTTAATATCAATTAATAATATAATATTTGTTTTAAAAACGCTTTTATGTCAATTTTGACACTATTCAATAATTGATTTTTTTAAAAATCCTAACAGAATTATTACTTCGAAAAACGTTAATTAAATCAACGCTAACATATCATAGTATCCTAGAAAACTATTGGTATTTATAAAAAGTCTCAAATTACATTTATTTGGGTAATTATAATATCAATTATTCCAATTTTTTATTAATTAGGTAATTACTGCATCATCATTGTGTCATAAATAAATTAAATTTTTTAATGTCTAAAAATTAAAAATAATATATCATTATGTAGTAAATAATTTTATATTTGTAATGAATATTTACAATCGAATTTATCTTATGTATAACCCTATATTAAAAAGGTTTTAGTAAATAGACATTGATTTTAACTCTTTTAACTCTTCTTTGAATTAAATAATAATAAATATCCTAATCTAATCCAAGGGGACCTAAATGATAATATTTTATTCCTAAGGTTGTTTTGGGTTGAGATAAACATGTCCAATAAAATTAGGACATGTTTTAGGGTAATATTAATATCATTTTTACCCTTAATTACTCTATTTACTTTTACCCGTCGAAAATAAAAGTAAAAAGTTACTATTCACCAAAAATTATTTTCATCTCATTGAACCACATTTTACTCCTTGATATTAACTATGTCTCTTGGATTTTTAAAATTTCAATCACAGAAGTCGTAAAATTATGTTTTATGAAAAATTCAGTTTTTTAACTACCACTCAGTAGTTTCACTATTTATCAAAAATTGAAGTTTTTCAAAACAATGCCAAAATTTCACCCTAAACTATAATTGATATTCCAAATTCAAAAATGATGTCTATTTTACAAAATTCCAAACATATATGTTGCATTAATTAATTTTATAATTAATTCTCGCTGTCACCACAAATAGCGTGTTTTTAAGAAACAATATATATCAAAAGATTGACAATTGTTTATGTCCAATTTCAAAGTGAAATTAATTCTAATGAACACCATTGGATAAAATGGTAAAAATATACTCTAATTATATTTTAAAACCACTCAAATTCATAATTTATCACTATTAATTATTTTTATTAAAAAAGTTGTTTTTAATTAAAATTTAGTAATTTTCACTATTCATCAAAATATTAAAGTTATCCGAAATGTACCAAAATTTCACCTTAGGCTAAATTCGATACTCTGAATCCAAAAATGAAGTCCGTTTTGAGAGATAAAATTTATAAAATTTTAAAAAGTAGATATTAATATTCATTACGGCTAGTTTGATTGGTTGTAGTGTGTGTTAGAACTCGAAGTTGCGTACAACACACGCTACTGTATTATTCAAAGAGAAGCGTACCGTGGAAGATTGGGGTGTTACATTTTAAATTTTTTTATGTCCCAATTCTAAAGAATAAATTTACTTAGTCAAATTGAATATATAAAAGTTTAAAATATTGGATTTAAAAAGGGTTCACTATTAAAGTTGGTAAAAGTGCATTTTTGAAAAATACTTCTTTGATCTGAAAAAAAAATTGTTCTTACATTATGTCTAAGAAACTCATAATAAGGATTCTAAAATCATAAGGATTATATAAAGTTTAAAATTTAGTTAATACTATTCATAACCTCTTTTGAACATCTTGTTTGGTAAGTCATGGTGCGCTTTAACTCGGTGTTGCGTGTAGTGCAAGTTATTGAATTATTTTGAAGAAATAACAGACTATGAAATCTTGGGGTGTTACTAAAAATCATGAAAACATATTCTGTGGTACCATAGGTTTAACCTAGGTCATTCGTGATCATTATCTGAACATTAATATTTTATCATATACCTAGTCCTATACCCCTTGATTTCATAAACGTTTTCTAACCCTAATCTACCTATATTCCCTATAACCTGCTCTGATACCAAGTATAACAACCTGGTCTTTCCATACATAGATATTATATCTATTTAAATGAATATTCAAAATATAATAATATTATCCATGTTAGAACCATGAAAATTTAGAGTCATTGGAGACTACATATACAACAATCATATTTTTTGAAATATCTAAAATATCTCCCAAAAATATCTTCTCATATTGTACTCCTCTTAGGCATACCCTACCTACAACATTATTCATCATAAGCGGAAGGGAACTTAATAACGGGTGAGCTCAGATGACCATTAATGGAAAACACAGGGCATATAAATCCATGATAATATAAAGGTATATGATAAGAATAATTTTATGTTATGATAAAAATAACATGCAATATTAAAACCAAAATTCTCATAGATCATAAAAATTATTCATGGTTTAAACATTTCCATTTAAAAAAACATGGTACATAAGGGTGATAAATCATCCTAAATCAAACATGAACCATAATCCCATGTCATAGAAGTAAAGTAGTATAATAATTATAGAAAAAAAATATGTTGATGTTAACTACCATGAAATTCAACATAGTTGATCAGGAAACACTCATTTCCCATAGTAGATTAGGATGCACTTGTTTCCCATTGTAGATCAAGCTTATCTCCTCTTTTCCCATTAATATCTCATGAGATATTAAGCTTTAACCAATACATTTTTTGGAGATATAGGTCCCACCCATAACATAATAAAAAACATAATTATGTGCTCCATGGGATAATAAGTCATTAATTATATAAAAAACATTGAAAATAAATGGGTTTTATAAACATTTCTTCATTGTATAACCAATGGAAAAGAAATTGGTTTCAAAAAAATTTCATCCTATCATAACTAATGGAAGAGTAACAAGATTAATAAAAAGCATGACATCATAATAATAAACCATCCAAAAAAATAATAAGGATGATATCATTTGATAATGGCCCCAATAAATAATTATTAACATCAAATAATTTTTTTTAAATGGAAAATGATTTTGAAATATCACATGAAATAATTATTGAGAAAAATATACTTTGTATTTTGATTTTTTTAAATAACATGCAATATCAAAGGTAATTATTTTATTTGAAAATAACCTTGTAATATTGTATAAGAATTTTCAAATCATTATGGAATCATGAAAGTGGGGAAATAAACTCATTCTGTATAAGTTAAAAAACATTTCGTTCATATTTTTTTCAAAAAGTCACAATGTAGCTCATTTGGAAAAGGACAGAAATCCCTATAGAATAGGCATCCTTATGTTATATCAGAAATACATGAATTTTTGAGTCATGTTTGATTTAAGAACCCATTATTTTGAAACCATGTTCACTTAATACTCTACATATACAAAATAATAAAAACTATTGGCATTCTTGATCCAAAATAATAAACTATTGATTATAATATTAACAAACACCCATATCCTCCCCTCATAAATACCACCCATCACCACCACTTATCAAAACTTATGAGCCTTTATTTTTTTTATTTTTTCCTCAAAACCCATCCCAAACATATCCTCTACTATCTAGTGCTGATGGTATCATCCAAACACTATTTTAAGGATCTTCACGGGGTATCTAAATAGGAGGTGACTTAAGAAAGAGGTAAGATTCTCGACTGACACCTTTTAATTTTATTTTTATTCTAACACATAATATATTATAAATCCACCTAAACATAGTAAAATAAGTATTATAAATATATTTACATATTATTATTATGGTGTAATATCCATCCTAAACTATCCCGTTATTTAATTTCTATAATTAAAGTGTTGTTTACAATATGGTTGGTTCATTGCCTCCATGAATGAAACAGTTCCTTTTCCTCAACCACCTACAAGGATGGTCATAAAATAATTATTATGGTTAAATAATATTATAATATGTATATTATAACATATTTAATGTTCTATAATTAATAAATTTCCATTATATTAATTAAAAAAATCTAGTACGTAATGGTAAAAAACCCGCCCAAATTAACTAACCACATAATGTTAATGTTTTTGATCATTGATTTTCCCAATTTAGGAAAATATAGGGATAATTGGGACCATTTAAATTTAGAAAAGTTTGTTAATACCATATAATTTAAATTATGTAGTTTTATTCCTATTTTTCATGAAGTTCAATAATTATCCATTAGTGATCTGACCATGGAACTATGAAACAAACGCTCCCAGAATAAAAAAAATTAAACATTGTATCTAATTGTAATGATTATAAATGAATATAAATAAATCATAAAATATAAAATATTGATATAAAAGTTTCTAAATTAAGTAATTAATAAATATAATTTTATTATCAAGGATGTTTTGTGTAATTTCAGAACAAATATAGACATATGGTAAGAGATCTCTCTCAACCTCAATTTTTCTTTAGGTTAAGAAATTTTTCTCTATAACTCAGTTTATTTATCTCAATAATGTTTTATAATGATTCTAAATTATGAACATATTTCTCTAAAATATACAAATTTATTATTATTACTTCATTTTATAGGTTTATACAATCCTTATGTTCATTTTTTAATTCCTTCATTATGAAATCGACTTTGATTAGATATCAGAAAAGATTATGAAAATCATTTCTTCCCATGAATAATTATTATGTTTATGCATTATGAAACATTTAATTTGATGGAATAAATTTTCATGTACATGATATGATGGGTGCACCCATATAGTGCTCCAATTCATTGGGACTTATTTTTGTATCATAATACATTATGTACAATAATAGAGAGTATGCCTAATCCACAATGGGACTATGTCCACAATGTTATGTTGTCTTGGTAGTTACCCTTGACTTATTATTATGTATATTTTATCTTCCTTCCACTTTCCTATGATTCCATGATATTATGATACCATTCTCTTTATGTTATTCTCACATGTGATTATAAAACGTCTTTATCTTTTATTATATCATGTTATGTTGATTGACTGACATGTTATGCCTCATCATCATGAGTATTACCTTATCGGGATTTGTAGTTCATCAATTTCTTCTAGGTTTTCCTCAAGTTTTATTATGAAATTTTAGGTTCTAATTGGTATTTAAGACATAATTAAGTAGAATAAATTAAATATGTTTTTTTTAGTTTCATTTTCAGCTATTATAAACTAGGTTTTCCAAAATCTACTCAGTGTCACAATCATTGGCTTTTATTTATTAGATATTTATGTTAAAAATAATTTAACAAAAAGTGTAAAAGGATTGGGTCGCTATTGTTGGTATCAAAATGAGTTATAGTTTCATTTAGGGATTATTACTATAATACATTATATTGAACCCAATATTGAAGTCAATGTTTAGAAAAATACCTTGGAATTTTGGTATTGAATATAGTAAGTTCTTTCCCAGAAAATATATCCATGTTTGGATACAACTATAAGACAAGGTTTTTGCTCAGATTTATCTAGGGTAAATAACATTGAAAATATTTGGTTAGCTATATACCAATAATAAACCAAGTTTATGGTTAATGGGACCTTACCATGCGCCTAGTTTGACACTCCTAGGGGATGTTCTTTGAAAAATTCATG
The DNA here is from genome assembly GCA_963277665.1 of Viscum album. NCBI lineage: Eukaryota > Viridiplantae > Streptophyta > Magnoliopsida > Santalales > Viscaceae > Viscum > Viscum album. The sequence continues at coordinate 2,022,341,277 of OY728130.1, forward strand.
AACTCATTATAAGCCATTATGAAGGACATGAATTTATTATTAGGTTAGAAAACATAATATTGAAATTACAAAATATAACTTATATTATCCATATAGAACTAAATTTTACTATATATTTCATATAGATTATCCTCTTAAAATTTTTTAGTAGATTATTCAAATTTTTATCATGATCCTCTTTTCTAAAGAGTATCCAAACATCACTGAATTGATAGTTGGGAACATCTAAGAAGTATTTTCCCAACTAACTGATACAATCACTAGTAGCATCAATCTTGTGGAGAACCCTTATTATCTTAAGAAATATATAGTTGTAATCATGTAATATATATGAAAAAGGAATCTTAGCATTAATAGTTATTTGGATCTCATTATAAAAAAGCTATAGATTAAATCCATTTGAAAGATATTATATGTCCTCTAAGTCTTAGAATAAGATAATTTTGTGCTATATATCTATAATTTTGAAATGAAATCTGATTATTAGTGGAAACTAATCTGGAACATAAATTCCAAAGAGGATATTGGTTCTAAGGTATGGGGAGGATTCAAGAAAATAATTTTCATTAATTATATACACTAAACTATCTATCTTGAAATAGTGAGGGAGTTCCTCAGACTAAATAAAATAAGGAATATGGTTTTATTAGGGAATAAATGGAAAAATTCACTAGGATTGAATGTAATTTCTTCTGGATTTTTCATAAACACTGAAATAAAGGTGGACCACTTATTTATAATTTTAATGATGAGTCTACAAAATGATTTATCAATTAGAGAATTCGAAATTTTTTAAAATATTTCCCATTGTAATATCAAGGTTGATATGAAGATTAGTGAATCCCAATGGTCTCTTGGGATAAGAAATAAAATGAATAAAATAGAGTTTTCTTTGGGAAAATCAATGGATAAATCAAATGGATGAAAGAAATCCCAACATCACACATATCAAAAGCATGAGATAAAGAATCCTAAAGCATTCTACATAGAACCGAGATATGATTCAAATGTAGAAATGTGGGGTATCAGGAAAATAATTTTCTAAGGTAAATAAAGAATCCTTATAATTTGGAAAGAATAAAATAAGGGTCAAATCAACACTTAGCCTATAATATAGTGTTTCAATTTTAAGGAACATGAGCATTATAAAAGTCAGTTACCTAGGAAAATGGTAGTATGATAAAATAAATGGAAATAACCTTTATGTACTAGATATAAAAGATGGTTATATATTATCACTACTATTGAGTTGGATCCTCAAAATTATATGGTGAAATATATATTGGTTATTCATTTAAGAAATGTCGTTCTACTTTTTGATTTCAATTCAATGTATTCCTTCAAATATTGAAATTTTAGTAGAACTATTAAAACACCACATAAAAATGGGGGATAATCAATCGGTAAAAATATAAAATATTGAAATAATTTAATCCTAGGTACAAAACGCCCCCCCCCCCCCCCCGTGGAAATGTTTGTGGAATTAATCGTAGAAATATTGTATGCTACTTTAGTATATTTTGTTGCTATGTTGGGCTTGGAGGGGTTGTACATATATAAACCCAACAACAAATTTTGGGATAGGGAGATCACTCTTCACATCATGAGTTATACTATTATTATGTAAAACTTTAAAGAGGATGATGAATCTCCTTTTTAATATTCATATCAGTTGTAGATATTGTTACCCTATGATAAAGTATATATAGATTAAATGAATGAGAAAAAATAAATAATAATTCCTAAAGAAATGACCATTATGTGAGATTATACCATTTTATTCATTAAATAATTTATTGGTCTTCTTCTTGAATGATTGGTTGAGTTATCAATTAAACTTATACGTGGATCTCATCTGATATCCAATAATCCCTATAGAATATCCAATGTTGAGTTATAAAAAAGGAAGAGGTAATTACTTGATAATATGGAAAACAGATTCATATGCCCTGAGTGATTCACCATGGTGTGAATTGTTCCTATTCATAATGAATAAGGATGTTTCAATGTGCCTCTCTATTGATTATTTTGAACTCACTAAATCTAGATAAATGGAAAATATCCCCTACCATGGATATATGAATTGTTCAGTCAAATATGTGGGGCCAAGTATTTCTATAAGGTAGAACTTCGATTGGGATATCACCAATTAAAGATTAAGAAGAAAGATATTCCCAAAAACTACCTTTCAAATAAGTTTATGAATCTATTAGTACATAGTGATTCCATTTGGATACACAATTTTATAGAATTATTTTTTTTGACATAATGAATAGTGTCCTTATAGATTTCCTTCAAAAAACTATTGTAGTCATTACAAATGATATTAATATATATTCCAATATAAATTAGTATCACGAAAAGAATTTGAATAATATACTAACCAAAATTTATGAGTATAATCGATATGAAATGTACAATAATTGTGAGTTCTATCTGGATAATATATCATTATTGAGGCATGTTATCACGATCAAATGGATATTTGTGGATCCTTGTAATGAAAACATAATCTATGAGTGGCCCATACTGATATATATAACTAATATTTGTACTTTCCATATACATAGTGTGTATTAATGATTATTTTTCATAAAATTATCACAATTTTCAAACTTGAAAACCAAACTAACTTAAAAGAGATTAAAGTTTTTATGGACTAGTGAATGTGAAGAAATCATCAATAAATTGAATATATGTTTATTAATACAACATCCCTCACATTTCTTTAAAGTGGGTAACTTTTATTAGAATAAAATTATTCTTAAAATAAGGTCATAAGATTTGTACTAATGAAAAATTATAAAGTGATAACCAAAAACCTCAAGGTAGTTGAATGTTCAGGAGAAGAACTGTCCAACACATTATATAGAGTTATCTATAGTAATCAAAATATTGAAAATCTCAAAAAATTATCTATATGGGGAGAAGTATGAGATCTATATGAATAATAAGATCCTAAATTATATATTCACATAGAAAAATATTAATATTCTCCAATTAAGATTGTTAGAGATTATAAATGATTATGACCACTCAATCCACAACCATCATGGGAAATAAAATAAATAGATTCTATCAGTAGAAAGGTTATGAAAACCTTATCATTACTGAGATTAAATATGGATCCTATATAATTATACATAAAAAGAATAGACATGTGAATTATAATGTAATGAAAATCATCATTCATTTTACAAATTATTTATCAACCATACCTTCTGGAGAAGAAAAAGGTTTCTAAAAGATATAATGTGAATATTTAGAATAAGACGAAAGCTATCATGAAATATAAATCATAATAGTCAAATATTTGTAAATAAGTAGTCGAAATATTTGGGTTATTACTATGTCTACCAAAAAATCATGAGATAAATAAGGGGTTGTTGAATGATACACATATCTCGAATTTATCCATATACTCAGGGAATAAAAATATATATTGGTATATTTGAGAAAACTATTGGTTGGGAATTTTGAAGAACAATATCAAATAATATACATTCAAATTCTTGGTATGTCAATTGGTGAAGGATAAAACGATAAATTCCAAGGGGACGATACAACTATTACCCATACCTACACGAAAATGGGAAAAAATCCCCACAGAAATTGTCACTAGCCTTTTAAAGAAATCATGAGGAAATAATTCCATAGTGATTGTGGTGGATATAAATACATAGAAAAATCAATTTATTTTAATTATAGATGATTAATCACTCATCCAACATATAATAATATAAATTATAGAAGTGTTGAGCTGTTAAGGAAGACTACTATTTATTATATTGGATCAAGATTTAAGATTTAACCCTTTGCTATAAAACAAATTCTCTAACATGATCTAAACACTACATTTAGTATCAGTATTTCATATCAACCTAAAATTGTTGTCTAGTCAAATAAGAATATCCAAACCCTATAAGAAATATTGAGTGATTTCTCGATAAAGTTAGAATGAGGATGGGATCGACATCTTCCTATGTTTTATTTCTTATATATTAATATTTTCCTCTTAATCAAAGAAACTAATCCATATAAATCCATTCATGGGAAGAGATTTAGAACATATACATGTTGGGATGAAGTTGGAGAACAAAAGTAGTAAAGACGTGAAATGGTTCTTGAATTAGTAGAAAACATAAAGTCCATTTAGTACTACATAAAATCGAATCAAAGACAATAGAAGTGTTATGATGATAATAATTGATGGTACTTGAAGTTTGAATTTAGAGATAGAGTGTTTCTACACACATATATATGGAATAAATTCATTAGATTTGGGAATAAGGGAAAGCTATTTTTAGAAACATCATTCCCTTTGAAATTATTGATCACATTAGAGTCATGACATATTGACATGAAATCCCACCAAAATAATATAATATACAAAACATATTCTGTGTATTCCTCTTGAGGAAGTACATGCCAAATCCCTCATATGTTTTGATTTCATAGGTGCTACATCTATAAAATGTACTATTTTATAAGGAGAAGTTGGTAAATATCGTGGACCATAGAGATAATGTTCTTTGAAAAAAAGATAACTCACATAGTCAATGTTATATGGAGAAACCATAATTATTATGATGTGAAATGGGAACTCGAAGGAAGCCATGAAGAAAAAGTACCCTCACAATTTTTTAGCATAATATGTAAAATAAATTTTCAATGGTGAAATTTCTTAAGGGTAAGAATGTAATAATCTATAATTTTAACAATGTATTTTCCTTTCTTATAATTGTTACATATTTAGTAATATAATATAATTTAGAAACACCACATGATAAAACAAATAAATTTTTCTGTTATTAATTTTTTAAAATAAAAATTTTGGGAATAAAATTTTCCATAATAATTTAAATTATTAAAATAGAAAAAATATAAAATAAATTAAATAAAATATGAAATTTTGGATATGCTTGATCCATCAGAGTAACCACACTCATGAACAACATTGTAGAAATGATGTATAATATAATTAATGAAATGTTCATTTTGAAAATACAAATATATAAAACATTGAGATAAACTATAATTGAATGAATAATAAATTAAATGGCATTTATTTATATAATGTAGGGAACCCATGTGATCATTACAAATATGGCTGTTGGAATACTAATCTGACCATTATAATAGTAATATGACCATTATGAAAAGTAACATAACTGTTAAAATATTATCCTCACCAATGTAAGTGTAAATTAATATTTAAGTATCATATAAAATAAAAATATGAAATATTTAAACCATGTTACATGTAAATAAATGTTCTAAAATGATAAATTAAGTGTTTGTATTTTTTGTAAAACATAAATGTTTTAATTGTACTTTTACAATAAATATGATGACATAAAAGAATTTTTATTTTCATTAAATGTTTTTATAAAATATCTTTTTGTTTTATCCAAATTATAAGACACTTTCACATGACCATAAATAATTTTTCAAAAGATAATAAAATTGATAATAATTTTAAAATTTGTATTTATTGAAATAAATGTTTATTTTATTTCAAAATTAATTTTATCATCATAAAAAAACCATTTTCATAAAATGGAATTTTTTATTTAAATATAAAAATATAAATTTGTTTGGATGAATGTTTGTTATTTTTCCAATATATTTGTTTTTTTGGAGAATAATGAAAGACGGTAAAATATGGTATTTAACATTATAAGTTAAATACCGGAATTTTTGAGTCATGGATGAGGTAATAACCCATTATATTTAACTGAAATTCAATATATACAATATATATAGTCCCATAAATAAATATTATTTTTATTCTTTTACAAAAATAATAAACTAATGATTATTATCTTAAAAAACTCCTTTCTCCACCCCTTAAAATAACAACCCCTCACCACCACTTCTCCACAAAGATTTTAAGAATTGTACAATTATATATTTATACCCAAATATATTCCCAAACATATCCCCCATGATCTAGTGCTACTAGTCTCATCTAAATTCTATTTCAAAGAGCCTTATGGTGTAACTTCAGAGGGCGACTAAAGGAATAGGTAAGTTTCTCGAATCATCATTTTCAATTTTATTCTTTATCTATCACCCCATATAATCTCCAAGAACCTAAAAATAGTAATGTAAGTACCATAAATATACTATGATGTTAATTTTATGTAGTAATATTTGCCTCAAACTTACCCTTTTTTTAAAAATGAATGTGATGTTTATAATATAGTTGGTTCATCGACTCCATGAACAACACACTTCGTTTTCCTCCTCCTCCTTCTAGGATGGTCATAAAATTATTATTAATGTTATATAATATTATAATATTTATTTTATAACTTAATTAATTTTATGGAATGAATATACATCAATAATATTAATTAAACACATAACGTTAACACTTAAATGAACTAACCACATAATGTTAACACTTTTACTCATTGATGTATCCCTATGTTGTGACATATATAGATAATTAGTACAATTTAAACTTATTTAATGTCATGAAAACAATTTCATATCACTTTTGGAGTTGTAGTCCCATTTTATGGGAACTTCAATAACTATCCAAGAGTGATCTGACCATGGAACCATGAAATGGACACCACCAGAACAATAAAATTAATCATTATATCTCATTGAAATTATTATAAATGAATATTAAAGAATTATAACAAATAAAATATATATTTTAAATTTTATTAATTAATTAAATAATTAATAATTATAATTTTATTTTCCATGATGTTAATTTCACATTCATAATGGGCTCGGAAATAAGGTAAGGGATCTCTATGAAGCACCCTTTTTCTTCAAGTTATTTCCTTTCCCTCTCTAACTCTCTTTACCTCTATTTAATTTTATGGGATGATTCTAAATTATGTATATATTTCTCTCACATATATAACATTATTATTATCCCTTAATTTGATGAATTAATACATGCCTTAAGTTTATTTATCAACACATTCTTTATGAAATCTCATTTGTTTATGATATGAGGAAAGATTATGTGACCCATTTCTTTCCATGTGTAATTATTATGTTTATTACATATGATTACATTCCATTTTTGTCACACATAATCAGGTACATTAAATGATGGGTGATCTGAGATACCACTCTAATGCGTTGTGTAATTTTTTATCTCATGATATGTTATGTATGGGATTAGAGAGTAAACCTAATCCAAGATGGGACTATGTCCACCATGTGGTGGTGTCTTGGCAGTTGGCATTGACTTATGATTATGTAATGTTTTGTGTTTCTTCAACTTTCCTATTTTTCAATGTTCTTATGGTACCATGTCATTTTTTTATGATACCTTGTGATTATTCACGAGCCTTCAATTTTATGATATTTAGTTATGTTGTTTGACGCATATGTTATTCCCAATTCACATGATTATTCACGTAGTGGGATTTATTTCTCCCACCATTTTAATATATTCCTTAGTTTATCCTATATAGTCATAGGAGATTAAAGGGATTTAGGATCTTATTAAGGATGATAAAATAAATTTTTTATGTTTTAGTTTCCTTTTAATGTATTGTGAACCTAGTCTTCTATTGGCGTTAGGCCTAAAGATCATTATGGTGTATTTATTGGATATTTATGTTATAAATCAGGTTATAATATGTGTAAATGGATAGGGTTACTATATTACACATATCCAAATATATTATGGTGTATCCATTACATTATAGTGTCTTTCTAGGTCTTTATACCAACCCTTGATAGTATACAACTATGTTTCTCATAATAGTTATAGAGTTTTCTTCCAATTTAGACTTATACAAGTTTTTGATGTGATTCCTTGTCTACTTATTATCTTACTTACACAACAAAAGGAATGAAAAACCTTCTAATTTTTTTACATTAATTTCTCTGGGGAAATTATTCTCCCCTATTTTTACTTTATATCCCTAAAATTTTACAAACTATCATTTTATTTTTCTCAATAGAAAGAATGAGAGAAAATATTTCTTATTTTTTAATGTAATCATAATAATATTAATCCCATGAATGTTTGAGGGAACACGAATCCTCTTCCTCCATCTTAATTATCTTCATCGGTGGAAAAAATAATAATGGATATCATTTTTTTTATTTTCAACTCTTAGAATATATATGATGAATGAGAAGTTACTTATCTTATTTTTTTCAACTCATAATGTATACAAAATAATATGAGTCAAATTTATCTTCTTTCGACACTCAATATTTCATTTATAAATTTTATTATCGACTCTTCACCATAAATTATTTGACTTATAAAATATTATAAATATAATGATTAAAATTATAGTTATTCCTTATGATCCTCATCCTTTTATAATTTTATATTTACATATCTATGAAAATATCATTTTCCATATTTGTCAACATTGGAAATTATAAAAAATATGTCATATAGACATTAAATATTATTTCCACAATAAAAGAGTTGTTAATGACTACTTTAACTCCCATAGAAGTTATTTCCTTAGTTTATGAAACATATTTCATGTTTTTTCCATATATGAATGAAGAATTCAGAATTATATCACAATGATCCTTACATCATGAAACGAGACTCTCCTGAATATTTTTATTCTTTCATCATCTTCTTGAATCATGACTAACAGAATCATGAAATGTGAATTTTAAATTTTTGATCACTATTTTTTTGATCTTAAAAATCATAGTATGAGTGTATGGATCATATATATGATCAATTAAAAAGAATCTTATGAAATATCAAACAATACATATGAAGTATCAAGAAAAATTACTCATCCATAAACTTGTATGCTGTATCCAACCAACTGACTCATACAAAGAATCATCAATTGGTAAAAATGACACATACATATGTTGAGATGACTCACTCACACTTTACCTTAAGTTCTCAATCCTATTTATCATCATGTATTTAACTATTGATATTATAAAATTTATACTTCTTATATTTTGATAGAGTCTTGTTATTCTAGTGGATCAACATGAGCTTATTTTGGCATGCCAAAAAATCATACATTCATTAACATCATAACACCTCTCTCTTTCATTATTCTGATGTAGGAATCTATAGTATTATTAATAAATTCATTTTATGAACTATTATTGATATCTTCTATGAAAAATAATGTCTGGATATCATCTCTATGGAATAATAATCTTAGATGCAATATATGATTTGAGTGATCTCATATGGTGGATTAATACATTGTCAAAGTGGAGGCCCAAATCAATGAGTGCAATCTCAAACTAAGGATATTAATAATATGACCCATACAATATCATACAATACATTTTCATTCATTTTTTAAGTGATTAAAAATAGAACACATTTAATGATACTACCTTAAAAAATTATTCTTCTCTTCCGTTGGTTAAAAACCAAACAAATTCATTGACACATGGAATACTTACCTTAGATCTCGAACTAACCAATGGGTATCCTGTGGCACCATGCATGGTATATTAACACCTACATATTCCACATGGCCTTGTTAAATTTCCTTGTGTCCTCAATTTGTCTTGATGAAGGATCCAAATTTGAACTCAACTAGCTATCCTTATGATGGCATGTCTACTCTAGATTTCTTTGGGTTAGAATTTTTTTTCACATTCAAAAACCTTAAAAAAGCCTTGATTCCATCCTCTTTTAAAATATAGAAGAATTATATGAAGTTGAGAATTATTTTCCAAACATCACTTCATAAAATGTCTTTTTTTGAAACTCCCTAACTCTCATAACATGTACTATTTCTAATTCACTTACAACACTCAAAAAAAAAGAGTAAGAAACTATTACTAAGTTGAAATACATTTTCCAATTATCAGTATTAATGTACTCCTATAAATTCCATAGCAGACTTCTTATCATTATATTTCCTATTTCTTAGTATCAGCCTTCTTTTTCTATCTTCATAAAATTAATATAATTAATTTTATATTATTTCATCTTGTAAAAACATGTATGGAAATCCTCAAACACCTTCATTATATAGATACAATATTGAGAATTATTAATCATCCATCTAATAAAAAGTTTTCAAAAATTTTATTCCTTTAATGTAATTGGATATTTAAAACTCCAAAGAAACGGTATTCAGTTTTTCATATTAGAAAAGAAAAGAAAATACGAACTAACATCCAAGATATGTATTCTAATCTTCAACTACATAATAGAAAATGAAAAAAAATTCTTTAGAATAGTTCATCTCAATATTCTTGGGTTCTTTAGCTGATATCCAAGTTGTTCTTCTTCACTACATATTAAAATATAAAATTATTAGCACTCTAAGTTCGTTGATAACAAATACAACACATAATAAGTTGGATAAATATTATAAATGGGTTCTTGATTTACCCTACCCAAACCACATGTAATTGATGATAATATTAGAGATGAAAATCTGCTATTAGATGATCCCAAACACACAAAGGATTTAGTCACCCACATAGGGGTTGAAACTTATAAAATTACCATATGATGATATTTACATTTCAATTATATATTTCATATTGCATACTTTTGTTTTGTAAATAATAAAAATATACACATTAATCTCAATTGATAGAATATACTCCAAAATTGAGAGGGAACTCATGTTCATAAAAGTTATAAAGAATAATGACATTATATAAAGTAGTCACACCTGATTCATCCCCCAAATCAAGCGACTTCAATAATTCTTAGGGATTATTAATAATGTTAATCATATTTTTTTAACTAATCACAGATCAATTGTCATTATTTTAGACAATTATATACACTCATGATAATAATCACTTATTATTTATATTTTTTATAGTACATACTGCAATTATAGAAACATCTGAAATGCCACCACCCGCTAGGGAATAGGCTAAATATTCATTGATGTATGCAATAAACTTGGTGATAAATTTTCTATTTATATGAAAAATAAGATAATAAATTATTTCTTCCTTAGTATTACCCATAACTAATCTAAGAATATATATTATATTATCAATATAGGATGCATTGTTCCCTCATAACACAACCCATAAATACAAATATATAACCTTCATTTTCAATATTTGAATCCATCATGTTGGTGTGATACTAGTAAATTTGTGTATTAGAATATTTTATTTTAAAATACCTAGAAAATAAATTAATTATTCGAAAATAAATTTCAAATTTCATAATATCTGAATTTTTATGTAGGCATTAAAATTTTATTTAAAAATAAATGATTAAATAATGTTAGAAAAATCATATTTTTTTAAAAGGAATGAAATTATAAAATTACTCTAATAAATAAAATCATAAAAAATAAAGATGAATAAATTATATAAATATAAAAAGGACACAAAAAATGTTAAAATTTTCCTAGTTAAAAAATTATTGGTCCCTTATTTTTGAACTAATTTGGTACTTCAAGTTCCTATACTTGGAACTCATTAAATTTTAATCTTGGTTATAATGCTGATCTTATACCCATATATATAGGGTTAAAGCATGTACAAATAGTTTTTAATTGTATTAACCTCTTATACTAAAAAATTATTTTACTAGAAGGCTAAAAATAATAAAATATAGAGATTAAGAACAATATAATCATTACACTATTTTTATGTTACATAAAATGGAAATTAAGGCATAAAGAAAAAACATGTATAAATAAATAAAATTTATAAGGCCTTATCTTTGAATGGTGTTGAGTTTTGGGATATAGAAAATCCTCAATTTCAGTATATAGAATCTTCTGGATGGAGATCATTAGAAAAAAATGATTAGACGTAGATAATTAGATAGAGACCACCTGATGGATGTTTCCTATTGTATTGTTTCATAATGGTCTGGGTAGAAAATTTTCATGGGATATGCTTACAACAAGATCAACCAATATATAATTAAGGTTATCAACCAAATGCCTTCTTCCTATTACCATCACGATTTTTGAGGCCTTCAATACTACTTAGACTATATTAAATAATATTTTTTCAATTATAACTGGAAAGTGTAAGGACTTCTTAAGGCTCATGAAGGAAGATATCACTTTATAGTTGTGTGAGGACTGCTAGACAACCATTGAGGATATTAAGAATTATCTTCTACATCTTTCAGTTATGATGCCACCAGTCCCTCTAGTACTCTATGTGACCACCCTGGAATGGTCCCTCAGTTCCCTTCTACCTTTGAAAAATGATGAGGGTGGGGAAAAAGAAAAATGATCTTAGAAACATGCTCCTCAACATGGAGAGAAGGTACTCCTTTATCAATAACAGTTTTCCTACACTAGTATTCATAGTACATAAGTTTTTTCATTAACTACAGTTCAATGAGATATAGTTAGTACCCCGTATTGAACCACTGGGGTACAAACATAGTATCCCCATACAGACAAAATGATTGGAATAATGGGTAGTATTCTTCCATCAGTTCGATATCATGTTATTCACAAAGAAATATGTGATGGGATAGGCTCTAAAATATTTCATGGCTACACATCCAATCCCTCAGGTACTACCTATGGATTTTCATTATGCAGATGAAGCCATTCTATTAATAAATTAGTAATTTTGATGTTGGTAGATATATTTCTAAAGTTACTCAAAGAGTATGACAGGTAGAAGGCTCAACATCCCCAAACTCAATAGTGTGGGCATGGGGTTCATCTTCACCACTCGGGAACAGGTCGTTCTTCCTTACTCGCTCCTTTTTCTTGAAGGATACACTAATAACATGGTACAGTTTCCAAGTCTTATTGCAGGCCACAATTGGTCCCTTGATATTGATGTCCCCAATTTACCTGTGAAGTGAGACCCTAAGTTGTTCATTAAGAAATTCAAGGGTGAATACATCATCAGCAAGAAAGAAATTATTCCCCTATTGTAATAAAGTAGTTATCTAATGGCACAGTTCCCTTCCTAGATAAACGAAAACCATATTCCCCAGTCACAAAATGGTTGATTTGAGGCTCTGGAAATCCTAGAGGAATCCTTTGTAGAGACCAACTAGGATGACTTGGTCATTTATGTGGCCCAGTAGAGGATCATAGCCCCCCACCACTTGAAATTATTTAAACCAATAGGTATATCATCTGGTTTTTGATACTTCTACCTTTGGGCCCTAAAATTACCCCACAAACATAGAAACTATTTATTGGATTACTCCCTTCATTGAGTATATCCATTGTGTAATTCTTCCACATTATATAGATGATATTTAGCGAACCCACTAGCGTTAAGAACAATTCACTTCCCAAAGTGGTGATAACCATGAGAAAACTCTCTAAAATAAAGGGTTTGATGGAATTAATTTCCCTTTAATAAAAGGAGAATTGATACCTTAGTTTATGAAAGATCACCATGTTGGGTCTTATGATGTCTATCGGGTAATATTGAAAATCTCCTACAAAATTTAAGGTTTGGGTTAATTTTGTCCCTTCATGGTTTATGAATGTATTGAGTTCACCAAAAGCTGCCATGACGGGAAAATCCATGCCAACTTTATGCATCAAATACCATAACTTCTTCACACCAACAAGTATTATTATCCCTTTAATGTTTTTGGACTTAACATTTTGGGTCACTAACCATCAGTGATGGCTAGAATGTGTAGGTTCATTTTGACCACAATAGATTTCTTCTAAATGTGGGAAGAAACAGTTCCTCTAAAAGAAGACAAAACCCAACCTATAATCAAGTTCTTGAACTACCAAATTATTATCTAGATTAGATTTCCTCACACAATCCTCATAGAAAACATCACTAACATCGAGGATACTGATTGGAATAATGTTTACACCAAATACAGATTCTTGTCTAACAACACATACCGCTATCATGAGTAGAAAAATGGATAGATCTAAGAATTTAAAAAACTCACTCTAGAATTCTATAGTAGATGGTGGTATATAAAAAAAGAGTAATAATGATAAACTCATTAATTACCTCTAGAACTATTGAACGATGACTTGATGTTGCTTCTAGGGAACCCCAAACTACATGGAGTACAAAAAATAGAAATTTTTACTAATAGAGGTTTGGTTTTTGTCACTTTGAACGACCATTTATGATAATAAATGGATAGACATGGTAACATAAGTCCATCTAGATGAGTTGGGATCCCCCAATGAAATTATCCCCTGGATGATACATAATATAGAGAGGAACCATAACTGGGTGGAATTATCATTTAACAATAAGGTTTTCCTCCAATCATTCCTTATGGGTTACATGGTATTGGCTCTCAGAACACCAATGATACTAGAAAAAAAAGCCAGTGAAGTTGTAACACTAGTGGTAAGGAACATACATTATTTCTAATGTCTATTAAAATGGCGTATACTCATTAATCACCATGGGTGGGGAGTGAATCACACTTCCTACTAATGTCATGTCCTTCATGTGGTACAATTCATGAACCCCATGGTCTAGGCCCAAGGACCTTAAACTGTCATCAAATTTACACTAAGCTATATAACTCTAAAATATAAAGTCTAACATCCACATCAATTGATGTTAAATAGTATTTGAAACCTATGTGACGAAATTAGGATGCCTCACAAGATAAATATGAGATGGTCAAAACTAACAAGCTCAACACACGACACTAAACTCTATCCTTACCCTAAGTAATGATCATAGGTTGTCTCGTGTAGAAAATAGAAGATGTTTTCATTTCCTAATCATATGATTTAAAACTACATAATTATGTGGGTACTTAATAAATAGGGTACTTTTCTCCCCATTTTCAATCATCTCCTACCAAGTCATGTTCTAGAACTATACGTGTCTTGATTCTTATATTAATGGGATACCCAGTGATGCTTAAACCCTTTGTCCTTAGTCCTAAACACTTGTTTAATCTAAAAAATTTATTTCAAATTCAACATTAAAACTCTATAAAATCTTTCATAGAAAGAGTAAAGAAACAATGGGCCTCCTAATTAAGTGAAATCCTCGATCACATCCCTTGACCTTTTAGTAAATCAGGATTCCCTCATAAGTAGACATGAGGAAGGACGAATGGTAATCTCAAAGAATAATCCCCACAAACATCCTCAACACATGAAATTAAACTATAGAATTACCTTATTTGATAAACATAGGATTCCCCACGATAATCTTGGGTTGACATAACATCCTCACTGGAGAGGGCTCCACCCTTCCAGTGTAAGTAACCTACCAAGTCGTGTTCTAGAACTACATATTTATTGATTCCCATTCCCATGGGATACACAGTGATGCTAAAATATCACCTCTTAATTATATCTGCATCACTAAAAACAATCACGTGGCCTCACCCTTAGGTTCTGTCCCAATCATTGTCTACACTTTGGTTCAAACTCGAAAACATTAAACTAAGAGTTTTAATGCAAGCATACCAGATTTGAACTACGCATAGGTTTTTTTGAATCATTCATGGAAACAAGACTCATTATCCCTATTTAATGTTTGGGTATAACAATTTCATTCCAAACATACCTATTTAAGAAAATAACTACCCTAGCCCGATCTCTATGAATATAATATAACAATAGAAATATTCCAATCAATTGGATTTAAACAATGACTTTAAAATAATAATCCAAAAATCCTAAAAACATGATGTAAAACTATAGCATTACCTTATGTGATGAACATTGGATACCTCATATAATAATTATAATATGATTCATCATCTTTTATAGATAAAAAAAAACTCTTTTAACATTGATATTCTATAAATTCTTGTTCTAGAACAATGCATTTCATGATTCACATTACCATACGATACATAGCAATTTTTAGATCTCATAT
Source organism: Viscum album (assembly GCA_963277665.1). Taxonomy (NCBI): domain Eukaryota; kingdom Viridiplantae; phylum Streptophyta; class Magnoliopsida; order Santalales; family Viscaceae; genus Viscum; species Viscum album. The sequence continues at coordinate 2,022,357,021 of OY728130.1, forward strand.
CATGGGTATATACCCTACTCGCATCTAATTCTAGGGCCTTACCCTCTATGTATTCCTTGATCCTTTATTACCTACACGTTCATCTAGGGCTTCATGTGCATGGTGGGATAGATCCCAGGGCACTCAACATCCCTGTGGGATATTCCCGACATCAATTTTTACACTTCCTAATTACATAAAATTAGAGACTCATCATCCAAAAAATATAAACAGACCCCTTAATGATAATTTTTTCTAGTCAAACAAGTTCACTGATCGTACCACGATTCACTGTTTTATTCCACCCTTACACCGCAGTTTTAATCTAGTTTTGTAATCAATATTAAAAATATAGTAATAAATTACACTTTATGTTTGAATCAATAAATTAATGTTAATAAATATTATAATGGACAATGTTACTTGTTTATATTGTTTCAATATTGGTGGAGGTGAATTGGAGGGCCCTTGATGAAGTGAAGGAAAAATGGGCCAAAATTGCATGGATCCATGGACATTTGTCCACTGTTTTGCATAGTACATGAAATCCGAGCATCCAAATGGGATGATATTTTGTGTACCTATCCAAACTTTAATAGGAGACATTTCATATTAAGGAACCCAATCCTGATTCGGCTTTTATGGGGGCCATACAAACTGATCTGTCCAAGCCACCGAATTTGGACCAAGTCAAATGCAGTGTTCTGTATTTTATCAATATCTTGAGCTGTAGTTTTCCAAATGGTGCCAAAAATTCGGTGGACACATTAAGGAGGTAGGGCTACAACCTTTATATTTTCTCCAAAGCGAGATAAGACTGTCTGAAGGCCAAAATGCGTTGTGCAGATGGATTGGTGAAATCTGTGTGCCTAAACCACCTTCCAATTTTCCTATAAAAGGGCACCAAGGGAACCTCATTTGGAATTTCGGCCTAGGAGTGAAGTGCAGCCAATTTAGAGCCCTATAGGAGTCTCCTAATCACCTTGGAGGTTCTGGAGGCCCCTATCCTCATAGGGGGATCAACAATGAAGATTGATTTCAACCTGAGCTTCCTCCTCCTCCCGATGTCGAGCTAAAAGTTGGGTGTTCTTTGTGGGGGAGATACACACATGTCAAGGGAGTTCTGATGAATAAACTAGATACTGGTTCAGATTAATTTTGATGTTTAAAAATTTCATTCCATGTATCTTATTTTATTTCAGATTTGAATGCTTTATTTGATACATGTGAGTGTTATGCTCTTAATTTCTAACTGATCGGTGTGAGGTTTTGAGTACGTGACTTGTGTTATTCCGATTGGACATCACAAGAATTCTTTCCATACCAAACATATTAAGATTTCAATATGCTTTGGAAGCTCTTATTCCATTCATAAGTACTGGACCTTGACAATATGATTGTTACGTCATGGTTTGGTCCTTAAAGCATTGAAATAAAAGCTTAGGAATTAATCGGGATTCCAATTAACTCCAACCAAATAATTACTCTAAACCTAAGATAAATCTCTATGAACAATGAACTTGATATGTGTGTAGTGAAATCACATCAAACCATTTATCTCATATTTTTCACAATCCACTAGGTCACTCATCATTTAAGCTAATTCAACTACGTATTTGTTTTAAACGGTTTTCAAAACCACCCCATCTCTTAGTCATTTTTATTAAAAATACACACTCTAAACCTACCAACGCTCCATGAGAGACGACCTAGGGTCTTCCATAGACTATAAATCCACCTTAAAAATATAATCAATTTGACGTTCCATGACACCGCAGTCAGATTTTGGAACAGTTTCTGGGGATTTCTTTGGTTTTTTGTGTGTGTTATTGATAAAATTTTTGTAATTTTTGTGAATATTTGTTTGTTTTATCTTCTACCTTTGCATTTATTTTTGTGTTCTAATTAATTTATTGTGTAGGTTCTGTGTATGAAGTGTTCTACTCTGGGAGACCTAAAAACATTCGAACTCGAACCGGAGAGGATCCTACATCAATGAAACCGAGACACACAAGACAACACTTTGAAGGAGGAGACATCACATCTTAAAATTCTTCTTGATCCTTCTTCTTCTTCTGAAACCAAGGTTAAAACTGAACATAACATGTATAGAATGGCTGAAAATAATAGAACACTAAAATAACTAACCTCACCTGATTTTGATATCCGACCCACTTACATTCAATTACAAGGCGATGCACCCAATTTTGAACTAAAATATGGTTTAATTAATTTTTTACGAAGATTTCATGGACTGCCTGGAGAAGATCCAAAATGCATTTAAAAGAATTTGATACTGTGTGTTCAAAATTAAAACCTGATAATGTGGATGAAGAACAAGTAAATCTTAGGGAATTTCTATTCTCATTAGAAGACACGGCTAAAGATTGGTTGTATTATGTTAATTCACCTATTAGTGGTTGGGCGGACATGAAACGACTTTTTCTTGAAAAATAATTCCCAGCCTCTCGAACTGCAACAATAAGGAAAGAAATATGTGGGATAAGACAAAATCAAGGAGAAAACATTCGTGAATATTGGGAATGCTTTAAAAGATTATGTTCAAGTTGTCCACACCACCAAATAAGTGATCAACTATTAATACAATATTTTTATGAAGGTTTAATTCCAATAGATCATAACATGACTGATGCTACTGCAGGTGGTGCACTAGTGGATAAAACCCCGGTCGCTGCAAGGACCCTAATTGAGACCATGGCACAGAACACTCAAAAATTAAGTTCAAGGTCCAGTTTAACCATTTGAGGTGTCCATGAAGTGCAAATTACTGCATTCGAGAAGAATGTAGACACAAGGATTGAAGAGGTGAGTACCCTTCAACGACAACTTGCTCTTTCCCAAGGGAAATTCCAATATCATCCTCCCATACATTGTGGTATATTCTCTTCTGATACCCACTATTATGACAAATGCCTCCAATTGAGTGAAACTTCTGAGAGTTGTGAGGCAATATTCCTAGGACGCCTCTATAACCAACCCATTAGGCAAGAACCATACTATCCATCCAACCCTGGCTGGAAAGACAACCAAGCCTACAGGCAAGGGGGGTATTCAAACCAGCCTCATCAACCATGGAACCAACCAGGGAAAAGTAGTCATCAACCACCACCACCTAGATATTTTCAACCACCCAAAAGGCCTTTCCAACAACCCCCTCCAAAAACTGAATCTAGACTAGAAGATATGATGAAAAAAATGGCTGCCAATAATCTCTAATTCCAAAAAACCACTCAGGTATCCATACAAGACCTCAAAACCCAATTAGGCCAACTAGCTAACTTGGTGGGTGAGATCCAAATCCATGGGTCTGGTAAACTACAATCTCAACCAATTTTCAACCCTAGGGATAAGGGAAATGTTAGTTCCATCACCCTTTGGAGCAGAACTCAACTTAAAATCCAAATGAACCCTCCATTACAGTCATCATCTCCTAAAGAAACCCCTATCCCAACCACTGAAAAAGGTTTAAATGAGTTGGAACCTTGTCTTGTGAGAAGTCATACCAAAGGAAAGAGTGTGTCTATTGATGAGTTACCCAGCCCAAGAATTCCTCTTCCATTTCCCCACAAACCCACCCATCCAAGGAAACAAAATGATTCTGAACATGATAATTAAATCATGGAGACTTTCAAAAAAGTGCAGGTTAACATTCCATTTATTGATGCCGTCAAGAAAATTATGAGATATGCAACGCTTCTGAAGGATATTTGTACCCACCGAAGGAGACTTAGAGGTCATGAGCAGGTGAGACTGGGGAGGGACGTCTCAGAATTGATACAACCATCACTTCCCACCAAGTACAACGATCCTGGAACATTATCGTTTCCATGCACCATAGGGGAGTATAATTTCTCCAATGCTATGCCTGATTTGGGTTCTTCTATTAATGTGATGCCTCACCTTGTTTACTCTTCTTTGAATGTTTGTTAACTAAATCCCCCAGGAATAGTTGTTCAGCTAGAAAATCGGAGTACGGCACACCCTTCTGGTGTGTTAGAGGATGTTCTTATGAGGGTACAAAGTTTAATATTTCATGCTGATTTTTATGTGGTAAAATTAAAGATGATATGATGAATGGACATGCCCCAATTATATTGGAGAGACCTTTCTTGAAAACCGTAAAACCCATAATTAATGTCCATAATGGTACATTATCTATGGAATTTGGTGGTGACATAGTCCATTTCAACATCCTTGATGCCATGAAGCACCCCTCAAAAGAACATTCCTCTCACTCGGTAAATTCAATTGATGTACTCCCCTCCCCTAAAATCACTTCATTTGTTTCCCCTAATCCCCTTTCTAAATTTTCCTCTTTGATTGAAATTCTTGGAAATGAATCGTGTGTTGATTTTTGTAGTATTCTAGAAAAGTGTCATGCATGTTTATTAATTGACAATTTCTTGACCACAGAGGATCACATGACCATCGATGATACTGCTACGCTTGTTAAAGATAATTCTTCATCTAAGGATGATACCATTGAGCAGTTAGATGAGATTAGTGACCTCTCACTTTCACACACACTCCCATCAATCCAAAATCCACCTGAATTGGAACTAAAGAAACTGCATGAAGATCTAAAATATTCATATCTTTAGAATGGAAACAAGTTACCCGTCATCATTGATAGTTCACTCCCTCCTGAGCATGAATTGTGACTGCTTGAACTTTTGAGGGAGTATAAAAAAGCATTGGGATGGACACTTGCATACATTCCTAGTATTAGCCCATCAATTTGTACACATCATATTTTATTAACTGATGAGGCTAAACTAGTGAGGCAGGCACAACATCGACTGAACCCAAACCTCTTAGAAGTAGTTAAAAAGGAAGTAACAAAATTATTGGCTGATGGAATCATTTACCCCATCTCTGACAGCCTATGGTTCAGTCCTGTTCAAGTAGTTCCTAAAAAAATGGCCTAATAGTAATTTAAAATGAAAACAATTAATTGGTTCCAACTCGTGTGCAGAATTGTTGGTATGTCTGCATTGAATATCACCGACTAAACCAACACACTAGGAAGGACCATTTCCCATTTCCATTCATTGACCAAATGCTAGAGAGGCTAGGAGAGAAGTCCCATTACTGTTTTCTTGATGGGTATTCTAGATACTTTCAGATCCATATTTCCCCCAAGGACCAGAAAAATACAACCTTCACTTGCCCCTTTAGCACATTTTCCTATAGAAGGATTCCATATGGTCTGTGCAATGCTCCGGGTACTTTCCAGTGATTTAGGATTAGTATTTTTTCGGATTACCTGGAGAATTGCATGGATGTTTTCATGGATGATTTTACTGTTTATGGATCCTCTTTTGATGAATGTTTAAGTAATCTTGGTTCCATCCTACACCGCTGTATTGAAAATAATCTTGTATTAAATTATGAGAAATTCCATTTCATGGTGCGACAAGGTATAGTTTTGGGACACGTCATTTCTTGGGATGGTATCCAAGTAGATAAATCGAAAGTGGATGTCATTTATTCCCAACCATTCCATAAAAATGTATGTGATGTGCGGTCTTTCCTAGGCCATGCTTGATTTTACCATCGTTTCATCCGTGATTTTAGTAAGATAACACTTCCCCTCTCCCGCTTACTCCAAAAAGAAAAATATTTTGTTTTTGATAAAGAATGTGAAGAAGCTTTTAATAAAATAAAATGGAGTCTCACATCACCCCCGGCAATCCAACCACCTCAGTGGGATTTACCATTTGAGCTCATGTGTGACGCCTCTAACTATGCAGTTGGGGCAGTCTTGTCACAAAGGGTCGACCGAGCTCCACATGTAATAGCCTATGCCTCACGTACATTGGACCCTACCCAAGAAAACCACACCACAACTGAAAAATAATTCCTTTCCATTGTGTTTTCATGAAAAAATTCAGGTCATATCTTTTGGGGTCCAAAGTCATTGTGTTCTCAGACCATGCAGCCCTCTGGTATCTCCAAAAAAAACCAAAAGCTAAACCACATCTCATTCGTTGGATTCCCCTCCTTTGTGAATTAAATCTAGAAATTAGAGATAAAAAATGAGCAGAGAATGTGGTGGCAGACCATATCAGTAGGATCCTCGCAACCTCAGACATTGTCTCATCCCCCTGCATTCCCATTAATGACATGTTTCTTGATTAGCAATTGTACAAAGTTCAAGATGCTATTCCGTAGTATTCTGAAATTGTAAATTATTTGGTAGCATCTTGAATTCCTACTGATTTCAACAATAATTAAGCAAGTCGTCTAAAACATGAGTCTCGTTGATACATTTGGGATGACCCCTACCTTTGGCGCACATGTAGCGATCATGTCCTTATGCGTTGTGTTCCCGATAGAGAGTTTCAGTCCGTCCTTAGATTCTGCCACACTCTTGCTTGTGGGGGCCACTTTGTCCCCCAATGGACTGCTCGCAATGTTCTTGATTCTGGTCTCTTTTGGCCAACACTTTTTCGGGATGCCCATGAATTTTGTAAATCTTGTCCTTGTTGTCAAAGAATGGTGAATGCCTCTAAAAGGAATCAAATGCCACGAAAACCCTTGCTCATTAATGACATTTTTGATGTTTGGGGAATTGACTTTATGGGGCCATTTCCCAATTCTTTTGGAAACTTGTATATTCTTTTGGCTGTTGATTACGTATCAAAATGGGTAGAGGCACGGGCCACAAGGAAAAATGATTCCAAAACAGTTGTAGAATTTTTGAGAACTCAGATCTTTTGTAGGATTGGACTACCTAGGTTCATTATAAGTGATTAGGGTTCTCATTTCTACAACCGAACAATGCAATAACTTTTGCGACAGTATGAGGTCAGTCATCGAGTTTCTACTACATATCATCCAGAAACCAATGGTCATGCTGAGGTGTCAAATAGAGAGGTAAAACAAATTCTTCAAAAAATGCTTCAACCCAATAGGAAAGATTGGAGTCTAAGACTTGATGATTCATTGTGGGCCTACCATACTACTTTCAAAACTCCCATTGGAATGTCACCCTATCATCTTGTGTTTGGAAAGAGTTGTCACCTCCCTGTTGAGATTGAGCACCGGCCCTAATGGGCCATCAAACAATGCAATTCTAATTATTCTGGGGCAGGTTATCAAAGGAAGTTGCAGATTCAGGAGCTAGAGGAAATGAGAAGAGATGCATATGAAAACTCCAGGATTTATAAGGAGAGAACCAAGGCTCTCCATGACTGTATTATCCTTCATCGTTAGTTCCATATTGGGCAGAAGGTCCTCCTTTATAATGCAAGGCTGAAGTTGCATCCTGGTAATCTTCGTTCCCACTAGTTTGGACCATACATTGTTACTAATGTCTCTCCATTTGGTGTTGGTCAGGTTCAAAATGAAGAAACCAAGAAAACCTTCACTGTCAATGGGTAGCTGCTGAAGAACTTTCATGAACCCGTTCTGGAGTCCCCGATGGAGGAACTCCATGTTCAAGAAGCACACTATGAATGAAATCCAATAGGTTTTATCCTTCCTTCCCACATTCTCTTTTACTAAAGTGAGGACACTGTATACTCTAGGTGGGGGGGGGGGTGGATACATTCCTGGGATAGTTAGGAATTTTCATTGTTTTCTCCTTTTGTTTTCTCTTTTTGGCCTTCTTTATGGTATTTCCATTTTTCCCCATCAACAATTTCGAAGATCCATGATTTGGAAACCATAATGTGGGGAAAGTAAAAATACCATAATGGAGGCTAAAAAGAGTATTTGTATGAATTTAACATCAGGGCGTGATTTTTAGTGAATTGGTTTTCTGTCAATGATATAAATGGTCATATCTCTGTGAAACCTTTGAGATGATTGATTCCCATTGTGTGAGTAGTTTTTGGGAAAACTGTTTCACTAATATCTCCACAAATATTTGCACCAAACCACAATGTGTGATTATTTCTTACTTAATATAAGGTAAATATATGTTGGGTTATTATTTTCCAGCTTTAAATGATATTTCCATACGTTCGTTCCTTATCCGATCAGTTTCATAACTGTACCAGATTGACCTATGGGTGTGTACCTAAAGTCCGATTGTTGTACGCCCTCAAAAAAATTGTTCTGTCTTGGGCAGGTCAAAAATCACTCCTCCTCAGCCTTTGATCTTGTTATAACTATTGCAATTAGTGTCGTGAGGAGATCAAACAAAGGGTTGAGAGATGAGTGTGAGATATGTTCCAATTGTAACTTCAAAAAAAATATATAATAAATGAGAGGAGTGATGAAATGTGAAACAAATGGGGATATCTAGGTCGGGAGATTATGGTTTGACTTCTGGGAATGCTTAAATGAGTGGGTCTTGAAATTTTATTGCAAAGGATGGAGGACAGGTTCGGTGATAAATCATTTAAAGCTGAATAATGTTAAAATAACCTATATTTATTTGATAGAAAGTGGAAAGAATAGCATGGAATGGTTTTCAATCACACACATGGAGAGTTAGTTTAATGGTTGAACTTTTAATTCCTTACTCATATTGGTGTCATAAATCTCTTTGAATTTTATTGTGATATGATTTATGAGACATCTTTTTCCATTTTCAGTGGGATGAACTCCTTGGTGTGGTTCGTGCATTGATCACTTTACTTTAAATAAAATTTCCTCAAATGATTAATCTTCAAGATGTTAGAAATATATATATATATATTTTCATCGTTGTATTTGGATATGTGACTTTTCCCAGGAGTGAAAATGTTTAGGTGTGGGGGTGTGATCGTTCCACGATTCACTGTTTTATTCCATCGTTACACCGTAGTTTTAAACTAGTTTTGTAATGAATAATCCAAACATAATAATAATTTGCACTTTATGTTTGAATCAATCAATTAATTTTGATCAATATTATAATGGACAATATTACTTTTTTATATTGTTTCAATGTAGGTGTAGGTGATTTGGAGGGCCATTGATGAAGTGAAAGAAAAATGGGCCAAAATTGCATGGATCCATGGTCAAATGTCCACTGTTTTGAATAGTACAGGAGATCCGTACATCCAAATGGGATGATATTTCGTGGAAATGGCGAAAATTTAATATTTGACATTTCATATTAAGAATCCAATCCTGATTCGGCTTTTATGGGGCCCATCTGAACTGATCTTTCCAAGCCACCAAAATTGGACCAAGCCAAATGCGGTGTTCTGTATTTTGTCAATATCTTGTGATGTATTTTTCCAAATGGTGCCAAACATTTGTTGGAGACATTAAATAGGTAGGGATACTACTTTTCTATTTTCTACAAAGCGAGATAAGACTGTCAGTAGGCCAAAACACATTGTGCAGGTGGATTGATGAAATCTGTGTGCCTAAGCAACCTTCCAATTTTCCTATAAAAGGGCACCAAGGGAACCTCATTTGGAAGTTCGGACAAGGAGTGAAGTGCTGAAAATTTGGAGTCCTAGATGAGTCTCCTAATCACCTTGGAGGTTCTAGAGTCCCCTATCCTCATAGGGGGATCAAAAAAGAAGAATATGTTCAACCCAAGCTTCCTCCTCCTCCCGATGTCGAGCTAAAAGTTGGGTGTTCATTGTGAGGGAGCTACACACAAGTCAAGGGTGTTCCGATGCATAAAATAGCTACTGGTTTGGATTAATTTGGATTTTTAAACATTTCATTCCATGTATCTTATTTTATTTCATATTTTAATGCTTGAGTTGATACATGTGAGTGTTATGCTCTTAATTTCTAACTGATCGGTGTGAGGTTATGAGTTTGTGACTTGTGTTGTTCCGATTGGAAATCACAAGAATCATTTTAATACCCAACTTATTGAGATTTAAATATTATTTGGAAGCTCTTATTCCATGCATAAGTACAGGACCTTGACAATACGATTGTTACATCAGGGTTTGGTCCTTAAAGAATTGAAATAAAATCTTAGGAATTAATCGGGATTCCAATTAACTCCAACCAAAGAATTACTCTAAACCTAAGATGAATCTCCATGAACAATGAACATGATATGTGTGTATTGAAATCACATCACCCCTTTTATCACATATTTTTAACAATCCACTAGGTCACTCATCTTTTATACTAATTCAACTATGTCATTGTTTTAAACTGTTTTCAAAACCACCCCATCTCTTAGTCATTTTTATTAAAAATACACACTCTAAACCTACCAACGCTCCTTGAAAGGCGATCTAGGGTCTTCCCTAGACTATAAATCAACCTTAAAAATATATTCAATTTGACGTGTCACGACACCGCGGTCAAAGTTTGGCACCATTTCTGGGGAGCGCTTTGGGTTTTTGTGCGTGTTTTTGAAAAAATATTTGTAATTTTTATGAATATTTGTTTGTTTTATCTTCTACCTTTGCATTTATTTTTGTGTTCTAATTTATTTATTGTGTAGTTTCTGTGTATGATGCGTTCTACTCCAGGAGACCTACAAACTTTCGAACCCGAACCAGAGAGGATCCTACATCAATGAAACCGAGACACAGAAGACAACACTTTGAAGGAGGAGACATCACATTTTAAAATTTTTCTTGATCCTTCTTCTTCTTCTAAAACCAAAGTTAAAACTGAACATAACTTGTATATCATGTCTGAAAATAATAGAACAATAAAAGAACTAACCACACCTGATGTTGATATCTGACCCACTTACATTCAATTACAAGGCGAGGCACCCAAATTTGAAGTAAAATCTCGTTTAATTCATTTGTTACCAAGATTTCATGGACTGCCTGGAGAAGATCCACAAGAGCATTTAAAATAATTTCATACTATGTGTTCAAGATTAAAACCTGCAAATGTGGATGAAGAACATGTAAAACTTAGGGCATTTCCATTTTCAATAGAAGACACGGCTAAAGATTGGTTGTATTATGTTAATTCGCCTATTAGAGGTTGGGCGGACATGAAACGACTTTTTCGTGAAAAAGAATTCCATGCCTCTCGAAATACAACAATAAAGAAAGAAATATATGGGGTAAGAAAATATCAAGGAGAAAACCTTCATGAATATTGGGAATGCTTTAAAAGATTATGTTCAAGTTTTCCACACCACCAAATAAGGGATCAAGTTTTAATACAATATTTTTATGAAGGTTCAATTCCAACAGATCGTAACATGATTGATGATGATGCAAGTGGTGCACTAGTGGATGAAACCCCAATCACTACAAGGACCCTAATTGAGACCATGAAACAGAACACTCAACAATTCAGTTCAATTTCCAGTGTACCCATTCGAGGTGTCCATGAGGTGCAAAGTACTGAATTCGAGAAGAAGGTAGACACAATGTTTTAAGAGGTGAGTACCCTTCTTCGACATCTTTCTCTTTCCCAAGGGAAATTCCAATCTCCTCCCCCCATACATTGTGGTATATTCTCTTTTGATGCCCCCTATTCTGACCAATTTCCCCAATTGAGAGAAACTTCTGAGAGTTGCGAGGCAATATTCCTAGGACGCCCCTATAACCAACCCATTAGGCAAGAACCATACTATCCATCCAACCCTGGGTGGAAAGACAACCAAACCTATAGGCTATGGGGGTATTCAAACCAGCCTCATCATCCATAGAACCAACCAGGGCAAAGTAGTCATCAACCACCACCACCCAGAAATTTTCAACCACCCCAAAGGCCTTTCCAACAACACCCTCCAAAAACTGAACCTATCCTAGAAGATATGATGAAAAAAATGGCTGCCAATAATCTCCAATTCCAAGAAACCACTCAGGTATCCATACAAGACCTCAAAAACCAATTAGGCCAACTAGCTAACTTGGTGGGTGAGATCTAAAAGCCATGGGTCTGGTAAACTACCATCTCAACCACTTGTCAACCCTAGGGATAAGGGAAATATTAGTGCCATCACCCTTAGGAGTAGAACTCAACTTAAAATCCAAATGAACCCTCCATTAGAGTCATCCTCTCTTAAGGAAACCACCATCCCAACCACTGAAAAAGGTTCAAATGAGATGGAACATTGTCTTGAGAGAAGTCCTACCAAAGGAAAGAGTGTGTCTATTGATGAGTTACCTATCCCAAGAATTCCTCTTCTATTTCCCCAAAGAGCCACCCAACCAAGGAAACAAAATGAAACTGAACATGATAAAGAAATCATGGAGACTTCCAAAAAAGTGCAGGTTAACATTCCATTGATTGATGTTGTCAAGGAAATTCCGAGATATGCAAAGTTTCTGCTGGAGATGTGTACCCACCGAAGGTGACTTAGAGGTGATGAGAAGGTGATCCTGGGGAGGAACGTCTCAGCATTGATACAACCATCACTTCCCACCAAGTTCAACGATCCAAGAACATTATCGATTCCGTGCACCATATGGGAGTATTATTTCTCCAATTCTATGCTTGATTTGGGTGCTTCTATTAATGTGATGCCTCACTCTATTTACTCTTATTTGCAGGTTGGTGAACTAAAGCACACAATAATAGTTATTCAGCTAGCAAATCGGAGTATGGCACACCCTTCTGGTGTGTTAGAGGATGTTCATGTGAGGGTTCGAAATTTAATATTTCCTGCTGATTTTTATGTGCTAAAAATAGAAGATGATAGGATGAATGGATATGCCCCAATTATATTGGGGAGACCTTTCTTGAAAACCGCCAACGCCATAATTAATGTCCATAATGGTACATTATCTATGGAATTTGGTGGTGAAATAGTGAATTTCAATATCCTTGAAGCCATGAAGCACCCCTCAAAAGAACATTCCTCTCTCTCAGAAAATTCAATTGATGTACTCCCTTCCCCTAAAATCACTTCATTTGTTTCCCCTGATCCGCTTTCTGAATTTTACTCTTTGATTGAAATTGTTGGAAATGAATCCTCTGTTGATTGTTGTAGTATTCTAGAAAAGTGTCATTCATGTTTATTAATTGACAATTTCTTGAACACAGAGGATCACATGACCATCGATGATACTGCTATGCTTGTAAAATCTAATTCCTCATTTGAGGATGATACCATTGAGCAGTTATATGAGATTAGTGACCTCTCACTTTCACAGACACTCCCATCAATCCAAAATCCACTTGAATTGGAAGTAAAGCAACTGCCTCAAGATTTAAAATATTCATATCTTTATAATGGAAACAAGTTACCGGTTATCATTTCTAGTTCACTCCCTCCTGAGCATGAATTGCGACTACTTGAACTTTTGAGGGAGCATAAACAAGAATTGGTATGGACACTTGCAGACATTCCTGGTATTAGCCCATCAATTTGTACACATCATATTTTATTAACTGATGAGGCTAAACCAGTGAGGCAGGCACAACATCGACTGAACCCAAACCTCTTTATAGTAGTTAAAAGGATGTAACAAAATTATTGCCTGCTGGAATCATTTACCCCATCTCCGAGAGCCAATGGGTTGGTCCTATTCAAGTAGTTCCTAAAAAAACTGGCCTAACAGTAATTAAAAATGAAAACAATTAATTGGTTCCAACTTGTGTGAAGAATAGTTGTCATGTCAGTATTGATTATCGCAGACTAAACCAACAAACTAGGAAGGACCCTTTCCCATTGCCATTCATTGACCAAATGCTAGAGAGGCTAGTGGGGAAGTCCCATTTGTGTTTTCTTGATGGGTATTATGGATACTTTCAGATCCATATTGCCCCTGAGGATCAGGAAAAGATAACCTTCACTTTCCCCTTTGGAACATTTGCCTATAGAAGGATTCCATTTGGTCTATGCAATGCTCCAAGTACTTTCCAGCGATGTATGATTAGTATTATTTCAGATTACCTGTAGAATTACATGGATGTTTTCATGGATGATTTTAATGTTTATGGATCCTATTTTGATGAATGTTTAAGTAGTCTTTTTTCCATCCTACGTCGCTTTATTGAAAAGAATCTTATATTAAATTATGAGAAATGCCATTTCATGGTGTGAAAAAGTATAGATTTGGGACATGTCATTTCTAGGGATGGTATCCAAGTAGATAAATCGAAAGTGGATGTCATTTCTTCCCTACCATTCCCTAAAAATGTATGTGATGTGCGGTCTTTCCTAGGTCATTCTGGATTTTACCGTCATTTCATTCATGATTTTAGTAAGATTACACTTCCCCTCTCCCGCATACTCCAAAAAGAAAAAGATTATGTTTTTGATAAAGAATGTGAAGAAGCTTTTAATAAATTAAAATTGAGTCTCACATCACCCTCGGTAATCCAACCACCTCGGTGGGATTTACCATTTGAGCTCATGTGTGACGCCTCTAACTATGAACTAGGAGTAGTCTTGTCACAAAGGGTCGACCGAGCTCCACATGTCATAGCCTATGCCTCACGTACTTTGGACCCTGCCCAAGAAAACTACAGCACAACTGAAAAAGAATTCCTTGACATTGTGTTTTCCTTGGAAAAATTCAGGTCATATCTTTTGGGGTCCAAATTCATTGTGTTCTCAGACCATGCAGCCCTCCGGTATCTCCTAAAAAAACGAAAGCTAAACCACATCTCATTCGTTGGATGCTCCTACTTCTTGAATTCAATCTAGAAATTAGAGATAAAAAAGGAGCAGAGAATGTGGTGGCAGACCATATCAGTAGGATCCTCCCACCTCATACATTGTCTCATCACCCTGTATTCCCATTAATGACATGTTTCCTGATGAGAAATTGTACAAAGTGAAAGATGATATTCCCCGGTATGCTGAAATTGTAAATTATTTGGTAGCATCATTCATTCCTACTGATTTCAACAAAAACCAAGATAGTTGTCTAAAACATGAGGCTCGTTGGTACATTTGGGATGACCCATACCTTTGGCATACATTTAGCGATCAGGTCCTTAGGCGTTGTGTTCCCGATAGCGAGTTTCAGTCCGTCCTTAGATTTTTCCACACTCTTGCTTGTGGGGGCCACTTTGGTCCCCAACGGACTGCTCGCAGAGTTCTTGATTCTGGTCTCTTTTGGCCAACAATTTTTTGGGATGCCCATGAATTTTTTAGATCTTGTCCTCGTTGTCAAAGAATGGGGAATGTCTCTAAAAGGAATGAAATTCCACAACAACCCTTTCTCTTTCATGACATTTTTGATGTTTGGGGCATTGAATTTATGTGTCCATTTCCCAATTATTTTGGAATCATGTAAATTATTTTGGCCGTTGATTACGTGTATAAAAGGGTAGAGTCACGGGCCACACGGACAGATTATTCCAAAACAGTTGTAGAATTTTTGAGAACTCAGATCTTTTGTAGGTTTGGATTACCTAGGTTCATTATCAGTGACCAGGGTTCTCATTTCTGCAACCGAACAATGCAATCACTTTTGTGTCGGTATATGGTCGGTCATCGAGTTTCTACTGCATATCATCTACAGACAATGGTCATGCTGTGGTGTCAAATAGAGAGGTAAAAAAAATTCATGAAAAAAAATGGTTCAACCCAATAGGATAGATTGGAGTCTTAAACTTGATGATTCATTGTGGGCCTACCGTACTACATTCAGAACTCCCATTGGAATGTCACCCTATCGTCTTGTGTTAGGAATGTTTTGTCACCTCCCTATTGAGATTGAGCATCTGGCCTACTAGGCCATCAAACAATGCAATTCTAATCATTCTGGTGTAGGTTCTCAAAGGAAGTTGCAGATTCAGGAGCTAGAGGCAGCGATAAGAGATGCATATGAGAACTCTAGGATTTATAAAGAGATAAAAAATGCTGTCCATGACTGTCTTATCCTTCATCGTCAGTTCCATATTGGGCAGAAGGTCCTCCTTTATAATGCAAGGTTGAAGTTTCATCCTGGTAAGCTTCGTTCCCGCTGGTTTGGACCATACATTGTTACTAATGTCTCTCCATTTGGTTTTGTTCAGGTCTAAATGAAGAAACCAAGCAAACCTTCACTGTCAATGGGTAGCTGCTGAAGCACTTTCATGAACCCGTTCTAGAGTCCCCGATGGAGGAACTCCAAGTTCAAGAAGCACACTAAGAATGACATCCAACAGGTTTTATCCTTCCATCCCACATTCTCTTTTACTATACTGAGGACATTGATTACTCTAGGTTTGTGGGGGGGGGGGGTGGATACATTCCTGGGATAGTTAGGAATTTTCATTATTTTCTCCTTTTGTTTTCTCTTTTTGGCCTTCTTTATGGTATTTTCATTTTTCCTCATGATCAATTTCGAAGTTCCATGATTTGGAGACCATAATGTGGGGAAAGTAAAAATACCATAACGGAGTCTAAAAAGAGTATTTGTAAGAATTTAACATCCGGGAGTGATTTTTAGTGAATTGGTTTTCTGTCAATGATATAAATGGTCGTATCTATGTGATACCTTTCAGATGATTGATGCCCATTGTGTGAGTAGTTTTTGGGAAAACTGTATCACTAATATCTCCACAAATTTTTGCAGCAAACCACAAAGTGTGATTATTTCTTACTTAATATAAGGTAAATATATTTTGGGTTAATATTTTCCAGCTTTAAATGATATTTCCATACGTTCATTCCTTATCCAATCAGTTTCATTACTGTACCAGATGACCTATGCGTGTGTACCTAATGTCCGACTGTTGTACGCCTTAAAAAAATTTTTTGTGTCCTGGGAAGGTCAAAAACCACTCCTACTCAACCTTTGATAATGTTATAACTATTGCAATTAGTGTCGTGAGGAGATCAAACAAAGGGTTACGAGATGAGTGTGAGAATTTTTACAATTGCAACATCAAAAAAAATATATAATAAATGAGGGGAGTGATGAAATGTGAAACATATGGGGATATCTAGGTCAGGAGCTTATGGTTTGACTTTTGGGAATTCTTAAATGAGTGGGTCTTGAAATTTGATTGCAAAGGATGGAGGACAGGTTCGTTGAAAAATCATTTAAAGCTGAATAATGTTAAAATAAACTATATTTATTTGATAAAAAGTGGAAAGAATATCATGAAGTGGTTTTCACACACACACATGGAGAGTTATTGTAATGGTTTACCATTGAATTCCTTTCTCATATTGGTGTCATAAATCTCTTTGAATTATTGTGATATGATTTATGAGACATCTTTTTCCATTTTCACTGGGAAGAACTCCTTGGTGTGGTTCGTGCATTAATCACATTACTTTAAATAAAATTTCCTCAAATGATAAATCTTCAAGATGTTGGAAATATATATATATATATATATATTTGCATCATTGTATTTAGATATGTGACTTTTCCCAGGAGTGAAAATGTTTAGGTGTGGGGGTGTGATTGTACCACGATTCACTGTATTATTCCACCCTTACACCGCAGTTTTACACTTGTTTTGTAATGAATATTCCAAATATAATAATAAATTACACTTTATGTTTGAATCAATCAACTAATTTTAATCAATGTTTTAATGGACAATGTTACTTGTTTATATTGTTTCAATGTATGTGGAGGTGATTTGGAGGGCCCTTGATGAAGTGAAAGAAAAATGGGCCAAAATTGCATGGATCCATGGACATCTATCCACTGTTTTGCATAGCACACGAAATTTGTGCATCCAAAACGGCTTCAATTATGTGGTCCTGTCCAAACATCAATAGGCTACATTTCATATTAACGAACCCAATCCTGATTCGGCTTCAATGGGGCCCATCTGAACTGATCTGTCCAATCACCAAATTTGGACCAAGTCAAATTCTGTGTTCTGTATGTTATCAATATCATGAGATGTAGTTTTCAAAATGGTTCCAAACATTCAGTTGAGACAGTAAATAGGTAGGGATACAACTTTTATATTTTCTCCAAAGCGAGATAAGAATGTATGAAGGCCTAAGCGCGTTGTGCAAAGGGATTGATGAAATCTGTGTGCCTAAACCTCCTTCCAATTTTCCTATAAAAGGGCACCATGGGGACCTCATTTGGAAGTTCGGCCAAGGAGTGAAGTGCTGCCAATTTGGAGTCCTATATGAGTCTCGTAATCACCTTGGAGGTTCTAGAGGCCCCTATCCTCATAGGGGTATCAACAATGAAGAATGAGATCAACCCGAGCTTCCTCCTCCTCCCGATGTCGAGCTAAAAGTTGTGTGTTCGTTGTGAGGGAGGTACACACATGTAAAGGGAGTTCTGATGCATAAACTAGCTACTGGTTTGGAATAATTTGGGTGTTTAAACATTTCATTCCAATTATCTTATTTTATTTAAGATTTTAATGCTTGATTTGATACATGTGAGTGTTATGCAATTAATTTCTAACCGATCGGTGTGAGGATTTGAGTGCGTGACTTGTGTTGTTCCGATTGGACATCACAAGAATCATTTTCATACCAAAGATATTGATATTTCAATATGCTTTGGATTCTTTTATTCCATGCATAATTACAAGACCTTGACAATACGATTGTTATGTCAAGGTTTGGTCCTTAAAGCATTGAAATAAAAGCTTAGGAATTAATCGGGATTCCAATTAACTCCAACCAAAGAATTACTCTAATCCTAAGATGAATCTCTATGAACAATGAACATGATATGTGTGTAGTGAAATCACATCGACCCTTTTATCTCATATTATTCACAATCCACTAGGTCACTCATCCTCTAAGCTAATTCAACTATGTCATTGTTTTAAACTGTTTTCAAAACCACCCCATGTCTTAGTCATTTTCATTAAAAATACACACTTTAAACCTACCAACGCTCTTTGAAAGACGACCAAGGGTCTTCCCTAGACTATAAATCAACCTTAAAATATAATCAATTTGACGTGTCACAACACCGTGGTCATTCACCAACATTCTTTGGTGTGAGCCTCAAAATATCCTTGATAATAGATGATTGTTCCCATGTTTCAAACAAGATGAACAATCGACCCCGCATTCATTTGATCCCTCCTTAATTACTATGGGTGTGGAATGTTTGTTCTGAAAATGGTTAATAGTTGTTCCTAAACCATCATTTATCCCCTTTTTTATTATATATCTATTAGAAGACACAATTTACATTCATTTACACCCCCTTCGCTACAATGGGAATCCCAACACCCTATTTTTCATTTCACCGTACAGACATGTATAATGACTAAATAAGTTGGCATCTTTTGGGACTTCCCTATGTCATCCACTTTTTCCCATTATAGTTTTATCCCATAAAAATAATGGGAACTTCATAAGAATCCTTGTTTCTCACATAAAGTATTGATCACATGGTCTTAAGATATTTGGATTAATATTCTTAAGTAAGGTTGAGATGCATAACCATCCCTCAAATAGAGAACCACACCTTTGGTTTTAACTCTAGGACCTTAAACTATGATTCTAGGTCTCATAAATAAAGCCTTAAACTATATGTAATTTGTTCCAGATATTTTACATGTTGCATCAGACATCTATGGCCCTAAATTAATTTTAGGTTACCTCTCTTCCATGACACAAACACTAATTTTAGATATTCCCCCCATGTTCTAAGATGTATTACCTTAACTATTTGTAACTCTTGGAACATGATATTGAACATAAACTAACAACCCATGTCTCACTGAAATGAACTTAAACTGCACAAAGAAATAGTTACACATCTATTTCAGCTTAGAACCTATAGGATAAACTTGATAAAAATTCAGACTCATTCCAACCAGTTCTCTCTCATTTCTTGGGAAAAAAGGAGGGTGTAAATAAAATTGTAGAAATCCAGTAGAACTCACTATGGGACCCAATAAAGAACCTAGTTTTGCTCACTGAACCCATTGATCTAAGAAATATTATGAGACAAATATTATCTCCCATTTCTTTTTGAGATCCTCTGTGAAGTGTCTCCCATTGTGGTTCATTCTCATGAATACCTGGTTGCGCCCAAATTTACCCTACATGTATGCGGTCGTTGTAGTACAGGTAGGGGTCGAATCCACAGGGACCGAAGAAGAAACCGAGAGACGCTCTGATTTTGGAAGGATTTGGCTATGGAGTGGCAAGCTATTTGGATTGATTTTATTTGAATAACTACTGATTTAATTTAAAGAAAATAAATTAAAACATACAATTACTTAGTCTAAAACAATTAATGGAGATGAGTTGATCCTAAGTTGTTACTAGGGTTAGATTGGATGTATTTATTATCTTATAACGTTCGTTTCACTAATTCAAGACGTATCCACAAAATGATATAATTCCTCAACATCATTCAACAATTTAATCCCAACACAATTCCAAGGCTAATCACCAATGCACTTAGAGGATCAATTTAATGATCACTCCAAGGAATTAGATCGTACTAGCACTCGAAATGTGTTATTGTTAAAGTTGGCGAAGATGAAGAAGAAATTAATCATCAAATGGAAATCTTAAATTAATGAATTGATTACAGAATTTTAGATCATAAAATAACATCCAATATTCCCCATGCAACTCCCTAGGACCAACCCATAAGGGTTTAGCCCTCCATTTATGCTATTAAATAAATGGAAGCGGGAAGTCGACTTAAAGAAGCAGAATTGGAGAAGAAAAATAAAACAATGAAACGATCACTCCACCGTTGTGTGAATAAATTCACAAGTGCTGGTGTGAATAAATTCACACCTTAAAGCAACGGTATCAAAGTGATAATAAGAAAAAAAAGAAAAAGATGAAATGAAGAACTTTTATTGAGATCTAATGTGATTCAAATAACTTACATGAGAATGAAGAATGATTACAACATCAAATGGACAGCAAAACATTACAATGAAAACAAAGCATCCAAGATGATAAGAAAATTTTCCACCCTCATTCCCTTCACCAATATCTCCTTATATAGGCATATTAGGAGCCTTAGGTACATCCCCCAACAATTAATTCACCCCCCAACAATTAATAGAGTCAAATGGAGGGTGAATAATCAGAAGGAAATTGATGTTTTGAATTTGACCCGGAAAACTGACCAGATTCGTCCACCATATTGACGTGTGAATTCTAAATTTAAGAAGGCCGAATCCGGAGGAGTTGTAGAAGAGAAATATCTTCTTTAATGTGTCTTCTAGAAGCTAACAAAAGTTCAGGACATTTGGCGCATCCGTTTGGATGTTATGTTCTAAATGGTGGGACGGATTTCTGTGCATTAATGACGACTCCACCATTTAAATCTCAACTTCAGATCCCTTTATCATCATGAAAACATCAGAATTTGCTCCGGCCACAGTAGAATAAAATAATCCTCATATTTCTATCTTTCTAATGTCTAAATTTGAGCTTCATTGGGCTTGGTTTATGGGCCCCACATTTGTTTGATGGGCCTTAGGCCCATTATGCTTTTTCCAGCAAGTTTCTGTCTTCAGGGGAAAACTTCCCCATCTTCGTTTGGGATTCATCCATCGGACCTAAAAGATAAAATGTTCCAAAAACAGTTATCGATAATATCCCAAAATTTCAAATTAAAATGATGAATATTGTAATTTCCACAAGCAAATTATTGAGTGGGCCCAAATTGACATTTTAAGAATGAATTGCACAATGATGGGAAATGAAGTTCAATTTCTAAATTGGACTAAAATTGATGTTTATGAACTTTTAAAAACATTAATATTAATATCTTAACAATGAATATTAGCCACTTTCAGTGACTAATCAATACCACTACCCTTAGTGGGTGATATTTATTCACATCAGTCCACACATCCGAGTAGAAGGCCAGTAAACATTGCTTTAAACATCATAATCACATGATGTTAAGCCATATGATGCACCATAATCACCATAATATTTTATACTATATGTTCAAAATCCTTATTTCAATACATTAAATTTCACACCATTCATCCTCATGGAATAATGGAAAACTACAAACATCTTAAAACCCTGCCTAACTAAGAAGCACTTTCCCTCCTTTAGTGTCAGTAACATACTTCACCATTCAAGTTCATTAACTATCGCCTAGATTCCAAGATGATAACCACTTGGAAGGTAAGTCTAACTTTTTTATAGATTGATACAACTATAAAATGTGATCAAAACATTGGTGGAATAATTATGAGATTTGAAATCCATACAAACATTCCCTCAATTCATCCCCATGCATGAAATATTCCTTGATCCGGATCCCCATAATCCTTTACATCTGAAGGATCCCCATAATGGAAATGGTTCCTAGCCACACTAGCTCATTGACTATCCTAGGAACATGATTTGAAATACTTTCAACAATATTTTGACTGGTCCTGTGTTTTGAAATTTTTTAACAGCTGACTCTCAATTGTCTGTCTCTATCCATGGAAAAATAATAGTGGAATCAATGTACCAAACATGGTTAAAAATCATCCTATACCGTCATATCCCCTTTTTATCACAAATATTGGGAATCTCTATTCACTCTCTTCATTTCCTTTTATCAGATAGAATTGAACGCCAATGGAGTTACCCCATTTGTGAACTAGAACACATTGAAAAAAATAATGTCAACTTTGAACATAGCCTCATTCTCTAACCTATGATTTCCCATTATGGACACTCTCAATGTTCAATAAACTATTTAGGCCTTGAGTGTTTATCCTCAGTCACAAACTCCAATATAATTGAGAAATATCTTATTTCTAACTGTAGGATCGAAATATAATATGAGATGCTCAATATACAAGAGGGGGGTGAATTGTATACTTTGAAAATTCCTTTGGAACCTTTAAAGTTAGTTATGAATAACTAAAGTTTCCTTAAGAAAAGGAAAGAGCTAAGTTTAAGAAAGTTAAACTAAGTAAATTCACAATACCTCTAACACCGAACTGAACTTGGAAAGTGATTCCAAAAGTAGGTTCTCGAAATATGATTCCGGAAATTGAAACTTAACAAAAGTTACAATATGAGATTCTACCTTAAAGCGTATAGAATCTAAATGAATCAGAGTAAGTAAGGAAGTATAAGAAAGTTATACTTTCCTTAAGATACAAATTACAGCGGAATAAAAAACAAGTAGTAAAACTACTAGTAACAAGATAAAAGTCTTTTAACCCAAAGAGAAGGGTATCCAACAACCTTGGATAAAGGTCCCTTGATTTATACTTTCAAGCAAGTCTGTCTTACCCACACCAGGGTAAGCCCTCGATACGAAGATCGGAGTCTCTGTCTTTCTATCCCCGCAAGCCCTCAACTTCAAGGTAGTTGGTAACCTCTGCCTTTCTCAGCAAGAAAGCCCTCGATCTTTAAGGTAGTCGGCACCTCTGTCTTCCTATCCCCGGAAGCCCTCGAATGTAATCACCAACATTCGGAGTCGCACGAAGCTTTGAGAGTTAATAAGAGACTCTCTCTCTAGAAATCACTTCAACAGCATGTAAGCACTTTTTCAGCAATCAGCACCGAGCTCTTTCAAATGAGCTCCTATTTATAGGTAAGGTCGGCTCCTTCTCCAACGGTCATATTTTCCGTAAAGATCGGAGGGACCTGTACACGTGTCACTTAGACAACGGTTAGTTTATAACAAAATGGACGACATCGTTTTATAACAAAGTGAGTGTAACAGAATGTATGACATCGTTTTAAACTCTAACATAAAGGTTCGGAATGAAAACATCGGAGTGAAGGTTCAGAGTGAATAAATTCAGAGTGTATAAAACAATGATAATCAGATTCTGTTTAATAGGTGAATTAGGAATGAGAATTCGGAATAGGAATTCGTTATCAGAAATCGTAATGAGAATTCATCATCAGAATTCGTAATGAGAATTCATCATCAGAATTCGTAATGAGAATTCATCATCAGAATTCCTAATGAGAATTCGGAATGAGATTTCTTCATTAGAATACGTAATGGAAATTCTTCATTAGAATTCGTAATGAGAATTCATCATCAGAATTCGTAATGAGAATTCTTCTTCAGAATTCGTAATGAGAATTCGGAATGGAATTTCTTCATTAGAATTCGTAATGAGAATTCTTCATTGGAATTCGTAATGAGAATTATTCATTGGAATTCGTAATGAGAATTCTTCTTCAGAATTCGTATCCTGAATCTGGAATAGAACTTAGTCAGAGTTCATATCCGGAATTCGGAATGAAACTACCTTATAGTTCTTGTCCAGAATCCGAACCCTAAAACAGAATGCTTTATATCAAAGATTCAATGATTCCGAGAAAATGAATCCGAAACTCATACTTAAGAAAAAATATGAATGAAAATATGATAAGGATAATTTTTCTTATAAAAGCGATTTTCCTTAAGAAAGCAATTTTCCTTATAAAAGCAATTTTCCTTAAGAAAGCATTTTTCCTTATAAAAGCGATTTTTCTTAAAGATAAGGTGTTTGTGATTTTTAAAACAAGAAGGAATGGAAAAGTCATAAGGAAAACCTTATTGACTCAACAATCTCCCCCTTTTTGGAAAGCACAAACATCCTTACGAAAAAGCTATTCCAAGAAGAAAGAAACACATTAAAGCTTATCTCCCTTGGTTTAGGGATATAGATGAATACGACTAACTCCCCCTTAGGCTTTGATACTCTAAGGATCTTATTCATATTTCTGGAGTGATATTTCATAAGAAGGTCTTCTTTAAGAAAAACTCCCCCTTAAACAAACTCGTATTAGAGTTCTTTTTCCTTGGGTATTTTTCTTTCTCCCCCTTTGATAAACTCTTATTAGAGTTCCTCTTTTTCTTAAGGATCTTTTCCTTCTCCCCCTTTGTGATTTTCAAAAAGAATTGGAGGGAATGGAAAAACATAACAAAGTACCTGAAAAATTAGTAATGACAACAATAGAAACAACAAGTACGACTTTCATTAAAATTGGAATCTCGACAACAAAGGAAAAAAATACAACAAAAAGATTGGATTGGTTATTTCGGATCTTTCTCCTTCGACATTAGCCCCTTAAGAATCGTCTTGATCTTCTTTATGTCTTTGTGATATTCCTCTGCTTGCTTTTCTAAGACGACTATTCTTGCAGACTGGGCTTCAATTATTTCTTCCTGAGCCTTCAACTTTTCTTCCTGAGCTTTCATCTTCTCTTCCTGAGCCTTCATCCTTTCTTCAAACTCGATCCGATAATCCCTTTCATATTTCCAACTTTGATTAATGGAATTGAGCTTTCCATTCAGATCTCTCACTTCCTGAATCCGAAAGTTCTTTTCCTCTATCAACGTGTCTTCGAATGATGCAGTCAGCTCATGAAACTTCTTGTCCTCGGTTTCAAATGCATCCTTAACATTATCCTGAAATTCATCGAAAAGCCTCATCTCTTCCACAGTTTTCTTAGACCAGCTTGTCATCCTCTTGCAAGATCTTTTATGGGCTTCGTAACCAATAACGAAATTTTTGAACTGAGCTTCAATCTCAACACACTTATCCATAACCATCGATACAGAGTCGGTTTTCTGATTCAGCGTATGTTGGAGCATCTGGCATCGTGAATCAATGCTAGAGAAGGTCGGAATGGTTCCCACCAACTTTTTCAAAGACTGGACAACAAAATCATGCCCCAACGAGGATGACTCCGAATCCGAAACCTTGCTCGGAGAATTTTCTTCCTCAATAAGCTCCAACTTTCTTTTCGAAGAACTACCAGCTTCCTTCCTCATCCTCTTTTCTGAACTCGGGGTATCATCAAGAATTTGTTTCCCCTTATCTTTTTCCGAAATTGAAACCTGTTCCGGAGATTTTTTCTCACTATCAGAGACTTGAACAATATTATCTTCCTCATCAGCAACTTCTATATCTTCCTTCTGAGAAACATCAAGTAAAAGATGTTCTTCTTCTCTCAGATAAGAAACTTCTTCTTCACCTTTCTCTTCTTCCATAGTCGGAGTAACAAGCTTCGAAGATTGAGCTTCAGATGTTCGGAGCGACAAGTGTTCCGAAGGAGTTCCCTTGTATTCATCTACTTGTTTTACCACATCTCCTGTCTCACCACTTCCTTCAGCAGCCTCTTCAACTTGTTCCACTTGCTCTACTTCTTTAGAATTCTTAGCAACATTCTCTTCTGGAGCATCAAGATTTTTTCCTGGAGTCTCAGGTAGAGATTCCAGAGAGAAAGATCTCGGAACTGGAATTGTTGCTGAAACCATTTCATTGAACTTTAACAATGCTTTCACACCCTCGGCTTCTGACATTTTCTTCTTAAGTTTCTTCTCCTTTGCTTGCTTCTCAAGCTCATCAGCGGTTTTCTCTTTCAGAGCCTTATCTTCCGCAGGGTCCAAACCGAACTGCGGATCCCCTTCTTTCCTATTCTCTTTATCAGCTCTCCACTTAGAAACAACCTCATCAGGATAGGTCTTCTTCTTCTTAGGCTTTGGTGGTGCGGAGTGAACTTCCTTAGACTTGGGTTCCTCGGCTTCGACTACCACTTCTTTCAGCTTTCTCTTCATTATTGGCTTGGATGATTCCGGATCAGCAGATTTCGGAGCTACTTCTACTTGAGGAGGTAGATCAATAAACATACCAGACTTCTTGTCAAAAGCTATATTCATCCTTTTAAGAGTGCCATCGCTGAGCAACATGATCTTGCAAACCCTTGGTTTAGAACTGTAGGCTACCTTGAAAGATTCTAGGCACCGAACTATGAGATTTGACAATATTGCTGGGTACATAACGATCTGAGCTCTCAGATTCCCCTTCTTCAAATTTTCAATATTAAGAAGAATATGCTTCATCAAGTTAAACTTCCTTAGATTTATCAGGAAATCTAAGATATATATCTTGCTCTTCTTCAAGCTATCCTTATCACCTTTTCTCGGTACGATAAGCCCTTGCACCCATAACTCCAGAATCCGGATGTTTGTAGATAGGCTTACAATTTTCGGAGCCTTGTAATCATCCAATCCGAGAGTTTCTAAGGCTTTCTCTTTGTTGAAACTACCCTTGGAGTCTGGAAATACGTGAGAAATAAACTCAGCTTCACCTTCATAACTTAACCCTACCAAGCTTGCAGCCTTGGTGTAAGAAAGCTTATATGTCTTGCCATACGATTTGAAAGAAAATTTTTCTCTATTATCTTCCTCGAAGAAAGCAACTGACTCATAAAACTCAACAAGCAAATCTGAGTACACTTCATCTTGGTTGCCGGTTTTTGATACCGCAACATCCTCCCATCCATTCAACTTGATATTCTTCGAAATGATAGAATCGTAGTTGCTGAAGAAAGTCGGATGTACTAACCTTTCTCTGTATACTAACCACTGAGATATAGGCTTGGTTGAAGACATTTCTTGAGAAGCTAACTCTGCAGACATTCGGATTAGAAGTTCTCTGGGAAGTTCGGAACGGAGAAGACTGAAGTTCGGAGTGGAGAAAACTGTGGTTCGGAACGACCTTAAATCGGAGAGTCAGAGCTTCAGGACGCAAGAGCTTGAAACTGATATGGGACAAGAAATTAGGTCCCCTTTGTATAGGCAATGGGATGACCGTTCACCTTCCACGGTTGATCTAACGGTTTAGAATGATCTGAGATCAAATCTGACGGTTGAGAGCTCGAATCCGATCTTTTTGAGGTTTTTATTAAAGTAAAGAATTAAGAAATCCAAAAACCGAAAACAAAATATAAGAAACTGCCAGTAAGTAAAATATGATTACGAAAACTTCAGTAAGGAAATCATACCTTTCGGATTAGCTTAGGAAAGTTATTCGTAATGGGTAATATAAAGACGACTACGAAAAAGTCGATACGAAAAACTAAATACGAAAAACTCAATACGAAAAACTAAATACGAAAAAGTAAATAAAAAAACTTGTTATGGAAGATTCAGTACGAAAGTTCTGTTATCAAAATACCAGTACGAAAGTTTTTCATTCCGGAAAGTTTCAATACGAATACTTCCATTCCAGAAGTATTCTGTACGAAAATATCCATTCTGGAAAATTTTCATTCCGGAAGTTTTCATTCCGGAAATCTTTGTTCCGAAAAGTTTGAAAACAAATTTTGAAAAACTTTATTAAACAACCAAATGTACCCCCCCTATGAAAAGAATTTTATTACTGTAAGGAGATTTTTTCAGCAGAAAGTTAATTAAGAAATATTACCTTACGGTTATCATTCCTAACTTATGTTTAATATATTCAAATCTATCAGAAGGCAAAGATTTTGTGAATATATCAGCAAGTTGATCTTGCGTTCCGATAAACTGAAGAATAATATCTCCTTTAAGTGTGTGATCCCTAAGAAAGTGATGCCTAATATCTATGTGTTTTGCACGATAGTGATGTGCATGGTTTTTACTTAGGGCAATGGCACTTGTGTTATCACACAAGATTTGAGTTTTAGTAAAACTCAAGCCATAGTCTGTGAGTGTGTGTTGCATCCACAACACCTGTGCACAACAACTTCCAGCTGCTACATATTCAGCTTCAGCAGTGGATAGTGCAACAGAATGTTGCTTCTTGCATGACAAAGAAACTAATGAATCTCCTAAGAAATGACAAGTTTCGGATGTACTTTTCCTATCCATTCTACATCCACCAAAGTCAGCATCAGAAAATATTTTTAGAACAAAATCATTTCCAGAAGTATAAAATAATCCTAGATCCATGGTTCCCTTAAGGTAGCGAAAAATTCTTTTAACTTCCTTTAAGTGAGATTCCTTAGGATTTGATTGATATCTTGCACAAAAGCATACTGAAAACATTAATTCTGGTCGACTAGCTGTTAAGTAAAGTAGACTTCCAATCATACCTCTAAAAGATGTTTGATCTACTGGTTTCCCAGCTTCATCAAGATCTAAAGAGTTTGAGGTACCAATGGGAGTACTTATACTCTTAGTGTTCTCATAACCATACTTTTTAAGAAGATATTTAATATACTTATGTTGAGATATGTATGTTCCTTCTGGTTTTTGAGAAATTTGAAAACCAAGGAAAAATTTTAACTCACCCATCATACTAATTTCAAACTCAGATTTCATTAGACTAGCAAAAGAGTCAGTCAAAGATTGCTGAGTTGAACCAAATATAATGTCATCAACATAAATTTGAACGATCAAAACATTTTTCTTATCTTTCTTTATAAAAAGAGTTGGATCTGCATTTCCCTTAACATAGTTATTTTGAAGCAAAAATCCAGTAAGTCTATCATACCATGCTCGTGGGGCTTGTTTAAGGCCATACAAAGCTTTGGTAAGTCTAAAAACATGATCAGGATGTTTTGTATCCTCAAAGCCAGGAGGTTGTTCAACAAAAACTTCCTCTTGAACATAACCGTTAAGGAAAGCACATTTCACATCCATTTGGAAAACTTTGAAATTAAAGAATGCTGCAAAGGGAAGTAGAATACGGATAGATTCAAGTCTAGCTACTGAAGCATAGGTTTCTTCATAGTCTATTCCTTCTTGCTGATTATAGCCTTTAGCAACATGTCTAGCTTTATTTCTAACAATGACTCCATTTTCATCACATTTATTTCTGAAGACCCATTTTACTCCAATAACAGAAGTTTCCTTAGGTCTTTCAACCAAGGTCCAGACTTTATTCCTTTCGAATTCATTTAGTTCATCTTGCATGGCTTTAATCCAATCATCATCACCTAAAGCTTCATCAGTGCTTTTAGGTTCTAATTGGGAATGAAATGATAGATGTTCTACTTCATTTCTTAAGGAACTTCTAGTCCTTACAGGTTGATTTACATCACCAATGATACTATCACTGGGATGATTCTTAAGAAACACCTGATTTGGGTTTTGTAAAACCTGTTTATCAACATAGGGTAGAAAGTCTTCTGGGGTAAATGTTTCAGAAGTATCTTCTAGAACAATTTCCTTATCAGAAGGTTCTTCTATCAAAGGTTGATAATCAGTTTTTGAAAACACATCCGAAGATGTAGGTTGAGATGGTTTAAAAACAAAAGGATCTGACTCATCAAATTTTACATGTACTGTTTCTTCAACAGTACAAGTGTTTTTATTAAAAACTCTATAAGCCTTAGAGGTTGTGGAATAACCTAAGAAAATTCCTTCATCAGACTTTGGTGCGAATTTATGTAAGTTATCTTTAGTATTCAAAATGAATACTTTGCAACCAAAAACCTTGAAGTAGGAAAGTCTTGGTTTTCTACCATTCCATAACTCATAAGGAGTTTTATTAAGAAAAGGTCTAATCAAAACTCGATTTATAGTATAACAAGCAGTACTTACAACTTCAGCCCAGAAATGTCTAGCAATAGAATATTCACTCAACATGGTTCTAGTTATCTCTTGAAGAATTCTATTTCTTCTTTCAACTACACCATTCTGTTGAGGAGTTCTAGGTGCTGAAAAATTGTGAGTTATACCTTTCTTACTACAAAAAGTTTCAAAATCAGAAATTTGAAATTCTCCTCCATGATCACTATGAATAATTTTCAATGGAAGGTTTTTATCATTTTTAACTTGAGCTCTAAAACTTTTGAAATAAGAAAAAGCTTCATATTTCCTTGCTAGAAAATAGACCCAAGTAAATCTAGTGTAATCATTAACTAGAACAAACACATAGTATTTGCCTCCAATGCTTCCAGTTTGTGTTGGACCAAAAAGATCCATGTGCACCAACTGTAATGCATCAGTTGTTGAGACTTCACCGATTGACTTAAAACTAGATTTATGTTGCTTGCCATATTGACAAGGATCACAAACTTTAGAAGGATCAAATCTAAGCTCCGGTAGATCCTTAACTAGTTTCTTCTTAGAGAGTTTACATAGGTTTCTAAGATTACAGTGTCCTAATATTCTATGCCATAACCAAGAGTGACCTTCCATTGCACTTAGGCAAGGTAAATCTTGGCTTCTTAGGTCTTCTAAGTTTAAGGTGTAAACATTCTCTTGCCTATTGGCTGAGAGAATAAATTCTTCCTTGGAATTGTGAACTAAGCATTTATCATTCCTAAAATTCACAAGGTAACCTTCATCAGATAACTGACTTATGCTAATGAGGTTGTGCTTAAGACCTTTAACAAAAAGAACATTTGAAATCAAAGTTTTACCCAAAAGAACTATATTACCAATACCAACAATCTCTCCCTTAGCATTGTCTCCGAAAGTTACCTTTCCTCCTTTCGTTTTGATAATCTTTTAAAAAATTCTTTTGTTACCAGTCATGTGCCGGGAACATCCACTATCCATGTACCATATATTGTTGCTGGAACTTTCTTTATTTTCCTGAAATTAAGAACATAGTTAGATTTTCAAAATCCAAACTTGCTTGGATCCGAGATTTCCAGACAATAAAATTTTTGAACCCACATTTTCTTAGAAAAATAAGCTTTATGAAAACCTAAGGATTGGGTTTTGTTTAAGGAACAATTTTTTGCCCAGTGACCACCACATTGACATTTAGTGAAAAATGGGGCACTTTGTGGAACAAAATAATTGTTACTGAAAACTGGTTTTGCATGGGTATAACCAAATCCGGATTTATTTCTTAAAGGTTGTATTTGGGAATACATCTTATAAAAATTTTCTTTACCATGGGTAAAGTTTGATAAACACTTCTTTAAGGAAAAAATTTCGGACTTGAGTTTTACAACCATGTTTTTATCCTCAAAATCATTAGTTTTTGAACTAGAGTTAGGCTCGAAAACATTTTTATTAGAAATTACTTTTTCTAATTCTTTAGAAAGTTTATTCTTCTCAGAACTTACTTCCTCAATATTTTTTGAAATACTTTCAAAATCAGCATTTTTCTTATCAAGATCTTTAGAAAGATCTGATATCTCTTTAGTAAGAATAGAATTCCTAGAGTTTGCCTTATCCAGTTTCTTGTTGAGTTTGGAATTCTCAATCTCAAGAAGTTCAGCAAATCTAGAGACTTCTTCATAAGTAGGTAAAGTATTTTCCTCATCAGAAGATGATTCTTCATCAGAAGAGTTATAATACTTACAATCATTAGGATTTAAGGAAACATTGGTCAATGATTCAGCATTTTGTACCTTAGCCATAAGACAATGATTATTAATAGGTAATCTGGCTATAAGACCAAGATTCTTCTGTCCTGAAGATTCATATTCAGAAGATTCATCTGAAGAGTCACCACCACTGGCACTCCAGGTGTCATTAGCTTTCAGAACTTTCTTAGCTTTGGCTTTATAATACTTTTTCCTGTTCCTTTCTGAATTTCTTTCCTTCCTTTCTTTCTTTTTTAGCATAGGGCAATCTGGTCTAATATGTCTAGCTCTCTTACATTCATAACAAGTAACTTCTCCATCTTTCTTATCTTTCCTATCCTTCTTCTTATACTTGGATTGAAAGTTTCTCTGTCCAGCTATCTTGTTCATCTTTCGAGCAAGATTGGCTAATTCATTTTCTGAAACTTCACTCTCACTGGATTCGGATTGGAAAATGAATTTCTTTGACTTGGATCTGGTTACTCTCTCAGGAGTCTTAGCTTTCATCTGATTTGAAGTTGTAGTAAAAGAAACAGTTCCATTTCCATTCTTTTTCTTGATGTTGTCAGCATCTCTCTTCATTCTTGTTTCATGTTGTAGAAGAGTTCCAAATAATTCATCAAGAGTAATTTTAGTAACCTTCCTGTTCTCATCTATATCTGTTCTCTTGGATTCCCACTCATTGGGCATAATATCGATTATCTTGTCCACAAGAGCTTCATCATCTAAACCTTTTTCTCCCATAGATTGTAGACTGTTGATGATATTCATAAATCTCTGTTGAACTTTACAGATAGGTTCTCCATAAGGAAAATTGAAGCCATGATATTCAGCTCTAAGCATAGCTCTTCTAGTCTCAATCACCTTAGAAGTCCCAAAGTGTGTAACCTCTAACTTCTTCCATATACAATTAGCTGCTTCACAAGAAGAAATTTGGCTATATATATTTCTAGTCATTTAACATAGTAAAGTATAGCGTACCTT
Source organism: Viscum album (assembly GCA_963277665.1). Classification (NCBI taxonomy): domain Eukaryota; kingdom Viridiplantae; phylum Streptophyta; class Magnoliopsida; order Santalales; family Viscaceae; genus Viscum; species Viscum album. The sequence continues at coordinate 2,022,389,701 of OY728130.1, forward strand.
ATAGTTGAGTTGATATTCTTGCTTCTCCTGGTTAGTAAAGGTTCTGACTTCCTTGTCAGGAATTTTATAATCACCAGTAAGCATCACAAAGTTGTCTACTCCAGTATTGATAACAAATGTCTTCATACGATCTCTCAAGTATTCATAATCATTACCATCGAAGATTGGTGGTCTTGTAGGATTCAGATTGTCAATAGATCCAACATTAATTCCTGCCATACTAAAAATAACTTTTCACACAAACTTGTTAGTAGCAAAAGATTCGTAATAACAACGTTCGGAATGAGAAAAGTTCGGAATGGGTATATCGGAGTGACAAAGTTCGGAATATAAAAGTGAGCAAGAAAAACATGTATGTGAGTACAAGTATTTCAGTAACCTTGGCTCTGATACCAAATGTAAGGATGGTATAGAGTAAGAGGTTTCCAACCTCTGATACCAATTGTAGGATCGAAATATAATATGAGATGCTCAATATACAAGAGGGGGGTGAATTGTATACTTTGAAAATTCCTTTGGAACCTTTAAAGTTAGTTATGAATAACTAAAGTTTCCTTAAGAAAAGGAAAGAGCTAAGTTTAACAATGTTAAACTAAGTAAATTCACAATACCTCTAACACCGAACTGAACTTGGAAAGTGATTCCAAAAGTAGGTTCCGGAAATATGATTCTAGAAATTGAAACTTAACAAAAGTTACAATATGAGATTCTACCTTAAAGCGTATAGAATCTAAATGAATCAGAGTAAGTAAGGAAGTATAAGAAAGTTATACTTTCCTTAAGATACAAATTACAGCGGAATAAAAAACAAGTAGTAAAACTACTAGTAACAAGATAAAAGTCTTTTAACCCAAAGAGAAGGGTATCCAACAACCTTGGATAAAGGTCCCTTGATTTATACTTTCAAGCAAGTCTGTCTTACCCACACCAGGGTAAGCCCTCGATACGAAGATCGGAGACTCTGTCTTGCTATCCCCGCAAGCCCTCAACTTCAAGGTAGTTGGTAACCTCTGTCTTTCTCAGCAAGAAAGCCCTTGATCTTTAAGGTAGTCGGCACCTCTGTCTTCCTATCCCCGGAAGCCCTCGAATGTAATCACCAACATTTGGAGTCGCACGAAGCTTTGAGAGTTAATAAGAGACTCTCTCTCTAGAAATCACTTCAACAGCATGTAAGCACTTTTTCAGCAATCAGCACCGAGCTCTTTCAAATGAGCTCCTATTTATAGGTAAGGTCGGCTCCTTCTCCAACGGTCATATTTTCCTTAAAGATCGGAGGGACCTGTACACGTGTCACTTAGACAACGGTTAGTTTATAACAAAATGGACGACATCGTTTTATAACAAAGTGAGTGTAACAGAATGTACGACATCGTTTTAAAATCTAACATAAAGGTTCGGAATGAAAACTTCGGAGTGAAGGTTCGGAGTGAATAAATTCAGAGTGTATAAAACAATGATAATCAGATTCTGTTTAATAGGTGAATTCGGAATGAGAATTCGGAATAGGAATTCGTCATCAGAAATCGTAATGAGAATTCATCATCAGAATTCGTAATGAGAATTCATCATCAGAATTCGTAATGAGAATTCATCATCAGAATTCGTAATGAGAATTCGGAATGAGATTTCATCATTAGAATTCGTAATGGGAATTATTCATTAGAATTCGTAATGAGAATTCATCATCAGAATTCGTAATGAGAATTCTTCTTCAGAATTCGTAATGAGAATTCGGAATGGAATTTCTTCATTAGAATTCGTAATGAGAATTCTTCATTGGAATTCGTAATGAGAATTCTTCATTGGAATTCGTAATGAGAATTCTTCTTCAGAATTCGTATCCTGAATCTGGAATAGAACTTAGTCAGAGTTCATATCCGGAATTCGGAATGAAACTTCCTTATAGTTCTTGTCCAGAATCCGAACCCTAAAACAGAATGCTTTATATCAAAGTTTCAATGATTCCGAGAAAATGAATCTGAAACTCCTACTTAAGAAAAAATATGAATGAAAATATGATAAGGATAATTTTTCTTATAAAAGCGATTTTCCTTAAGAAAGAAATTTTCCTTATAAAAGCAATTTTCCATAAGAAAGCATTTTTCCTTATAAAAGCGATTTTTCTTAAAGATAAGGTGTTTTTGATTTTCAAAACAAGAAGGAATGTAAAAGTCATAAGGAAAACCTTATTGACTCAACACTAACTTGTTTCCCACACCATTCATAAATCAGGTAATTTTAGGGATTCATTGATGTATGACTTATTAAAACGATTATGATTAAATAAATAGAAACACACTCATGAATATGGTTAATTCAAAACAAACAACATAAAAAAGTTTGGGTATAGTCATCCACACATTGGAGCCTCTCTATTATTTCAATATAAGATAAATTTACATAAGGATCAACCCTGCTGATTGAGTGTTCTCTCTTGGAAAACATCATCCATGTAGACTCCCTGGTATTTTTTCATTTAGCCTACGCAAAAACATCCACTTCATTAGCAGAGTATACTTCTTTGGCACAAATTTAGTCTTGGTATAGCTCAGCCTGACACTCACTCACCAATGATGTCACCTCTATGGGCCTAGCCTCATCCACTGTGACCGCAACACTCAATTAGATAATGATATCCTCTTCAGAAAGAAAAAATTATACATTCTTTCATGCCTAGTATTCTAGATGATCGACATACTCCTTAGCCACCTAGAATTAATAGGTGCCCTCAGACTTCTTCTTTTTCCACATAACTTTGCTCTACCTCCACTAAGAACATGTCCATTCAATGAGAAAACCCTAAGCTACTGTGTAGAGGCTACTAGATTCAACTCTACCATTACCCAAGCTGACTATCTATTGGTTGTGGGATCCCATGACATTTGGAAAATCATCCAATGTAGTGTGTATCATGAAATTCTGAACACACCTCCATGGACTAGGTCATATGACAAGGTTTTTGTTGGAAACATTAGGGATGGAATCCTCAAATTCCATAGGTTTGTTATATAGGGACTCAATCCTGTACAATTTATTAAATGGTTTTAAGAAAAATTATCCATTAAATACAAAACTAAGATAAAAAAGAATCATGGATTTGGAAGACTAGGTATGTAATTATAAAACATGGTACTAGAATAAAAAATATGTTACTAATATTCATAATGAGCTACTAACTCACGCTGAGCTCTTACAAATGCATAGGTTAAACTGAGTAATAGATAGGAAAAGGAGTGATCTAAAAATCCATGTACCTGAATAAACATGGAAATTAAGCATGGAACATGAGTCAGAAGTCATAACCTGATAACATAAAATGGATTAAATTTAATAATCATATGGTAGTATATTATATAGAAGAGAGAATAATATTATTATGGAAACATATAAATGTGGAAAAAACATATATCATGACATAATCATGAGTAAATAATAACTAATATGACTATATAACATAGTGGAAAGAGTCCCATAATGGATTAGGTTTATTCCTAATCCCACACATAATGTCTCATGATACTAAAACATTTCTCAATGCATTGGAACACTATCCAAAAACACCCCCCATAACATGTACATGCATATGTGTGCCACAACAATAAACCAAACTTAAGGAATAACATAAATATTACCCATGGAAAGAAATTGGTTTTCTATTCATTTAATAAGGTATAACCAAATGGTTTATAATAGTTGTATCCATGAAATAGTGGATTTGTATCACTATTGTGAATTAATAAATGAATTAAAAGAAAATAATATTAATAATTAAATCCAACTAATGTGATAACATTAAATATAGTGGTAAGGAAACCATAGAAATGTTCCACTAATGTATAGTTTTGAGAAAAATAATGAATGATCTTTAATGAGGATAAATACATATTAATTCACATAATACTAGAAACGAAGAAAAATTTATTTTCATGATAAAATTATTGATTTTATTAAATATATGGTGGCTTAAAATAGCTTATGGAGTGTACATGAATTTGGGTAAGAAACAGGGAAGGTCCCTTTAATCATGTTTTCTTATCAAGAGGAATTAAGAAGGGACCATTTTAAAAAATGTATTTTCTATCAAAGAATGAATAATTGAGATTTATATATAAGTGTGGAACAATTATAAAAAATATAGTATAATTATCTAATAATAATGAACAGTTAAATTTAGGAAAAAGGAGAGAAATCAAAACCCAAAGAAAATATGGTGGTTCAGAGACATCCCTTACATTATATAGAAATGTGTTCTACACATGCATTTAATATCTTGGAAAATAAAATTATATTTATTAATTACATAATTAATAACATCTAAAACATATATTTTATTTATTATAATGTGTATTGAGTTCATTTATGACCATTTTGATGAGTAATAAAATTCAATTTCATAGTTCTGAGAGTGTTCATTTCACAGTTTCATAGTAAATTATCTAGTGTATAAATAAATAAGTTTATCCCAATGGAAATAAAAATTAAATATTCAAATGAAATGGTATTCATGTAAATATCTGATTTTAAATGGTCCCATATATCATTTTTTCTATTATGGTGATTCATTTGATAACAGGTTAATGATAAATGATATGTTTATTTTGGAATTTTTTACGACCATCATGAATTAGTTTCATTTTATTTAGTATCATGTATATATATTAGTTATAGAACATGAAATATGTTAATATATATATATATATTAAAATATAATTTTACTATAATAATAATTTTATAACCAACCTTAGAGGTGGTAATTGAAAATGATAATTCATTACCATAGAGACTGTTAACTTCCATAATTTGGATAATGGTTCTGTTTTATTGAATAATATAAGATGAGAAAATTATTTTATAGAAGTTATTTCATTATAAATATAAAATTATAGAATATAAATTATAAGGGATATATTATCCTTTATGGACTAAATAGGTGAGGATACGGAAGAAGAAGAAATTAAATTGAAATAGGTAGTTAGTAATGTCACCTCCTGAATATCACCACTTTGAATGAAACCTTAAGGTTATTAATATTGGTATTTTTGTTAGAACAATAACACAAGGACATGGGGATGTGTCTTGGTAAGGTAATTAGAGAGAATATTGGAAGGCTCAGAGGCTTTGATGTTGTGAGGATAATTAGTGGTCAAGGGTGATATGTATAAGTGGAGGAGAGGGTTGTTTTTTATTATTAGATTCATTAGTATATTATTTTGGATCTAGAGTATCAATAGTATTGATTATCATTACTATATATTGTAACTATTTCTTGTGAGTTTGAAATAATGGGTGATTACATCATACATCGAGAAAAAAATCATGTATTTGTCTTATAATGTTAATTATAGTAAATTACCATATTTTACTATTCACAAAAATTCAACAATTTTTGAATAATCCCCAAACATTACCCCCACCTTTTTTTGGAATTTAGATTTCAGAAATTGAATCTATTTTGTTAAAATAATTTTATAGAAATGTGAAATTTAAATTTTCAATAAAATCATTATTCATTTTAAAAATACATATTTAAATATTAAAGTATATTTTATGACCCTTTAAAAAATTAATTATGGTCTCATAAAAGTTTCTTATCATTATAAATAAAACAAAATTTTAATTTATTAATCCATTTTATGAAAATAATTTTTCTTTTAAATCATTGTATTCATTATAAAATTGAAAGTAAAACATTTACATTTTACCAAAATACCAAAACATAATTTATCATTTTAAAAACATTTATTTACTTTCACCATGATATAAATATATCATATTTTCATTTTATAAGATCCCATAATATTATTTTTCATTTATGTAGGTGGTTTTACTATTATGACATTCATATTACTATTCCTAACATTCATGTTACTATTTCAACGGTCCGATTTATAACGATCATAGAGTCTCTCTAATTCCTATAAATACATCTTATTCTATTATTTACTTTTTCAATTATATATTCTTATGAAGGTTACATATAAACTCATATTAAAAATTAATACTTGGTTATTAAAATTATTTTTTATTTCTATATCATTGTATGTGACTATGGTCATTCTGGTAGATCGAGAAAATCAAAATTATTCTATTCTTATTATCTTATTATCTATTTTTGTCCTATTAGAATATTTTGAACTCTAGGTTTTTTCATTGGTGGTTAATTTATCATTCATAATTTATAATTTATTATGTTATCTTATTATGTGCTTTATACTGTATGACATAATTATAATAATGGAATTTATATTAAAAAAATTCCAAGTTGTTATATTCACCCCCTTCGGCAATTTATCCATTGAAATTTCTATTTAATTAAAAAGGTAAAAAAGGTGATGGTACATCTCCGTCATCCCTCCTTTGGATGCCATTTTGCCTCATCATACTTATGGCTCCACCATAATACATATACTGGGATTTTAGTCTTGTTGCATAAAACCTTATCTGAACGGTCCAAGATCTTCACCGGATTCTCCTCATAAGAGAGATCATTTCCCAGCTATACCTCCACAAAATCAAGTACATGTGGGGGATATGTTATGTAATTATCAGTAGGGATACATGGAATACATCATGTATGAGATTCATGGTTATTGGAATTTCTAGTCGATATGCAATATCTCTGATGCGATCAAGAATATCAATGGGCTTGATGTACCTGGTCCAAATCTTCCCCTTACTCCCAAATCATGTAAATAACTTCTTTAGATATATGTCGAGGAATACCTTATCTCCAACCATATACTCTATATATCATCCTTTATTATCCTCAGAGTTATTCTATAAATTTTTTTCTTCCCTAATGTGTTGTTTAATGGTATTCAACCATTCTAATTTTTTTACCATTTAAATCCCCAGTAGATTACATTCACCAAATTCATCCCAGAATGCAGGTTTTTTCATCTTTTCCCCTAACAGTATTTATATAGAGACATTTGTATTCTTGATTGGAATCTGTTGTTGAATGAAAATTTTACCAGAGGAAGATGTTGGTCTCATCCTCCTTTTAATTCCATCAACCATACTCTCAATATATCTTCCAATGTATTAATTTTCATCTCCGATAGTCCATCAGTCTAGGGTTGATAATACGTATAGATGTTTAGCTAAGTATTTAGGGAATGTTGGAGAATTTTCCAAAACATAGTGGAAAATCATAGATGTCAATCAGATATAATCGATAATGGCAATTCGTGCAGCCTTAGTACTTATCTAATGTATATCCATAAAAGTTTATCATGTGAGAAGTCCTCTATAAATATGATAAAGTGAGAAGTATTTGTAAGACTATCCACAAAACTATATAAATATATTTACTCTAGAGGTCTTTTGATGTTCACTGACAAATTCCATGGTGGTGTTATCCAAAAAAATATAGGATTAGGTAATGGTTGAATCATACAATTATAATTTATCATTATATCCTTCACCTTCTAATGTACCCGAAACCTTGATGTAAACTCAGAGATATCCTTCACCATATTATCCCATGAGTAGTTCTCCAAGATATCTCGAGACATCCTTTTACTCTCTTTGTGGATCGACAAGGTTGAGCTAGTTCCATGCTTAAAAATCTATATCTTTATCGCAGTATTTGATGGTACACATAGTTGTGGCCTAAATATTATGAATCCTTGCTCATAAATTTAAAACATTGATGATTTCCTATCTCAGGTATTTTCTACCTTCTTTTAAATATTCTCATTATCACTTTGAGCATAATTTTTCTTGTATATAATGGATGGTTAAATAATCATTTTGTGATAGAATGATTATGGTTCTTTATTTATGATTCCTATTTCCATTCATTTCAAGTTGAAAAAGAGTATATTCATATTGATTATCATAATTGATAATGTTGCAGGATGCTCTCTACATAGAGCATATGCTGCGTTATTTATTTTACTAGGATGCTGTTGAATTGAGAAGACTTAATCCATGATGAGATATAACTATCATCATTGGTGTATATTAATCTCCTTGACTGTAAATATATATTTTAGGATATTGTGATTAGTTTATATCTCACACTTCTCCTCATAGAGACAATGTATCTATATTTTCAACATGAAGATCGTAGATTCCAACACCAGATCTTGCGTGGGATATTTTCTATCATGAAATTTCAGTGTTTTTTATGAGTATGATATCACTTTATCATTTTTCATTAGTACACATCCTAATCAATTATTTCATGTAGCACTTTATTCCATAAATAGTCCACCACTTTTTGTAGTGTAAGTACTGGTATAGTGATAAGCCACTTTTTCATTTCTTTGAACTAGTATTCACATTCACTAGTCAAGAAAAACAATACACCCCTATGATTTATCTTGTTAAGTGGGTTTGAATACCATTATAAGTTCCTCACAAATCATTGATAATACCAAACTAGACCAAGGAAACAACATATTTCTATTGTATATGTTGTTCTGGGCCACTCCTTGATTTCCTTTTTCATAGAAGGGTCCATAGATATCCCTTTTCTGGTGATAACATACCCTAATAATGATACTTCATCCATCCATAACTCACATTTAATTTACTTTTCTTATAGTTTTTCCCATAAATATGTCTTTAGAACTGTATTAAAATGTACCTCGTGCACGTCCTTTCTCGTGGAGTATATAATAATAGTATCTATAATGACAACCATTTTTTTGTTAATACATAAAGACTCTATTCATTATGTCTATGTCAATTTCTAGATAATTAGTGAGTCTCAATGGAATCTCTATGAACTCATAGTGTCAATAACTCATTTGAATGGTATTATTAGTAAATATATTCCTTTTTCACTCTTAATTAGTGATATCCCAACCAAAAATCCTCTTTAGATGAATATGTTTCCCAACATATTTGATTAAACAAGTCACCAATACATGGTAGGGGATACTAGTTTTTATTGTGATTTTTTTAATATCATGATAATCAATATAGAGGATAATCGATCTATCCTTCTTCTTGAATAAGAGGACCAATGTATTCAATGGTAAAGCCCTCAGGTTTTTGATACCCTTTTACAGATTCTACTATAACTACTTCTTCAATTTTTACAACTCAATTATGTCTATCCTATAAAGAGTCTTCGATACTGGTATAGATACATACATAAGTTCTATTTAGAATATATCCTCTTATACAGGAAGAATACTAGAAAATTCATTAGTAAACACATCAATGTAGTCCTTCACAATGGGAATTTGTTGAAGCATGGTATTATCCTTTATCTCGATCATTATAGATTGATATTATTAATCATAATGAAATAATTTCCATGCTTTAGAATTAGATTCTAAAAGATACACATTCTACACCGTACATTTTTGCAAAATTGTAGGATGCCTTGGGATATGAAGCATGATCTCACTTTCACAACAGTTTATGTTGGTTTTATATAAATATATAAAATATATTCCCAATTTCGCTTCAAACTCTACTTAATTAAGTAATAAAATATTTTTTGGGAGGTGTTTTCCACATAAATTAATAGAGGAGTTATATACATTAGATGCAATAATTTAAAAATCATTTCTTCTCATGGGTAAATCAAATTCTATATTTTGAGGTGGGTTTTTATAGTATTAATAAACATACAAGATATAAATGAAATCATATAACCAGAATCAAGAAGTACGTTCACTTTTCTAGAATGAATAACCAGCGTACCCATCACCACAACATTATTGGGTTCCACAGTAATAATAGTGATATCATATTTCATTCCTTACTTCCTTGGAGGTTGTTGTAATTAATTATCTTTGACAACCCTTAGCTAAGGTAATTGGCTTACATAATTATCATTTTTCTTGAAAATGAAACAGTATACTACATGATGATTGTGCATTGAAACCTTCCTTTTTTCCTTCCACATTAATTGGATTCTTCATATACCTATACCAATGTGAAGACTTATTCTACTCTTTTACCCATGTTATGTGTGTCCCAATTCCATTTAGATAGGTCAATGGATGCTTCTTCTTATACATTTGACATGTGAGATTTTGGATTTTCTTTCCACCATGGTATTTATATATTTATCCTACCCTATCAAACTCAATATTAATTTTTTATCTCTAATCCCATGAGACCAATGTGAGTATCCAATATCCATCTCAATCATAGGGGAACAAAATAAATCTCCTCATAGTTATAAATGTGTTGAATCACCAATGATTTTCACAGACTCAAATTTAATCCCACAAAGATGTTATCAACCTTGCTAAAAATGTTCATGAAAAATCCAGAGGCATATCATGAAAGACATGTGATGTTTTCTTCATATGCCCGGATATAATCATCTTCCTTTTTATTTAAGATATAGAACTCCATGTAAATATTATTATGGAGAGTTAAGGGAAAATAATTATTGAAAAATATTTTCTTTAATCCTTCCCATTCCATGGAATCAATTTCCTCTTTATAAATCATGTACTTTATCAGTGTCCACCACTGATCATTTTCCCCATAAGAACTATAGAGCGCTAGTACAGGTTTCTCTTCTTTTAAGAACTGGTGGAAATATACTATCTTATCAATGGTTTTAATATATTTTTCAGTGATTAGGGGATCAAAATATCCACTAAACATGTGTGTCCTTTTTGACATAAAGTATTCAAGCACAACTTTTACTTTGTTATTATAATAAGGGTTTTCCACATGATTCATATAATAACCAATCTATTTATTACACATTAATTCATCATTTATTACATAATATTAAACTTAATAAAACTATAATAATAGTGAATTATACTGTATTTGGAAGTTAGGTACAGTACATAAAAACATAAAATAGAGAAAACACCATCTTTGTTGAAATATTCCTTTAAATGCTTGCAATTAAAACTGCACTGGATAACCGAGAGACATACATAAGAAAGGGGTGATCTATAAAGCCCAGTAAGGGAAAAAATGGAATAAGATGAAGATAATAATACATGTTATAAAATAGAATTATAAAAAGGAGTAACAATCATAAACATAAATAACGAGACATTATATAGCATGTAAATCATAAATTAAACATAGGAAATTTGTAAACAACTTAAAACACTGCATCATAAACATAGGTTAAGGTTAAATTCCAAGAAATAATGATAGAAAATGTCCCATAAAGGAATCAGGTTCACTATCAATCCCAACTTGACTTCTCATTAGAATAAACAATACTAATTCATTGGAGAGCTATATAATTCCAAGTGCACATGTCACTTTCACTTCATTCTCACGCTTATGTATTCCATATAGATCATACAACGTGAATTCAATAATAATCATTTTTTATTACAAAACCAAGGAGTGTGGGATAAATAAATTTATTCCCCATTTCAAATAATTATATCTATATAAATTTTAGAACCCTTGATAGTAAATGGGTATGTTATTCACCAAACAATTGTTTCGGCATTGAAAATCATGATGAAATTTCAGTAGTACGACAACATAACTAAAGAATTCATAAAATGGTTTGATGAGAGGGAAAGGGGTATAAAATAATTTGTAAATAAAATGGTAAGTAATATTTACATGGAAATAGATTTCAAAACATTATGAAACTGATATATAAGGCATAAGATAATAATGAAACTTGAATAATGATGAGAAGGTGAGGATTCCTTACTAAAGTTATACACGGTAATGAGTGTAGATAAAGGTTCATGGGTGGGATTAATGTGATTAAAAGGGGTATATCATAATTTATACCTAAAATATTTAGTAATCATATCTTATAAGAACATATCCCAACATAAAAAAGAATTTTTATAGTTATAACCTAAAAAAGGTTCTTGAATAAAAATGAGAGTAAGAGATCTCTTACTTCAGTGTGGGAATCCAAATGCTTGGGAGGAGCTTCTTGGGAGCCATAAGACACTTTTAGAGGACACTAGAGAGTGGTGATTAGAGTAAGGAAATGATAAATGGATTTTCAGTGAATATAAATGGAAGCTTTGGGGGGTTTATATAGGAAAAGGGTGAGGATTTCTTTATTATTTGTAAAACTTAGGTTTTGGACTCGATATAATAAAATAACAAAAAAAAAACAAATCATACCATTGTATTTTCCCACGGTTTCTACAAAATTGGATTGTTTTTAATTATTTTATATTTCCAAGTTATGAACATAATAAAATAATAACCTTACTTATATGGAAGTAATTCATACTCCTAAAGAAATGATTTTAAAAACATAAAAGAAATTAATGGTTTTGGGGATTCAAAAAGGATCTATAAAATTAATGAAATGTACATAAAATAAAAATATTTTAAATATAAAACATATAATTTTTTAATTACCCCATTTATTATATTTATTATCTCACTTTTGTGTCTTTATGATCACATAATACATGATGTATATTTATACAATATTTAATTTTTACCCAAAAATTAGACTGTATTGGAGAATAATGAAAAAAATATATTTGGATAATATCTATATTTTGATTGAAAAAATAATATTCATTTTATCTAAATAATTTTATAAATAATTTTATTTTATCTTTAAAAATAAGAATCATTATTTATTGTGAATTGTTGGATTTTATGACAATAAAAGTGTCTGAATACTTATAAAAATTATGATTGAATTCATAAAATTTAAATGATCATTTATATTTAATAAAAATAATAATATAATTATATTTTACAAAAATATTATTTATTTCAAAAAACTAATATTTCAATAAAATAAATTCTTTTAATTGAATTTGTGTATTACCCAAAATACTATTTGTATTTTCTTGTATCCAAATGGAAAGAATTTATAATGTAAGAATAATAGGATGATAATATATTCATATTATATAAAAAATTTAAAAACTCTTATAACTATTTATTTGATTCAAATCCATTTAATACACTAGAAAACACCCGAAGAGTAATATGTGCGATGATGAGACATTCATAAGGTTGTTCAACGTCCATCGTTTGGGTTGTGATCTCAATGTGCATGAACATATCATGTAAATGGTTTTGATCAAGATTAAATTATTGGATCTCATCTTGGTCTTGGTCAATTTCAAAGCCCAAATATTCTATCTTCATAAGAATTAATAATAAATGGGATTAATATAGTACGATTCTACATGTTGAGTAAATTACTACCTTTATTTGTGTCAATTGGATTTCTTAAAACCCTATATTTATACTAATCATGTGATCACTATTAGGTATATATTTTATCAATGGAAAAGATGATTAATAGTCATCTAAATATGAAATGATAATATAAAAAAATGGAGTGATTGTGTTTTCTCTAACCATACTATATAATAATACATTTAATTAAACTATAAGCAGAATTTTATTTATAACAGTTCAGGTCATTATAATCTTTCCCCCTTCTGATGTTTCACCTTTGAAATTTTCACTTCCAATTATAAAAATGACGATAGTAATGTTCTTTCATCACTTCATATGGTTCCCACATCACTTATTCAAACTTTTGGTATCTGTACAACGCATTTACATATGGCATAGTATTATTTCGTAAAATTTTTTCTCTATGATATAGGATTTCCACCATCTTATCTTTATAGGAACGATCATTCTCCATTGGTATGACCTCTAGATCAAGTATATTTCAGGTGTTTGGTATGTAATTTATCATGATTTATACGTGTAATAGATCATGTACTTAAGATAGGTTAGGTGGGAGCTCTAGTCGATAGTCCACCACTCTGATGCAATCAAGTATCTTCCAAGGGAAATTGTATATTAGAATAAGATTTCCCTTCTTCCTAAATATCATCACATTATTCAATGGAGATATGTGATGGAATACCATATCTACAACATAAAACTATAGTTCTTTTGGATTATTTGATAGCATAAAACTTATGTTGACTCTGAGAAAACATGATGTGCTGCTAAATGGTCTTAACCTATTCCACCATTTCCTTGAACATTTCAAGACTGATTACTTTTCATTCACAAATTTCATCCCACCATGAAAATATTCAACAAAAATTCCTATAAAGGGATTCATAGGGGTCTATTTGGATGCTTGAGTAGAAATTCTTATTTTATGAGAACTTGACCATAGGAATAAGTTGGTCTTATCCACCTTTTAATCCCATGGAATGTGTTTTCAACATGTCTTCCAATGTCTGGATATTCTGATTATATTGGCCCTCATTTTTAAGATTATATTCCAAACTGATGTTTCACTCAGTTTTTAGAGCATTAGGGAGAGTTTACTAGAACATAGAGGTGAATCTCGGAGCTCAATCAGATATAATAGGTAGTTGTAATCCATGAGGCCTCACAACTTCTATGATGTATATATTTACGCAAGTTGATATAGTGAGAAATTATCTCAAATCAGAATATAGTGCGCAATATTTCTAAGATGACCCACTACAAACCATATAGAATTAATCCTTATTGATTTCATTGGATGAGCATTGACAAAGTCCATAATTATTTTTTCTCATTTCCATGTAGGTATGAGTAATAGTTTCATCGTCCCCTTGGATCTCTTGCATTCCTCTATCACATGATGATATACAAGAAATATTTATTTATATTTCACAATCACCTTCATTATATTTTCCAAACCATAGTGCTCTCAAAGATCATGATACATATTTTGGACTCCTAGGTGGATGGCGAAGGTTGAGCTATGTGCATCATCCAATAAATCATTATTTATCTTGAGATTCAATTGTTCACATAGTCTTGAACCAAATCTCTCAACTTATTCTTTATTAACATTGAACTTCGAGAATTTCCCTTTTCTTATAGTTTCCACATTCATATAAATTTATATATCATTTATTTTATAGTCATTTAACCTCTCTATATGAAAAAATTGGAAAATCATTTATGAAAGGATTTATAATGTTCCATCCATTTTGATTCCCACGTCCATCATTTCCATATCTAAGAAGATCAGATCCCTACAAATTTTCCTCAATGATATAATTAATAGATCCTTTCTACATAGATCATCTACTAATTTATTCACTTTTTCAGGATGGTAGGGAATTGAGAAGTCATAGTCCGAGATATACTCTACCTATCTTCTTTGGTTCATATTCTGCTCTTTATATGTGAATATATACTTGATTATTTAGTGATCTGTATATATTTTACACTTCTCCCCAAATAGATAATAAATCCATATCATTAATGAGAGGATCACTAAATCCAACTACATATCATGAGTTGGGTATTTATATTTGTAAACATTCAAATTCATTGAGTAATAGTCTATGACCATTATATTCTACATTAACACCTAGCCCAAGCCCTTTTTTGAAGAATCATTGAACACCAAGAAAATTTCTCCACATGTGGGTTTTGTAAGAATATATGAAGGGATTATCCGCTTCTTCAAATCTATTAATCTCACTTCAAATTCATCATTCCATGAAAAATTAACTCTCTCTTGATTTATATTAGTTATAGGGTTTCAAAATCAAGAGAAATATCTCAAAAATTCACTATATTACCTAGATAATCTAAGGAAACTATGAATATCGTTCACATATATTGTCCTCATCCATCATTTAAATGATTTTATGTTTTGATGGTCCACCAATATCCAATTTCTTGTGATTATATTTCCCATTGCTTAGATTTTCTTCAAATAAAACTCACATTAATTAGGTTTTTCATAAATATTCTTCTTTCATAAGGTCTTTAAAATAGTTATCAGATTATCCTCATAATCTTCCTTTGTTTTGGAGAATATTATAATATCATATATAAAGACTACCAAATATTTTTTGAGGTAACTCTAAAGAATCTATTCCTCATGTAGATGATGATTTATGGAGAATTAGTGAGTCCAAATAGAATTATTATGAACACATAGTGCATATACCTTGTACAAAAAATAGTATTGGGTATATCCCCCGTCACCCTAACTTGGTAATATCCTGACTGCAGATCCACCTTGGAGAAGAATTGTGATCCATGTAGCTGATCAAATAAGTCATAAATTTTGGACATATGATATTTTTTATTTATCATGATTTTTTTGAGTTCATGAAAAAAATTAAATGGAAAATTGACCCATCATTCTCCTTGATGAAGAGGACTAATTCACCCTAGGGTGATGCACTTGGTCGCATAAACACTTTAACCAAAATCTCTTTTATTCATTTGTTTATCTCATCATATTCCACAATATCCATTCTATATATAGTCTTGGATAATGGTAATTTACTAGTTATTATCTTGATTGAAAATTCAACATCTCAGCTAGGAGGAAGAACAAACATTTCCTTGGGAAACACATCAATGTATGGTCTCCAATGAGAATGTCATCAAGGATGAATATTTTCATAGACTCAGTAATTTGAGTTAGAAGTGATTTCTCATGGGGAAATAATATCCATTCTTGTGATTTTGGTTCTAAATAAGATTCACCATCGTCCTTTCACTTGTATATAATCCAAGGATGATATGAAATATAGAGAGTGATTGCTTTCTTGAGATAATTTATATTGAATCTATATAGAAAAAATAATTGCTTAAAATTCGGCCAAACGGGATATATAAAGTTCATAAGGATGTTCCTCCAATTAATTTTGACAGGAGAGGATTTATATACTTGTGATGCAATAATTTCCCCATTTTTCGATTTCATCGACATCTCTACTTACATGCTTTGTGGTGAGTTTTGAAAATTTATGCTAAAAATTAATGATATGAATGAATTCATAAACATATCATAAAAATTTAAATTCTATATTATTTAATGGATAACTATAATAACTATCACAACATCATTATTGAGATCCACTGCATTGGTTTTGATGGAAAAAATCCACCCATACTACCTTGGAGGTTGTTGGTTGTCTCTAAAAACACATTGGATTCATAAATTAGCTTTCAAAGTGTCTCAGTTTCTTATAGTTTAATCAATGAAAAATGAACTGTTGGTTGACCAGATAATTACTTTCCTCCATCACATTAGTTTGTTTATCTTATCGTTAATCACCATCTAAGTGTCCCTCCTTCTCGCACATAAATCATTTTTTCTACCCCTTTGGAAAATTCTGGTTTTCTTATTTCCACACCTTTGAAAAATGGAATGTTGAAATTTCATAGCCCAATTAGATTTATCAATTGGATCGCCATAAAAACTAAACTTTACACTTATTAGCACTGTAATATGATTTTGATTCACTAATATCTATTTTGACTTATAGGGAACACAATACAATTTTCTCATAGCTATCAGATTCAATGACCCATAGGGATTTTCGTAGATTAAATTTTATCCTACCAAAGAAATGGTTAATATTTAATTCGAGGGTAATAAAAAAGATGAAGGAATCTTGAAAAATACTTGTGATGTTTTCCTCATGATCCCCTATATATTCATCATCTCTATTCTTATGGGAAAATAAATCCATTTCCATTTTAATTTAGCGAGTTTGAGGAAAATATTTATCAATTTTTTTTCTAAATTCCT
This sequence comes from Viscum album, assembly GCA_963277665.1. Taxonomy (NCBI): domain Eukaryota; kingdom Viridiplantae; phylum Streptophyta; class Magnoliopsida; order Santalales; family Viscaceae; genus Viscum; species Viscum album. Next base: position 2,022,407,129 of record OY728130.1, read on the forward strand.
TCCACCCAATAAATTGGATCTCCTACTCAAGATTCATAATTTTGATCAATGTAAACCACTAATCAACTTCTCCATCCATATTATAAACAACCACTAGAACCTTCTCTTGTTCGAAACATTAATAGATGAAAAATATCTTTTCAAAAGAGTTGATCCATTATTTTATGATTAAGGGGTCAGATGATCCATTGAAATTCAGTGGCATTTATCGTATAAATGAATCATTTTCAGTTATTTATCTTAGTGTTATTTGGATGATTTTACTAATACATATTTGTATTCATAACCAGAGTCAGCTTAGAGAGTATCATTATAAATTTGGCAATTTTGGCTCCCATTAGGTTGGGAATCTTGTTGGGGCGGTCATCACATTTCCCATCACATTAATTGTTTACCTGATTCCTACTATTTCTGACCATTGGTAAAAATTATTGTAAAATTTGGGATGATTATTTTTAAACTATTAATCAAATAAAAGGATATTAAATGAAATTAAATAGATAACTCATCAAATACATTTATTTTCCTAATTTATGAATTTATAGGATTCAATCAATGTTGTCCATGATCTATTTATTAAAATGTATTCTTATGAGAATTATTTTGTTCCCATACTAATGTTTTAAAATGAGAATAAGATTTTAGCAATGAAAATTCCATGGGCGTGTCAAATCAGGTGAATAGTACGGCGAGTTTTATATAATAGGTTATGCTCTGTAAGGCCCGATGCACCATGCTGGTGTTGTTACCCCTAGGTACGTCTGTTCCAAAACCATTTCAGATTGTAGAATCCACACATTGATTTATTTTCATGCTAAACCACTTACACTATTATTACCAAAATTTAGGGATGATTTCTTATAAATATTCTAATACATATGGTTTTCTATCATGTTTTCTAATCCTAATCCCAAAAAGAACTAAAGATTTCCTATAAGGGAAACTATAACAACCATGCTCTTCATTGCACATTATGTAATGATTTATTACTTAAAATTACACTTAATACAACCCATAATATTAATAATTCTAGATTCTTTAGAATTTAGGTACATTACAAAGAACTTAAAAAAGGTAAAAAATCATCTTTTTTGAAAACATCCTTAACATTCTCTCACTTAAAATTGCATGGGCTAATCTGGGGACATACATAATAAAGAAGTGTTCTATAAAGATCAATAATTGAATAAAAATGGAATAACATGAAGATAATAATACATTTTAGACAATAGGAATATAAAAAGTATTAATAATAATAAACATGAAAAATGAGGCATGACACACCATTATAATCACAAATGAAACATGGGAAATGTGGAAACAACATAAAATAGTGAATCATAGACATATGTTATGGATAACTGCCATGAAATAATGACAAAAAAATTCACATAAAGTAATTAGGTTCACTCACTTTCCCAATATGTGGTATCATAATACTAAAAATTACCCAATTCATTGAATCAGTGTATAATTTCAGGTCCACTCATCACTTTTATTTTCTTGACATGATTAAGTTTTTCATATAGATCATACAACATGGATCCATTCATCGTCAAATTTTATTCCAAATTCATAGAGTATATAGTTCATACAAATAAGTATTAATTCAAATAATTATAAGTGTATAATGATTTGCACCCTTGATAAGAAATGGGTAAGGTAATCACTATTCAATTGTTTGGGCATGGAAAATTATGTGAAATTTCAAAAGCAAAGGGTGTCACTTAAGAATTCATAAAATGGGTTAATGAGAGAGAAAGAGATATCTAATAATATTTAAAGAATATAAGAATTAACATAGAAAATATTGTATATTTTCCAACATTTGGAATGGGATATATAACGCATATGATAAAGAAACATGAATAAAGAATAAAACGTGACGATTTGTTACTAAATTTTGGCATGGTAACATGTGTACATAAAGGTTAATGGGTGGGATAAATGAGATTGAAATGGTAATATCATCATTTATATGTAGAATATATATTAATAATAATATTTATGAACATATCGTAACATGAACATAACTATATAAAAAGTCATAATATAAAAGTTGTTCTTGAATAAAAAGGAGAGTGGAAGATGCTTTACTTGAGTGCGTGACACCAAATGAATTATAAGAGATTCTTCAAAGCTTGGGGAACATTATGAGGACTCCCAATCATGTTGATCTGAGTAATTAAATGTTTAAAGAAATTATTGACCATAATTTTGAGTTTGGGTGGGGTTTTATATGAAAGGAGTGCGGATTTCTTTATTATTTATCAAAGTTAGTTTTGAACTATATATAATAAAATAACAAAAACCGAAAAACCTTATCATTATTTCTAACCATGGTTTCAAGAAAATGGGAGTGGTGTAAGTTGTATAATTAAGAAAAAGGCCAAACATAAAAAAATAATACCCTTTCATAAGTGTAAGTGATTCATACTCCTACCAAAATTATTTTAAAAACATATAATATATTATGGTTTTGGAGGATTGACAAAGGCTTTGTAAAATTAATCAAATTAACATAAAATAAAATTATATGAAAGGGAAAACAAATATTTGGCCTTGGATCCAATTTATATTATTTATTACATCACTATTGGGTCATTATGATTTCATAATACACGATGTATGTTTATGAGGTATTTAATTTTTACCTGAAAATTTAACTATCTTTGATAATTATGAAAAATTCACCATTGGATAAGTTCAGGATTATAATTCCAAAAATAAGATTAATATTATCTAAATAATTTTCTAGATATTTATATATTCAATTTGAAAATATGAATTGACATTTTTTGAGAATGCTGGGTTTTTTTACAATAACAATTTTTGAACCCATATAGAAATTACATTTTACTTCAAAAGAATTATTTGAAAAATTTTATTTAATAAATAAAATTTAATAATAAAATTTAATTAAAATATTATTTTTTTTAAAAAATAATTCATTCATCAAAATAAATTCCTTTATTGAATTTTAGTATTCCCAAAAGACTATTATCATTTTATTGTGTCAAAATAAAAATCATTTATAAGGTAATAGTAATAAGACGAAATTTTATTCATATTCTATAACAAATAATGAACATACTCTTATAACAAGGGTCTTTGTACATATTCCTTTAATAAACCAGAAGAATCCCTAAGATTAAGGTGCACGACAATGAGACTTTCATGGGGTGGTTCAACGTACATGGTTTGGGCCATGATCTTGATGAACTAGAACTGCTAACATAAAAGGTTTCACTCATAATTAAGATGATGGATCTCGACTTGGACTTGGTGAAGGTAAAATTCGCAGAGATTCTATCTCCATCAGAAGTTCTAATAAATGGGATTCATTGCGTATAATCATCCTAGTTGATTCCATCAATTCCTTTTTATGTGTCAATTATATTTGTTAAAACCCTATATTTATACTAATAATGTGATCACAATTCCAAATTTTTTTATCAATAGTAAAGATACTTAATAGTCATTTAAATTGAATGGGATATAATAAAACCAAAGGAGTGAATTTTTTTTAAAGAACCAAATTATATAAAAATACATTTAATTAAATATCATGGAGGATTTTATTTATAATAGTTCAGGTCATTGTAATTAAAGTTATTATTAATAAATAGAGCTATTTGAGTAGGTATTAAAATGATATATTGAGCTCCCATTACTATCAGGTTTGGAATCTTATTAGGATAATTTTCACATTTAATATCAAATTTATTATTACAATGGGTTCTCCTATTTCCCAACATTACTAAGAAACAAAAAATAAAATTTTGTGGCGTGAATAATTTTGTAATGGTAATATAAAAAAATATATTAAAATTTATGGATAAATTTAATAATAAAAAGTATATCCTAACTTATAATTCCCTATGTTTAAATCTTGGTGATAGAATTATCCCTATGGTTATTAAAAATATTTTTTTGTCATAATCACCAAATGTAACTATATCATTTCCATGATACCTACTATATAAACCCACACCTTTTACATATATTATTACATTATTTTAAGTATAATTATCCATTAAATAAAAACTATTGATTGAAAAGTATATTGTCTTTAAAATACTAGGTACATAATTAGATAACATGGAACTAGTATAAAAACATCTTTTATTAATCTCCATAATGATATCCTAACTTCCTAAGATCTTTTATAACTAAATAGGTGTACTTGAAGATTATATAGACACAATGAGTGAGCTAAAAAGCCTAGTAAGTGAATAAACACGGAAAAAAAGAATGAAACGTGAGTCAGAAGGCATAAACTAATAAAATAAAATGCGAGGATCATGAATAAACATAGAGTGTCATAAAATATAGAACATGGAATAATTTGATCATAGAAATATTAGAATGTGGAAAAAACATATATCATGACAAAAACCTAAGTCAAGGGTTACTACCATGAATTTATCACATGGTGGAAAGAGTACCATAAAAGATTAGTATTAATACCTAATCCCAAAAATAATTTTTCATGAGACTAAAAAACTACCAAATTAATTGTAGATAATATTTGGGAGCACCCATCATAACATGTACACGCATAGGTTTTCCATATAAAGAAATCAAACATAAGAACTAAACATAAAGATTACCCATGGAAGGAAAATGCTTATTAATATTTTAATAAGGAATAACCAAAGTGTGTATCATAATTGTATCCATAAAATAAGGGATTTAAATTAATCTTAAAAATTTAGAATTTAAATTTAATAAACGGTAATGAATAATTAAATACAAATGAATTGAAAATAAATAAAAATAGTGGCAACGTAACTTTAGAAATGTGTCACCTGAGCATAGTTTTAAGGAATAAAATGAAGTGTATTTAAAGAGGATAAAGACATAATTATTTACATAAAACCATAAATGAATAAAAATACTTTTTAATAATAAAATGAGGGATTTTATAAAATTAATTGTGGATTAAAGTAGTTTATAGATGGTACATTATAAAGCTTGGAAATGTAGAAGTTCCCTTCAATCCTATTTTCTTATCATGAGTAATTAAGATGGGAACATTTTAATAATTGTTTTAAAAAATAAAATAAATAATAATTGAAATTTATATAAATGTGTGGAAATAAAATACAGAATATATGATAATTAATTAATAATAATTAAGTGTTAAACTAGGGAAAAGATAGTGAAAGCCTAACCCAAAAAAGAATATGGAGGTTCAGAAAGATTTCTTACCTTATGTATGAATGTGTTCTTCACTTACCCTTAATGTCTTAGAAAATAAAATTACATTCACTAATTACATAATTAAAAACCTCTTCCATATATATTTTATTTATAATAATTTTTATTAATTTCATTTATATGTATATTGATGAGTCATAATTTTTAATTACATCGTTCTGGGGGTGTTCATTTCATTATTTATTGGTCGTTTCACTTGTGTATAATTCTGGATGTTTTATTTCACATAGAAATATTACACTAAAAGTGAGATTAAATGGTAATAAGACACTTCCATATGTTAAAATTATCAAATATACCATTTTCATACATGAGGATAATTTTTCTGATAAAATGTAAATGATTAATGATTAATTTATTTTAACGATATTTCATATCATAATGAATTAGTTTCATATTAGTAGATATTTTTTATATATATTAGTTAGAAAATATGAAATAAGTTCAAATATATTTATTAAAATACAATTTATCCATAATAATAGTTTTATGGATAAACTTGATGGTGGTAATGGAATAAAAAATATCATTATCCACAGATATGGTTAAACGCAATAATTTGGTCAATGGTTTTATTTACTTGATTAAAAAAAGATTAAAAGGTGTGGATAGAAGATATTCCATTATAAATATTAAATTACAATATATACATGATACTTATTCCTCTATTGATGAAAGAGGAGTGGATAATAAAGAGGAAGACATTAAATTAAAAGAGGTAGTTTGAGAATGGTACGTCTTGAATATCACATCCTTGAAGGACCCATCATGTACCATTGAAATGGTATTAGATGGAAAAATAAACACTAGGACGTGGGAAAGAGGATTGGGAAGGAAAATAGGTAAATTTTGTAAATCTACATGGTTTTTATGTTGTGAGGAGAAGGGGTGTTCAAGGGTGGTAATTATAAGGGGATGAGAGGGGTGTTTTTTATTATTATATTCACTATTTTATTATTTTGGATCAATAATATAACTATTATAGATTAATATGACTAAATAATGTAAATAATGCATGTGAGTTTGAAATAATGGGTTCTTACATCATTCATGACACAAAAATCATGTATTTGGCCTATAATGTTAAATATCATAAATTATCGTATTTTACATTTTAAAAAAATCAACTATTTTAAAAAAACACAAAAAATTAACCCTTTTTTAAAAAATTATATTTCAAAAAATGGAATCATTTTTATTAAAATAATTTTATAATTATGATAAATTTAGTTTTTAAATAAATCATCATATATTTCAAAAAATATGTATTTTAATATTTAATCATTTTATGAACCTTTGAAAGATTTATTAGGGTCTCATAAAATTACCTTATCATTATAATAAAACATAATATTAATATATAAATCAATTTTGTGGAATAAAATTTCCTTTTCAATGATTATATTCATTATAAAATGATAATTCAAACATTTATGTTTTACAAAAAAACCAACACTTATTGTATCATTTTAAATACATTTATTTACATGTACGATGATATAAATATATCATATTTTCATATTATAATATACATAAATAATATTTTACATTTATATAGATGATTTTACTATTCTAATGGTCAAATCACTATTCCTAACGGTCATGTTACTATTCCGATGATTAGATTTCTAATAGTCATATAGGTTCTCTACTTCCTATAAATACCACTTATTCCATTCATTCAGCATTAAATTATGTATTCTCTGAAAGATTACATATACATTAATCTTAAAAATAAAAATTGTATTATTAACATTCTTTTTTTTCTACATTTCTGTTTGTGAGTGTCTTCATTTTTTTGAATCGAGTAGATCCAAATAATCATATTCCTAATCTATTATTTTTTATTTATTGTCCTCCTATAATATTTGGAATTATTATTGGCTTAGTTTCTCACTAATGTATCATTCTTAATTTATAATGTTTTGTGGGTTTTTATATGTGATTTATGTGACTTATATGATGTGATATAATTATAAGAAGGTAATTTCCAATGATAAAATTCTAGGTTGTTACAACATAACCTTATCCTGAGTAAAGACAACCAACATAGGAGTGGAAGGATCATATGAATACATGTAATTGAGTAGACTAATCCCCATGTCTAGGGGAAACACATCATTTCTGGATCCCTAACCCACAACCACCTCTTACGGAACCTCCATGTTAGGTTCATCCATCATAGCCTCATCGATCACCTTTTTTGGTTGTGTAATTTTGTAAAACTCCATTTAGGACTTGACTCCCACAATTACCTCATGTAGAAGCTCTATGGGTATCCCAACTACCATAACCTCCTCAACTACATTCATAGAAGGAATAGACTCCTCTTACATCTCTGTAGGGACCATAGAGTCCCCCATCACTACCACAACTACAGACTGTACTTATTCTACCACCGACACTAGTGGATGACCCCTAAGATGGTTTGCATTGAAATTTAAAATATGGGATTAACTAAGTGTCAGTTATAGGAGAAAAAACACACATGAAAATGTGAAAATGTAGAAGGATTATATAATTAGAAAAGAATAACCATCAACTTAGTGAGGTTCACCGGGACCCCCCCCCCCCCCCCCCCCGCAACCCACATCCCCACCCCCCATAGATGCCACTTCAACAAGTAATAGTTGGAGACATGGGACCACAATGTCTGGGTGAGGCCTCGAGTATATCTCTTAAAGGGATATCTCTACATTTTGATCCTCTACCATAGGTTTATCACACAACTCCCCTTCTCTGTGCTCCCTGATTCCTATACATGTGAAAATGAGTAGCATAAAAATCCCAGAGTATTAAAATTGGTCATAGCACACAAAATTATTAAATTTACCTGATCATAGATAGTATATTATCTTATCAGGGATCGCATATTTATATTGATTCCCCAATATTCTTCCTCCTCCAACCCCTCATGGACTAGCATGATCATAGTTAGCTGACCCAATGTGAGATCAAAGGAAAAACCAATAATACTTTCAACAATGCTTTGATGGGGTGATACACACCATGGGAATGTATTTTTTAATCCATATTTATAATATAATAAATAAATTTAGGCTGGGAATCCTAGAAACATACACTTACATGGCCCGGTATAGGAATTTGAATCCCCTTATGATGATTTTTTTATCATAGAAGGACAGTAAAGAGGGGGGGGGGGTGAATTTAGTTCCTATAAAAATATATATTTTATAAAATTTATTAAGAGTCCCCAATTTTTTTAAAAAACATTCCAGTTACCCAAAGAAGTAGTCTTATAATAGTTTTTAATGATTGATTAATTTCTCAAAAGAATGAATAATTCTCAGTTACGGGAATTTGAAAGATAGATATAACTTTTAAAAGTAATTTACTAAATAAAAAATAACTATAAACTCTATCTAAGATTAACTATCAAAACAAATTAACGTTTTTTTGAATTGAATAAACTAATATAGATAAGAAAAAATAACTTGAACATAGAAGATAAAAACAAGAGGCTCAGTCTCAATAAGTGACCTTGTCCTCTCCACTTGGTGATCACCTTCCACCAAGTAGTTTAATTTCATAAAATTGATCCACAAACTGGATTGGGGTTCACAATAGTACCCAAGTCTATCCAGGTCAACTAGACCTCTAACACAGTTATTTGTGGGAAACAAAATACAACCAAGACACATAGATACCTCTTCTATAGTTATATGTGGGAGTAAAAAGGTATAGAATTTTGAGTGAATGTCGATATGTTATATCCTCCATCTTAGCCATGGAGACAGTGTGTGTTTGTGATACAAATACACACACTACTCAAGATGTAGTAAAATCATACACAATAGAGGAGAAAAAATGAGAGAGGGTATAGAATACTCTAAGTGATTTGTTTGATGTATATTAACTTCTTAGATATATCATATGAGAAGCTTGAGTCCACTTCTTAAAACAGACACCAATAAAAGAGTTTTGTTGATGCTCTATGTTCTGGTTTCTTGTGAGATGAGACGTTCTTTAGAAATAATATTCAGTTGAGTTTGTTGTTGCAAATTTTATCGCATTGTAGTTCAAAAAAAGATCTTACACTATTTACTTCTAGTAAGATGGTCATGTATATGTTCTCTCTTTGTAACACCCCAAGCTTCCACAGTACGCTTCTCTTTGAATAATACAGTAGCGTGTGTTGTATGCAACCTTGAGTTCAAACACACCACAACCAATCAAACTAGCCTTTATGAATAATAATACCCACTTTTTGAAATTTATAAATTTTACCATTTAAAATGGACTTAATTTTTGGATTCTGAATATCGAAATTATCTTATGGTGGAATTTTGGTATTTTTCTGAAAACAATGAATATTTTATGAATAGTGAAAAACACTATGTTATAGTTTAAAAACGAATTTTTATTTAAATAATTATTTATTTTATTTAAATTTATATTAGGTCAAAATAGATACATAATACCAATATAAGTTAAATGTAATTCATTGGAGTTAGTTTATAATAATTTTAGATATATAAAAATTTTAATGAACTTTTTACCGTCTTTTACCCACCTCCTAGGAGCATTTTAAATTTTACATAAAACATAATTTTACCAATTCTGTGAGTTGAATTTCAAAAATCTATGAGACACAGTTGATATCAGTAATTAAAAAGTGGATCAATAAGATGAAAATTATATTTGGTGAATATTAGCTTTTAACTTTTATTTATCACGGCTAAAAGTGAATAGGGTAATTAAGGGTAAAGATGATATTAGTATAACCGTAACACGAGTCATAATTCTATTCGATAAGTGTAATTAGACCAAAAACTACTTTATTAATAAAATAGGATCCTTTAGGTCCACTTGTATTATATTAGGACATTTATTATTATTTAATTCAAAGAAGAGTAAAAAGTGTTAAATTCAATGTTTACTAACTAAACCATTTTTAATATAGGGTTACACAAAAGATAAATTCAACTATAAATATTAATTAGAAATATATGAAGATTTACTATATAATGAAATTTTATTTATATTTTTTAGACATTAAATAATTAAATTAATTTATGACACAATGATGATCCAATAAATACCATATTAATGAATGATTAAAATAATTGACATTATAAATATCCAAATAAATTTAATTTGAGATTTTTTATGAATTACACTAATTTTAGTGGTTAATATTACATATTAGGGTTTTTTAGACGAAATGTTTTCGAAGTAATAATGTTGTTATGAATTTAGAAATTACAAAATACCAAATAGTGTCAAAATTGACATAAAATAGTTTTTAAAACAAATATTATATTATTAATTAATATTCTATTCCTAAAAATATAAGGTTTGGAAAAAATACATATTTAATGATAGGTGTATCATTAATGAACCACTTGGGGTTCACTAGTTAGTATATAGTGTGTTTATAAAAACACAAAGAGACATGGTAAATGTCAAACTATTTAACTAAGAGATAAATCAAATAAATAAGGATAATATAGTGACCCAAACCAGTCCAAAACCTATTGGTTGAATGGATTTCGACCCATACCCACCTTATCATTTAAATAATTAATTTTTTATCAATTAGAAATAGAAAATTATGTTGTTTTAAAATTATATTTCTTGCTTTTCCCAAGGTGCCCCTCACCCCTCTTAAAAATGGTCACTCACCCTTCTCTCTAATTCACACCTTCAGAACCATATAAATCGGCCAACATCTGCCAAAATACCCTCTCAACTATCCTCCTTTCATCCTAGAGGCCTTATTTTAGTCATAAATCCAACATAAGGAGCCCTTTTGATCAAATCAAATGGAAGAAACTGAAGAAGAGTTAAATAATTCATCACCTCTTTCAAGTTCTTTTCTTCTTCCACTTCCTATTTATTTGTTGTTTCCATTCTCAAATAATAATTCTAGTATCTTCTATATAATTTGATGTTATTATAAATATGGTACAAACAAATTCACTATTATATCCATCCTTTGAATGAAATGTCACCATACGTGTGTACGTACGGCTTACCGTCTCTATGTCGTGGTGTCATTGTTATTCAATACATTATTATTTGGATGAGAATAATAATGATGTTTAATTGATTTAAATAATAAATATAACATGATAATGATTCAATATATATTATATAACATCCAATTATATATTATTTTAATATCAATATAATGTCATTGTTGCTCGTGCGTACGTACGGATTACCGTCACCACGAACGCGATGAGATTCCTTCCCCATCATATCCATTGAAGACTAATTTTCAGTAGAGAATTAAAAATAATGTTTAAAGACATAATATCATTCTCAATATGAATAAGATACATCCTATCCATAACAAACATTACTTACATAACCATGCATATAAAGGAAAACGAATTAGTTAACACCCGAAATGACGATAATATAAGATATTATTAACAATGAATTTTTAAAAGATCATATATGATATCATATTAATGTATATGATTCTTGTATAATTTAATAAAAATTATTTCACCATTATATAAGATTTTAACCTACCCCCAACCAAGGAAAATTACAAAGTAAGGGTTAATTTCACAATCTCTTTATTATCCGATGTTGTTTTTATGTATGTATCTACTGGGACCTCTTTATAATCCACATCCATGTTTCTTAAAAATGTATTTCAAAACATTTTTACTATTTTATTAGACAATGGTATAAATTCATTTAGAAAATTGATTGAATTTTTATAAGAGGTTTTCAAAGGAATCTTTCCGTCGTTTTCCAAACAAGGTTCTTTATAACCTTTTCAACAAAACCGAGGTAATAAAGTCTTTTTTTAACTTAAATGGAGGGTGCTACAATTTTCCACCATTATAACACTGTCAATATTTCCCTTACAAGCTTATAAGAATATTTTCAAATACAAATGTTTTCTTTTATAATTATGTGACTTTTAAATGATATCAAAATAGAAAGAGATATTTATCTATAAAGGATTTGATTTCATCTATGTCAACATCCTTTGATGGATTTTAAGTTTTTTTAAAGTTGATTTATTATGATACAAAACATCCATATTGTACTGAAGTTTTTGTGATTTTTTTGACTATGGATGTGTTATTTTTATACAATTCATGGGTTATGGATAAATTATTGACATTTTGTATGCTATTTTTAATACAAATGTTTATGTTATGTTCAAACTATTTGAAATGAGTAATGAATTGGACTTAGTAAGTAACGGGTGGAGCCGCTATAGCTCCTCAATGCAATGTTAGGTCTCATGAGAAAACCAGTGTCTTGGAAAAAGGCCTTGAAAAAATCTTATTTGAAGTCTTGGCATAAGGCTTTGACTGTGTGGTTATGAAAGTCTGGCATTATTCATTCTATCATTATGAAAGTGTCTATTGAAATTTCATGTGATTGTTCTATTAGTATAATATCTATGTAAATAAGTAAATGAAATTATTTGATTTTATCTTTTCCATGTTATGCTGAAGTTCATGTTTAAAAGGCTTTTGTTTTAGTCTTATACATTTCCTTAAATGTGTATGATTATTTATGAAATTTTTTGCTATATTTTTATCCTCACTGAGCATCTGAGCTCACCCCATTCTATGTTTCATTTTTTCCAGGATACAAAGAAGTATTTTATGACTTACCAGTAGGGATAGTCTATGGGATATTAGTGTTCTCTATGGAAACTATGTTGTTGTAATTTTCCATTTTATGATGTAATGTAACCCTTATGAATGTATCTAGTACTTCCAATGCTACTAAACTAATCGGCCTTTCGAGACTTGATCTTTTGTGATCATTCCAATGATACGTAACAATGCACCGACTCTGGGTAAATTGGTTCAGGGCATTACAGTTGGTATCAAAGGAAGTTTAGTAACAAACATGGAAACTAAATTTAGATATACTCTAATTAGATCACATATCCCTAAGATATAATTTGAGGATTAGTATAGAAGAACTTCCTAGAATTTTGGTATTGTAGAGATTTTGTTAGTTTTCCATGAAATACATCTCTATCTGGATATGAGCAGGTAGAGGTGGCTCTGGCACAGATGTACCTAGGGGTAAAACCCAAAAACACCACTTTGATCTAGACTCAAACGGGAACTGCTGCACGACAACGGGCATTGCTACACTCTTGATTAGGACACTCTTGAGGGATATGCTTAGGGTAATTCTCATTTTCTTTACAAACCATTATGAAGGGTTTATGAGAATATACTTCCTCAAAGAATTTTTTTATGATTATGGATTAAACCCATAAACTGTTCAATTTATGATAAGGGTTTTACAAGTTTAGATTTATATATTTTGATTCATAAAAAAATCTAGTTTATGACATTGTTTAGAAATGAAGCCTAATGGAATTAATGGTAACCATATCAATGCACACACTCCATGTAAGGATTTCCCACCTACTCAAGATTACTATAGTGGAGCTGGAGATACAACTAGTGCTGATCAACTTATCACCATACTTTGAAAACTCACACAAGTTATGAATAATAACCTTATCCATATGAAGCACTCTGATCCACAACATGGAGGATCAATGTTAGACTGCTTCATGAGGCAAGAACCACCAAAATTAAATGGGAGTAAAAATACCTTAGTGCCTGAGAAATGGATAAATTCCTTAGAGAAAATACTCCATGCCTTGGGGAGTAGTGAAAGGAAAAAAGTTTTCATGGAATTTTATCACCTCACTGGAGATGCTGATCAATGGTGTTCATTGTTTCAAAAAACAAAGGAAGATTATAATGTATCAAATATGGAATGGATGGATTTTAAAGGGATTTTTATAGAAAAATACTTTCCTCGTGACCATCGAGAAGATATGGATTGGAAATTTCTGAGTCTGAGGAAAAAGGAGGATGAGAATGTTGCAAAGTATGAGGCTAACATTACAAGGTTAGTGAGGCATACTATAGATTATATACGTAACCCAAGAAGTATGATTGATCGTTTCTTTTATTGGTTAAAACCATTTCTCCATCGAGCATTAGTCTCACAATCCTTCTTGTCATATGAAGATATTGTCTCATGTGCTATCAAAACGGAAAAATAATTCTCGATGTATTATGACATTAAAGCAAAGCAAGAGAAGAGAGATCTGGTGAACACTCTGGAATTGGAAATAAGGGGAAGAAGGGAAAAGTTTAATATCCATCTTGCAGTAAATCTAGGAAGAAACACCCTGGTACTTTGCTAAAGGGAATGGGAGTCTATTTCAAGTGTGGGAAAAAAGTCTACCAAGCCCGTGAATGCAAGGGGAAGAAAGAGGTTGTCGATGATTAATGCTACAATTGTATATAAAGGGGAAATTATACGAATGAGTTTCCAAAGCAATAGGGGAACATTCCTCAGAAAATTCTAAGGGATCAAGGCCAAGATTATGCTATCACTACTACTGTGGTTAAATCTTCGAGAGACGTGGTGGAAGGTAATTTAATGGATTCATCTAGTTTAGAAAATGCTTTATTTGATTCTGGATCATCGCATTGTTTTGTATCTTCCTAGTTTGCTATGAAAATTAGATATTTCCAATTTGATTTAAGAAAGGTGTTGTCAGTCAAAACTCTTAAAGGAAGTAATATTTCAACAAAGTTTTGTGAATCAGTCCCCATTACAGCATATAAAGTTTCTTTATCTTCTGATCCAATGGTTATACCCATGATTTAATTTGATATAATCATCGGTATGGATTGGATTTCGGACCAGGTTTCAAAATTTTATTGTAAGAATAAGGGGGTTACTATTTTTGATGAGGATGATAAATAACACCTTATCTTTAGATAAGAATCCTCACCACCTGATTCTTAACTAGATCCACCCCCAATAACTCAACTAAATTCAATTATTGGGGAGGAAGAGAATGAAATAACTGTGGGTGAGGAAAGGAATGGTCAAATAGAGGATATAACTATTGTGAAAGAATTTGTAGATGTGTTTCTAGATGATTTACCTGGACATCCTCCAGAATGGGAAATTGAGTTTTCCATTGATTTAATTCTTAGTTCAAGGCCCATATCAAATACCCCTTATATAACAGCCACTGGGGAATTGGTGGAACTAAAGAAACAACATGAAGAATTGAGTATTAAAGTATTTATTCTCCCTATTTTTTCTCCATGGGGAGCCCATGTCCTTTTTGTTAAGAAGATAGATGGATATATGAGGTTGTGCATTGACTACAGTGAGATGAATGCTATAATAATAAAGAACAAGTATCCCCAACATCGCATTGATGATTTATTTGACCAACTTCACAAAGCTCAATACTTTTTAAAGATTAACCGTGAATCTAGAAATCATCAGTTGTGTGTGAAGGAGTAAGACATTATCAAAGCATCATTTCAAACCATGTATAGGAATTACAAGTTAATAGTAATTCCCTTTGTATTGACTAATTCACCCTATGATTTCATGGATCTAATGAATAGATTTTTCAAGGAATATCTTGATGGCTTTATAGTGGTATTTATTGATAATATCTTGGTATAATCTAAAAGCTACGAAGATCATTAAAATCACTTGCGCATTATCCTGAAGACTCTTAGAAGACACAAATTATATGGGAGGTGTATCAAGTGTGAATTATGGCTTCATGAGATTTCTTTTCTAGGACATATTGTCTCTCAGTATGGAATCTTTGTTGATCCTTCTAAGACAAGAGCAATCCAAAAAATGGAAAGCAGCGACAATTATAACTGAGGTATGCAGTTTTATTGGTTTAGAAGGTTATTATCGGCGTTTAGTATAGGGGTTTTCTCGATTTGATAACCCATTAACAAAGATCACATGTAAAGGGGTGAAATTTGTTTGGAAAAAAGAATGTGAAGAATGTTTTGAATAATTGTTTGGAATAAGAGTCAATGCTCCTATATTGACTCTACCATCGGGGAATGATGGGTTTGTTTTTTATAGTGATGCTTCAAAGAAAGGACTTGGTTGTGTCTTTATGCAGAATGGTAGGGTTATTGCCTATGCATCACGACAGCTAATAATTCATGATGAAAAATATCTGACTCATGATCTTGAGTTAGCAGCTGTAATATTTGATTTGAAGATATGGAGACATTATCTCTATGGTAAAAAATGTGAGATATATACTGATCACAAGAGTTTGATGTATATTTTCTCATAGAAAGAACTCAACATGAGGCCAAGGCGATGGATTGAACTACTCAAGGATTATTATTGCACTATACACTACCACCTGGGGAAGACAAATATGGTGGAAAATGCTTTGAGTGGAAATGATCATAGAGTTTTGAACAAGATAAGAGTTGAAAAGGATCCAATATACATGGATCTAGTAAAGATGGAAATGGGGATCACCGTGGAAGGTGAAACATCAATACTTTTTCAAATGGTTTCCAAACCATATTTACTATAAAGGATAAAAAGTTCGTAGGTTGATGATGAGGGTTTTCAAAATAAGATTAAAGTTATATGTGATGGGAGATTGAGTGACTTTGTATATGAAGATAGAATTTTGAAATTTGGGAAGAGACTTTGTGTTCCCGATATACCTGATCTGAAAAGAGAATTGTTGGATGATGCTCATAGCTCCAATTTCTCTATACGCCATGGGAGCCCCAAAATGTATAGAGATTTGAAGGAAAATTTTTGTTGGACAACATGAAGAGGGAGATTGGTGATTTTGTGTCAAGATCTATGGTTTGTCGACTAGCTAAAGCTGGAAGGAAACAATCTAGAGGAGTCATGCAACCTCTTCCCATACCAGAGTGGAAATGGGATAATATTATGATGGACTTGGTCATGGGAATACCAAATACACCTAGAAATAATGATGCAATATGGATCATTATTGATCGTCTTACCAAGTGAGAACATTTTCTTTCCATAAGGGAAGATTTACCACTTTGATGATTAGAAAGACTATATATTAATGAAGTTTTAGGACTTCATGGAGTACCTCTATCGATTTCTTCTGATCATGATCAACTTCTTACATTAAGATTATGGAAATGTCCTCAAAAAGCCCTGGATACTGAACATCATTTAAGCACTGCCTATCACCACCAAACTGATGGACAATCAGAACGGACTATTCAAACCTTAGAAGACATGTTGAGATCATGCTCACTCGACTTTCATGGTATGTGGGATCAATATTACCCTCTGGTAGAATTTTCATATAACAATATCTTCCATTCAAGTATTCAGATGGAACCATATGAAGCGTTATATGGAAAGAGATGTCGCACACCAACCTGTTTTGATGATGTTGGAGAAAGAAAACTCGTAGGCCTAGAACTAGTGGAGGGAAAAATAAAAAAGGCGAAGGTATTCCAAAACCACATCAAAGTCGATCAAAGTAGACAGAAGAGCTATGACGATAACCGAATGAAGGATTTGGAATTTCAGATAGGATATCATGTTTTCTTGAAGGTATCTCCATGGAATGGTGTTATATGTTTTGGTAAGAAGGGTAAATTGAGTCCTAGGTACATCAGACCTTTCGAAATTCTAGAACGAATTTGGGTTGTAGCTTACCATTTGGCAATGCAGCCAAGTCTCTCAAATGGTCATAATGTGTTCCACATATCACTGTTGAGAAAATACATGCCTAACCCAACACATGTACTTACCTATGAGGAATTAGAACTGGAACCCAATATATCTTGTTGCGAAGAGTCTGTCAAGGTTCTTGATACAAGAGAACATGTTCTAAGAAACCGGATGACTCATCTGGTAAAAGTTATTTGGAGAAACCATAAGATGGAAGAGGCAACATGGGATACCGAGGAACTTATGATGAAGAACCACCCAAGTCTTTTTATGTAGTAATATTCTACAAATTTCAATGATGAAATTATTTGAAGGTGGGGAGAATGTAACACCCCAAGATTTTCTGATACACTTCTCTTTAAATAATACACTAGCATGTGTTGTAGACAACTTTGAGTTCTAACACACCACAACCAATCAAACTGGCTGTTAGGAATAGTAATAACCACTTTTTGAAATTTTGTAAATTTTATCGTTCAAAATGGACTTCATTTTTGGATTCAGAATATCAAAATTAGCTTAGGGTAAATCTTTGTAATTTTTCTGAAAAATTTCAATTTTTGATGAATAGTGAAAAACACCGAGTTATAGTTTAAAAATGAATTTTTATTTAAATAATTATTTATTTTATTTAAATTTATGATAGGAAAAATAGATACAAAATACCTATATAAGTTATATGTAATTCATTGGAGTCAGTTTATAATAATTATATATATATATATAAATTTTAATGAAGTTTTTACCTTCTTTTACCCACCTCCCAGGAGCATTTGCAAATTTACATAAAACATAATTTTACAGCTTCTGTGAGTTGAATTTCAAAAATCTGAGAGACATGGTTGATATTAGTAAGTAAAATGCGGTTCACTAAGATGAAAATAATTTTTTGGGCGATAATACCATTTTACTTTTATTTTCCATGGTTAAAAGTAAATAGGGTAATTAAGGGTAAAAATGATATTATTATTCCCCTAACACATGTCCTAATTCTATTTGATAAGTATAATTCGACGAAAAAACACTACAAATAAAATATGATCCTTTAGGTGCACTTGGATTATATTATGACATTTATTATTATAAAATTCAAAGCAGAGTTAAAAGTGTTAAATTCAATGTTTAATAACTAAACCATTTTTAATATAGGGTTACACATAAGATAAATTCGACTATAAATATTTATCATAAATATAAAAAGATTTCCTAAATAAGTTTATTTTATTTATATTTTTTTAGACATTAAATAATAAAATTTATTTATGACACAATGATGATGTTATAATTATCGTATTAATGAAAGATTAAAATAATTGATATTATAAATATCCAAATAAATTTAATTTGAGACTTGTTATTAATTACACTAATTTTATGGGTTAATATTACATATTATGGTTTGTTAGATGAATTTCATTTGATGTAATAATGCTGTTATGAATTTAGAAAAAACAAAATACCAAATAGTGTCAAAATTGACATAAAAGTGTTTTTAAAACAAATATTATATTATTAATTGATATTCAATACCTAAAAATAATTGTTTAAGAAAAAAGACTAATGTAATGATACATGTATCATTAATTAACCACTTGGGGTTCTATTGGAAGTATATGGTAGGTTTATAAAAATACAAAGGGACATGGTAAATGGAAAACAATTTAACTAAGAGTTAAATAAAAAAATAAGGTTACTATAGTGACCCAAACCAGTCTAAAACTTATTGGTTGAATGGTTTTCGACCCATCCCCACCTAAAACTTTAAATAATTCATTTCATATCAATTTGAAACTGAAAATTATTTTATTATAAAATAATATTTCTAGCTTTTCCTAAGGTTCCCCTCACCCCTCTTATAAAAGGGCACTCACCCTTATCTCTAATTCACACCTTAAAACCCATTTGGATCTACCAAACACTTCCAAAATACCCTCTCAAATGTCCTCCCTTCATCCTAGATGACAAATATTAGTCATAAACCCACACTAAGGATGAATTTTTATCAAATCAAAAGAAGAAATAGAAGAAGAGGTGAATATTTAATCACCTCTTTCAAGTTCCTTTCTTCTTCCACTTCCTCTTTCTTTCTTGATTCCATTATAAAATAATAACTCCAGTATATTCTATATAATATGATTTTATTATAAATATGGTACAACCAAATTCATTATTTTATCCATCCTTTGAATGACATGTCACTATACGTGCGTACGTACGACTTACCGTCTCCACATCGTGGTGTAATTGTTTTTCAATACATTATTATTTGGATGGGCATAATAATGATGTGTAATTGTTGTAAATAATAAATATAAAATGATACTTATTCTGTATATATGATATAACATCCAATTATATATTATTTTAATATTAAAATAATGATATTGTAACTCATGCGTACGTACGGATTACCGTCTCCCTGAACACAATGAGATTCATTCCCCATCGTATCCATTCAAAACTAATTTTCATTAGATGATTAAAAATAATGTTTAAAGACTTAATATCATTTAGAATATGAATAAGATACATCCTATACATAAAAAATATTACTTATGTAACAAATCAAATAAAGGAAACCAAATCAGTTAACACCACAAACGATGATAATACTAAGATATTATTAACAAATCAATGTTAAAAGA
This sequence comes from Viscum album, assembly GCA_963277665.1. Lineage (NCBI taxonomy): Eukaryota > Viridiplantae > Streptophyta > Magnoliopsida > Santalales > Viscaceae > Viscum > Viscum album. The sequence goes on from OY728130.1 coordinate 2,022,427,507, forward strand.
TCATATATGATATCATGTTAATGTATATAATTATTGTATAATTTAATAACAATTATTTCACCATTATACATGAGGTTAATCTACCCACGACTAAGTAAAAGTACATGGTAAGGGTTAATTTCACAATCTCTTTATTATCTGAGGTTGTTTTACGTAAGTATCTACTGGGACCTCTTTATCATCCACATTCATATTTCATAAAAATGTATTTCAAATAATTTTTTCTATTTACTAGACAATGGAATATAGTCATTTTTACCATTGTTTGAATTTTTATAAGATGTTTTAAAAGGATTCATTCCTCCTTTTTTCTAAACAAGGTACTTTATACCCTTTTCGACAAAACTAAGGTAAGAATGTCTTTTTTTAACATATACACCTGGTGCAGATATTTTCTACCATTATAACATCTTCAAAGTTTCCCTTCCAAGATTATAAGAATATTTTTCAATATAAACGTTTTATTTTATAATTATTTGACTTTTAAATGATTTCAAAATAGAAAGAGATATTTCTCTAAAAAGGTTTTGATTTCATCTATTTCAACATCCTTTGATGGATTTTATGTTTGTTTGAAGTTGATTTATTATGATACAAAACTTCCATATTGTATTGAATGTTTTGTGATTTGTTTGACTATGGATGTGTTATTTTTATACCATTCATCGTTTATCGATAAAGTATTGACATTTTGTATGCTAGTTTTAATACGAATGTTTATGTTATGTTCAAACCTTTTTATATAAGGAATGCATTAGACTAAGTAAGTGAGGGGTGGAGCCCGCTATAGCACCTCAATGCATCGGTAGGTCTAATGAGACAAACTAGTGTCGTGGAACAAGGTCATGAAAAAATCTTATTTGTATTCTTGTCACAAGGCCTTGACCATGTGGTTATGAAAGTATGGAATTATGCATTCCATCATTATGAAAGTGGCTATTGATATTGCATGTGATTATTTGATTAGTAGAATATCCATGTGAATAAGTAAATGGAATTATTTGGTTTTCTCTTTTCCATATTATGCTGATGTTCAAGTTTAAAAGGCTTTTGTTTTAGTCTTATACATTTATTAAATTATTATGCTTATTTATGAAAGTTTCTGCTATATTGTTATCGTTACTGAGCATTTAAGCTCAGCACTTTCCATGTTTTATTTTTCCCAGGATGTGAAGAAGTATTTTATTACTGAGGTGTATGGATATTCTATGGGGTCTCAGTGTTTTCTATGGAAACAATGTTGTTTTAATTTTGTATTTTATGATGTAATATAAACCTTATGAATGTATCTTGTCCTTCAAAGGCTACTAAACTAATCGGTCTTTCGAGACTTGATCTTTTGAAATCATTCCAATGATACATAATAATGCACTAGCTCTAAGTAACTTGGGTTGGGGCATTACACTCTTGGTCTTGTGTGTCACACACCATATATATCAATCTTCACCCACACATATTTTATTTATTCTCAGGTGTTTTTCTTTTGGTTGATATGGATCATGATATCTATAACATGCAGAAACCTCGTACCAAATATATCCCATTGAAATGGGTAAAAATATAAATAATAATATTAGTATCATTACATAACTCAAATATTCCCCTTAGTAATAATTTTTAATTTAAATAATAAATGTAAAAAGGACTAAGTCTGGAACTGTTTCATAGGAGTGGTGAGAGAGGAGTAGTGAGTCATCCTTTGTCTCTAAATGGTGTCTTGAGGATGGTGTCTCAGAATAAGTGTCTTATACTTTGAGATAATTCTAGAATTAGGGAATGGTGTCTACAGAATAGTGTCTTGGACCTTTCAAATATATGGACTGGGGTCAAAATAATTGTGCCTTAGAATATGCAAAAATACTGTAATGGTGTCTGGTTCTTTGAGAAAATTCTGAACCAGTAGGAACAATGTCTAGTTATTTTTTTGAAAAGTACGGACTGGTAGATCAAAAAAAAGTGTCTCATACTGTACCTATTTTCATACTGAGCGGTGTCACTACAATAGAGACTCATTCTTTACCAATTTTCTGACTGAATGGTGAGACTAGTGACTGTGGGTCCACATACTGGTGGATCATACATAGTCAAATACTTGAAACCTGACTTATGAAGTAATATATTATATAATTTATTAATATTATACGTTGGAATAATGAAAACATAATTATACAATATTAAACATTATTTAATAGGATTAATCATGATTTTTGAGCATTAAAACTATAGGAGTCCAATAATATCTCCCTTTTTGATGACCAAAAATCACGACATTAAAAGGCTGTACATAAAGATCATTGTAAAGGATAATTTTATTTATTAATATATCAAAAAGTTTAAGTAAATTAAAGACATAAATATATATTAATTAAATTCAATATAGAAAGAATAATAATAGATCATTTGAATACCATAAATATTATTAGGTGAATTCTATATCAGATCATTTGAATACCATAATGTTTTTTTATAGAATGTCATCTCTAAGTTCTCCACCATTTGGTATTATCAAAAAGAAAGTAGGGAAATAAAAATAAATAATAAGAACAAAGGGTCATCAATAATTGAATAATAGATTGATCACATTTCATTAAAAACGTCAATTCAATACAACGAGAGGAAAATTCATAGCCCTATCAGAAATCATCCTATCACATCGGATCTATGTCCACCACCTCTTTTCTCTTGTAAAAGACATCAGGTGTAGAAGATGGAGATGTAGAAGTGGTAGTGGATAGAGGGTTAGAGTGGTATGGGGATGAGGTAGAGGCACTACTTCAATAATAGAAGGTAAAAAGCTATGTCTGGAGGAACATTATAGTAAAAGCTGCTTAGTAAGGACATGTATGATGTAGTTTGGAGCCTGAGCAAGGGTCTTGGTAATAGGTGAAAAGAAAGTAGAGGTATAAAGAATTAGGTCAGGTCTTAGAGGGTCAACTATTGTATAAAAAATTGTTGTGTTGTGATAATGAATGTCTGGATTGAGGATATTAATAAAATCTCTAATTACTTCACAACTATATTCCATAGATTTCACAAAGTCATCCTGGTTTTCCATGAACTTCTCAAGGGTAGGAGAAAATTCTTTCAACAGATTGAGTTTCTCTATGATATCACGAGTCACTTGAGGTAGCTTAAAATTCTCACTAAATACATGAAATGATTTGTTTTATGGTTCTCAGTATATATCCTCCTAAAATAGTAAACAACTTTTTGAGAGATTTCTTCTTGAGAATCAATGGAATTTTTGTAGTGAGTTTTGACCATGTAATGAACATGCTCACTTTAATTTTGAATCTTACCACGATTTTCCTAATCAAAACCACCAATAGAATCATGAATCTCTTCTCTAATCACTAATCTGATCAAAACATTGTCTAAAGGGTGAGAGGTCAATGTAAAAGATAATTCAGCTGGAGCATCTAAGGTGAAGGCATTAATCTTTCTAAGAACATTCTCTGAGGAGCCTTTATATTCATCTTACAGATGACTGATTGCAGCCCCAATTTTACACATTTCATTTGATAACATGCTATTATTCATGATAATTTCTTAAACAAATGAAATCAAATTATTTTGAATCTAATATATATAACCTTTCCCAAGAGAATGTCAACATCACCCTCATTGAGACTATCAACCTGAGATGGAGAAGGAGTAGCATACAACTCCTTCCTCATCTCCTCAACCTATGATTTTAAAGACATCAAATCATCATTCAACTGTTTATTTTCAATTCACAAATCTTGTATCTCATGAAGCATTCTATGTTTATTTTTCCATATTAACTTCTCTAGAAGCATACTAGAATCTCTTTCAAAGAGGTTAGTCACAGGAGTATTATGTGAATTCATAAGCTTTCCAAATAGAGATAACATATTTTATCCAAATGGTTTTAAATCATCCTGATTCTCATTGTTTTGGGTTTCTTGTGTAGGTGCAGGAACAAGTACAAGATCTTGAATAGAAAGCACATCTTTAGATGAGGTGGGTTTGAGTTAAAACATTATTTAATGAACCATTTACTTAACTGAAGATCTCTGAGAGACATAAACATCAAAATATCTTGAAAACTTTTACCAAGCATCTTTTAAACTTGGGTTAAGAGGATTTTGAACTTAAACCCTTTCCAAACCGATGTTTGGATCCACCTCAACAGATGCTTCCATTGGAGATTTAAGTGATTCCATCACTTGAACTCTTTCAACATCTTCCATTATCTTTTGATACATCTCATCATCAACTACATTTTCTTCCAATTAAATTTCATTTTCAATACTCTTTCCACCATGTAAAGAGACCTCTATTTAATTAAAATTATCAATATCAGATTTATAACACACCGACCCCAGTTACCTAGAGTATGTGCATTATTACATAACATTGGCATGATTACAAGGAATCAAGTCCCGAAAGACCAATCAATTTAGCTGTCTTAGAAAATTTATTATATAAATGAACATTACATTACACATTAGGAAATAAAACATATAAAAAATGATCTTTTAAGAACACCATTAATCCCATAGCTTAACCCTGCTTCTCACTCATAATACACTTCTAGGTATCCTAGGAAAAACAAAACATAGAAAGGGGTGAGCTCAGATATTCAGTAAGGATAATAATATAGTGGAATGTTTAATAAATAAACATAAACATTTAAGGAAATGTATAAGACTAAAACAAAATCATTTTATAGTTAAACATCATCATAATATGGAAAAGATAAATCAAATAATTCCATTTACATATTCAGATGGATATTCTACTAGTCGAATAATCACTTGTAATATCAACATCCAATTTCATAATTTTGTAATGCATAATTCCAGACATCATAACCACATAGTAATGACCTTGTTACAAGACTACAAATAAGATTTTGTCAGGGCCTTGTTCCAAGACACTAGTTGGTATCATGAGACCTACTGATGCATCGAAGGGCTATAGCGGGCTCCACCCATCACTTACTAAGTCCAATGCATTCCTCATATGAAAAGGTTTAAATATAACATAAACATTTGTATTAAAACTAGCATAAAAAATGTCAATACTTTATCCATAAACCATGAATGGTATAAAAATAACACATCCACAGTCAAAATTGTCACAAAACCTTCAATACAATATGGAAGATTTATATCATAATAAATCAACTTCATACAAGTTTTAAATCCATCAAAGGATGTTGACATAGATGAAAATGATATATAAAACACTTTGAATGAAATACCCCTTTTTCATACAAATATTTAAATGTCAAAAAATTTATAAAGGAAGAAATTTACAGACATTTTGGAATCAACGTTTCTCATAGCACTTTGAATCTTTGGAAAGGAATTAACATTTTAAAAACATTAATGTCGATATAAATAAATCCTTAAAACCCATTTTGAAAACATGGACATTAATGAGATTGATTTAGAAGAATAAATATTTAAACTATTTAAAATGATGATCTTGTTAAATTTTCCCTTCCATAAAACCATAAAATATTCCTTTTAAAGTATTTTTATGAAACATGGTTGTGGATGGTAAAGAGTTCCCAATAGATACTCACGTAAAAATAACCTCGGATAATGAAGAGATTGTATAATCAAACCTTACCTTGCACTTTACTTTGGTTGAGGGTATGTTAAACCTTCTATATAATGATCATAGTATATTATTAAATTTTACTAGAACCATATTCATATTTATTATATCATACACGATTCATTGATTACTTTATACCATACATTTTATAATGATTTCCATGTTAAATTAACATTTCAGTAATAATCGATTTCTTTATCGTACGTGTTTTAACATGTTATTCATGAACGTATCATTAGGATCATTATTTAAATACAAACATAATATAATATTTGATTTATATATCAAATATATTGGGAATATAAATGTTTATAAATGATATATATAGAAATTGGAGGCACCATTTATGGACATGGTAGGTCATACGTACGCATAAACACCTTTTCCATTTTCATATCATATTCAATGGAAGTAGGTGAATAAAATATATAAATAAATAAATATATATATATATCTAGTAGCATTATTTTTTCATATATTACATTATTATTAATAATGTATATTTTTATAATCATTGTTGAATGGTGAACGTGGAAATTAATCTCATCGCGTCGTGGAGACGGCAATCCGTATGTACACATGAGCAATAATATCATTATATTGATGGTGAAATAATATGTAATTGAATGGTATATAATATATACATAATAATTAACATGTTATTTTTATTATTTACATCAGTTATACTCATTATTATACCCATCAAAATAATGAAGTGTTTGAATAACAAACTACACCACGATGTGGAGACGATAAGCCGTACGTATGCATGTAAGGTGACTTTGTCATTATAGGATGGATAGAATAATGAATATAGTTGTACCATATTTATAATATCATCAAAATATATATAATGTACTGGATTTATTATTTTAGTGTAGAAACAATAAATAAAGAGGATGTGGAAGAAGAAAAGAACTTGAAAAAGGGTGGTGAAATTATTAGCTCTTCTTCGGATGCTTCCTATTGAGTTGATCAAAAGGGATCCTTAATATGGATTTATGATCAATTTAAGGAATCTAGGATGAATTGAGGATAGTTTAGAATGAATTTTGGTAGGGTTTGGTAGAGAAAAATGGCATTGGAGGTGTGAAATTAAGAGAAGGGAAGATCCCTTTTATAAGGGGGTGAGGGTTACTTTAGGAAAACAATAAAATATTAATTTATTATACAATTATATTCGGTTTATAATGGATATAAATGAATTTATTTAGATACTTAGGTGGTTATGGGTATACATAATTTCATCCAATAATTTTTAGACAAGATTAGGTTACCATTTTAACCTTATATTTTGGATTTAAATCTTAGCTAAATAGTTTAACTTTTACTGTGTCTTCTTGTATTCTTACACTATATGGTTAATAAACACACTCTAAACAGACAATAGAATATATATAGGTTTATTAATGACAAATATAATATTATTTAATCCCTCTGAATGAACCTTATAATTTTTGGAATATTATATCAACCAATAATATAGTATTTTTTTTAAACCCTATTTTTGTCAATTTTGAAACTATTTAGTATTTTGTTTTTTTAAAATTCATAAAAACTTAATTAATTAGAAACAAATACATTGAATTAATACTATAAAGTCTTATTCACTTATAAAATTCATGGATGACCAGAAAACATTAAAATTATATTTATTTTAATATTTACAATATAATATATTTGATTCTTTTATTTACAAGGAAAATATTACATCATTATTGTGTCATAAATAAATATATTTATATTATGTCTAAAAATTATAAATAAAATATAATCATGTAGGAAATATTTTTATCTTTCATATTAATATTTATAGTCGAATATATCAATTATATAACCCAATATAAAAATGTTTTACTAAATGATACAAGCTTTTGTTATTTTTGTATTTACAATAGATTAATTAATATAAAATTTCATTATAACTCGCAAGTAGCTCCATGGGGTCCTAAAATAGACCAATGTATGACCATGGTCGGAAATGTATCAACTAATAGGGTTAAGACATTTGTTATGGTAATTTAATATTATTTTAATATTATTTATTTACCCATATTTACCAGTTTTACCTTTAACCATGGTAAATAAAATATTTACTGAAATAATTATTCATAATGTCTAAAAATAATAGATAACTTTTTACACAATTTGGAACTCCTGAATACAAATATTTAATCCTTTTTTCCAAATTCATAACACATAAGTGGAGGAAATTAATTTAAAATTAGCTCCTGTTGTGAGAATAAAAATTGTATTTTTATGAAATAATAACTATCAAAATATTGACAATTTTTAATGTCCAATTTAAATTTAAAATTACATATAATGACCTAAATTATATTAAATGAATAAATTATAACCTAATTTGTTTTAAAACCCATTCAAATTTATAATTTAACACTATAAATTATTTTGATTAAAAAATTTGTTTTAATTAGAATTTAGTTTTTTTAACTATTCATCAAAATATGAAAGTTATCAAAAAAGTAACCAAAATTTATCCAAACTAAATTTTTATGTCACTTTTATAAAGAAAAGTTTTATTTCACTAAATTGAATATATAAAATTATTAATATTGGATTTAAAAAGGGTTCTCCATTAAAAGGCATAAAACTACATTTTTGAAAAATACATCTTTTATCTTAAAAATTGATTTTTTCTTATGTAATATCATAGAAACACAAAAGATGAATGTTAAAATTATAAAGGATATATAAAATTTAAAATGTGGTTAATATTATTCATAACCACTTTTTTGAATAGCTTGTTTGGTAAGCCGTGGGGTGCTCGAACTCATTGTAGCGTGTAATGCATGTTATTAAAATACTTTGAAGAGATAACATACTATGAAATAATGGGGTGTTACATTTTCCCCTAATTCAATAAATTGCGTTCTCACAATTTGAAATTGTTTTTTGAAAATAAACAGTTACAATTTAAAAATACCTTTGTCGAAAACCCACATTGGAAATTGGGTTAATAAAATTTAGTCTTAACAAGAGGGGAAGAGAAATGAAAAAGTCACCACCAAATTATATTCTTGATTAGAAGAATATTGTTGGTAATTAGAGACACATAATTGGAGAAAAAAAAAATATTTATAGGTATTGGTTGAGGTCATCAATCACAAACAAGTGTAAAATTGAGGGCCTCAAACCAATCAATTTTTGATGTTTTAAAATATCATTGGTTCAACAAAAAATAAGGTATTAGAATAACACATTTTTTGTTTTAAGATCCCTTTCATAAATTTTAAGAATTAATTTATTCATATAATAAGAAGAAAAAATATATACTTGACATGTAGAGTTTTACCCTTCAACTAATTCCTACCACAAACACATCTTTCACTCCAAAAGATAATAGATTTCAAAAATATTCTTTTTATCCTAATTGTATAGGGTTACAAAAATAATGAATTTATAATTCATTTGTCAAAATATATTTAAAAAACTGCAATATAAAAACTAGGACATCACATATATCAGTGGTAGGTGATCCACCCTTGTCACCCATCTGTTGCGGGTTCTAATCTCGCGGCCTTGCTGGATGCGAGGGGTTGTAACCCGACCTCCGAGTTGTCACCCGACCTCCGGGTTGTCCTTTTTATGAAAATCCAAAAATAATCTCAAGAAATGATTTAAACTTAAAAACATAATCGATTCCCACCTTTAGAATTATCCAAAATACTTCTGTCCAAACTCACAGTACAAAATTTTTGAGGAAGGTGAACACAATGGAAATCCTTTTTCCATGTAATAAAATGTGAATACATTCATCATGTATGCTTTTTAAAACACTATAACACCCTGAATTACCATAAAACCTTATTGATTACATTCATGCGACCTTATTCCTTATAGAATACGAGATATACTCATTCTATACAAAAAAATTTAGACTCCAACAATGATGTAATATATAAATCATTAATCAATTTCATGGTAGTCAATAATATCCAATATAATTTATCCAAATCCATCACATAATATTCCAAATAACTACATAAATATCAGAACCATATTATGGTTTATCATTCTCTCAACCATATATTTTCCCAAAAATTTAATCTACTATTGAGTCACTTTTCTTGGTTCTACAGAATCTCAAGTCCTTAATGAAATAGTAATGCAGTACAATCCTTTTAGACTCGATAATTCTTATAACATGTACATCATTAATAAAATAAAAAAATGACCTAATACTTTAATAAAAGAATAATTCTAATGAATCCTCTTAATCTTAGGTTGTATCATAACTTTATTATTATCCAATAACAACATTTGGGGTATACTCTAATGATTTGGACATTACATCGCTTAATGTCCCAACTCGTTGACGATGAAGCATTATACATTAGAAACCTTTTTCTTACCCTTGAAATAAAGTACATGGTGTCCTTTTTCAGCACACTTATAACAAATTATCATTCCATTCAAGAATTTTGCAAGGTGATTCTTTCCACAGTTATCACATATTGGAAAATATTTCCTTCCCCTCTTCCCTTTATCCAACATTATCTCTTTCATCATTTTCTTCTCTTGCTTCCTTTCAAAGCCATAAGACTCAAGGAATTCTATACTTTTCATAATAACACATGATACTATTTCTTCATATGATGAGAATGTGTGGGTGACTATTTCCCTTTTAAATGTTTTATTAATATCATGGATGATATGATCCTTCTTAATCTATCGATCATGCATATTTCTAGAATTCTTATTCCTTCAACTAAACACCATTTCTAAAAAATGAAACACACTAGGTTAGTTTATGAATCGAAATTCATAATTCCAAACTTGTAAAATACCAAACATAAATAGAAAATATTAAGCAGATAATCTATAATCATAAAATTTTTTCTTTGAGGGAAAATTTACTCCTAAATCCTTCAAAATGGCTTGTAATAAAAATGTGATTTTTCTTAAGAATATCCCCCAGGAGTGTCATAACCAAGAGTTCAGAAAAGCCCATTATCATGTTCCAGGATACCTCGGGTCAAGCCTGAAACACCTTGTCTAAGATTTTACACCAAGGTACATCTCTGTCAGTGCTGCCTCTACCAAATAGTATCCAGAAAGGGCTGTATTGCTTGGAAAATACACAAAATCTCTACAACACCAAAATTATAGGATGTTATTCTATATTAATCCTCAAAGTATATCCTAGGGTAATTTTCCATAATCAGAGTTTATCTAAATATATTTCCATGGTTATTTCTAAACATTCTATGATACCAACTGTACCGCCCCGACCCCAATTACCCTGATTCGGTGCATTATTACATAACATTGGCATGATTAAAAGGAATCAAGTCCCGAAAGACCGATCATTTTAGAAGTTTTAAAAATATATTACATACGTGAACATTAAATTAAACATTATAAAATAAAACAAAACAGAAATTATCCTTTGAGAACACCGTTAATCCAATATCTTAACCTTGATAATGAAGCATAATATAAATCTTGGAATCTTGGGAAAATTAAATCATAGAAAGCGGTGAGCTCATATTCTCAGTAAGGATAAAAATATTGTGGAAACATTAATAAATAAACATAAAAATTTAAGGCAATGTATAAGAATAAAACAAACTCCTTTTACACTTAAACATCAGAAAAATATGGAAAAGGTAAATAAAATAAATTCATTTACTTATTCACATGGAAATTCCACTAGCTGAATAATAACATGTAATATCAATATCAAATTTCATAATGTTGGAATGCATAATTCCATACTTCATAACCACAGAGTCGAGTCCTTGTGCCAAGAATACAAATAAGATTTTGCCAAGGCCTTACGCCAAGGCAATAGTTTATCTCATGAGACCTACCGATGAATCGAGGAGCTATAGCAGACACCACCTGTAACTTACTAAGTCCAATTCATTCCTCATATGAAAAGGTTTAATCATAACATAAACATTCGTATTAAAACGAGAATATGAAATGTCAATACTTTATACAAAATCCATGAATGGTATAAAAATAACACTTCCATAGTCAATGATATCAAAAAACCTTCAATACAATATGGAAAATTTGTATAATAATAAATCAACTTCCAACAAGTTTAAAATCCATCAATGGATGTTGACATAGATGAAAATGATTTGTAAAACTCTTTGAAATAAATATCCTTCTTTCATAAAATCATTTAAAAGTCACACAATTTTGAAAGGAAGTAATTTAAAGACATTTTTTAATCAAATTGTCTCATACCACTTTGAAACATTTGAATGGAATTAACATTTTAAAAACAATCATGTCCATATAAATAAGTCCTTAAAACCCATTTTGAAATCATAGAAATTAATGAGAATTATTTAGAGGAATAAATATTTAAACTATTTAAAATGATGATATAGTTAAAGATTCCCTTCCTTAAAACCTTAAAATATTCATTTTGAAAATATTTTTATAAAACATAGACGTGGGTAATAAAGGGGTCCTTGTAAATACTCACATAAAAACAACCTCGAATAATGAAGAGATTGTAGAATTAACCCTTACCTTGCACTTTCCTTTGGTCGAGGATACATTTATCCTCATGTATAATGACCATAGTATGTTATTAAAGTATAAAAGATCCATATTAATATTTATTATATAATATATGATTCATTTAGGACTTTATACTACCCATTTAATAATTATCTCTATGTTAAATTATCATTATGGGTAATAATCGTTTTCTTTATCGTACGTGTTTTAACTTGTTATTCTTGATCGTATCATTTAGATCATGATTTAAATACACCCATAATATAAACTTTGATTTATATATCATATAAATTTATAATATAAATATTTATAATAGATAGATATTAGAAATTTGAGGCACCATTTATGGAGATGGTTGGTCGTATGTACGCATAAATGTTGTTTCCTTTTTCATATCGTATTGAACGAAAGTAGGTGAATAAGATATATTAATGTATATACATACACACACTCACACACAATTATATATATATATATATCTCCATTAGCATTATTATGACACATATTACATATATATTAATAATATATATTTTTATAATCATCGTAGAATGGTGAACATGGAAATGAATCTCATCGCGTCGTGGAGATGGTAATCCGTATGAACGCACAAGAATTAATATCCTTATATTGATGGTGAAATAATTTGTAATTGGATGGTATATCATATATAATGAATAATTAATATTTTATATTAATTAGTTACATAATCTATACTCGTTATTATACCCATCCAAATAATGAAGTGTTTAAATAACAAACTACACCACGACGTGGATATGGTAAGCTGTATGCACACACATATAAATACTTTTTCATTATAGGACAGACAGAATAACAAATATGGTTTTACCATTTTTATAATATCATCACAGTACATATAAGGTATTTAATTTATTATTTTATTATGGAAAAAAAGAAAGAGGATGTGGAAGAAGAAAAGAACTTGAAAGAGGGTGGTGAAATTATTACCTCTTCTTCAGGTGTTTCCATTTGAGTTGATCAAAAAGTCTCCATATGTTGGATTTATCATCAAAATTAAGGCCTCTAGGTTTAAGGGAGGATAGTTTAGAATGTATTTGGGAAGGGTTTGGCCAAGCCAAATGGCTTTGGAGTTGTTAAATTAATAGAAGGGAAAGTGCCTTTTTATAAGGGGTTGATGGTCACTTTAGGAAAAGATTAAAATATTAATTTATTATACAATAATATTCAGTATATAATAGAATAGAATGAATTTATTTAGAGCCTTAGGTGGTTATGAGTCGAAATCTTCCCAAACATTAGGTTTTAGGCAAGTTTTTGTTACCATTTTAACCATATCTTTTAAATTTAACTCTTAGTTAAATAGTTTAAGTTTTACCATGTCTTATTGTATTATTAAACTATATAGTCAATAAAAATACTCTAAACTTTTAATATAAGCTCAAGTGGTTACTTAATGACATGTATAATATTATTTACTCCCTTTTTCTAAACCTTGGATTTTTTGGAATATTATATCAACCAATATTATAGTATTTGTTTTAGAAACTAATTAATGTCAATTTTGACACTATTTAGTATTTGATTTTTATGAAAGTCATCACAACATGATTACTTCAAACCAAATAAATTGAATCAATAAAATCATGTCATATTCACCTATAAAATTCAGGGATTACATCAAAAATTTCAAATTATATTTATTTAAATATGTACAATATTATTTATTTGATTCTTTTATTTATAATGAAAATATCTCATCATTATTGTTTCATAAAAAATTATATTTATTTTATGTTTAAAAGTTATAAATAAAATATCATAATATAGGAAATATTTTTGTATTTCAAAATTATATTTATAGTCGAATAGATCAATTATATAAACCCATATAAAAATGTGTTACTAAAAGATACATGCTTTTGTTATTTTTGTTTTTACATTAGATTAATTAATATAAAATGTCATTATCACTCTAATGTGGCTCCATGAAGTCCTAAAATCGATCAAAAGATTCCCATGGTCGTATATTTATCATTAAATAGGGTTAAGAAACGTTTTAGGGTAATTTAATTTTATTTATTTACCCATATTTACCGTATTTACCCTTTAACCCGGGTAAATAAAATATTTACTGAAATAATTATTCATAATGTCTAAAAATAAAAGATAACTATTTACAAAATTTGGATCTCTTGATTCCAAATATGGATACCATTTTTCCAAATTCAAAATATAGAAGTGGTAGAAATTATTTTAAAATTAACTCCCCTGTAAAAACAAAAAGTGTGTTTCTATGAAATAATAACTATCAAAAGACTGATACTTGTTTATTTCCAATTTAAATGTGAAATTATATCCAATGACATAAATTATAATAAATTATAATAATATAATCAAATTATACTTAAAAGACATTCAAATTTATAATTTAACACTATAAATTACTTCTATTAAAAAAACAGTTTTTGATGAAAAATTAGTATTTTTTCACTATTCATCAAAATATGAAAGTTTTCAGAAAAGTACGAAAAATTTATCCATAGTAAATTTTTATGCCCCTTTTTTAAAGATGAATTTAATTTAACTATTTTAAAATTATAAAAGTGTCAAATATTGGATAAAAAAAGGGTTCACCATTAAAAGGCATAAAACTGCATTTTTGAAAAATACCTCTTTTATATTAAAAATTTAATTTTTCATATTTTATGTCTATGAAAAAAAAATGATGAATGTTAAAATTATATAGGATATATAAAATTTAAAATGTGGTTAATACCATTCATAATAAATTTTTTGAATGGATAGTTTGGTAATCCCTGGTGCTCTCGAACAAGGCGTTGCATGTAGTGAAAGTTATTGAAATACATTGAAGAGATAAAATACTATGAAATCTTGGGGTGTTACATGATTCATTACCCTCACTAGGATATTTTAGTTATTCTTTTCTCTTATTTTAGATTCTTCAGCTTCGTCGATAGAGGCTTCTTCATCTACAATTTCTTCTGCATGTTTCTCTTTATCAACAAGTTCTTCTAAATCATCTTCTTCCTCATCAACAACTTTACCCATAACTACATTTTCCCCACTGTCATCATGAATACCTTCATTGACTTCTCTATTAGAAACTTTATCTTCTTCGTTTTCATCTTCTATTTACTCAACAGATTATTCTACTACCACATTGAGTTCCAAACTATGGTCAGGGAAATCCTTGGGTCTCAAGGGATGTTCAATAGGATTAAAATACTCATAAATTTTTTCCTTATCATAAAACCATAACTTATTCTAGGTATTATAATGGATCTTCATCCTTCTGCATATTTTATTAGATAAAAAAACTCATAATTCTCAATAGTTTCTTCATTTTCCCTTACTAATAATTTATCTTACAATATTATAGAGAATAATCATGAATAGAATAGGGATGTAGATTTTGAGAGGGTTTTGAGAATTTCACACATATGAAGGATAATATATTTTCACAAGATTATCATATGACCATTTTTAAGAGATGTAACAAGAAAACATCTTGATATGTCAAGGTATAAAAATCAACTTTCCTGGGAATGATATGATATTTAATGAACTTGAATAGCAGTCTGGTTTCTCCAACTAATTCAACAGTAATAGGTATTCTGGTCTTTCCATATCATGTAATGTCACCCAAAGCTTCTTCTAGGATATAAATATCACCTGGAGGTGGAGTTCATCCTTGATGATACTCAAAGAAACCTTTATAAGTTACTTTTAAAAAATAAACAAATAATCTCTATGAAAAAGAAAATATTTTTCCATTTACCCATCTTATAGCCGTGAAATAATCCTTACCATTGAAGGGAAACTCAACAAATTTATAAACCTCAAAACATGATTTGGGTATAAGTGTATCTTCACATTGAATGTTTTTATAGATATCCATTCTATTATAATACCTTAATTATAAGTGACTTACTCAAAAGAATCCACTTTTCCCACACATCCTTTTCTGGAACAATTACTAATTTAGAGAGTCTAGGATTTAGAGGTTCTACAAGAACATTGATCAGATCCCTTTTCAATATCTTCATTGAACAAAGTTTATCTGTGGTTACAGAATATGAAATCTTCATTATCACAATTCCAAACATGTAGAGAGGGTATGGAAGAGAAAATGGGGTTTGAGATAGAAGGGTTTTGTTTCGGGAGTTCAAGAGAAAGATTGAAATGAGAAAGAGTGAATTATTTTTATAATTTAGGGGATTTAGAGTCATAAATCAAAAATAAAGTAGAAAATAAAATAAAATAAAATAAGATAATTAAAATAATGATGCAAAAAAAATTCTATGTATAAAACGGTGGGTTCGTAAAGTGTTATATCAATGGTGTCATCACAACAGTATCACATAGAAAGGTGAGACATCATCTGGTGACACTGCGAATAGTGAGACAATAACCAGTGAGATAGTAAACAGTTACTCAAAACTAATCATTCCCAGTTCATGTATAATATAGCTCATTATTTCAAAATTTATAGGCTTCATAAAAATATCAGGAAGCTGATATACTGTTCCACTGAATTATAAATTAATATAACCTTTTTGATAATGATCTCCCAAAAAGTGATGTCTTACATCAATATTTTTTGTTCTTGAATGAGAATCTGGATTTATATAGATGTTAATAGCACTTTTTTTATCACAATTTATAGTGACATGTATAAATTGTAATCAATAATATATAAAATTATGTTTCATCCACAACATTTGAACCAAACAATTAGGAGAAGCTATATATTTAGCTTCTGCAGTATATAATGCAAATGAATTTTTCTTTTGATTACACCATGATACTAGTGACATACCAAAATAGTGACATGTTCTAGAGATTCCTTTTCTATCGAACTTTCAACCACCAAAATTAGAATCATAGAATATAACTAAATAAAATGATTATTCCCTAAGATATAATAGTCTTATGTTTGTATTATGTTTTAGGTAGCAATAAGATGCATCCCTGTAAAATTTTCTTGAAAATTAGTAATCATACATTCAATAAACATAATATCAGGCTGGATAGAAATCAAGTAGAGTAGAATTCCAATTATTTTTCTTTAATTTGTTTGATCAATAGAATTTATATGTTTATCAAGATCCAACTTATAGGTGGTACTTATTGGAGTATCACTACCTATTGTACTATGAAATCCAAACCATTTTAAATATCTTTAGTATATTTACATTGATTTAAGATAATACTATCTCTATTTTGAAATTTTTTAAATCCTATAAAAAAATTATGTTCTCCCATTAAACTCATTTCAAACACATTTTGTAAGTTTTTTGAAAAATAAACAGATAAATTTTATTTTGAATATCCAAAACTAATACCATCAACATAGATTTGAACTACCTATAATTTTTTAGAAATTCGTTTTATAAAGAGATTATGATCATATATACCTTTTGTAAAACCTTTTGAAATAAGAAATGTGTTGAGCCTATCATAACAAGATCTTGGATTTTGTTTTAAACTATATAAAGACTTTGTTAACTTAAAAACATTAGTTGGAAAATGAGAGTTTGTAAAATTAGGGGTTGTTTGACAAAAACATCATCAACAATATACCCATTTTAGAATGCAGTCTCGACATCCATTTGATAAAGTTTGAAATTTAGATGATCTATATATACTAGAAAAATTATAATGGCTTCAAGTCTAGTAAATGGTGAAAATGTTTCTTTATAGATAGTTCCTTCTTCTTGACTACACCCTTATACAAACAAACTTTCCCTATTTCTTACAATTTTCCCTATTTCATCTAATTTTTTTTCTAAAAACCCATTTTTTGACTATAGTCAATATGTCTCTAGGTCTATCCACTAGTTTACAAATTTTATTTCTTTCAAACCTGTTTAATTCATCATGCATATTAATCACCCAAAAGTTATCATTGAATGAGTCATTGATGTTTTTAGGTTCAAGTTGCAATAAGAAGGCGTGATGTTCAACATAATTTCTAAAAGAATATCTAGTCTTTGTCCATTTATATAAGTCTCCAAAAATAATATCTATGGGATGGTTCTTGAGAGTTATAAGTGATATATAAAAATAAGGGCTTGTAATTTTAGGTTCATATGTGGATTCTTTTTCACTATTATTAGAGTATAGGTATTTTCTAGAACTACATGATTTAATAGATTAATTAATAGTAGGGTTGTGAGGTGTATCATTTATATCTATATTGGGGATATCATCCTCAATGTTTTCAAGAGGGTTTCTAGGTTCTTGTAGATTATTTCATCAAATTTTATATGCATAGATTCTTCCACATATTTGGTTATTTTATTAAAAACACTATAGGATTTCCTAGAGGTTGAATATACTAGAAAGATTCCTTCATCACTATCAGATAAAAATCTGTCAAGATTATCCCCAGTGTTAATAATATAAAGTTCACAACCAGTGTTAACTAAATTTGGTTTTTCTATTGTTCCATAACTCAAAGTGATTTTTCTTATGAGTTGGTCTCATTAAGAATATATTAATTATATAACAATATTTTTTACAAATTAAATCTATAATTAAATAGGATATCATATTCTTTAATCATTGATTGGGATATTTATTGTAGGGTTCTATTCCTTCTTTGTAAAACTCCATTCTGTTGGGGTGTCCTATGAGTTGAAAAGTTACGACTATAGCCATTTTTTGAGAAAAAGGTTTCAAAATCATGGTTTTCCCACTCACAACCATTGTCAATTATGAAAGACTTATCTGTAAGACAACTTAGGTCTTATAATTTTCTACAATACTTGACTAAATGATAATAAGATTAACATTTGTGATCTAAAAAGAAGGTCCCAGTATACCTAGAAAAGTCACATACTGAACATAGTCATAATTATTCCCATTAAGGCTTGAAACTCTAGATGGTCTGAAAAAATCCATGTGATCTAACTCAAGTGGAGGAGAAGATGAAACATAAATCATTCATTTTGAAAGATATTTTTTGTTGTTTTATAATTTTACAAGGACTGTAGACTTTATTGTTTGGAAAATCTTGTTTGTGCTGATCTTTGACTATCCATTTCCTTGTAAGTGTTTTAGGTGAGTGAGTGTTAAAGTGGCCAAATATCCTATTGCAAATCTAGGATTCTTTGTTAAAAACAATTAAGCAAGAAACATTTTAAGAAAAAAAAAATCAAACATCACAGCATAAATATTATCATTTCTAAAAGCAGTAACTACTAACTCATTTTTAGAATTAAAAACATTTCATGAATAATTTTCAAATTTAAAATTGAAACTATCATAACATATTTGAGATATACTAATAAGATTTTACTTTAATCCATCAAAAAATGTTCTTTGGAAATTAAAACTGAATTGGTGTTTCCGATTTATCCAAGGAAAATCAGATTACCTTTAAAATTTTAACCAAAAGTGACATACACACCATCAATCTTGATATGATTCTTGAAGATCGAGTAGTCACCATTCATGTGTCTTGAATATCCACTACCCAAGTACCTCAGGATCATAAATGTGATCTTCAAGTGGAATTCCTACAAAAAATAATTTAACCAAGAAAACACCATGGTAACCAGATTTTTTTATGTCCTATAACATTAGTTATAAAAGCTTCAGGAACACATTTTTCCTAATGGATTTCCTATAATAATTTTTTAGGATTTCCAAAAATAAATTATATTTTTTCCAGAGAAACATGAAATGGTAGAAGATGTTTCATCTCTAGAACATACAATAAATTTTCCAGAACTATGCATAAAACTAGATTTTCCAGATTTTTATATAAGATTAATTTTTAAAAAAATTCTTTGTCTGGGTTGATAACCTATAACAGTAGTATATTATGGTGCATTCTGTTTACCACGAATTTTATTTAATGTGTTCCTTCCAATGGTAATCTTTTCTATATCCTTTTTAGTTGTTCATTAGATTGTTAATAATCATTATTTTCTTCAAGAAATTGATAACTTTTCTCTATATCTATAGTAATTTCAAAGTTAACAATAGATTTAAGATAATATTTTTTATTAAAAACATTATTCTTATCTTTTAATTCATTACACTGGTCCTCATTCATTGTGAATTACTCAAGAATTTACTCATTGGTCAAATTTTTGATTTAGATTCATCTCTATAATAATAGTAATTTAGTACAAGAGAGTCTGGTTTTACCTCAGATGTGTTTTTTATAAAACACATATCGGCTTTATCACCCTTATCATCATGTAATGATTTATAACCACTAGAGATATATTCCGAATAAATCCATATTTCATTCATTTACTTTTTATATATCCTATATTTTCCCCCATATTTATTTTATAATTTAAATTTTGGACAATCATAATTTACATGTCCCATTCTATTACACTCATAAAAAACTATTTCATTTGTATTTTCTCCTTTTTTCCAGTCCTTTTTTTAGTTTCCCTTGTTTTCATACATTACTTTATAAATGGGATTTCTGAAAAACTTCTTATTTATATAGAAATTTTGGAATATTTTGTCTATCTAATCGATTTCTGCATCAGTGTCAGATGATGGTTCTTCATTACATGAATTGTTATAATGCATTTGTGGCGTTTCATATTGTTTGGGTTTAAAAGCATTGGTTTTGAAATCCATTGACTTTTTATTTGGTTCATTATCCTCTTCTTTGTTGACCTTTAATTCACCCTCATAAATCAGTAGATTTTATATCAACTTCTTTACTAAAAACATAATAATATCACAATATTCTCTAATTGAAATAGAGGTTCCTTTCTATCTATCTGATAGACATCTTATAATTTCCATGAATTTTTCTTCTTGGAATCCTCTTTTTTTAATGATCACAAATCATGAAAATAATGTCAATCATGTAAATCATGGTAAAAAACTATAAATCATGTTTACTCATGTTCTATTAAGATTTATTACCATTATTTTTAACCTTAATCTATTCTGTGAGTATTATTTCTTCAGAATGATGGAAGATATTTGACTAAGTATGAGGCACTGTTTCTATGATCAAATTGTTTCACCATTTAGTCTGGAAATATGCAATGCTAGTGACACCATTTCCATGACACTATAATTATGCTACTAGTTAAAAAATTAGAATAGGACCTAATACTGTAACCATGATACCGGTTTCAGAAATTTCATAGGACAAGACCCTGTAACCATGCTACCGGTTCCAAAATTTGAAAAGGAATAGACATTGTTTCCATAACACTGGTTCTGTGACACCATAACAAGACACCATTAATATGTTTGAAAAAGAAAAAGATATCATTTCAATAACACCATAAAAAGACATTGTAATGAGACAGAGTTTCTTGTCACTACTTTTCACTCACCATGAATGTGGCATTGTTCCTGACTCACCACAACTGCTACACCATTCCTCACTTAACAAATTTTCTAACTCTTTAAATTAAATTTAAAAGTTTATTTTAATGGTCACATTAGAGTCATTTAATGAAACTAACATAATTAATGAAATTTTTGTAAACAAAACACCTGACAGTACGAGGTACAAGGTTTGAGGAGATTATGCTTCTTATCAGAAATAACACAAACACCCAATATAAAATACAAGGCGGTACACGATATAGAATAAATTTGTGAAGAATAAAATATACATTAGAGTAAACATACATGCTTGCAATAACACAGAAAAAGATCACATGAAGAACACTCTTTTTATGATATTTATATTTCTGTGGATTAACACATTGAACATCCATGTAAAAACAACACAATGAATAGAAACTTGTTGAAATGGAAACCTCAACATCGAACTCATGAAACTCGGTTTCTAAGTATGCTTTTAGAAGAGGACCCGAACATCAAATCTGCAACATCCTAGATGTCTAGAGTTGCATAGAAAAACACTCATAGAATTATTAATCCCTTCATATTATATTAAAATATGGTTCATACTATTTTATTAATATTTTGATAAGTGTGTGTGTCTAACTAAAAATACACACTGTCTCCTGCACTGAATTGGTTGATACAATATATCCTCACAAAAATATCTTCTTACACCATTTTCACCCATGTATAACTATGGAAGATGCCCTATGTTAGTTGGCCATTATATTTCTCATGTAGAACTGTGGTTGAGGTCTTGTAACCAAGATAGTCTTTTGCACTATTATGTAAACCTTGATCCAGGGTGTTTATCAATGCATGAAATAGATTTTTCTTAGTGGAAATTAATCACCAAGTGGAGTGGATTAGGTCTCATCTTGAGACTGAACCCCTTGTTTTAATACATTGTGTTTATCTATTTAGGTTTTATATAGTTAAACTCATCTTTCATAAAACTAATTTTCACTTTGATAGTTAGTCTTGAATTGTATTTATAACCATTTTGATTTAGAAAATTAGTTTCAAGTGTTATATCAATATTTCATATTGTTATAATCGTGAAATAATCAATCTTCGGAGAAAATATTTGAAAAAACAGACTATTTTAAATTCACAACTTTTATTAAATGACCTGCTTTGTTCTTAAATTGGGGGATCTCGAATTATATATTTTTTCAAAAAAATTTAAGGGAACTCAATTCACCCTCAATATTGAGTGTCCTACTCTAAACAAAATTTGGAATCAAATTTTGTTTTTAAACGTCCATTTTCAATGGTTTCATAGTGTTTTAAAATCATTTAAAATATGATTTTGTTGTGTTTTAAAGATCTATAAATTTGTGTTAGTTCCAAATTTCTAGCTCTTTAAAATATAACCTTTATTATTTGTTATGGATCATAGAAAACAATGTGTCACTTACAACATACCTACCTACTTTAATGGATCAATTTATTCTCATTGGAAAATTAAAATGAAAATGCACTTAGATAGTATTGGCATTGATATTTGGACAATAATAGATGATAAATATTAAATACCATAAAATCAAAGAACTATATAGAGTGAAGATAAAAAAGAAACTTACAATAATAATTATAAATCTATGAATGCCTTATTCTGTGATTTAGGGGATGTCGAGTTTAATAGAATATTTGCTTTTAAATCTTCCTATGAAATTTAGGATAAAATAGCTACCTCACATGATGGAACCACTAATTTTAATTAAATGAGACTTAATACCATTACTATTAAGTATGAAAACTTTAAGATGAAGCTGAAGGACCCAGAACACCCTAAGAGGTGAGGGGTGAATCAGGGTGTCATCATTTTCTTTTAAACTAAAGGATCGTGTTCCCAGATTGGTAGGAACCTGTTATACCTATCTAATGAGGAGTAGAAAATAAACAATCACATGCAAAGAAATGACACATGAATTTTACTTGGCTCACCACTAAGGGATACGTATAAGGGGCATAAGCCAATAGTGGTTTGGCCTTACCAAAACCACTAATCTTCACAAGTTATGGAATATAAAATTTTAGCGTAGTCACTCTGTGTTAGGTGTATTGCCTTTACAAGGTTCTAGATATCACACTGCGTCTCTCAGATCACTTCCGTTGACTACCCCTTGCTCACTGCGTTGCAAGAATATTCACTTAGTTTATCGACATGAAGTTCTCTTCAACGTTTAAACATCAAAACACGCATCCTCAACTATAAATGGATGCTCTATTGATGTTATATTTTCTTCTGCAGATGAATTCAACATTCCCGGTTACTTCTATGTTATGGAAAATTCTTTCGCAAACTGATTTGATGATTTTCCAAGTTTTCTTAAGAAAATCGTGAATCACATGATCCTCCCACACACTGAGTACTAGATTAGGTATGTGGGAAACCTTCTTCTCATACAACTTCAACTTCTACAAACCGCCCTTCGTCCATGGACTAACTTCGCCATCATGACCACGTACCGATGCCGCGTACCGATTCTATGAACCACTTATGTGAAACCCCTCCTGTCTAAAACTATTACTTTTTCACAGACCTCCTTTGCTTCCGCATACCATAGGTCCCCCTCCGCATACCACTTTTGGAACCCTCACTCTCACATACCATAGATTCCTCCTCCACATACCGTGTGAACTCATTCTGTATTCCAAACTTCCTCCTCCATGTACTGGACTTCCTTTGCCGGTAATGAATTCCCACAAACAACTTCACCGTGAAACACATCAGCCTTCAAGAACCTCCCTTATTGAACAACCATCCTCCATTTCTGAAATCCCAGAACAAAAAATTTATTCTCTAATAATGTTCATTCTCTCCTATAATCAGGGGGGTAGTCGACTCTTATATTGACAAAGATACCCGCTAAATCCGCTAAATTAATATTCACCAAATATTTAATCTCGTCTCCACTACTTATCGATTCTCCAGCCAATGTGAACTACATGCCCCCCACGAACCATTTTCTTATGTTCTCAACATACCACATTTTCTCCTATGTGGTCGATTTTCTCTACTTACTTTAGGCCATCTGCATACCACACCACCACTCCACGTACTGTTCCCGGAACATGGTACGCGACCCATGTATTATGGTATGCAGTTCATACCATTTTCTTATTTTCTTCAACATTCTTAATAAAATTAAATCCTTTGTAGAAATACTTCCTTTTCCAACATAGAAATCATGATTTTGAGTCCCAAATTTTTTTAAAACACTAGGAACCTATGCCACCTTCAATATTGCTTCCAACCTCAATCTTATGACCTCAGTCCTTATGAACTCCTTGGTCATCCTTGTGCCGATTGACCACCAAAAAATCCAAATTGCATTATTATCAATGAAAACCCATGTTTAAAAAAATATCTCCCTTTGTGTTTGTTGGTAATCTGAAATAATTTCACTGAAGTGCCTGCCACGATCAAAACATGAGTCTTTAAGAAACAACTCTGTCACCAATCAATGTCCACGTAAGCAGTTCTCGGTGTAGAAAACAATAGAGAAGACATGAATTGAGTTTCTATATTTTTTATTTATCCACCCTCATTGTTGATGTTATACCCTTTTCATTGAATTTATCCATTATATTTCATTGCCAATAAACCCAATGACCAGTATTTGAACATTATAGAGCATAGAACATTCTCCCCCAGAATCGTATCTCCCCCATAAACCTGATACACTTTCAAAAATAGATTAACACAGTTAAAACATTCAGAGAGAGTGGAATATCGTAACCTATTTATTCACTAGGAGGTGGATGAACACCGGGGTTCAACTGATGTTTCTCAAACAGAGTTGCATATATTGGCTTGGTCATAATGTCAGCCATTTTTCAATAGT
This sequence comes from Viscum album, assembly GCA_963277665.1. NCBI lineage: Eukaryota > Viridiplantae > Streptophyta > Magnoliopsida > Santalales > Viscaceae > Viscum > Viscum album. Next base: position 2,022,452,811 of record OY728130.1, read on the forward strand.
TCAAACATTGTCCCTTTTGATTACACCTTGTTAAACTTTTTCCTCGATGAAGTGATATCTGATATTAATAAGTTTCGTACGAGAATACTGAACATGATTCTTTTTAATATCAATTTCACTATTGTTATCACAATAAATCACCATTGGTTGTTTCACCTCACCACCTATGTCAGTCACTTGATGCCTCATCCAAAGTAATTATGTGCTTGCCTTAGTAGTAGATATATATCATTCTTCGGCTGTACTAAGAGAAGTAGTTTCTTGTTTCTTTCTTAACTAGCACTCACATTTCATTCCAATATAGAATACTCCCCCACTAGTGGACTTTCTATCCACTACATCTCCAGCATAGTCAGCATAAAAAATCCTAATAGTTCATTATCTCTTAATACAACAAAGTTTATCCCATAATTATGTGTACCTTGAATGTATGTCAAGATTATATTCACTACCGTCGTATTTTCTTCTTTCAGATTACTCTGAATTCAGGCCACAAGGAATGTTAGAAAGATAATATTATTCCTTGTCACCTTTAGGTATAGTTGTCTTCCAATGATTCTTTTATTCATGGTGGGATCCGCAAAAGTCCCTTCCTCATGATTTCTGAGCTTTGATCCAACTGCAATCAGTGTCTTCGTTGGTTTTGAATCATGCATATTGAATTTATTCAACAGCTCTATTGCATAATTTTCTTGAGAAATGAATTTTATTCCTTCTTCTGAAGTACTTGAAACCCTAAAAAGTTGTCAGTTCACCAATCACGAACATTTCAAATTCAGATTTCATGTGATTGGAAAATTTATCCACTGATCCATGTTTAGTTCCAATGAAAATAATATCATATACGTATACCAATACCATGAAATGATCCTTTTGAGAGTTCTTCACATAGAGATTGTAATACAATCCACCTCTTTTAAACTCATCTTTTCTAAGATAAGAGTACAACTGAGAGTACCATGCCCGTGTCACCTGTTTCAATCCATATAGATATTTCATTAATTTTCAAACCCTCAGTTCATCATTTCCATGCAATAACCCCATAGGTTTTTCACTGTAGACTTCATATTCCAATACTCCATTTAAGAATGTTTCATTGACATCCATTTGATACACTTTATAACCTCTTTGGATTTCCATGGCAAGAAATAGTCTGATTGACTATAGTCTCGCTACTGGAGAAAATGTGTCTTCAACATCAACACCATCGATTTGTTAATATCCCCTACAGAATAGGGGCACCTTATTTATGATCACATTTCCATTCTCATCAAATTTTTTCTTGAAAATCCACTTTATACCAATCACACTGTGACCTTAAAGTCATGTGACAAGATCCCAAGTCTCATTTTTGTCAATCTGATCTAACTCTTCATTCACTACTTTCACCCATGAGTCATCTTTTTCATCCTCTTCAAATGAGGATGGTTCCACAACTAATAGAAATTCATATTGATAATTAATATCTGTTCTCCATATCTGTGTTGGTGAATTATAATCCCTGATAACATTAGACTGATCAATTTATACTCTTCGATTTCTCTTTTGGGATTAAAGAACATTATCTCTAGCTATAGCTTTCTCTTCTACTTCCTCTTCTAATTCAACATCATGAAGTTACTCATGAGAGTTTTGAACATCCTCCTCAACCTATGTATTATCATTTTATCATGTTCACATTCTTCCTCATCTTTTATCACGTTATCATAATAATTCCATGAAGAATTCATATTTTTGTTTTCAATTATCTTCATATCGCTGCTTTCAAAAAATCTTCCCAAGAGCTTATTGAAACACTTGTAGGCCTTGCTTTTCCTAGAGTATCAATGAAATATTTCTTCATCGACATTGTCACCATACTTCCCTTGATTTTATTCTTTGTTTCGGATGTAAAATTTTCTTCGAAAAACACAATAATATTTAAAGGAGGGATTCCTTCCAAGCCACAATTCATATGGTGTCTTTGTCTCACCCATATATAGCCATGTATGGAATTGAATATAAACTGCTACATGAACTTCCTCTTTCCAGTAATGTTGAGGTATACGACTCTTGATTAGCATTGTCCTGGCCATGTTGTTTACCTATCGATTCCTAATATCAAAAACTCTATTTTTCCATGGGGTTCTCACAACATCTACCTCATGTTGTATCCAATGCTTATCCAGGTAATTTTCAAACTCAACAGATGTGTATTCCCCTTTATTTTCAGATCACATCACTTTGATTGTTTGTCCAATATCTTTCTCAATGATTCAGAAAAATGTTTTCATGAAGTCAAGCAGTTTTCGTTTTATATGAATAATAATTACACATGCCATTCTACTATAATAATCCATTAAAAGAACAAAGTACATTTCTCCATGTGTTCCCACAACATTTATTGGACCACATACATCTATATAGATGAGGATAAGGAGATTTTATGCTCTTTTATTTTTTGCTCAGTAGGAATGAAAAACCAGTTTCCCACACATGCATGCGTCATAGGTCTTTTCTTTTTCACACTATAGTTTAGGGATATCCATGACCATATTCACCTTATATATGTTTTCCATGTATTTTTGATTGATGTTCCCCAGTATTGATGCAATAAGTTTTTTTCCTATTCAAATGTTATGTATAAATTGTTCTCTTTGCGGTAAAATTGATATAAGTTTCGATTTGTCCAACAGACATTCATGAGTGAAATCCCGGACATTCCTCTTATAGTACAACCATTCTGATTTAATGTCACAATAAGTCCCAAATCATAGAGTTGGCTGACACAAAGAATATTGTGATGCAGACCATCCACATAATGAACTTCAGTTTTCTTCAGCTATCCATTGGATAGGTCAGTAATTCCACTACCTTTTATCTTCAAAGAACCATCGTTACCAAAACTCACTATTCCATAGACCTTTTTATTGAAATTTTATAATTGGTCTTCATTACCTGCCATGTGGGAAGAATATCCATTATCATGAATCTAGGTTCTTTTGTTCTTTGTAGCATTGTGGGAAACTTCTACAAAATTATACTTTTCAATTTTCTTCTTTTCCTTCCATGAGATATTAGATTGAGTGTAGGATGATGATGACCTTTCAATTATATTCTCAGTGTATATGGGTTCTTCAAATTAAAATTCTTATTCTAGTGGAGAAAACATGTTTGGAATAGCAACACCATCTGGTTGATGTTTATTGACTCATCTATGAGTTTCGAATGATTTTCTCATGACATACCTCTGCCTGTAATGCACATCATTATCAGCAGAGTTAGAACATTAAAAACAATATCCATAGAAATTATTTCTTCTATAATAAGAAGCATATGAATATATTCTCCTTTGTTGAACACCTAACTCTTCCCCATTCATATAGCTCCTTTCCCCTTCGCCGTATGACATGGAATGACCCAGATATCCACAAAACTGAAAAATCACAAAAGAAAATGTCTTCTAACTTCTATTTATCCTAATGCCTTTTTCATTAAGAAAATAGTTTGACTGCCTTTCATTTCTATAAACTCGAGGATAATATTCATTTCTCCTTTTCAATTTTATTTAAGGGTTTCTTTTTCAGAAATTCTTATGGCTTTTCAAGATGATCAAATTTCATCTTTCCTTTATTCTGGTCACTTTATTTATAGAATTTTATATTTTGGGGTCACAACCAATTCCGTAATTTCCCATGAATGTGGATCTTTGATCACTCAAGATCTTTCAACTCCATAAAAAGCAAGTTTTTCTCTCTATAAAAGAACATCATCTGACAACCTTCCAAATTTTATTTATTCTTTGTTTCTTTTGAAATTTATTCACTTTCGAGTTTACATCATAGAGTAACATCTTCTTCTTCAAGTACTTCAATAGTCTTAGATTTATTATCCTGTCTTGAGGTAGGGTCATTGATGACCTTTTCTTTTTCTTCAATTCTGAGTTTTAGTTCCACAACATCATCAGTGCTTTCAAGTATTGATGATTGAAATTTTACCATTTTTTCCAGTCATTCAATTTTAGCTTCTAGTAGATCAATATATTTTGAGGATTCCTTTACCATTTCTTTCCACTTATTACATTACTTGCATTTAATTTAAATCTTACCAAGAGTATCATTAAGTTGAAACATGGGTTCGACATTATTATTCAACTAATTATATCCACCTTTATTTGTCAATGGTTCTAAATTTTCAATGGTACCCATCATGGAGGCATGGTTTGTAGTCTTAAATTCTGGTTCAACTTCCTTAGAGAATTAATTATCATCATCTTCGTCCTCATAGACAAAACTCTTCTTCTATAATTTTTTTAGATTTGATGTATCCCATTTTGAAGAATCTTTTACGTGGATTATCCGTGTTTTAAACATCACTCTCTTCTTCATCAAATTTTCTTGAGAACTAAGAAGCAATGTCCCCCACACTTCCATAGAAAAAACAAGCCACATGTAGTTTGACTTCAAATTTCAATGTTCCCTTCTTCAGCTTCATGACAATGAGAAAGAGAATTTCAATTTTCTCATCATCTAAATACCTGGTATCTTCTAAAACTTTTAGTTTTTCCATGTTTTTGATGGCCAAGTCCTGGATCACATGAGATGTAGCTTCTTCTGGTTTTATTCTCATATCATAAGCTGATAGATTTCTCAGAAGATCATCCACTAAGAGTTTGGAGAGATCACATTCCTCAAGGGCTGAAACCTTTTCATTGTAAAGGGGTGGAAGTCTTTTCATGATTTTCTTCACTCTGTTAATGTCTTTGATCTCTTTGACCAAGCCTCATATTTCTCCTGAAATATCAATAATTAGATTGATAAAGGAGTCTAAATTCTCATGAGGATTCATCTTCAGCTCATCAAACATTTCGTGTATTAATTGATGTTTTTCCTCCTTCACTTTGCTATCTCCATCATAAATATTCTCCAGTTTATCCCACATTGACTTGGCATATGTGAATCTCATTATCATGAGATAAATATGATCATAAAGGGTTGTATTGAGAGAATTTTGTTCTTTTGTAACAGCATCCAGAAATCTCTTATTTGTATCTATCATTAACAGCCCTATAAGATCAGTGACTTGTATTCCCTACGCAATAGAAAATAATACTTCTATTCAAAGACATCATAGGTGAGATCTCATCCTATTTTTTCAATATTTATAAATTACTTCCTTCGAAGAGGGGAACCCCCTTATGTTGACTAGATTTCCCATGACAAAAGAAGACTGATTCAACACCCGCAACCTCCCTCTGATACCACTTAATGGACCCCAGAACACCCTGAGATGGAAAGGGTGAATTAGGGTGTTATTTTTTTTAAAATAATTGATCCCATTCCCATGTTGGTAAGAACCTATGAAATCGATTTGATTAGGAGGAGTAGAAAATAAACAATCTCATGCAAAAAAATGGAACAACAATTTTACATGGTTCAACACTAAGGTCTACGTGCAATAAGAATATGCTGATAGTGTGGCGTTCATACCAATACCACTAATCTTTATAAGTTTTGTAATACAATATTTTAGCATAGCCACTCTGTGCTAGGCATACTACCTTTACAGGGTTCAGGGATAACACACTGCATCCCTCAGATCAATTCTATTGACTCCCCCTAGCTCACTACATTGGAATAACATTCACTAAATTTATTGACATGAAGGCCACTTTAATGGTTTAACATCAAATAGTGAATCCTCAACAATAATAGGATGCTCTGTTGAAGTTTCTTTTTCACATGTAGATGATGTCTACCTTCATGGGTACCTAAAACTACCATAAAATTCCTTTGTAAACTGATTTGATTCTCTTGCAAGTTTCTTTTTTCAAATCGTGAATCACCAGATCCTACCACATACTGAGTACCAGATTTGTTACCCAAGAAACCTTCTTCGCGTACCATTAACACTACCATGAACCTCCCTTCATCTGCAGACTGCCTCTACCTTTGTGATTGCATACCGCTGCATTGTACCAATTCTATGAACCTCCTCTAAGAAATCCCTCATGTCTACAAACTATAACCTATTCGCGGACCTCCTTAGCTTCAGTGTTATGGAGCTCCCCCTCCGCATACCGCTTGTGGAACCCTCACTCCCACATACCAAAGATTCCTCCTCCATGTACAAAGTCAACTCCTTCCCCGTACCAAACATCATCTTCCGCATACCAGACATCCTTTGCTGGTTAGGAATTCCCACAAACACCTTTAGCGCGGACCACTTCAGCCTTCACGAACCTCCATTCATGAACTACCTTCCACCGTGGAAGAAATTCCGAAGCAAATATGTATTCAAAAATAACGTTCAATCTCACATGTAATAAGTGGGGTTGGCGATTCTTATATAGACAAAGATACCCACTTAATACACTAAATCAAGATTCACCAAATCATTATTCCAGCCTCCACCGCTTACCGATTCTTCACCCACCCCGTACTGCATGCCACCTATGAACCGTTTTCTGATATGCTCTATGTACCACCTCTTCTCCAACATGGTCTATTTCATCAACCGACTTCATCTCATTTGTTTACCGCACCGCCGCTCCGTGTACCGTTCTCGTAACATGGTAAACAACCCATGTATTATGGTACGCGGTTCTTACCCTTTTCCGATTTTCTTCAACATTCTTCATACAATTCCTACCTACGAAGAAATAATTTCTTTTCCAACATAAAACATCTGATTTTGATGCCCAAAAATTTGGCAAACACTAGGAAATTGTGCCACCTTCATCACTACTTTCATCCTCAATAGTATGACCTAAGTATTTGTGAACTCCCTAGTTATCCTTATGGTGATTGACAAATAAAAAAACCAAACTCCATTATTATCAACTAAAATACTTGGTTCTAATAGAAGCCTGATGAACCCAATTCTATTATGTATATCAGGATTAATGAAATAGTCAATACAATGGCCTCTCTTGGAATGCTAGTGGATTCCAAAGGAAAAATCAAGCGTCTACTCAAATGTAAACCTAAAATATGGGGTGGAACCACAGTATCAATTATAGAATCTTGTGAAATCATTAGGTTACTTATCAAGGATATGATTTGTATATTGTTGATGTATGAGGAATATTTAAAAGTAAAAAGAGAGGAATATGAAGAACCAAAAAGAAATTTTGTGGCTTTCAAAACCACCACTTCTAATAATAAATAAAAGGAAAGGATACAGACTCATTCTGAAAATACAAGTAATGATGATTCAATATCAGATATTGATGAGGAAATAGATCAACTATACATAAGGTTTAAGATGTTTTATTTAAAAATGAAATTATTCAGGAAGCCCAACTTCAAACGAATATATGACAAATAAAGGTAATTGGAAAAAGGATTTCATGAAATGTGACAACACTAATGAAACAGTCTACTATAAATGTGAGAAAAGGGACATGTAAATGATGATTGTTTTAAGCTAAAGTATAAAAAAATGTATGATGAAAAATATATATAGTACCAAAATGGAATGAAAGAAACAGGGAGTGCTTTTGAGGATATCTCACATGACTAGGAATCTTCACTTGAGGAAAAGGCAGACAATGCCAACATGTGTTTCGTGAAAAACACATCAGAGGTAACCCTTGAGTATCCTGTACAAAATTCTTATTATTTAGGAGATGAAAGTGATTATGAAAATATGAATATTGATGAAATGTTTTAATACATACAAATTCTTGAAGATACATGAAATAAATTAAAATATTAATATAAATATTTAAAGAAACTACATTCTCTGACTTATACGGTAAAATATGAGTTTACTATAGAAAATAAAAATAATGATCAATCACATAAGAAGAATAATGAACATAAATTATATAATGAGCAATTGAAAAAGGACATATAAAATTTTACCAATGAAAAAATGATCTAAAAAATCATTGTAAACAAGTAGTTCAATGGTATACTACCAGTATAAGATACCAACCTAGATATAGGAACATAGCTAAAACTCATTTTATAAAAAATTATAGAAAATATATTTTCATATCCAGAACTGAAAAATCTGCTAGTTCTAGCACTAGAATGTCATTCAATTCTTCTAATTTTTAGGACGATTAAATTTTTACATTTATAATAATTTACAAACTGTGTATATGAAACCCATGAAGCAAGTATGGGTTTACAAATCTCTTATTAATAATGTTACTGGCACAAAAAAAATCTAGGTACCAAAATCATCTCTTTCTTAATTCTTTTGTAGAAAATCCATTTGAATGGATCCTTCGGAATTCTATGGAACGTGGATAGTGGATGTTCAAAACACATGAAATGAGATTAATCATGATTCAAGAATCTTATAAGGATTGATGGTGGACATGTCACATTTTTTTACAATATTAATTGAAAAATAATTTCCCTTGGACAGATTGGTAACTCCAACTCATGTTTAATTTAAAAAGTACTTTTTTCTAATTAATTTAAATATAATATAATTTGTATTTCTCAATTATGTGGTGATGGTTTTCTTTTTAAATCAAAAAATGATGCATGAAATGTTTTCAATTATTTAAATGAATTTGTATTTTCTTCTTCTATAAATGAAAATGTTTATGGTGTTAACGTAGATTCTTGAGTTTCTGAAAATTATTATTGTTTGAGTGTCTTTCACAAAGAGTCTAGGATTTGGCATAAAAGACAACAACATTATGACAAACACTCTCATAGAAAGCTTACTAAAAATACATTAGTCAAGTATCTACCCAAACTTGAGTTTCGAAATGGCAGAGTCTGTAATCCTTGTCAAAAGGGTAGATAACACAAAATCTCCTTCTAAGCAATGGAAGAATTTTCAACTTCTCAACATCTCAAGTTGGATCACATGGACTTTTTTTGGACCAGCTAGTGTTTCAATTATTAATGGGAAGCACTATGCCTATTTTCTTTTAGATGACAATTCTAGATATACTTGGACCTTTTTCTTAGCCTACAAAAGTGATGCTTGTTCTCTTTTTTGTGAATTATGATAGAATATTATAAAATATTAGTGGTCTTAAAATTAAAACCCTATGAAGTGACCATGTACCTAAGATTTGAAACCATGAGTTTGAAATGTTTCCTTATAAAATTGCTATAGTCATAACTTCTCAACCCCTTGGACACCAAAAAAATAGGGTTGCAGAAATAGAAATAAAATCTTATAAGAAACAACAGTAACCATGATCAATGCATATGACCTATATATCTAATTTTGGGATGAAGATGTAAATAAAACTTCTTATATTATTAAAATTGTCTTATAAGGTCAAATTTATAAGAAAACTCCCTATTAGTTTTGGAAAAATAGATAACCCAAAGTTAATTACTTCAATGTTTTTGGTTGAAATGTATATATTCTCAATAATAAGTACAATATTGAAAAAATTTCATCCAAAAGTGATGATGTAACATTACTAGGTTATTTAATATCTAGTAAATCCTATAGAGTTTTTAACAAAAGAACCAACTATTTGAAAGAATATGTATGTGTCAAATTTGATGAAACATATGAACATAAACCTAATACATCCTTAGAAAACCTTGAGGATGATTTTTCAATTATTGAAATAAATACATAATATTTTGACCCTACATTCAAGAAATATTATAAATTTTTCTAGTACTAGAAATTATCCAGAATCTATTCATGATGAACTAAAACCTGGGAAAGAAGTTGAAATCTCTAGCTCTTCAATTTCTAGATCTATTAGAACTCTTAAGAACCATTTTTTAGATGTTATAGTTGGAGATTTAGAAAAATGAACATAAAGTATATCTTCTATAAGAAATTCAGTTGAACATCATGCTTTCTTGTAATAGTTTGAGCATAATAAAATCAATGACGAATTTTGGGTGATGACTATGCTAGAAGAGATAAATCAATGTGAATGAAAAAAAGTCTGAAAACTAGTGGATAGACCCAAATACGTCTTGAGCATATGCACTGAATGGGTGTTTTGGAATAAATTAGATTAAGATGGAAATATTTTAAGAAATAAATATAGATTGATTGCACAAGGATATAGTCAAGAAAAACTGACTGACTATGACGAAACATTTGCACCAGTTTCTGGACTTGAAACTATTATAATCTTTCTTACATATGCAACACATATAAATTAAAAAATATATAAAATAGATGTTAAGAGTTAATTCTAAATGGTTATATAGTTGAGGATGTTTTTTCTGAACAACCCACTAATTTTAAAAACCCTCATTTTCCAAATCATTTTTTTAAATTAACAAAAGAATTGTATTTTTTAAAACAATCTCTGGGAGCTTGGTATGAGTGACTAATTAGTTTTGTTAATTCAAAAGACATTACAAATCATATAGCTGATTTAACTATCTTTAAAAAAATACCTTCAAAAGTTGTTTTAGTTGTACAAATATATATTGATGATAAAATTTTTGTATCTTCTGAAAAATTCCTTATGTGTTGAATTTTCAAAGAAGATAAAAAAATGAATTTGAAATGAGTTTTATGGGAGAACTAAAATTGTTTTCTGGATTTTAGATATTTCAAACAAATTAAGGTGTTATTTTGAATCAATGAAAATATACTAAATATCTTCAAAAACGTTTTGGTTTTAATAGTATTAAAAGTAGTGAAAATCTTATGAGTTGAACCTGTAAGTTGGATCTTGATAAAAATAGCAAATCTATTGATCAAACCACTTACAGAGGAATTATTGAGAGTTTACTCTAATTATCTGCTAGTAGAAGTGATATTATGTTTGGTTTGTGTATTTTTGATTTTTTTCAAGAAAATCCTAAATTTTGACATCTTCTTATCGTTAAAAGAATTTTCAAATACCGCAAAAATACTAAAAACTTAGGACTATTATATCATAGAGGATAATCAGTTGACTTAGTTTTATATTCAGATGTTGATTTTGGTGATTGTATATTAGATTTAATAAAACCACTAGAATATGTGACTTTTTGGGTAGGTCACTAGTATCATGGTGTAGTAAAAAGAAAAATTCTGTTGCATTATCTACTAATGAAGATGAATTCATAGCTACTGGTATTTAATATTCACAAATTTTGTGGATGAAACACACTTTCAAAGATTATGGAGATCAATTTAGACATGAAACTATAAATCTTCATAACATAAGTGCTTTTAACATCTCTAAGAATCCTTTTTTTCATTAAAGAAAAAAAATATTGATGGAAGACATCACTTTTTGAGAGATCATCATCAATAGGGTGATATTAATTTAGAATTCATTAGCATTGAAAATCAACTTGCAAACATTTTCACTAAGCTATTAAATTATGAAAGGAAGAGTTAAACCTTACCTAAATTTGGAATGATCATCCTTGAGTGACCAATATATTTTCTCACAGTTACTATCTTTCAGCTTGTTGTCTAATGTTTGTTCTCTCTTGTTTGTTGTCTCATGTTTACTGTATTACTAGTTATGGTCACACCATTTAGAGTCACACCACAATGTTGACACTATAACAACCTATTCTAGTATCACTATTATGACTCTGCCTTCTAGTTTTATAAATCTTTTTCCAGAATCATTGTATTGATTATATTATTTCTTTTATACCATTTTTTTGTGTTTCAAGACATCTGAACTCCCTAAATGATATATTTTTTTCTTTTTCACTCGTACTCTCTACTCCCGATTCTAATCTCATTTCTCTCGAACTCCTCATCTTCCTTGAACCCCCATTAAATTCCCAGGATGAATAATCCATCTTCATATTCTCGTAGAAAGCATCGGTCTTCAAAGAAATAGAAAAAGGACCTAATTACTATTCTTGAGAAACCACTAAACCTAGGTCTTGGGGATCATAAAATCATGCCATAGAAATAAATATGTGTAAAATGACATCTATTATGTAATTATATTGTTCTGAAAGTATTGGAAGAACATGGATGGTTAGTGTGGTTTACAAAAGATAAATGACCTATAAATCCCAAGATGTTTTTTGAATTTTATCAGTATATTTAGTTTACTTTCAAATCTAAATATTTTTTTTTGTGTTTAGTAGATGGGTTAATGGATAGATATGTACATTTCCTTCAATGTTGTGGGATACCTAATTAGGAATACAATATGAATGAATTTTTTAGGGATATCTAAGAGTACCTCCTCCACCAAGTGATTTGTTTATCCTAGATGAGGCTCTTGGTAGTTTGGCTGAAAACAAAAAAGAATAGAAGCCCTATTTCGGCTGAATTGGACTGAGATACAAGGTTATTTTATGTTTTTTAGACACCGAATATGTCCAAGGGAGAATTTTATACTCTTAAGAATCAAGATTTGTTTTTTATAAATCTCTTGAAAAATTGTAATAAAATAAATTTCTATAAGTACATCATATCCTACACATATGTTACAAGATCAAGACAACATCAAAGTAACCTTCTCATTTTTATTCAAGGATTATAATTTATATACCACTAGCTAATTGTGTGGTCGGTAAGAAATAATAAGTGGCTGATGATTATGATTTTTTATATCCAAAGGATACATGTAAATGAATAAAGATTAGCTGGAATCCATGGATGAAATCACGGGTTAAAGATAATGATAGACTTATGAGGATTTTAATCATGTTTAGAAACCATCAAGGCCTAATGATGTATAGGATCATGTTTTAGAATCTGACAATCTTGAGGAATATTTTAATGAAGAAATGGAAGCGGATGTTCCCAAAACTAATGGAGAAAAAATGCTGATGAAGTTGAAGTAATAATGGGAACCTTTTCAAATAGTTTCCTCTATTTAATCTTCTCTATCTAATGGTGATGAAGATTCCAGTAAATAATTTGAATCTGTTGATAAAAGTAAAGTTGATAAAGTTGAAGATGAAAATTATTTTGTGGAAGAGCATGTAGTTATTGAGGAACAGATAGAGTAATATATTGAAAAATAACTGACTTTCCTTATAAAGTATGAATGGAGAAAGATTTTTAATTAAGTCGAGATTTTTCTAAATTTGATAGAGCATGGGGTGTGGAAACTAGTCAAGATACTGAGTCCCTTTGTCCAAAAAGATATGAATCTGTTGATGGGGACAAAAACACCATCATGGGAAGGATTGATGTGAAAAAACTTATGGATTCATGTTATATGGATATCTGGTATAGGTTTCTTAGTTTTTTGATGTTGATGAGTCTCAAGGAATCATAGTTCATGGATTAAATCATTCAACTATGCTTCAGCGGAAACCAGTCTCTAAAGATGTGTCTGCTAAGGAAGTAATATCTTCTAAGGATCCAGAACCTATTTCAGTTCCTACTCTTGAACCTTCTCCAGAAACTCCAAGTTATGTAATTTATGATTAATTAAACAAAATTTTAGACTATTTTTTGTTTGGTATTGAGAAGATTAGGAAGTTTCAACCTACTCATGGAAGTAATCTCAATGAAGAGGACGATGCATAGCTTCTGGAGAAAATCATAATAAAAATCCAACCCAAGAGGATTCATGAAATTCATGTAGTCTGAATTAAAAACATGTAGTTGATCAATGAGGTGAAATATTTAATATATGTGGTTCATAAATGAGGAAATAATTTCATATGATCATGTTCATGTTTCTCATCTCGGTATGATGATGATGATAAGATGCCAATGAAGGTTGTATCTCTGATTCAACCTAACATGATTACTATGTAAGAAAAGGTGGTTAAGGACATCAAAAAATAGAAAATGCGATGCATGGTATTGTCTATGGAATAAATAATCTAACCATTGAGTATAAATTATGTTTACATACTATTCTAAATCAGCTTAAATCTCTCCCATATGTTGTTTTTGCTCCATCAACTTCTTGTCAGCCATCTCATCCCTTGGAAAATGAAATGGTCAAATTTGTATTTATAGAAAAATTTTAGTCTTTTAATGAATGTTTTTATAAAAAATTCTTGATAATGCTGTTAATAATATTGACCATGTGCTTAACATGGTAAGAGTTCACTCAAAATATCTACTAGTGATCATGAATAAATATCTAAGAAATTGTATTAATACTTCAAGAAGATCTATTCCAAGCATCAGTTGACAAACCATTCCATATATCTTGTGTAGAACATAATGTGACTACTATAAATCAGGCTTTCAAAGATAAATTTTAGAAGCTAAAGGAAATAAAACCTACTCTGGAGAAATTCATGTTAAATAAAGTTAACTTTTAAAATTCCATGTAGTTTGGTGGTGAAATCAGTAAGGATTTCATAAACATGCTGAAATGGTATCTTCATGTTTAGAGACCATCCATTGTGGCTCCTGTAGAATCTCCTTTGAGGAATAGTGTACCTCTTTTCACCTATCCTTCTACATCAACTTCATTTTCCCCTTCTACACTTTGTATTGCTTAGGCTTTGAGCTAGATCAGACCTATTATTATTGAGAAACAATTTCCTCAGTCTTCCAGCATACCAAACCTTTCCGTTTCTATCATTGATGGAGTTCCATTACCTTCGCTTCCTTCAACTTCTACCACCTCCATTTCCTCACCTATTTCTTCTTCCTTTGTTATCTTTGACAATGATTAAGTGAAGTCTATACTATCTAAAGAGAAGTGAAGGATACTTTTTGATAGGGATTTTATGACTTCTATTATTGTGATTGTAACTCTAATCTATCATTTTATTCAAGGCAATGTGTTATGATAACTTGTATTCACTTTTTGGGTTCATTTAGTGTTTCTTGTTAATCTATTTTTGATAATAATAAAGGGGGAGAAGAGATGGAATTTCTACTAAATGGATAAACACACTTTTTACATATATGATCTAATATTGTCATGTATTTTCTTGAGATTATGTCTTTCTCCCACATAAACGATTTGATATGATAATCACACTTTTTATTCCATTATAATATGTATGGATTGTAAATTCCATGATTTATTATTATAAAAAAGGAGATGGTTGTTGGACTCCTCTTGTTTTAATGTTGACAAATCATGTAAATAATTTAAATAATTTAAATCATATAAATCATGGTTAAATATTATGAATCATGTTTAAAAAAGTTCAGTTATGTTTTTTTATGATTTTTTTTAACATTAATCCATTCTGTGAGTATTAATTCATAAGAAATATGGAAGATATTTGACTATGTATGAGACCCCATTATTGTGATCAAACTATCTCACCATTTAGTAGGGAAATTGATAAAGGATATAACACCATTCACATGACACCATAACCGTTCTAATGATTATAGAATTCACAATGGACCAGACACAGTAATTGTGCTACCGATTCCAAAAATTGAAAAGGACCAGACACCGTAACCATGCTACCAGTTCCAGAATTCACAAAGGGCTAGACATTGTTTCCATAACAACGGTTTTATGACACCATTATGAGACACTATTCGGTTGTTTTAAAAAGGAAAAGATATCGTTTCTATGACACTATAACAAGAAACCATAATAAAACCCAGTTCCATTTCCCCACTTCTGACTCACCATGACTATGGCATCATTCCCGACTTTCAAAAACATTGACACCATTCCTTACTTAACAATTTTTCTGTCTTTCTGAATTAAATTTAAAAGTTGATTCTAGTGGTCATATTTGAGTCATTTGATGAAACAGACATAATTAATTATTTATTGTAGACATTACACCTGATAGTAAGAGGTATGAGGTGTGAGGAGATTGTGCTTCTTGTAATCCATAATACAAACTCCTATGATAAAATAATATGTTGTGGATGAGCTGGAAGAAGTGTGTAAATACTAAAAGTGAAGTTAGAGTGAACATACATGCATGCATGAAAACATATAAGAACACACACAGAAATTTATTTTTCAACTAGATGTATTAAATTGAATAAAACCATCAAACATTCTTGCAGAAACAACAGAAAGAAGAGAACAATAGAAACTCGTTGAACTAGAATCCATAACACATAACTCATGACAATGTGTTTCTGAGTCTGCATTCAGAAGAGGAATCAAAAATCAAATATGATACATATTAGAAGTCTAGAGCTACATAAAACAAAAATCATTGCATTTGTAATCCCGTATTATTATATTATGATATGATGTGTACTATTTTATTAATCTTTTGAGTAGTGTGTCTTTATAATAAAAACACACACTATCTCCTCCACTAAACTAGAGGATACAAGATATACTCACCCAAATATATTATTACACCATTTTTCACCCATGTATATCTATGGAAGTGGTCATGTGTGACCTTGTTGTTATATTTCCAATGTAGATCTATTTTTGAGGTCTTATGACCAAGACGATATTTTTTACTATTGTGTAAACCCAAATCTAGGGTGTGGAGAAAAGAATTATATATATTTTACTTGGTTGTGGGTGATCACCATGTGGAGTGCATTAGGCCTTGGTTTGAGACTGAACAACTAGTTTTAATCTGATGTGTTTTTCAATTTAGTTCTTTCTCTATTTTAGCTCATCTTTTAGAAAAATGTGTTTCACTTTGATAGTTAGTCATTGATAGTATTTATAATTAATTTTATTAGTATAATAGCTTCAAATGTTATATAAATATTTAATATTATTATAATTGAGAAATAATAAATCTTTTGAGGAACTATTTTAATAGTCAGAATATTATAAATTCATTATTTTGATTAAATGTCCTGTTTTGTTTTTAAATCGGGTGATCTTCAAATAATTCTTTTAACAGGAATTTTTATAGGAACTCCATTCACCCCCCATTGAGCTTCCTACTCTGACCAATAGTTCCTTAGTTGTAAATTCCTTTCCCAAAGAAATCCTAATACTTACAATCTCATTAAAACTGAGATACATTTCATATATAAGTTCATCATTCTTCATTTTTAAGTTATCCTATTTAATAGTATATGTGTTATGTCTTTTTTACTTAACATTAATGGTTCCTTTATGTGAAACAGCTAAAGTATCACAAATTTAGTAGGATGTTTTACATGGAGAAATCCTTTTTAATTATTAATCTACTAATGATCAATATAATGAATTCATAGATTTGTAGTTATTATTATAAGAAATCTTGGTTAGTTCATCCCATATATTTCGAGAAGTAGATGGAATATTATATACATATACAACAAAAGACCAATATTCAAAGACCATACTTTCTAATTGCATTTTAAACATAATTTTCCACTGAGCATAATTTGTTCAATTGAAAAATAGATATCTATTTGTTAGTTAAATACCCAATATATTTTCCATAATAAAGACTAAAGAATATGTTTTTAATGGTCTTCTAATTGATAACTATAAAAAATTCATAGATCATTAAAACACAACAAAAATCAAAGTTGAAAAGATTAAAAAACATTGAAAATTTTGAACATAGAAGATTAAAAACAGTCTTTGATTCAAAATATTGGTAGGAGTAGGAAAATCAATAGGGGGGGGGGGGATGAACTGAGTTCTTATAAAAGATTCTATTTTATTATTTTTATTAAGAGACCCCACTTTTAAAAACAAAATAGGCCAGTTAACCAATGTAGATGATTTATAATAGTTTTGAATGTTCGATTAATGTCTAAAAAGATTGATTAATTATAAATTACAACAATTTTAAAGATTGTTATAACTTCTAAAAGTAATTTACTAAATCAAAAACGGTTATAAACAATACCTAACATTAACTATAAATGCAATGTAATGTTTTCTCATTTAAATAAAAAACCATAGAAAAGAAAATAGAACTTGAAGACAGTAGATAAAAATAAGAGTTTAAGACTCAAAAAGATTCCTAGTCCTCTCTACTTGGGGATCACCTTCCACTAAGCAGTTTATGTTAATAAACTTTTTCCACACACGAGATCAGGGTTCAAAATAGCAAAAAAGGATTTCCAGGTCAACTAGACATCTACCACAATTATTTGTGGGATATAAAATACTACCAGGCCACAAAAAGGCCTATTCCAAAGTTATACATGGGAGTAAAAAGGTATATAAAAGTGAGTGAATGGGGGTATATTGAATCATATAGCATATCTCAGGAGATAGTGTGTGTTTGTGATATGGATACACTCACTGCTCAAAAAGTAGTAAAATTATACACAACATAGAAGAAATAACAAGAGAGGGTATAGAATGATCTGAGTGATTTTCTCAATGCTTTTGGACATCTTAGATGTAGAATATGAGAATCTTGAGTCCACTTCTAAAAACAACCACAAAAAAACAGAGTGTCATTGATTCTATAAATTCTGGTTTCCTGTGAGATGAGATGTTCTTAAAAAATTCTCTTTAGTAGAGTTTGTTACTGCAAGGATGTTCAGACAACAATTCAAAGAATGTTATTACACCATTTTACTTCTAGTAGGATGAGCATGTATCTATTCTCTCTTGGTCTTCTTTGTCACACACCATATATCAATCTGCTTGCACACCTCTTTTATTTATTACCTGGTGTTTTTATTTTATCCAATAGGAACCATGATCTCCATCACGTGCATGTACCTCATACCTAGTAATACCTACTGACAATGGTACAAAATATCATTAATAATATCGGCATCATTAATTAACTAAAATATGACAGTTAGTAATAATTTTAAATTTAAATGATAAATGAAGAAATAACTAATTCTGGAATGGTGTTATAGAAGTGGTGACAATGGAGTGGTTACATAGAAGTGGTAACTCAACCTTTGTATCTGAATGGTCTCTTCATACTAGTGTATCAATAGTGGTTTCTTATACCTTGACATAATTTTAGAATTTGGGAATAGGGTCTTCAGAATTTTTTCACAGAAATTGCAAAAATTTAGACCGATGTCAAAAGAACAGAGTCATAGACTTTGCAAAAATCCAACAATGGTGTTTGGTCATTTGTGAAAATTCTGAGCTAGTAGGAACAGTTTTTAGTACTTTGGTAAAATTCTAGACTACTAGTTCAAAACCAGTGTGTCTCATACTTTACTAAATGTCAGACTGAGCAGTGTCACTACAATGGTTACTCATACTTTACCGTTTTTCTGAATGAAGAGTGAGACTAGTGAACGTGAGTCTACTTAATAGTGACTCATACTTACTCTAATTTTTAGAACCTATATAATGAAATAATAATTTAAATAATAGATTAATATTATACATAGGCCTAATGGAACATATTGAGACAATATTAAACATTATTAAACAAGATATTTGAGCATTAAAACACGAGGATTCCAACAAAAATGCTTCCAAAACTCACGAAGAAAGTCAATTTGTTTGGAAATACCCCAAATCTCTCAGGTATTAGGGAGGAAAAGATTAATGATGACATATTTGTGGTGAAATATCTTCCCTATGGCCCCACCTAATTCCCCTAGAACTTCACTAGATGTTTTAGATTTCATTCATCGACACTTTCCAAGGAGCATTGATGTTTTTTCTTCTCCCCAGCCAAAATCTTCTACCTATGCTAGATTAGGCCCGAATGGTTTTGCAGCTACTACTCTAATTAATGGTTAAGGAATGGTGACCATAAATTTGTTCCATGGAGGTGAGATTATGTTTTGGTATTTATATCTCTTAATGTGTGTGGCAACCAAATTGGAAAATAATTGTAAAGTCATACACACATGAAAGGGATTATTTTGAAGACTAATATGTCACAATACTTATAATAGATTCTCTAGTATCATGACTACTAAGTTGATTCCTCAACCCATAACCATAAATGTCTCCCTAACAAGGGTTCTTGTCCGAACCCTCATGTAAACATCCCTAACTAGGTGCATCCACTTTAAAATTAGCATTTTAATAAATACTACCATATTAAATATGTGACCCTTGATATTTATACTTTAACCCCACAGTTTCCAATTTCTTGAAGCATATATCCTCAAGTATGAATTACCCTTTCCTTTCTAAAAGACCTTAGGACATTGGTAAAGCCTCTATGCTAGCATGTCCACTAGTTCATTCATGAAATACCTGAACCATTGTTTGAAGGTGATATCCTTCATTCCCATAATTTTATCACCTCTTCCCTAAAATAAGCATAGTAGAACTCTTATTATAGTTGAAATTTTCTTCTTGTCATCCCAAATATTATCTTCTAGGATAAAATCATAAAATACAACCTCTTGTATGGGGATCCTTATGATGGGGTAAAATACCCATAAATCAATTCCAACCTCCCCTTTGTGTAGATGAAATTATTTTTTCCTTGTTTACCACCTTCATAGAAACTACAACATGATGTCCAGGTGATGGTACAAATGTAATTATGAGATACATGATACTTCATAAAGTGAAACCTAATTCAAATCCACCAAAAATATATTATAGGATTTGAATACCCAATATGAATAGGCCCATTCATCCATAAATCTTTTACACTAGTGTAAGACCCAGTCTTCTAACTACCATTTTATATTTTCCATCAAGCCTGCCTTAATAATGCACTCATATTGAGGGGGGATACTCTTCCTTGAACGCCTCCCTATTCTACTTGTTCACATGGTTTCATAGGGTTTGAGTGGTGAAATATGTCTGTTCCTTGAAAATGTTTCCCCGGACAATTCTATTCCATTGGTACTACCCAGGCGTGCTCCTGAACCAGTAAGTGGTTTCATCCATATTTCCACTAGGGATGAACACAAATTCCATCATCTAAACAAAATAATAATATATCTTTTCAAAAAGGATATTACTATTTCACCTCCATCTTAAATTTAATGTGTGTTCCAAAATCTTATACATTCTAAAATCTCTCCATGATAATGAAATTTTTGGTTATATGCCTTCTTCAAGTGATAGAAGCATCTACAGCTTTAATGGACATTTTTTCCAAGACATTTAATTTTTTTAAAACATTTTCATCAATGTTTATTCAATAAGTTTAAGATTTCAAACATTCAAAATATTTAAGATTTTTTTAAAAAAATACTATTTGTAGAGGGGGAAAGATTCGCTTATATTTATGATTTATATCACAAAATGCTCATGAATGTCTTGATATTTTTAAAAAGAGAAAACTGGCCACCTTTTGTCAAATATATTTCAATACCATCACGGACCACACTCACATTTATAGGCATAGGTTAGGACCTTTTTTGTGAATAGGGCTCCCAAATCACCAATTGTTTTCAAGTTTCCACTCATAATCGAACCCTCCACTCCTCAGTTATATCCAATTTTGAAGGGGGAATTTTTTAACTCTAAAATACATATGTCATGGGATATGTCAAGGAAGGAAGGAATGGTTTGAAGTGAATTTGAGAAAAAAAATATAAAAAACTCATTTAATGGTCTGTGTTCATGAAGGTATAAACTTTAATGAATTTTATTGCCTCACTAAAATCATTGGCCACATAGAGGATGTGGTGGTAACCTTCGTACAATATATTTTCGTTCAAGAAAGTCATCTAGTCATGAAAATGTGGAGGAAGTAACCTCCATGCAACATAAATATATTCATATAATGACCCTTCCATAATAATAGTCATAATACGCCATGATGGTTGTTCAATTTCATGAAAAAATTTCCTTTGCTTAATTGGGATTATAAATTCCTCCTCATATCCAACATTTTTTGTGACATTACCTGTTAAATTTCCATAATTTCCTTGAATTAAGGTATCTCAAGCTTCTCACAAAAAATACAAGATTTATTCTCTGAGATATCTATATTTAATTACCTTACTTCCCATGGGTTCTTGTCACACATGAAACATAGTAGATATTCTATTTGTGATGGTCCATGGAATTTTATTTGATAAAATCCCAATGCAGTTGTTAGAGTTTCATGAGATAACTATCATTCATGAAATCATCCCATTGGGAACAAAGGAATTGCTCTAAGATAGGGCCCCCATGTTTCTTGAAAGATACTCCTTTCCAAAACCCCTTATGCTTCATGAATCCTTCAACATTAACAAACCTAAATCCTTCATGAAACCCATCCCCCATGCATCTCTATAGTGCCTCTTTCCAAAAAGCACCATTTCACGATAGTTGAGTTTCTAGGGACCTTGTACCCCTCCAATACGGGTTAACACACACCTCAAATTCACATGTGACTTGTATCATAAAACCTTTGTTCTTCCCCCTTTGTTAAAAGAGTTTAATGGACAATTTACTTTATTTTTTCTATAAATCATTGTCATTATAATATAATCTATTCTGAAGCATAGGAAACCTAATGTTGGGACCCCTAATTTCCACTCCTCCATGATATTGTTTAAGACATTCCCCACCAATTGGGGAATGAGGAGTAGGCATGTAAGCCCTAAAGGTGGAGTCATCATGGGAAATATCAAAAATTTCTTAGTAGGGATTCATTATGTTTTATCTTCCACTCCTACTTAAAAATTGTACCTCAGGTGTCGTCCCATGTATCATATGAACTGCATGACATAAAAGTTATTAGCATAATGTCTTAGTCATATGACATTATACTGTATCATAATATCCAAAATAAATGATGTAAAAATAAGACCTTACCCTTTTTGGTGAACATAGGATTCCCCATGTTTGGATGGCATAGGATGACCCCACACCTCCTACCATAAGTGATGAATGCAGGATGCCCCAGTCAACATGGGATGACACCATCCTTCCTAGAAATGGTATGATCCTCCCCTATCAAGATGCTCACAATAAAAATCCCTGCACCATCCTGCTCTACCATGGGATGATCCTTCTACTTTTGGAATCTTCATGCATAATCCAAATAGTTTCCCTCATTGATTCTCTTTCCATTAAATTGTGATCCTTATTGCATGGTGTTAAACTACATGGAATGGCCCTACTGCATGACCTTAAAAGGTGGCATCAAACTCTATGAACTTTGATCCTAGTATTAAATATGGTACATATGAAACCTACATGAGGTTCAGTACCAAAATATCTATATTATCCTAAAATATTCATGTATTACCCTTAGAAAATATAAACTCCATATTGTTAATATTCCCACCAAACACACGCACTAAAAAATCCACTGAATTCTCCATGGATTGAATATCTTCTCCGCATGAATAGATTAAAATCCTCTAGACATACCATAGTGTGAACATATTCTCCATGGGAACATAGTAGAACCAACCTACTTGTCCATAGTGTGATTATATTTCCTAAGTTAACACACTAAAATTCATGTACCTATCTCCACATGAACTAAAAATTATTTCCCACCCTAAATATTTACCCAAAATAATAAAAATATGGGTAAAGATCATCAGATTCCTTTTACACCAAGTGTTAAATACCCCATGGAGGACACATGATACCTTATATTCTCCACCAAAGAAAAATAAAAAATGAGATTCACTAGACTTAAAAACTGAATAATTTATAGATGAAAAACATGATAAATATATATATAAGCACATAGATATACCCAACGTTAGCATCTACTCTGACTATAGGTTTCTACTCTATCAAAATAGAAGTTGTCTAATTAACAGACTTCAACCTCAGGATAATATTGCCAATGAATTTCATGTACATGAATTAAATATTTAAAGGATACCCAAACTATGTGATACGACTTAAGGAGTAGTCCATGGATGGAAGAAATGACATCCCATCATCTCGTTTCAATCAAGTAGCCAAAATCAACAACCATGGTGGTGAAGTGCACCCACCTTTAAAAAAAAGGAACTCACGGTTAGAAACTATGTATTGTGGATGATGATTCATTCCCCAACATGAATTCGTTGGATACAACATTAAATATTCTAATTAAATTATCCACTCTTTATTAACATTTATTTGTGGGTGAAATAATTCCCAAAGGAGTGTACATTTATAATGAGACACTAGTAAATAACCCATGGGGTTCATGAATGATCTTCATGACTAGTGGTATACTAGGCCGAGTGACATGTCGGTCCATCCAATGCTGGTTCATTATAAATGTTATTAGATCCTAGGTTATTGAAAAGTGCTTGGGTTATTTTTGTTTCAATATATATATCTTCTAGGTGACATGATAATAAGGATATTAAAATGTTGAGACTTGATCGGGGTGTGAAACTAATTTCATATTTGTAAGGACCCAAACTCTTAACAATTAAAATTCCTCTTGATATAATTAAATTTCTTATTATGTAAGATTGTTACATAGCATAGGAACTTCCTTGGTTTTATGATTTTGGATTTTGAAATATCATTAAGAATTGTGACCATTGTTAATATAGCTTTTGAATAATGATCACATGATTATTATAAATATAGGGATTTAACAAATCCAATTTACTCAGACAAAGGAGGTGATTGCCTCATCCTGTAGACTTGCCCCGTATGAATCCTATTTGTCAGATCTTAAAAAGGATGTGGCATCATTGGGATTCTCTCTTGTCAAATCCCAAGCCTATATTCAACATGTTAATCTCAAATGGAACATCATATAGGAGGAGTGGAAGTTGATAGAGATTACCTCTCGAGCGATGTTATCTGAACCACCCCAGGAGTCTGTAACCATCAAACACCTTACCCTCCAGTATTATGCATTTATTATAATGGGTTAAGTTACAAGACCTTTGCACTATGATCATGTGAATTAGTTTTGTATATAATAAAGAATACACATTAATTTTATTATTTTTGTTACTTTTTAAATAGTTTTTATGTAAAAATAATATTTTTTGATAATATTAAACTAAGAAATATATTTTTATAAATTAATGGATTTTTTAGTTAAATGATATTTTAATCAAGGATTATTATTATTATTAAATTACTTTTTATTATGTATAAATGATCATGTTATTTTTATAAATACAATTGTAATTTTTATTAAGGTTTGAAATCCTATTTTGTCGAAACCCATGAATTTTTGATATATGTCTATTTTTATTTTAAAATCGATAATTCAAATATTTAGAAAATTATTTGGATAAAATTAAGATTATTTTTGGAATCAGGACATCGAAATTATCCAATGGTGAATTTTTCATTATTTTCTGAGCTAGTCAAATTTTTGGGTAAAAATTAAATATAGTTTAAATATATAATATGTATTATGACATTATAATGACGCAACAGAGATGCAATAAAATAATATAAACTTTATGTTTGGCAAATATATGTTTTAAATTAAAATAATGTGATTTTAGTTTTGTTTTATTGATTTTATAAAGCCTTAGTGGACCCCCTAAAACTTATAAAACATTTTAGTTTTTTAAATTTAATTACTTGAGAGTGTGACTCTCCTCCACAAAAGCAACACTTTTATTTTTAGAACTTCGGCCATTTTACATATAAAATATTATTTCCACTCCCATCTAGAAAAATAAATTAGCAAAAATCATGGGTTAGTTTGTGGTTTGGATTATTTTAATGTGTGGTGACACAAACTATATAATAAAGAATTCCCAATCCTTTCCTATATAAACCCACCCACGCTCCCAATTACTCTTCCCTAAAATCCCTTTTAGTTCTTCCAAACTCTTCCATACTCTCTCTATAATCTTCCCAAGGTGCCCAATCACCCAATAAGCCTCTCTCAAGACCCTCCCAAGCCGTTGAGATCACATTTCAATGTTAGGGATTCATTCCTTTCTCATTTTATCCATGTTTCTTAATATTGTTATGCCCTTTTATTTTCAATTATAAATGTTGAGGGATGATTTATATCCTACCTCATTCTTATATATTTATGTTACAATGATTATATACCCATTTATCTGTCATTAATTCCTCCTGTGTACACCTATTACCATGCCAAAATTTCGTAAGGAATTTCTCATTCCACAGTTATATTCAAGAAATTATTTTGTATTATGAATCGAAATTCCATTACATGTGTTGAGATATGTATAAATATTACCCCTTACTGTCCATTTAATGTACATATGGTAATAAAACCCTTTTCTCTCTAATCATCCATTTTTATGAATTCTTATGTCACATTGCTATGCTGTCGAAATTACACCGCGTTTTTCCAAGACAAAGTCATTGTGTTGTGAATACCATGCCCATTTCTCAATCAAGGGTATTCACCTTTATGATAATTTACTTATTTATTATATAGTTTCATGTATGAATTCCACATTCCTTTATCTTAGGATAAATTGTGACGAATCCATGTTTTATGATCCATGTGGCACACTAATGAAAGAAATGAAATGTTTACGAAGGGTGTGCCCTGATAGAGCTGCAATGCCTTGTGTAAAGATTAGTATCATGATATATAAAGTGAAATGAGGAATTAAACATGATAATTCATGTGAAATGAGGATTTACTCATAATAATTTAAGTGAAATGAGGGCTTACTCATTCTCCATGTGCAATGATCCTTGGTTCATGCTAATTCCATGTTAAGGGTTGTTGCCACATTTACATGTTATGATAATCATGCTATATCATGCCTTTATGTTCACGTTGTATTATGATTCATTTATATTTATATTTCCTAAAATGTATTGTATTATTCATGTTATTCCTTGTTTAATCCCTTTTTGGGATTTATAGCTAAGCCTTTTCACATGTATGTCCTCAGGTTATCCCATTAAATGCTAAGTGTGGGGGAATTTTGTGGTTATGTCAAGGAAGTTTTCAATAACGATTTTGTGTGTTTTATGATTTAAGTTGTTATGTAATGTTCCTAAGCCCCAAACAAACTAGACCTCTCGATCTTACATGTTTTATCAAGTGAAGAATTTAAGTAATAAGTCATGTTTATATTTGAAATAAAAAGAAGGGTTGTTATAATAAGAAATCCTCACCCATAATGAACCTCTATTTACATGGGTAATTTTGAATTTGAGTTGCTAATTTGTATTTAATTATTTATTTGTTGATTTATTTTGGTATGAGAGAAAAATATTTGAATAAATAATGAGTTTCAAAGGTAATTGTTTTGGGTTCCCTTAGGTTTTGGGGTAATATAAAGGTAGAGATGGGGCTACGTGATTAATCTATATGGTCTTATATGAGGTTCCCCGATACTGAGATAGAGTTGGAACATGGCCTAAAAAATAATGCGTCCAAACCATGCACAATTATACACCTGTCTTGTTTTTTTATTTTTAACCTTTATTGGTTTTGGATTCCTCTGATATAAGTTCCTACTTATTAGAGATGAATTAGAGTATATTTAAATTGTGTTTTTTGTAATTTAAATTGATTTTTCAGGGAATGTGTCCTTTTATTTAGTTATGTAATGTATGTGTGAAATGTTTTAATAAGTAATTTGGTGGAAAATGGATAATTTTATTAACTTTTGGTTTCAAAATTAGTTTCAACATGTCCTTCTAAATATAATCCCCATATTTCACATAAGGTTTTTTAGAGTTGTTAATTTTTTATGGTGTTGAGAAGCATTATAAATAAAATAAAGTTTATGTAAATTTCTTTATATGAACTTAAATCACTTGTATGTGGTTATAAAATTTTTATATTGTTATGGTATGGTTTTTCATAGTATTTAAAATGAAATGAGGAAGGTTACCAAGGTTGGTATATTTGAAAAGAAGAGTGATTTAATTTTCAAATTTTTGACTTCGTAAAATGTTTTTTTAAATTATTACTAATAGTTCATGATTTTGAAGAGAAATAGGTTTTAAATTTTGTGATAGATGTGTTTTATTCTAAAAAGGTCTATATTTTTTTCCTTGGTTTTAATAGGCCTATTTGGTTTATTTGTGGGAAATAAATTTTTTGTAATCAAGTATTATATTATTTCTATTATGCCATATAGGATGGTCAAATGGGAAGGTAGAAATATCATTTACAAGGATGATCCTTAGAGAGAGTCCTCCCATCACTTGGAAGTTAATTCTCCAGTTCAAGAGTCTGCTCAGACTCTATGTACAGTAGTGGATTCAGATATTTTTTCTCTTATGCCTTATAACTATCCTTATAATAATGCCAAGGTTATTATCCTTGTTGAGTTTTATAGTTTTGTTTAGGATGAATAAATAATTTTTTCTTGGGTATTTTCTAGGGATATGTATTTGAGGTTTTCTTAGTTTTGATACCATAATAAGTTCTAATTGAAATTTGTCTGTGAAGTTAAATCATCCTAAGTTTCTTGTTATTGAACGAATCCTTTTGATTTTAATTTATTTTTTCCTAATGGATGCTATATTTTTTTTGTCATTATCCCCTAAATTAATGGAATGAATTTTTTTATGTTTATATGTTTGATAGTGTTTGAGTTGAGAGAGGGTTCTCGGTGTGTTGAACAAGTGGGGCCTTTAAGTTTGTGATCAGAAATTTATGACCCATGGGGCTTACAAGTGAGCACCTTGGGTTGATGGTTTTATTTCATGGGTTCTCTATTAGATTATGTTCCATGGTTGATGAATTATTTTTCCCTTATGGATTGGTGTCCCAAGATGGGATCCCATTTTGATACTAATTAAATTTTGATTTTTGTTACTTTCTTTTGACCATTATAGTCATGATTGTTTTCATGGATTCATTATGAACTCGATGAGATTGTTTCACTTTGTGGTTTCTTGGATGATATTCAGTTTGTGGCCCTCTTGTAGTGAAATGAGATGGTTTTTGGGAATTACTATTATGGATAGTGAATGTTTACTGTATTTTATTCTTATATAAGGATAACATTAAATATGGGAGTGGGTTTAATTTATTGAGTTATTTTACTTTCCTTACACCAATTTATAAAAAATCAAAATACTAGGGAGTCCCATAAAGGTTATCTATTATTAAACATATTTGGTTTAGGTTTATTTATTTTGGTTATTCGTGGAGATGTATGGTTGTGATTAATTATTAGGGTTCCTTCATTTTAGGATCCATGCTCTCTTATTTTTTTCATTTCAAGTATTTTATTTCATTGTAAATATTTTTGTTCTGATTTTCATTTTACTTTTGATTGCGTACATTCTTGGGAAAAAACTGTATGATGGGGATGTTTTAACACCCAATGTTACATTTGTGTTTTACTATTATTTAATTTTGGGTGAATCTTATTTTTTATAACATTGGGCCTTCACTTTTTAAATTTTAGAATTATTTCTCTTTTCATGGTTTTCATGAATTGTATAGGGGAAACCACGTGATTCCACTTCCGCATTGGCATTTTTAGTTCTTTTTTCATGAATGGTTTATTCTAAATGGCTAGTGCATCTTGGGATTCAAACAATGATAAGCCTATCAAAAACCATAAAATTTGTTTATGTGTAGGGTTATTGGTACATAGCTTGTGTTAGTTAGTAAAACTCATGTAAGAAGGATGTGAAGGTATATATAAATTTTATATATCTCTTTTTTAAGATTTACTAATGATTTTGTAAACCATGAAACCGAATTGTGTGAGTATATTTTATTATCTAGTTTCTCCTTTATTTTTATCACAAAGTTTACCAAACCATGAAACCTAATTATACAGTCCTCTCATATTCATATAAATGTGAAATTTCATAAATGAACCTCGTGATTTTACGTTCCTTTTGGGATTACCCTCCCTTTCTCTCATTTTTTACCTTTTTGGGACATGGGAAGCTCTCTCCATTCTCTTAATTCAATTTTTGATCTCCCTATAGGTTTCTTTGAGGTAACCCATCCCTTATTCCTATAAACTCTTCTCCTCTCCTTATTACTTCTATTTCTTAGGTTTTCATAATATTTTTAACCCTAAATAATTATTTAATCTAGGGTTTGGGATTGTGTATATACGAAGTGAGGGTTTCCATTATTTAGTTCTTATAAAGGGGTATTTGATACCAGTTTGTCTAATTACCATTGAAGGTGACACATTGTAGCTTCATTCCAAAAATTTTGAGGTAGGTGCTTCTAGAAATCCATTTATTATTAAATTCATCTGTGTTTAAGTGTTATAAATATATTTTAATGAAAAATATAATTACATATATATAGAGTGTTTAAATTGTAATATAAATGTTTTCCGGAAAATGGTGGCTTGTCATGATGTTTTTCAAAATGGAATTCATGATTTTCATTTGAATCAAGAATTTTAATGTTATAATATTCTTTAAAATAGATATTATGAGATTTTTAAAGGAATGTTTGGATAATAATTAGTTCTTGCGTATTATATTTGGATTTAAAGGAAATGTTCACATTTTCAAAGAATTTTTTCAGTTTTGAAAAGGTGTGTGTGTTATTTTATTTAATCAAATTCTTATAACTAATGATATTTGAAACAATAGTAAAGGAATCAGTATTGTATGCTAGTTTTCAGGTAATGGATTCTTTGGAACTTTAGGGGCAAGGAGTTCATTGTAAGTGAGACCCTCATCGATTTCTACTTACAATTTTTTACCAATATATGTTGTCCATTATTTATTAAATGGGTTCATGATGTGACAAGGGCTATTCTATATGAGGGTGTTGATAGTCAACTATGAAATATTATTATTTATATTTATGTAATTATATCAATTGTTTATACGTGTACTTGATTTTTTCTTCATGGAATTTCTAGGAAACCAAGTATAGTTACCAATAACTTTAAAATTTTCTTACCTTGCATTATTCCTAGAGTCGGAAAATGGTTGTTGAGTGTAACTAAATAGTATTTTCCATGGTATATTTGGGTTTCAGGGATGGTTTAGGGACTAACTTGTTCAACTCGGCTATATTAAGGATATGTTATTATTGGATGTCCTAGGGTTTATGTCCCCATTGAAGATAATATTAATATATAGTTTTTACCCATGATTCTTGCTTATTAAGAGGTGGTAATCAATTGGGAGTTTCTATTTCATACTTATTATTTCCCCTTTTCATGTTTCTTATTTAACCAACATATTTTTGGTCGTAGTACTCTATTAAATTTTGTGGGAAATTCAAGGTACGTCATTTATTTTTAATTGGTTCATTTTCAAATAGAAAAAATGATGATTTAATTATTTTTTGTAAATGAATATAAAATTTTAGTTTGGAAAATAATTGAAAAGGTTATTAAAAAGGTGTTTTATTGATTTTTATAAAATTATAATGATTTATTCTATGATTTCAATGTGATCGCACATTATTTAATTAAAAATGAGAAAGCAGGTTCTATTATTTTGTTGAGAATATGCGATTTTTTTTCATTATGGATACATGATACGTAGAATCCTAATTTTTTCTATTATTTTTGACACTATATTTCATGGAATGTGTAATTTATGGAATTCCAAAGTCTCCGTGGTGAGATCCTACTAGGATATTTTCTAACACCATACATACGTACTTCTATGTGGGTGTATGTATTCTATATTTTGTCATATAGGTTAAATGTTTTCCTTCAGTTTAGATACAATACTATTGGGATGATGATGGTGAGTTGGGATATGGAATACATCCTTAGGTTGCATAGATATTGTCTTAGGGAAAAATTTATTTTTATTTTTGTATTATTTTGGCATGTTGGGATATTTTTCCAAGAAATAATTTCTTCATTGTATTCGATTTTTATATTATTTTATATGGTTATAATATTAATTATGATTTTGGGATGTGTGTTATGTGATTAATATGTGGTTTATTTATAAAATGGGTTGAATCAATACATTATTGGTTATATATATTTTTGGATTTCTTGTTAATTTGGATTAGCTTATTTGATATGATAATGAAACATAATGTACGAATGATCCTTTCTCGATTCATAGTAAATGATCAATGGTTTTATTAATCTAATTTGGGGGTGAAATCATTACAATAGAATCATTATTTACTTCTAAAACACTATCTTCTCGGACATGAGAATCGGGGATGCCTTTTAGGCCATGCGGTGAGCTGGGTCGGGTGACAAGTATGGTCACCCTAATCTATTTTTTTACATGTCGGTTGGGATATTTTTCCTCCTATATTTGATACATATTTGTATGTATTCCCCAAATATTTAATAAGATTATATCTAAAGAGGGAGGTGGAGATTGTGATTGACTAATTATTTGGTACCAAACAAATCTTTAAACTACTTTCTCACGTAGAATCTAGTGGGATTATAAAATTGAAAACTCAATTTGAAGTTAATGAACCCATAGGATTAATTATGTAGAGAGTTTCTCCATAGGGTTCTCTGGTGGCCTTTACTAAGAAGGTAAATATGTTCATATGATTATGTGTCAATTATATTAGTGTAAACCATGTTAGTGTTAAAATTATTTATTATTTTACATTTTTAATGATTTATTTGATTATTTGAAAGGATATCCATGGGTTTCAAAGGGAAATCTCTGATAGAGTTATCATTTGTCGAGAATGCAATTTGAAATTTTGACAAGGAAATATTTTCATGTGAGATGTAGCCATTTTGAAGTATCTGTGACACCGTTCGAGGTAACTGATATGCTATTCATGTTTATGGATTGGATATATTGTTATTTACATAGTTATTTTTATTCATTTAATATTGTTTTTATGAATTATATATTGATATATTAACAATACTATATTGAAAATAGGGAATATTTAGCCATTTCCGTAGACATATTGAGATCGAACCACTTGTTTTCTATGATAATAAAATTTCATTTTTACATTCAAGAATAAAATGTACGTGGTCATGTTATAAATAAATCTACAATATTGGTAGATCATAAGTAACTAGAATCTATGATGTCTTATAATTTTTCCAATATTTTTTCTAAGATATCAAATTTCATATTCTTTTATATCATTTTACTATTTTTTTACTTCACTTGATTATCAGCAACAATAGTGGAATTGATTATGAGGGTATTGAAATTA
Source organism: Viscum album (assembly GCA_963277665.1). Taxonomy (NCBI): domain Eukaryota; kingdom Viridiplantae; phylum Streptophyta; class Magnoliopsida; order Santalales; family Viscaceae; genus Viscum; species Viscum album. The sequence goes on from OY728130.1 coordinate 2,022,485,366, forward strand.
AAGTAGGATGATATGTTTCAGGTTGTATTATTTTATCCTAATAAGGGATTGACATTAACACATATTATCATTCCACCATATATATATAATTATTGTCAGGTTAATTGTGTTGTCTTCGGTGCGGGTCGAGGGAGTGTATTATTGTTGGAGGGATGTGTAGTGGCATATCCTTATTGAAATCTAAGTTTGTATGATAATAAGTACAGTACCCATGATATCGTGTTAACCATGTTTGTTAATGAAATTCATGAAGGGGTTCTACGTTTTTATTAATGATTAATCAAAGTAGAATTAATGTATAATAACCATGAAAATAAAAATCACCATCCTTTTAAAGGGAAAATTTATAAACATGAAATGAATAAAATGTACCTCACAATATATGAACTACTATTGTTTAATTTGTTCATTGTTTAATGAAAATCACAAAATAATAACCAAAAGGATATTCACTCTGATGTCTATCCATGGGTAACAGCAAATTACTCACATTATTTTGAAAGTCCTTATAAACCACAGGGGTATTATAGTATCTCATAGGGATAATCCATGAGCGCATGAATTTAATATATTTTTTTATAAATATCTGAGTAATGAATTTATTTATTTATCATGTAACCCAAGACCATAAACTCTCCCCTCTATTTCATCTTATGAAATGATAAATAATTGATAACTTATTTTTAAGAGATTAATGATTTTACCCATTAATACACTACCACCTTTGGTGAATCAAAAATGTGATATATATATACAATATGATTAATGGAACAATGATTGATCCTCTTGTATATCACAACTGGACAAGATGTTTTTATATGATATCCATATATCTTAAAATAAAATATAATAGAAAGTCTTAAAACAATCAATTTTCATTGTATATATCATCGAGTGTTTTAGGGAATATTCCCTTTAATCTCCAACTTTCACAAAATCGTAATATACATTCATTTCATTTCACCATATTTCACAACATATATTAAATCATGTAAAATCATGTCTTAAAATTATTTTTTATATATTCCAAATTATTTTTGGAATGATATCATTATATTCACCTTTTATTACATTGTATTTAATATCTTATGAAAATTCCAGCTAAAAAACATTTTTCAACAAATCAATAAAACAGTTTTAGATTAACTCCCTCAGTCATACTTAATTCTGATTCATTCAATAACAATGTGTGACCCCATGGGAAATTCTTGAATTGAAAACAAATATGAATCACAATATCCATAAATGTAATAAAATATAATCCTATAGAAAAGAATCAATTCTACTCAATTTATATAAGGATCTGACCTAATCACTATCAAACACATGTATCTCTTTACTTGTGTCCATTAGCTGCATCATATTAATGAATAAATTTTCATATGATCCCTTTGACTAATAAATTTAGTTATCTTGGTACATGGTGTACATCAATCCTATGTGTCCTCCACATAGTTTCCCAACTCTACAAGTATTGGTTGACCAAATCAATTATTACATCACTTTCCATTCATCTAGAAGATGAGCACATTACATGTCCCTCATATAGGTAGATAAACACTTCAAATTACCTTCTATGTATCGATATAAATTTACCAATGTTATCTCAATAAAGGTAACATATGCTATACTCACTATATGAGTGGATGAATCACATATTTTTTGATCTCCATCCAATGGAATGATCACCAATATAATCAACCACCCCGGATTAGCTACACTTCAAGGCATGTGTAAGAAATGTTTCAAGGTATGAATATGCTCATGTTAGGTATATCAATGACCACTAGTAGCATGGAATAAAAATATAAACCCTGAACACATAGTATACAAAAAACATAGTGTCTAATAGTATATTTGGTATACTTTTTGTTTCATCGAGTGAAAAAACTATTTTTTTCATCTTGAGCATATTTTTTATCCCGATAAAAGAATTGTATGCATGTTAACTGTAAAATTTCATCACACCCTATAATACTTCATGATGAAAATCAATTCTATATAAATCACAGTCATTCATTGAGATGTCAATTATCAATAAAATTCATGAAATATATATCAATATATACAAATATACAACCAACATGAAATAATGATAAAGTAGATATTTATTTTAATATTAATTGATATATTTTATATTCTTAATATTTTCAATAATATTTTTACAAAACAATACAAAACCATTTTTTCATATCATATATCATATAATTATATATCATCCATATGTTTGATATACATTCATGGGTTATGTTAAACTCATTCCATATCTATGTAATTCTTACCACATCATTCTGTGGCAGTTAGATAAAACTCTCTCACTAAACTCTTTTGTGAGTACCATCTAAAAAGTAATCTAGTTTGAATAATAGTGAGAAATAGGAATCATATTCCAAATTTTTAACTCCTTCTAATGTCAATAATTCCTATTTTCCACTTAAAACTATTTCTAAAATAATCATCTTGATTCCGGAAACTCTTTCCATCAATATTTTCCCATTAAATCTTCTGGAATCTATTTAACTATTTACAATATATCTTTAAAAGTATATCATAAATTTATTTTGGATAAAAAGTCATATTAATGTTTCTATGGTAAATATGTATAACTATTTATATTTCTATTCACCACCATTCCCTATAATATTTTATGATATTACATAAAATTCACTTTGAACTTCAACTAGAATAATCTTTTATTTGTTGACTTTGAACTTCATTAAGTCTGAAAATACTCCCATTAAGTTCATAAAAATTATATTACTTTTATAATATCATGTTTATAATAAATAAATATATTGATTTTTTAGAACAAACATATTTCTTTTTAGTGGGAATAATTAACAAGTAATCCATTATTTACATATCATATATCATAATCTATGTGTTTAGAAATTTTCGTAAAGGAAAACATTATCAAATATTAAATTTTTGGTGGTAGAATCATATTCCATTATATTCCTATATAAAAAATTATATCTTATAAAATTAATTATATTCTCGTTTAATTTAAAAACACTATAGAGTTGGATGAATCCTAAACCATGGGTGTCAAAAACATTTATCTAATTGACTAAACAACCATTATTTAGAATCTTCTCAAAATTATAAATAATGATATTCAAAATTACAAATACATTATTAGAAATTAATCCAAGAATAATGTAATTATTTGATATAATGCCTCAATGTATCAACCCCTTGATCCTTTACTTGGAAGAAAACTTCAAGAAACTATAATCTAGTATTTCAACACTTATAAACACTTGTATATTTACAACACATTTAAAACATAAAATTGGCATAAAATACCATTTAAATCATAATAATTTCATTATATAACATAAATGTCTTATTTGGAATCTCTATAATGTTTCTTATAACCTTTCATTTATTTTTCATAGTTCCTTCTCTAATGGCTATGTTTAACATAATGAAATCATTTCCTCACCTTCATAATCATTGGGTTAGTTGATTTGTGGACACTTCATTATCTATTTTATTATCTCTCTATAAAAAAATTACCCTTATCCTTCTAAAACATTATCATGGAACCTGATCCTAGATCTCCCATGTCCTTCTCATCTATCCTTAAAATATTTATCAGGTTGAGTAAACTTTTTTTTGAACTCATTTGTGTTATAGTTCACAATAAACTATCAAATCCTTACTAGATATGAATTTAGAATTAATCACATGTCTATATCAACCTTTATGGGTGAAGAGATTCTCTCTTAAGCATTTATGTACCCAATAAAACTGATTACATGAGTGTATACTGATGTTTACTCTACCATATTGTACAAAAAGATACCCTTTGACACCTCATACTTATAATGCCTTACTTTTTCCTAACATAGCCTTCTTAGGTTATGTATCATTTTATAAGCATCCATGTTCTCATTTTTATATTTAATATTGTTATATGTGCCCACAAACATGAGATTCAAGACTTTTAGTGAATCCATCATATGATTTCCATATATATATATTCATTTTTTTAATGTATTCACAAGTAAATTTTTTATGAATGGTTTTCTCTAACACATATGAATTTATTTATTTCTTAAGATCTATTATTATGTTCATGTACCAGAAAAGGAACATACGAAAAATTATATTTTTTTATCTGATATAGATCCCAAGGATAATCATGAAGTTGATGATGTCATTATATATAATGGAATATTTTACCTGAGTAATATTATATTTTAATAAATATTTTTATCAAATGTGATCCAACCAAAATGATGGCCCATTTTAGATTCATAATACTGATTAGTATGCCAAGATTCATATTTCACTAAGAATTGAGTTCATTGTGGTTTCTCTGTTATGACTTAATTTTGTAGGTAGGGAATCCTCCTAATTCACTCAAAGTTAACTTTTTTTCCAAAGGTTGAAAAGAATAAAAGACTATTAGGGTTGATGAAAATGGTGCAGCATAAGAGCATCCCCCACAATGAAGAGAAAGCATTCATTTTTTAAGGATCTAGTGGGCCTATAAGTGATGAATCTATTACAAGAACTCCCTTTGATGAAAATATTGTCTGCAGAAAAATTCTCTCCCCTCTAATTATGTAACACCTCAATTCCCTGATTCAACATCATCATATAGTTCAAAATAAAATATGTGAGATCCCATGATGTTATAGATTATTCTTAGAGGATATCAACAAGATTTTGGGAATCAAATTACACCATAGGAATTACAATTCCAAGCTAGTTACACAAGGTGAGTCCATTGTACATCTCTCGAGCCACCTCTCGAATAAAATTTCCCATTCCATGAAAATAATTTAATACAGAAACCACTAAAACCCTTACATACATTATAATACCACCACTAATAAAATAATTTGTTAAAATATCCATCGACATTTAGTTTTAGTCTAGTGGTTGGAGTATTTCAATGATAATGGTTTTATAATCTTATTAGGGTTACCCATTAAATTCATACCTTGCACATGATAATACCGGGGAACCCGACTATTTCATGACCTACTAAGATTGATGGTCATGGACTTAAAAAGGTTCACATTTGAAGGAATTTAACACATATATTTTGTAGGGGTTTTTTTATAACCATATTATCTCATTTTATTCTATATATATATATATTTTTTTTCTTCTGATGATTTTGTTTTGAATAATAATCCTACCATGAAATAAATATGTTCAAATTATATTGACATGAAACTCTTTATAAAACTCATAGATTCTTCTACTAACCCAAATCAAATTCCAATTATATTCACACATATCCAAATGCATCTTAAAATATAGTACATTAAAATCTTTCAAATATGGGTTTATACTTTTGTAAAATCAGTAAACAATTTATGAGTTATCCTTAAGATGAAGATAACCAACCTAAGATTTTATATAACAAGGCATAAGCATCAAGAATAGTGGGAAGTCTGACATAAAACCCCCATCACTTAGGATAATTTAATCAAGATATATCTCAACTCTTTCATAATTATAACACATAATGTGTATAAATAAAAATTATCTACTTAATACAAGATCATAACTCAATAAAAGACAATATCTAGGTAGAATAGAATTAATTCCACTATCATTCCCCCCAACATAACTTATTATATACATGTTTGACAATTTATAGAATAAGTTTTACATTAAAACTATACAATAAATCATAATTCTCAATATAAAAATTAAACATGTGAATTAAATAATAATAAAAAGAAAATTTGATGAATTTAAACATAATATAATAATTTAGGAATAATTTGTAAATAATTAATTTTAAACTATTTATAATTTATTATGGATATTCTATAATTATTAAAATTAATAGACTTTATATTTATTCTATAATATAAAAACTTTAATATAATTAATTATATGGAATTTTGTTTAAATATTTGATATTACATGTAACATAAACATTTTATATTTCAATTTATATTATAAAATCATTTTAAACAATATACATATCAATTATGTAATATTATTTAAACCTATGATCAATTTTGTTAAAATCAAAACTCATTTTGATATGGTTAAACAATTTCTTTAAATAATTCCATTTTAATTTGAACTATTAAAATTTGACATTACGAATAATTCATCATTTTAAAAATAAATACTTTATTTTTTTTCTTATTTAGGAATTTTTAAACTCTATAAATTACTATTATAATTTTCATATAAAAATAATATATCAAAATGATAAGTTATTCCATATAAGTTAAAAGGTATTTCAATATCAACACTTAATAATATGGATTATTAACACATTATTGTCCAATTTTAGGATGAAAAATAATTTTCATTGGCCTAGTTCAAAGATTAAAGGATCATGGGTTCATTATGGTTAATTTTTTGGGTTATCTTTAGATTTTTGAATTCACTAAGATCCAATTATATTTTCAGTTTGGGTAAGATTTAATGTTCGGTTTCATCCGTTATAGAACCCTTTAGTGTTGAAGATACTTTGTAATTCATTGGAATTCTTTCTATATTTGTATTAACACACTCACACATTGATGTATCATATTATTTATCACATCAATGATGATATTGATATCACTAAAACCATCCCGAGGTTATCTAGGTTGTGATATCATGAGAGTTTAGGTAAAGAAAACCATTTCTATAAAACTCAGAAATCAATTATTATGAACACAGTTCATGTAAATGGAATGATTAAAAAAATTATAGGATATATCATGAACAATTTCCTCAGGGTAAGGATTATAATGAAAAAAATGTGTTTAACCAGAATGGAGACAAATATGCACTATTTCAATTAAGTCTTTTTTGTTAGATCTAGAGGCATATGATCTACTTTCTTCACAGATAGAGTATTTATTTTTGAGTAATCCATCAACAAACAAGGTGACCATATTATTTTATACCCATTATTATTTTTCTATAATGGTTTATAATTTAGAGGTTGATATGCTGTTAATGGTTTTATTTAGACCATTTTTACATGGGTTTTAAGAAGATGAATAGGGTTAGGTATTTAGACTCTATGTCTACACAAAATTCTATGAATTTAGGAAAATATAATGATTTTATATTTAATTTTCTCATACATAACATTGAATGCTCTTCTACTCCTTCCCCAACCTCTATTTTATATAGACAAGTGAACATTGTAAACCATTCCATGATTAAATGTAATAGTCTAATCCATCATGATTCATTTATTAAGGTCCCTAAATTGAATTCGTAGTTGGAATTTATTTCTTTTATTGATATTAGGAACTAGTTTGAGCTATTACAGTGGTCATTAGGACAAGTAGTGGGGGAAATTAGTGTATTATTTGAAGATAGAGAATTTGGTATATGAAGATAGATAGGTGATATAAATAGCATTTTGGGATTTTTAAAAAAACTATGAATTTCTCATGGATGATGATTAATTCTTCTTAGGAATGAAAATGATGAAAATAAAATTATCAATATGAGTGGAAACTCAATTCCTTTAATGATTAAGGAAATATTTCATAAGGATAATTCTAAATTAACTAAACCTTTCAAGACTAGGTTAGTGAATAAAATAGTTGCGTTGGTGGATTATGATGCCTATCAATAATATCAATATTAGGTTTACGGATCAAATATAGTGTAAGAGGCCATGGAGAGTCTCGAAATTACTCTAGAGGCTGATCAGGTTACCCTTAAAGCATGTTATACCACTGAAGTTAAATATTATAAAAGATATATGTTTATTACATAGGATAACTCTAACTCGGTTAGTATTTGTGTAGATAAATCCATAGACCAAGTAGACTAAGGCCATATGAATATTCAATTCCCCTATTATTTATAACGAAATAATGAAATTAGACTATGATAAGTTTTTACGACTTTATGGGAGGAATTATCCAAGGCTCAATATATTAGTTTTCACGTACTATCAGAATATAAAATTAAACTACGTAAGGCGTGTAGTCTCTGTGGCCTCAATTAATAGCCCCAACATTTGTATTATAATTAAATCAATGTATTTTATTAAACATTTGCTACAACACTTCATCCATTGATGACTTTGTGTGATTCTGTAATTTCATAAATATTGTTTTATCAGGAAAAAGTTGATGTCTGTTTGTTTTTGGTGATCACATTACTTTTTGAGGTTTTTTTATCCAGTATCTAGAATCAATGATTCTTCCTTAGAGTTTTTTAGATTTTAACCTTCTTTATATATTTTTTGTATCTGGAGTTTTCATGTGGCTTTTGGAACTATCTTGAATCTTCACTATTAGTTGTATGACTCTTTGTTTTTTAATAAATTTTTTTGTGAAACATTTATGTGTATTTTCCATTTATTGTATGTTTTTATAGTTTTTTATTAATCTTTGCTAATAGAACTCGCATGGTATTTCATTGTCAGATTGCGGGATCTAATTTTATGTTTGTACGTTTTTTGTGTCTTATTGGTCTGTTTTTCAGTTCAATGATTTTATGGTTCCAATTTAACCTCAAAGTGTTTTTGTAAAAATTAATAAAATATGATTATAAATATTATAAAAAATTTATAACTTATTTATTTATAAACACATTTAGAGATTATTATATATTCCACAATACATTTTATTATGATTTATAAACATTTTATAAAACATATAAACCAAATAAAAATTATAATATAAGAAAATCATATATATATATATATATTGTATTTTATGAGATGCCCCTATCACAGGATACTATAGTTAGTTTCTACAATACTAAACTTATTCAATGATATTAATCATATTTTATTACTAATAAACATATCACCACTTATCATAAATGGAGTGCACTAGGTTTTTTTAACTCCCATAGAAAATGAATGATGTATATATATGATGGATAAACCGTATATATTAAGGAAAAACCATATGTATTATTCTTGTTTTATGATTCACATCAATATCTCTATGGTGATATGATGGCCTATTTTATTAACCCATGGAACAATGAAATCATCCAATAAAACATCTCAACATTATATTCTATGAAATATAAAAACTAAGTGATTTATACTTAGTTTTTGGTTCTGTAATATCATATCATAAGACATTAATCAATTAGACCTAATAAAATTATCATTTTTATTTAGCGATAGAGAATATGATATAAATTATGATATCAAAAACCCCTTATTTTAAACATGATTTGATGAATTTAAAATCATCACAAAGAATGATACCATTGAAATGTTTCCAAGGTATAATGAATTATTAATAAAAGTATAAGAAACTTATAAAAATGATGAAACCCAAGATAAACATTCTTTTAAAAATAATATCTGATAAAACTATATATGAATAATTTTTTCCTTATATTGTAGTATAATGTTATCATTTAATTTAGTCATAATTTAAAAAAGATCACTAAGGAACATCCAAAAGGATCTCCCCTTTAATATATATCCACATGTTACACCAAATCACCCAAAGTATTTGGTTAGGACCGTATAAACCTCCTTGTGATGCAAGATTCTCATCATGCTCATGAAAATAGGAGAAGATATTTGGGGCAACATGGATTGGAGAATTTCAAGGGAATTGAAAATTGGTAATGGACTCATAGGATGTCCTTATTTATATAGTATATATATACTCACCTTGATCTCACACATTTACTTTTACATTCCATAATCATTAGAGTAATTCCATTTGTTATTTATCTTATATCACATGACCAATAATACTTCCATCGATTTCAGTTAATAAAAAAATATTAAAAATGATAAATTATATATAGAAGATTCATGTGTTAACACATCAGTACTCTAATTTCATTGGGGAGTCACAACATTTCCAAATATATTATACCATATGATTCATGGATCTATTATTCACTCAATTATATAACATGAGTTTCCCAACCAATGTGCAAGATGTATCCTTTTAAAATAAAATTTGATATACCCTTAAGGAGTAAAATAAGGGTTTTATTATATGTGTGTTGTAGATTTGTTTAGAAGATATTACCGTCACTTAAAAGGTGGTATAAATTTTTGGTTTGTGAGAAGTTATTTGAGTAGACCAAACATTGATTATTGGATTATATACTCACTTAGTGATATTGGAATTTTGGATAAATGATATGAGTTGAATATCTTTATTCATTTGATTTTGAGATGATATATACTTTAGGGAATAATGATTTCATTATTGATGATTTTAATGTTAAGTCTTGAGTGGATGTAATTCATGAGAAAAATAATGATTTTTATCTTATATCACATATCTCTGTGTTAGAATCCCCATGTTTTAATGCTCATAAATCATGATCATAAATAACTCTCACAAATCATGATCATAAATCATTCTTACAAATCATGCTCGTAAATCCTGATTATTTTTTAATTTAAGTTACATTGTGTTTAATAGTGTATTATAATGTTTTATCATTTTTAATAAAGTTAAATTATGTTAAATTATTATTACATATAACCTTAATATATTCTGTTAGTGTGTTACTGCATAAGAGAGGAAATAAAATTGGCTAAGTATGACCTACCGACGCCTGACCTACCGAAGCTTGACCTACAGACGCCTAACCCACCAACACCTAACCTACCATCGACTGAACTATCAAAAAATGAAATACTGACACCTAACCTACCAATTCCTGACCTAAGGACACCATACCTACTGACAGAATGGCTGATCGACACTCCGAATTTCACTACGTATAAGCTACCGATAGCTGATTCACCGACACATCACCTACTGATAGAATGATCTACAGACAGACCGACCTACAAATAGACTGATATGCTGATAGATTGATACACTTGTGATCTGCATCTTATGTTCAAAATTATTACGAATTGACATATTTATAATACTTAATACAAATTATTATATTAATGATATTTTCTGTTTTTTGGTAGAAAATATTTATTGATGTCAAAGACCAGTATGAGGTACATGGTACCAGAGAACATACTGCATGCCTGATTCATTGCATAAAGTACATACTTGATAAAAAAGAAATAGAGACTCATGAAGTCGAACATCGAGATCGTGTGTCAGTGAAAACCCAAAAACATCAAACTGAATAAACTCAATGATATTGTTGTGAATTCTAAATTAATAACTTACGAAACAACATTTGATGAGTGGAAAAGAACACTTAGAGAAAATATCCAAATTACGAATAAAAGAAGATAGAAGGCTTCATGACCCTCTGTTTTTTGTCTTTTCTAGAAAATCGATTTCAAATTCACATAATCTATCTTCAAGGAGTCTCAAAGTTGTAAGGACAACCACATAAATATTTCTAAAACCCTTCAAAACTTTTTATGGTATTCTTTTTAACTTCTTTACTTTCTGGCCAGTTTGTTTCCCTATATTTTATAATCACACACAATCTCCTATTTCAAAACTGGAAGATACATTGAAATCTTCCCAAACATATGGTTCTACATATAACACTCCCTTGGAAAAAAGTGGGAGAGGTCCTTGTGTGGAATGTTGTATTTTTCACTCCCATGAAAACTATAGAAGAGGTCTAGTTGACCCAAATATATATGTATGCTATTTTTTACACCAATGTATGGTGTGAATTAAATTTATTTATATAATGTGCATGGTGGAAGTTGATCACCTAGTGGATAATATTAATTCTCACCTTGAGACTGGACCTCCTGTTTTATATCTGTTATTTCTATCAATGTTCTATTTTTACTTTTTTATTTATATCATAAAACATTACTTTTATTTCATAGTGAATCTTATATATTTTTTATGTTAGAATTTGATTTAGTTTATTTATTTCAAAAGAAAAAATAATAATCCGTATTGTTTTTACTGCGAACTAATAAATCTTTGTGAAATCATTCAAACAATAAAATCTTTTATAAATATGCTACATTGGTTTACCTAGCCGTATTTGAATTTGAATTAGGGGGTTTTTAAATAATTATTTTAGAAATAAATTTTTATATTGAATCAATTCAACCACCCATCTTGAGTGTCAAACATTGACCAACATTTGGTATTAGAGCATTTATTACTCTCAATGTTTTCAATGTTTTTAGCTCTTTTCAACTGTGATTTTAGTTGTGTTTTAAAGATCACTAAATTTTTTTCTGTTCAAAAATTATTGTTCTTAAAATTATTTAAAATATATTTTAAATGGGAAATATACATGAATGTTCAACTACCAACATACCTCCCAAATTTAATTGAACAAATTATGCCTAGTGTAAAATTAAAATGACAATGCCTTTGGAAAGTAAGGGATTTGAAATATGGTCTTCAATTGTAGATGATTATAAGATTCATGTTACTCCTTGAAACACATGAGATGATGAAATTATGGAATCCTATAATAATAACTGTAAATATTTTATTACCTTATAATGATCTTTAGGGGGTGAATAATTTAATAAGATTTCTACATGTAAAATAGATTTTAAAATTTGCGATAAAATGTCTATTTCACATGAAGGAACTAGTAATGTCAATAAAATGAGACTTAATACATATAACATTAAATATGATAACATTAAAATGAATCCTAATGAACCTATCTATGATATGTATCTCAGGTCCAGTGAAATTATAAATATGATGGTCTCCTTGGTAAAGACAATTACACACATAGAATAAGTAATGCGAATTGTCATATGTTTACCAGAAAGATGGAGAGGAACCTCTATATCAATAAAGGAATTCTATGACATCTAAACTCTACCAGTAAGGGAGACGATAAGTAAAATAATGATGTACAAGGAAGAATTTAGGGTTAACAGAAAAGAATAAGGTGAACCAAAGAGAAATTTAGTTACTTCAAAAACTACTCATTCTAAACATAAAGAAAAAGAAAAAACGCATGTTCATGTTGAATGTTTCAACAATGAAGAGTAATCAGGTGATAGTGATGAGGAAATGTCTCATTATTCTAGATGATTTTAAATGATCTATGGAAAGAATTAATTATTTATAGAGCCCAGTTATAAAAGAAATTATGACAACAAGGTAAACTAGAAAAAGGACTAGACGAGAAGTGATACTACTACAAAAATATTCTTTAATGAGTGCAACAGAAAAGGACATGTGAAATTTGACTGTCCTAAGTTAAAGTTCAAAATAAAATCTGAAGAAAAATATAAAAAATATTAAAAGTAAATGAAGTCCAATTAGAGTTATTTTGAGGATATCTATAGTGACTCAGAGTCATCACATGATGAGAAGGCTAACAAATCCAACATGTGTTTCATGACAAAAACATCTGAGGTAACCCGAGAATCTCTTGTACATAATTATTATTATTCCAGGGAAGAACCTGATAATGAAAATATGACAAATGAAGAAATGTTTGGATACTATAAAATTCTTGAGGTCACATGAAACAAACTAAAGGACATATATAAATCTTTCAAGAATAAACATGCTCCTTCAGTTTTTATTAATTCTGAAATTATTATTGAAAAGGGAATGAATGCTTAGTTTCTTAAGGAGAACAATAAATTTAAACTATAAAATGAGTAATTAATGAATGATCTCGATAATTTCACCAATGTTAAAGAAACATTAGTTAAAATTCTTAGAAACTAAGTTTTTTGAAAATATACTACTCGTATTATTTATCAATCTAGAAAAACAAATTATATTAAAAACAATTTTGTATCAAAATATGGAAAATCGGGTTTTGTTCCTAAAAATGAAAAATCAGGTTCATGATCTAGTACTATAAATACTTTTACTTCACGTATTTTTTTTGGGTTCAATAATGTTTATTTTTGTATGACCTTGAAAAATGTTTATAGGTAACCCCTAAAACAAATTTGGGTTCCCAATCTTAATTTAATATTATTACCGAACGCAATAAAGTCTGGGTACGATAATATTTTCTTGTTTGATCTATTTTTTAAGAAGTATTTTTGAAGAGTTATTGTAGGAGATTATGATACATGGATAGTGCATGTTCACGAAACATTCTAGGGGATGAGTCTTGCATCAATAATCTTATAAATATTGATGTTGGGCATGTCACCTTTGGTTTAAATGTAAACGTCAAAATTATTGTCCTCTTCCTAATAGGTAACACTCATTCAATTTTAATTTCAAAAGTTCTTTTTGTCGATGGTATTAATTATAATATGCTTAGAATATTATAATTATTTGATGATGGATTTCATGTTAAATTTAAAAATGATTCTTGTATTGTTTTTATTTCCCATAATGATTTAGTATTCATGGCTTTTAGAGATGAAAATCTTTATACTGTTAATTTAGACTCTTTAGTTTCTCAAAATAATTATTTCTTGAGTGCCTTTCAAAAAGAGTCTTGGCTATGACATTAAAGATTATACTATTGTAATATTCACACCCTTAGAAAGATAACTTGGAAAGTACGAGTTATGGATCTACCTAAACTTGAGTTTTCAATTGATAAAGTGTCTAATCCTTATCAAAATGGAAAACATCAAAAAAAAATTCAGTCTAAAGAATGAATTTTCATCTTCTAAACATCTTGAGTTGGTTCATAAGGATTTTCTAGACTATATAGAGTTTCATTTTTAAATGGGAATCACTATATATATGTTCTAGTTTATGGCTTATCAATGTATATGTGGACATTATTTTTAGCTTACAAAAGTGAGTCATGTTCTTATTTCACCAAGTATTCTAGGCCAGTACAAAACATAAGTTGACATATGATAAAAACCTTAAGAAGTGATCAGGGAAATGAGTTTCAAAATCATGAATTGAATATTTTTTTAAATAAAATGGATATAGTCATACCATATTTGATTCTATGACACCCCAGAAGAGTAGAGTTATAGAATGAAGAAATGTAACTTTATAAGAAATAATCCAAACTATGATTAGTGAATATGATTTACCTATTTATTTTTTGGCAGAACCTGTGAATATACATTGTTACATAATCAATATGGTTTTAATTAAACATATCCTTAATAAAACTTCATATTTATTTTGGAAACAATAGGAATTAAATGGTTAATTACTTTAATGTTTTTAATGTATTTTCCCTAATAAAAAAATGATAATCTTGACAAGATTTCCTTAAAAAGTGATGAAGGAATTTTACCAGGCTATTCATCCTCTAGAATAGCCTATAAAATCATTAATAAAAGAACCATGTGAGTAGAAGAATCAATGAATGTAATGTTTGATGAAAATATCCACATGAACTTAAGACCTACTAAGAAAATATTTAGTATGATTTTCCAAGTATTGACATGAATTCTAATCCTTCTGACTCTACTGTTATGCATGATACAAAATCTTCTAGATCTAGTAAATTTCCAGATTCTAATCATATTGAACATAAACATATAAAATAATTTGAAATAAGTTTCCCATATTTTGATAGATCTATTATAACCCTTAAGAACCATCCCATAGATTTTGTTGTTAGAGACTTAGATAAGGGAACACAAACTAGAACGTTTCTATGAACTAGGATGAACATCAAGCCTTTCTATCATAACTTTAACCTAGGAACATCAATTATGAAATCAATGATGAATTTTGGGGAATGGATATGCAGGAATAATTGAATTAGTTTAAAAGAATCAAATTTTGGAACCTTTTTGATAGACCCAAAGAACCCTAGACTATAGGCACTAAGTGGGTGTTAAAAAAATACTTTAGATGAATATGGAACTATAGTAAAGAAAAAGCCTAGATTAGCTGCACAAGTTTCTCGTCAAGAAGAAGCAATTGACTATGAATACTCCCTTTCACTTATTGTCAGATGTGTGTCTATTAGAATAATACTAGATTATGTAGCACATATTAATTTCAAACTTTATTAAATGATTTCCAATAGAGAATTCCTAAATGTGTATATAGTAGTGGATGTTTGTATTTTACAACCCTTGGTTTTACAAATCATCATTTTCCAAATACAAATTTTAAATTAATAAAATATTTGTACCGTTTAAAATAAGATCCAATATATTGTTATGATAGGCTCAACACTTTTCTTATTTCCAATGGTTTTATAAATGAAATATCTAATCCTACTATTTTCATAAAATTATTTTTCTAAAGATGTTTTAGTTATTAAAATATATGGTGATGAAACTATTTTTGGATCTTCTAAAAAATATTTATGTTTTTATTTTTAAAAAATGATGAAAAATTAATTTCAGACGAGTATAATGAGTGAAATGAAACTATTTATTCAATTTCAAATAATTTATACTGAAAAATGTATAATTTTAATTCAATGTAAATACACTAAAGGTATTTTACAAATCCTTGGATTGGATAGCACAAAATGTAGTGATACTGTTATGATTACCACCTATAAATTGGATATTAAAGAAAATGGAATGTATGATGATCAGAAAAATTATAGTAGTATGATTTGAAGTCTTCTTTACCTAACTTCTAGTCAACTAGATATTGTGTTTAGTGTGTGTATGGGTGATTTTTCTAATAAAATATAAAATAATCACATCTAATTTTTGTAAAAAGAATTTTAAAATGCCTCAAATATACAGCCAACTTTGGACTATTCTAACCTAGAGGAAAACCATTTATCATAGTTAGTTATTCTGATCCTTAAATTTGTGGTTTTATGTTAGATAGAAAAATCACCTCTGGGACATGTAGACTTTTAATAAATATCTAGTTTCACGATGTAGTAAAAAAGGAAAATTGTGTTCAATTATCTTCTTTTGAAGCTAAATACATTTCTACTGGTAATTATTTTTCTCAGATTTCATGGATGAAACACACATTACTAGATTATGGACATTAATTTATGAATTTATTGATAAACTATGAAAATCCATGTGCTATTAACATTTCTAGGAATCTGGTTTCTCATTAAAGAACAAGGCATATTTCTATAAGACATCACTTTTTGAGATATCATTATCAAAAATGTGATATAACTCATGAATTCATTGGCCCTAAAAATAAGCTTGATGATATTTTTAATAAGACATTAAATTCTATGAGAATTGGTTATATCATATGTGAGTTAGGAATGATCAAATGTGAGAACTAACTATCAAGTGGCACACCGATGATGTCTCATTGACACGACTCAATGACGTGACTCATCGATGTGACTCATCTACATGACTCACCAATGTGAATCACTAGCGTGACTCATCGATCATGTCTCACTAATGATGACTCACCAACATGACTCACTAATGATTTCTCACTGACATGAATCACCAATAGGACGTATCGATGATGACTTACTTATAGGTCTCACCAATGTGTCTTATCAATCAATATTTTATTATTTTTTATGTCTGGAATATAAAACATCACTATTTTAATTTTTTCATTTTATTTTAATTCACATATAGATATTTTTTATTTTAAATCCATAAATGATAAAATTAATGGTTTATCCAACACCATTTCTCCCTCTCACACTACTTCTTTTACACTCTTGCTTTCAAACCATTCTCTCACAAACTCTTGCTACATTTCTCCTTTGAACCCAAAGCCCATTAATCTCAACAATTTAACAAGTTAAATGTGTTTCTAAGAGATTTGAAGATCATTCACATCCATTTATTAATTAAAGAGGTTAAACTAGTCAACATAAACCACAACATGTTCATCTATAACTCCAAAATTGTATCTTGACCCCCGAGAAGGAAGTAAATTTAGAATGGTTGTTGTCAAGTATGTCTCCCCTATTGAATGTTTTTCAATCTCAATGTTGGTTTTAGTGGCTCTCCAATAATTAAAGACCATTTAATTCAAGGTTGGTGCATGATTTATACCTATATGAGAAGTTTCTTCATGATGTGTTAGTGGTATTTTGGATCAAATCTTTAGTAGATCAAAAAAGAATCTCTTTTTACTCCAACCATTGGGATGAATTCATTAAGGTACCCGACGAGGGTGTTGTGATGATCAACATGAATGTTCTAATCCAACCAGTGAATTTTTCAGTTTGGTGGAAGCATTGGTTGAGTTTACTAGAAATGGGGATCATAAAAGGCCTATAAAAATAGAGTAGGATGATGAGTACAGGTTGTTGTTCATGTTCATTCAACACCAATTATGTCCAAGGAAAGAGGAATTTTCCTCCCTTAAATACCATGATTTTTATTTTCTTTATCTACTGAATTTTGGATATAAGGTTAATCATTGTAGATATTTGATTGTTTAAATACGTGAGATGATAAAAAACCTTTTTTAAGAATAATCATTTGTTTTATCATAGTATTATCTCTACTATTTTGAAAGAGAAAGGTATAGTAAGTGAAGTTGAGGAAATAATTTCAAAATGTGATTGGTATTGTATGAACAAAACTATTTGTAAGGGAATGAAACTAAATTTCAATCCATGTAAGAAGATGTGGCTTGAAAAAAATTAAAAATTGTATAAGTATTTTTAATTCTATTTAGAACCCCTCAAGGACAAGGAACATGGTTGATCCTAGTTTATCACTAAATGAATATAGTGAGTATTCAGATGATGATGATGTATCTAAGGAAGATGGAGGAAATGTGTAACCAATTGATGATATATTTGACCCTAATATAGCTGAATGTTATGAAGGTATGACCTATTGTCATGATATCCCTCCTCAGCCTCTACCCTCATAGGAACCACTTATACTTGGGGGTGATGATGAAGAGATAGAAGAGTATGAGGATTATGAGTATGAAAGCAGGTCTGGTAGTGATGAGGAATCAAATGGTAATGAAGGAGAAAGTAGTAGTGAAGAAGAAAATGATGATTATGGTCATAGAGATACGGAGGAAAATGATGAAGGTGATGAATAATCTAGTAGAGAAGATGCAAGTGAAAGGGAAGATGGAGGAAGTGATGTATCTGATAGTGAATCAGATCATCCTGGTGATGATCAAGGCCCTAGTACAAAATTTATTGATCTTATTTAGGTGGAACTCATACCTTTTGAGAAATCCCATAAGGATCCTGAAGAATCTATGGTTGAGGTGAGTGCTCCTAATGTCAATGTTCATGATGATGTTCATGCAAAAGGAGAGGTTTTTGTTGCTCCTATGAAAGAGTTGGTTTATGTTAGAAAAATAGCACCTATTGAAATAAAAGTATATATTGAAGATGAATTATATGTTGGGGGAGAGACAGGAAAAGAGAGTGAAATTTGATATAATTTATCCTATTGATGACATATTTGTGCCTATGTGGAGGAAATATTTAGGATATGTGACTCTAGATTTGGAGTACATTGATTCGGAAGATAGGACAACTTTTCTTTATTCTGTAGATTCTCTAGAATCTGTGTCTATACGAGTGCCTAAAAACTATGTACCTAAAGCAGATTTAAATGTTTTTAAAAAATAGTTTTTAGTTTTAGTTAGATGATTCGCTCCCCATCAACCAACTCTTGTGGAAAGGCTTAGTGAAAGTGATGTAACTATGATCATAGAGAGGGTGGTTCTCAAGTTAAACCTCAGATGATCTCACTATTGGAAAAACATTTAGCAAAAAATCAATATATGTTTAATGAATTGGTTTTTACGGTCTCTACCATTAACAAGATTAAAATAGAATATAAAGAGTCTTTGGAAAAGTATCTAAAAGGTATTGGAGATATATCTTCTGAGTCATCTAAGTATTATTCCCATCCTCCTACAACTATTGATCTCACCATTTATAGTCAGTTGTCAAAGATTCTATGAATGAGGCTTTAACTCAAGCTACTCCTCCTCCTCTAACCATTGATTTAAAGTAGTTGAGATCAGAAGTTCAAGAAGTAATTCATGGTACTTCAGCCTCGCCTTCTCCCACTATTCATACTTCTGATTATGATACAATTTGAAATGTGATAAGAGAGGAAATTTAAATAGTGTTGGGTGGAACTGATCCTTAAAGCCTCACTATGATCAGAAAAAAGTGTGACCACATCCATAAAATGGTAAGATTTTACACCAAAGGTTCTACCGATGATCAAGAATAAATAAGCATGAAAATATATTTCTAATTTAAGAGGGTTTAAACCAACAATCATCTCCACAATCATTTCAAATACTTGGTGGAAAATGTAACGATCCCTCCTATTACTCAATTCTTAATAGATCAAGTCAAGAATCTTAAGGACTTCACTTCTACCTTTGAGATATTTATGGATAATAAGGAAATTTTTTAAAAGTCTTTACATTATGGTTTTCAAATCATCAATAACTTCATTAATATATAGAAACTAACCTACATCATGAAAAAACTACCATTTTTACTCTAGATTCTTATCATATCTCAAATATCATGCACCCTTGTACCTCTTTTTCTACCCCCTTTTCACCTATGTCCATGACCCCTAATCATGCTCTAATCCAAATCAGACTTGTCATTCACATTGAGCATACAAGACCACCTTTCTAATCTAGCCCAATCCAAACTCCTTCTGTTTCCACAGGGGTTCCTATTCCTTCCTTCAAAATCCACTCTATACCTATAAGAAATACTTTTTTACCTCTTATTCCTACCCCTACTGCCTCTGATAAGGGAAAAATAAATGATTAACTCTTCATTGGATAATAATTAATTCGATGAATCTTTTATAGGGATCTCTTGTACTCTATTTGTAACCACATGTACTAATTGTATAATGAAATATATTCTCTATTTTTATCTCATCTATTCATTATTTTAAATCATTGTTTCCTTTTTGATAATCCCAAAATGGGGGAAATGTATGTATGGAATATATATTATAGGAAAATGAATTTAAAAGAAATCATAATTAGTATTCTATATTTCTCATGTTTTTTTAAAAGGTGTGAATCTAGCCTCACGTGGTCTACTCCACTTCAGGAGCCATCTAGCACCAAAACATCATAGTGGCCAGGAAGCTCTGCTCCTACATTGTAATGGACGAATATGAAAAACCAGAAAGAACTCGTATCCACCAACAAGACCCAAGTTCTTACACCCACACATCCTCTACTAGAGTGAAAAAACTTCACTACTATGATCAAAAATAAGTAATCTATATAATATTTGTGTTTATCTAAAAATTTATAATTTGATAAGCAGACTTTACATTGATCATTATAATTCAACTATTGTGTTATATAATTCCATTATTTGTGATCATAAAAAAGGGGGTATTGTTGGCCTATTCTATTTTTAATGCTCACAAATCATGATTATAAACTATGATCACAAATCATTATCACAAATCATACTCACAAATCATGCTCATAAATCATGATTATTTATTATTCAAGATACATTGTGAGTAATCAAGTTTTATTATATTTTATCATGATTCATAAATTTAAGGTATGCTTAATTATGATTACATATAACATTGTTATATCATGTTACTATGTTACTACATAAGATATGTTTGACAAAATTAAATAAGTATGACATACTAATGCATGACCTACCGATGTCTGCCTAACAACACTAGACCTACCAAAGTCTGTCCTACTAGAAGCATGATCGACCGACATCTGACCTACTGACTAAGAGACTGACTGACACTTAAAATTTCTCTATGTATAAGCTACTGATATCTGAGTCACCAATGAATCAACTACCAATAGAATGATAATCTGATAGGCTAACCATCCAACAGTCTGAGATACTAACAATCTGAGACACCGATGATCTGTCTCTTAAGTTCAAAAGTATTACAAAAGCTCATATTTGTAAAACTTAGTACTACTTATTATATTGATAAGTTTGTCTGTCTTTTTGTAGACAACATTTAAGGTTGTGAAATACCAGTACGCGGTTTGAGGTTCTAGAGAACATGATGATTGTCTGATGCATTGTATATTGTGTATACCTGATCAAAAAGAAATAGAGATCCTTGTAGTCAAGCAAAGAGATCATGCACCAGTGAAAAAACCAAGAACTTAAAACTGAATAAACATTAAGATATTACCATGAATTCTAATCAAAGAAATTTTTAAGAAACAATTTAAGAGAGGGAAATAAAACTTTTATAAAATCTATAACTTAATAATTATAGAGGACAGAAGGCTTCAAGACCCTCTATTTTTCTATCAATTCTTGAAATTCAGCTTTAGCTTCACTTCAATCTATCTTCAAGGAGTCTCAAAGCAACACACCTAAACACATAGAGCTTTCTAACACCCTTATAAATATTTTATGTTATGACTTTTAATTTCATTATATTTCTAGAATTTTGTATGAATCTATTTTATAAACATGAAATGTATCCCATTCCAAACATGAAGATAATCTGATATTGCCACAAACTTATCTTTTTACACCTTACTCTCCCATGGATAATAGTGGAATAGGTCTATGTGTAGCCTATTCTAATTTTAAATCACTCAAAAACTATGCAAGAGGACTAGTTGACTGGGATAGCTATGTAATCTATTGTTTACCCCGATCTATGGTGTGTATCAAATTTATTTATATGACGTTCATGGTGTAAGTTTCTCACCAAGTGGAAAGGATTATCTCTTGTCTTAAGACTGAACCTCTGGTTATAAATCCTTAGTGTATTTCAATGTTTTGTTTTAACTATTTTATTTAAATCAAAAAACATTACTTTACTTTGATAGTTAATCTTAGTGTTTATATTATAATTTGATTTAGTAGATTGATTTCAAAATCTAAAATAATAATCTATATTATATTAACAGGGAACTAATAAATTATTGAGAAATTGTTCAAACAATATAATCTTTTATAAATATACTACTTTGGTTTACTGAGATATATTTGATTTTAAATTTTGGGATTATTAAATAAGAATTTTAAATAGAAATTTTTATAAGAATTCAATTCGCCCCCCACTTGAGCTTCCAACTCCGACCATCACTTTGTGTTTCATCGTGATATATATGAGGAATGATGTCATATTTTTAACAAATTTGGGAATCAATACATCATTGGTGGAGTATGTGAATGAGTGTTAGAGTTTATATTTTGGGTGTCAATTTTTAGGAATGATTAAGTGGTGTGGAGAAAATACCTCAGTAGAATCTTGATCGTGATTCTCACTTCTATTTCAATTGGAGGTTTTTTTCAATAACTCAATGAGAACATGTGATAAATAATTTTTTATCAAGTTTTTTCATATTATTCAATAAATTTTTTTCTCTATGTATGAATTTGTAATTTGAAAGATTCATTTCAAGATGATTTACCTATAAAAGTGTAAAAGCACAACACCAAGTCCAACACGTATACTTCATTCGTTACCAATTTTGGTGCATAAATGGGATGATGTTACCATATATTTTAAAATTGTATTTATAATATTAGAAAACTATTGAGGTGTTTTTTTATTTCTTTATTGGTAGATTATAATTTCACATTTTCTATTAATTAATGAGACTTGGATAGTTAATGAACACTTGAAACTATATGTTGAAGATATTTTCAGACCTCATGGAATATCAAAAAAAAATTTATCATAATTCATTGCATATATTCAAGATTTGAAATTTTTTTGAGAGGGATTCAGAAACTAAAGTGATGTTTAACAAGACTTTTCATCTATAAATAGATGACCAATCTGAGAACAATAATATTATTCTTGAATATTTTCTATGTGTGGGTGTTATTTATTTTATTGGTGCATAGAAAAACCATGTGCCTCTATTATAGATTATTTATAATAACCCATAACTAAAATTTATGTAGATGTTCCCATTTAAGAGATTTTATAAAATATCATGTCAATCACCCTTGTGTTGATTAGAATCTAATGAGGTGTACTTTTTTGGTTATATAATGGTATAAGAAACATATAATTAGGAATATATGGTCATAATTCTATTGGATACATCCCATAGTAGATACAAATCATATTTTAATTAAAGATTCCATCTGATCATGTTTGATATAAGAATTTATATCTTTATTCAGGGATCAAAATGATTGGAACATTGAGTATTAGAAAAAAAATTAGTTTGAATTTTATTTTTAGGCCATTTGAAATTTTTAAGAGGATTGGGGAGGTTTTGTATCATTTATAATTACCTTATGTGTATAGTATAATTCATGATATCTTTTAAATATCATAAATAAGGAAATACATACTAGATTCACGCCATTTCCTTCATTATGATGATGTGTAGTTGGAGTAAATTTCTTCTTTCATAGAGATACTGGTATCTAATTTTTATCATAATGATAATAATTTTTGGAGTAAAGTCATAATAATTGTACACATTCTAAGGATCCAGGGAAATTTACTAAAGGATACATGAAAATGATATGGATAAATGATTCCCAATTTCCATAATTGTCCACAATAAATACTAAATGACTTTATTTAGGGATAAGAATACCAATGGTGGGAAATTTATAACAACTTCAATCATCATCTATGCATATTTATTACAATTGTTAATTTTCTATAAATGTCTTAGTTCATTTTGAGGTGATATATAAGATTTTTTTAGTGAATGATGGAAGTATAGGTTAAACAAATAGGTGGGTTTTTTGAATTTTATTTAGGAAATACCCATTAAAACATGGTATAAGGGTATTGGGTACCAAGTTCCTAGTTTAATTTTATAGATATAGGTGCCTCTAGATCAACAATTGAGTTGTTTATGGCTAGTCACTAGGTACACAGTGTGCTTTAGAGGTGTTTTTTTAACAACATAATTTTGGTAACTATATTGTAATAGGGTTTTATTTAAATATGTAATTTTTATTTGTAAGGATATTATTTTATATAAATCCCAATGTCAAATCACTCCTTTATTTACTTTAATGGCCTAATTTCTTCATTAAAACTTAATAGAATTGAGATTTATTAGTGGTATTGTATTCATCTTAGAATGTGGCTTGAAATCCCTCTCTTTTTTATGTGAAGGAATAAAATTTTTATCCTTACATAATTTTAACTCTCTTTTTATTATTCTAGGTTTGTAAATTTTTGAAATCATGGTTTTTAAATATTTGTTAATGGACTATCTATGGGGAAAATGTTCATCTAGTATGAGGATGGTGATGACTTTCACTCTTTGGAATTTAATTGTATGATTTTATTCTAAATGTGACATGGACATATAAATTAATGATTTATGCGTCCTTGATGATGTGATAATTAAGATATATTAATTTATAATTATATTAAATGAATTATTAAATATGAAAAATATTTTATAAATGTTATCTATTGATAAAAATGAAAAATTTCATGTGGTTAATGATGTTTTAATGGGATAAGTAGTTAATCTACTATTGAAATTGAAATGATCATTATTTT
The DNA here is from genome assembly GCA_963277665.1 of Viscum album. Classification (NCBI taxonomy): domain Eukaryota; kingdom Viridiplantae; phylum Streptophyta; class Magnoliopsida; order Santalales; family Viscaceae; genus Viscum; species Viscum album. The sequence goes on from OY728130.1 coordinate 2,022,510,507, forward strand.
GTGTATCATTATATAATTAATCTCTAATTAAGGTCTATTAAAGACACTGGTTGTAATAAGGTGTTTTCTTCTAAAATTGTAATTAATACTACAGTTATATGATTTGGAGTGAATTTTTATAAATAAAAAATTTGATAATATATGTTTTTGTCTTGGTTTTAAGTGTGGGAATATATTTATCTTCCCATAAAAAGACATTTGAAATTGGGTAAACACATACTATTGAAATAGAGGAGTAATTAATGTGTTTTAGTTATTTTACAATGAATATATTGATGTATCAAATGAATTTTCTCTTGTATAAATTATTTTTCTGGTTTATTTAATGATGTAAAAAAAGTTTTAATGATTGAATAATGATGATTTTATTTAAATAGTTTTTATATATAAAATATATTTTTATAAATTTTAGTTCAATGTATTAAAAGATATTTTCTGATTAAAAAACATTGAATGTATATTTGAAAATTTTATGTGTTATTCGTAAATATAAATTAGAATATTATTTATGCATTATTTTTATTTAAAATATTTTTATTGGTATATTTTGGAATACAATTTTGTTTTTAAAGAATAGGGAAGTTTCATATTTTTAGGATTTTATTAGGATGTGACATGGGAGAATGATGAGTAACACATGGTTTGGGTTAGAACATGTGTATGGCCTAGGGATTTATGAGATTCTGTGTGTTTGTCAAAATTGGAATATGGGGAATCTATTTGGATAACTCAATTCATGGTTGATAATATATATTACATCAGTATTGGATGATGTTGGTAGAAGGTTACTTGGTTAACACCTAATACATTAATCTAATTCTAGTAATGATATCATTATATCATTTAAGGGATTTACCCAATTTATATGTGATCAAGTTAAAATCCAAGGGATGTTTAAGGTTATAGTGGTTTTAATAAGGATTATTTTCTCATTCACTATACATCCACACCTTGTGTGCAGAAAAATTATATGCATGCCATTTGAGGTAGAGGTAAAAGGGCTCAGTATCTAGTAATCAATTCTATGATACATTTTGGAGCTATTTTTTCATTACAGTTGGATTTATGAGGTGGGGAAATCAATACTTTTATTTTATATTCATTTCAATTTTATTGGTTATGTTGTTGTATTTGAGTTTTATTTTGATGTGTTATTTGGATGGAGTATACATATGGGATTTTTGGGGTCTTATATTAACATATATTATAGTGTTATCATTTATTTCCACTTATTATTATTATTCTATTGTTTAATTTTGAATTTTATTACAATATACTACTAGAGGGTAAATTAATATCTGAGTGGTATCTTTCAACCCTTAGTTCTAAGTTGTTAGCATCTAGTGATCATGAAGAAAACTTGAGTCCATGTGAAGTTTTTCCTCTGTTGGATGATAATGATGGGTTAGGATGTTACAACTATTAAGGCCTTTGAACAATCAGTTAACTCCATCAAAGATCATGCAATCCACTGATGTTAACACTTTGTTCACTCAACCACTTATCCCTCAAAAAATATCTTCACACCCAATATAAATCCTATATTTAATTCAAAATATGTCAAATTTAATTAAAAAAATTTAAATTCAAAAAAATACCTAAATATTTTGATGGTTTTAATGCAAAGAGGATAACAAACAAGTGTATGGTAATATAGCGGATGAAATTGGTTATATTTTAGATAATTTAAAATTTTTTAGAATGGATATTACAATTTGGATGAGATGATATTTTTATTGCATAAGGATGGTGGTTTTTTAAATAAAAATTTATATAAAAATGGATAATAGTTTAATACTTAATAATTTTTGTTTTTATACTATGAATAGTGATAATTATTATGATGGATTATATTTTTTACATTTATTTGATTTGAATAAATTTAATGACATCATGTATGACAACCCATGTCTTTAATAGACCTTAATTAGAGATTAATTATATAATGATACACAAAATAAAATCCCAAAAGATATAAAGTCCCAGTGTTTTCTGGTAATTAGATACATAAAACCACAACATGAAATAAGGATACAATAACATTATTTAAAACTCCCCTAAAAAATTAAGATTCCTTTGATCATCTAAAACTGTACGGGGTAACCTTAGGACATACATATGAAAGGGGTGGTCTATAAAAGCCTAGTAAGTGAATAATCAAAGAATAAAAAGGTGATATAAATAAATTATAGTCAAGAGGAATATCAAAGTGATATGAAAGATATTAAAATCAAAAATATGGATATCAAACCATAATATAAGATGATAATATATATTAAAAAAAATAATTTGTAAATAATATAAAACATGAATTCATAAACATAGGTCAAGGATAACCGTTGAAACATAATAACATTTTTCATTAGTATAAAATCCCTTTCACCATACATGGTATCTTATGAGATAAAAAAATACCCAATGAATTAAAGATATATAAAATTTTAGTTCCACCAGTCATATTCAAATCATTTATATAAATTTGTGTTCCACATAGATCATTCAATATAAAAAATTTAATCATCACATTTAATCCCATGATTAATGATTATTTGTTACGTAAAGGTATGTCCCTAATAATTACATCTATTTGAATACACATGAGTGGACATGGGGGTTGGTATTCACTACCCAAGTATTTATCATTGAATATCAAAATATAATTTTGGTATTATAACAATGGTACAAGATGATCCAAGGAAGGGTATAATGGGATTGAAATTTTGTATCTCATTACATGAAAATAATATGATAGTAAAAGGATTTTAAAAATCTCATTACAACCTTGAAATTGGAAATTAAAAGGGAATAACTCATATAAATTACTTGAATAAAAATGAGAAACATAGGATACCGTACATTGATAGGGAACTTGTAAAATCATAGGAATAGAATATTAAGATATTGAAAACACAATAGAAGGATTTACAGTTTTATATTAAGATTAAAATAATTATCGATTGTTTTTTAGTAAAGAGGAGTTGCAGGTTGGGAGGGTATTTGTAGATAAAGAGGGGATTTATTTATTAATTTATAAATATAGGTTGTTAAATCTATATGATCAAATAATAAAAACTAAAAAACATCCATTGGTTTCCCATGGCTTATACCAAATATGAGTGTATTTAAATAGAGTATAATTCCAATAACTGAGAATACTAAAGTAATACCCTTGGTATATATTTAGGTGAATGCGTGTACAATTACATTAAACACACACACACATGCCGAAAAAGAATACTTTAGCCCCCCAAGGTATAACACACCTAAAAGCCTTATTTATTCATTACAAGGACCGAAGGCCCATTGGTAATGAGCCTATTACATGGCCTAAAGTCCCAAAAACAGGTCTGGAGGCCCAATGCAGTGTTGTGCCTACATCATACTGCTTGCGTCATGCCTACATCACTGCCCGCCTAGAAAAGATCAATCCCACCCGGATTTGAACCTCAGTCTGATGCATGATTGCAGGGGTCCTTTACCACTTAGGAAATCCACCAACCAAATAATAATCTTTTTTATGTAGAAGTGAGTCATATTTATAAATATTTTATTTTACTGCCTTGAAATTTAATTTAGGTTTTAGTTGATCTATTTAATCATTTTAAAATTAATAAAATAACATTAAAATTTTTATTTTAATAGATAAATATTTATTTGGTCATGGATTCGTTTTATGGAATTTATTACATTACTTTTTTACTATATAATGTCATAATATAGAGAATATATTTTTAGTTTAGTTAATTTTTTACCTAAAAATTTAAACATTGCAGAAAATTATGAAAAATTCAGAATTATATAATTTATATTTTCTTATTTAAAAAATACAATAATTTTATCAAAATAATTTTCCAAATATGATTATTTTTACTTTTAAATAAAAAATCCTATTTTCTAGAAAATACTGGTTTTAAAAATATTATCCACTTGTATACCCTTACAAAGATTACAATGGACTTATTTAAATTATATTAACATATACAATAAATTTTTTTATTCAATAATAATTATTTTAGAAAACATTATTTAATTAAAAAATTATTGAATTTATAAATATATTTTCTTAATTGAAACAATATATTTCTTAAAAATAAAATTCTAGTTTCATATTTTTAAAATCTAATTTTAATAAAACACATTATATAATCATAAAAAAACTAATAATAAAATGGGTGAAATTTATTTACTAAATAATTAAAAAATATAGATAAATTCATATTACTAGGGTCTAGATATATAACCCCTTATTACACCATCATAGGCCCTAAAAAAATGGTTTGCGATGGTGGTTCTCTATTGGGGTGGTTCGAGAAACATAGTTTGGGTCATGATCTCACCAAGCTTTATCTTCTCCCATAAATGGTTTTTTAGATGCTTTAGTTGTTTAATATGAGATTGGGCTTGGTCAAGGGAAAAGTCCAGTGATTCCTTCTCCCTTTAAAGCTCTGATAAATGGTATTCATAAGGTATTATCACACTAGTTGAGGACATCACTTCTTTCTCTTAAATTAATTAGACTTCATAATAACCGTTAATATATTAATCTTAATAGTAATTATACAGTCCACATATTAGAAATGGCTAATAATCTTAAATGTATTTTAAATTCAACCAAATATATTTTTTAATGGTCTAAGATAACCAAATTAGTGCATATGTTTTCTATAACTAAATTTCATAATAAGGAATTTATTCATTCAAAATGGATTTTCTTTTATAAAATATTGGGTCTTTACATCATTTGTGTTTTTTGTGAATATAAAAGTATCTCATTACAATGTATATGATATTTTTCATATTTAATAGATCATTTACATATTAAAATCTTGAAGAAAAATATAAATATTTTTCCCTTATTAAATATTAAAATCCAGAATCTGACTTTGCAGTATAATTTTTTTAAATAAGCCTACAATTGTGTTAAATTTAATTTCTAAATAAAAAAACTAGTTTGTATATAATTTTATGTCATTAGTTAAATGTGGAATCTATTTTTTCAATTAGATAAATTATTATTTTTATTATTGATAAATGATTAGTTTTTTTATATTTAAAAAATAAATTATATTTATTGGTATTGTTTTATAGGATACAAGTTGATTATGTCATAAATATATATTCATTAATCCTATTTTATCTATTTTCATAAGTATAAATAAATGAATGTTCTATTGTTGAAAATTCATTTAAAATTAATTATAAATGGTTTTATATTTTGGTTTATGATATTTAGACCAACCTTTTTTGAGTTTTAATTAATGAATACTGAAAATCATGTAATATATTTCATTTTTAACATGTAACATCCATATAGATATAAATAAATAGCATAAAAATGTAAAATATACATTATGGTTTAAAAGTTTCATTATATAATAAGAAGTTGAAATTTATCATTTCTAAGTAAATTATTTGAATCATTAAAATAATTTTCTATCTTTGAAACAATTATTGATATCATTAATTCATTTTTATATAAAAAATGTCATAAAAAAACTATATACATAAATTTTATAATAATAATCTCCTCGAAATCCTACTTTTTTTGTAAAATAAAAAAATACACTTTAGTAATTTTAAATCCTTAATTAAAAATATATAATTCATTTTACCAAAATAAATTTCGATATTAGGTGAATTTATAATGTAAATTAAATATAAAAATATTAATATTTTGTAAATAATGGTAAAACACATTATCTAAGATAACTACATCTTTATATATTATTTGAGTTAAATGAAATAAAAATTGTATGCACTGAATTAAATTTTAATTAATTTTATTTTTATGTTTATATACTTCAACTATATAAATTTTAATAATTTTTTTAATATTAGTTAAAAATAATGACGAATTTACTATTCCAATTACTAGGTTTCTATTCTAATGATCATATTTCCAAATATTATCTTACAAATTTAAATAGTTAGATGACCTATTTTAATTCTATATATTCCTGTTAAATCATACTTATTTAAAAAATATACTTCATTATTTAAATCATAATATGAAAATTATTTTAGGGTAAATTTTTTAATTTTTGTTTTGAAAAGTTTCATTTTATATGGATTGTAAAAAAATGAATTTTGATTAAAAATTTCTTTTTTTTAAATAATTTATAATGTTAAATAATTTTTTTTATTTTTATAAAGTATAATTAGTTCAATTTTATATCATTTAATCCAATTTATACCATTTTATTAATTTCCATTTTTACTTTTGATGTAAAATATCTCTAAACTTTTGGAATTTTTCTCTTTAAAACCCTGATTTCTTGTAATGTATATGAGAAAAATATTAAAATAAATTTTAATAATTATTTAATTAAACTTATAAAAAAGAATTATAAATTTTTAATCTGAAAAAATTATAATTTTAAAAAATGTAAACTAAATTTTTGACCCAAACGAATAGTTAAAACAGTAAAACATAATTTCCACGTATAAGGTAAGAATGGATTTACCAGGGGTGAAACAAATAAAATTAGGGTCAAAATGGCCTACACACTTTTAAATCACCAATGTTATGGAAATATTTAAATATTATATTATCTAGGATTTATAATTTACCATATTGGAGTTATTTTATGGATACAAACATGGTTATGATTAAATCTTTTCAAACAATACAAGGGTGGGACTCACCACACTTATAAAAGGAAACCTAATCTCCTCTCATCTTTACGAAGTAAAACAAATTCATACAATAACCAAAAAAATAACTTCTAACATTTCCTAAAATTATTTTTTAATCCTTTGTTTGGGAATAAAACAAACCTAGGAAGGCTTTGGTGCAAACCAAATGAATATATCTGAAGAGGAGGCAACATTCTTAAACAAGGGTTTTTATTTTATTTATTCATCCATCTCCTTAATTATTATAAACATGATGATATAATAAATTAATTAAATTAAATATATTAAGATTTATTAATAATAATTTCATGACATAATAACATCCCCACTTCCATCAAATAGGTTATGAAATTATCATCCGTCTGTACAACGGACTATTGCCTCACAAACCGATGTCATTCATTTTTCCAATACAATCTATCACAGTTGTCTATCATGATGAATCTAAAGTATATATATAATATTTATAACATAATTTTACCTCTATATTAATTATATCATATATATATATTTTTACTTTCCATTCAATTGGGGATACAATACCGTCCCTCATGTGTACAACGGACTACTACATCACAAAATGATGTGATTCATATTTCACAAACGCTTTATGTTGAAGGTGATAAGGATATATTTATTGATTATATATGATAGAAATAAATTATTAATTATATTAATGTCATATTTATAATTTTTTAATATAATATAACAATTTTTTACCTTTTCACTCACTTGAAAAATTATAACATCATTCGTGTACGTGTGGACTACAGCCTTCACAAAGTGATGTTACTCTCTTATCATCACCACACCACTTGGATTATATATATTGGTATATAATATGATATTTATGATATTATTATCATTATTATAAGATAAAATATTAATTATCTCTTTTTCTTAATGATCACTAAAAATGAAAACGTTACCCATGTGTACTTACAACCTACCATCTCTATAATCGTAACTTGCTTAATTTTTAAAAAACATATTTCATAATTGGTATTAAATATATAATTTATGTATAAATATTATAATTATTTCCGGATTATTCTTTTAGATATGATGAATCTATATAATAGGTACAATAACCATAACTTTCATGATAAGGAACAAATGATAAAACATGGCAATTAACACCTGAACAAATTAAAATAATGAAATATGATTAATGTTTTAGGTAATAATATGTATTAAAGGGATTATATATTATATTATAATAATTATTATTATTTTTATAATAGTTAATAAAATGTTTAAAATTACTATACATTATTCGAAATCATGAATAACCAAAATTAAGTGTGAGGTATGGGAATTCATATTAATTTCCCTTAAATGATGAATATTGTAATGTTATGAACCTAATTTATTATCTATGGTGTGTATACTATCATTTTTTATGTAATATAATTATCCATTCATAATTCATGCTATTATATGTTTCAATTATAATTATTATATCCAAGGTTATTTGGATTGGAAATTAGCAAGTGGTAAAAGTTATTGTGCAATCTTAGTTTCTGTTGTAATTTCCCACCATACCTTGAAACAATCACTTTTGTGTGATCTTTTTTAGTTTGTAATTAAATTTTTATTAAATATAAATATTATTTTATAATGTATAATTTTATTTCCTAAATCATTAACATTTTTTATATATTATGTTTACTTTGACATTATTTGATTAACTAGGGAAATATAGTTAAATTCCTATAATTTAATCAATATAGATATTTTATTATAAGGTACATTGTGAATTAATTAAATAAAATATTATATATATCAAAATTTTATTGTAAATGAAAAAATAGGTAGGGACAAGTTATATATTGACCTTGGATGCATCGACAGGTCTAATAAGACAAAATAGTTGGAAAAATTAAATAGGTTTTTACCTATAGTATTAAACTGCCTTATGAATGGTATTGAGGATGGAGGTATCATTTTCCTAATACATGATGTCCAATAATTAATCATTTTATTCATTGAAAAATTAATTATTATTATTATACATGAGGTTTTCTCTATGATTTTATCTATGTTTTCATTTCATTTTGAATTTATTGATTAAATGGAATGTGTTCTATGTTATTTACCTTTCTATATTGACTATTAATTATCTTTAAATGAAAGTAATGATATTTAAAAGGAATGTGTCTTTTTTTATTTAATATTCTATTTTGGTTGTTCTTATTGATTCATGATATCATCTATTTTACATAAATCATTCTTAGCATTTAAGATCATCCTTATTTTGTTTTCTTTCTATAGGATATGAAGAATAAATATTTTGAATTTATTTAATGGATGAAAATAATTTTATTTTGAAATATATTATTTTTTATATTCTAATACAATTGTAAAATGGATATCATGTATTTATATGGTTTTCCAAAACTGATAATCTAATCGGCTGATTGATATTTGACCCTTTGTATCAGATACAATGTAATAAAGATGACACTAGCTCTTGGCTACTGGGGTGGGGTTGTTATTTTTCATATCTTAGGTGGTATAGTAGAAACCATGAGAACTAGATTAATGAAAACATAGATTAAGGAACATAAGCCTATGATAGAATTTGAGGATTTGTATAGAATAACCAAAAGTTTTTTTTCGGAAGAAATTATTTCAGTTTTTTAAGAAATATATCCATATCTAGATAGTAATAGTGGACATGGTTATGGCATAAAGGTACATAGGGGTAATAAAACTAAAGATTTCACATTGGGCTAAACGTGATCAACACCTTATACACGAAAATGAGGATCACTGCACTCATGGTTTGAAAATATGTGGGGATATGCTGTTGGAAATTCACATTTTATCTGAAAACCATGATGAAGGATTTGAAAATAAATATCTCAATAAAGAAACAAGTGTTTATGATTATAATATTTAAAATTTATAAAATGTTAATATATATTATATTTTGAAGCATATTTATAATTATACATTATAATTTTAAATTCATAATTTCATGATCTAATCTAGTATATTCTATTTTTAAAAAATGGATGATGGAAGGATTAAGGGTATAAATAATAATAGACAATATATATATATTGTGTTATTGAGGAAGCCAATACAATTGTTATTTCAATTAGAAAAATATTTCTATAATAGGCCAACTTAATCAGGTTATGAAAATAACCTTTATTGGATGGTGAAATCTATTCTGCATTGATATTCACTTATGTTCGTTAAATTTATGTGACATAATCCGTCATCATTTGATGAGGATACTAATCTAATTATATCAGATTAATAGATTATGTCTCAATATAAGTTATTTATTGCCTCAAGATTACGTGAAAAGTAAATGATTACACTTTAATTATATTGTGTCAAATATGATACTAAACAATAGTGGTCATTGATCTATAATACTATAAATTAAGATGAAATATAAATAATTAAGTGGAAATATTTTAAAGATACAATCCTTGATAAATATTTTCCCCATGAGAAACAAAATAAAATAATGAAATATTATTTTTCTTGAAGAGAAAATGAAATATAATTTGTTGCTTATTATGAGTTTACATTTACAAGAATATCTAGGTATTCTATGGATTACACACACAACACAAAGTGCATGATGGATCATTTCATTCAAAGAACTAATCTATTTATCTAATGGGTGATTTCATCTTAAAAATTTTCATTGTATAATGATATAGTATTACGTGTCATAAAAATGGAGAAGTAATTATATAGATATTACATATTCAAGAAAAATAAAGAGAATAAATGGCATTAAAATCACTATGGAAAATGGAATATGTCAAAGAGGAATAATAAAATGAATTAATTTTCATATTGTAAAAACTCTGTAATGAATCAACCTGGGATATTTTTGACGGTATTGAGAGTTTGTTATAAGTTTGGGGAAAAGGGTCACCAGGAAAAATAATTTAAGGGAAACAAAAAATAAATGTTGTCGAGTACATAAATTATAAATTGATGGGGAACTATTCCAGAAATTTCCACAAGCATAAAGGGAATCCACTATATAATAGGTCAGAGGGAGAAGGTCATTCTTATTTGATCATTAAAAATGAGGTGTAAGTACCTAATTATGTGGTGTTAGGTACATTAATCTAATATTCTAATTTATATAATGCATTATTTTATTACGTAACCTAAAAATATTTTATATCTACCTATTTTTCTTCAAAGAAAATAATGAAATTATCCTTTAAATTTAGTAAGGGAGTTCTTAGTCAAAACATTAAAGGGAAGTATACAAATAATAATGATTTTCTAGGTAGTCACATTTATAAAACATAAACATGCTATATTTTCTAACCAAATTATCATACCTATATTTTATTTCAATATAATACTATGTATGGACTAGATTTAAAAATATGATTCCAAAACTTATTTCAAGAAGAAGAAAATTATGATTTGTGAGAAAGATGTGTAATTAGTTATCTTTAGAGGAGATACATCCTCGTATGAGTCATACGTAGATCCACCCCTAGTATATATATTTAATGAGATTCATTGTGAAGAAGAGAAAACAACTTCATGGGATATATAATGTAATATTAAAATTTATAATGTACATATTTTATAGGAATACAAGGGAGTATTTTTTAATGAATTACCTAGACATCCCCTAGAGAGGGATGTTGAGTTTTCTATTGATTTAATATCTGATGAAATACCAATATCAAAGACTCCCTATAAAAATTCCACTGTGTAAATACTAAAGATTAGGAAACAACTAGAGGATTTGGGTGATAATGGATTTATTATCTATAGTGTTTCTCCATATGGGTAGCATGTTATCTTTGTTAAGAAGAATGATAAATCAATGAGTCTATGCATTAATTATAGGGAAATCAATGATATATTAGTAAAGCACATGTATAATCTAACCCGCATTGATGGATTATATGATCAAATTAATAGAGCCCAATATTTTTTAATGATTGGACATCATAATGGGTATAATCAATTAGGAGAAAATAATTAAGACATTCTGAAGATAGTTTATCGAATAAGGTATAGAAATTACGAGTTTACAATAATTACTTTTAGATTGACTAATGCACACACTATTATTATGGATCTAATGAATAATGTGTCCATATAATAACTTGATTATTTTTTAAGGTATTCATTGTTGGTATTTTGATGTATTGTTAAAGTCACAAGGTCTAATAAAATCACATGATAATCATTTTTGAAACCCTTTAAAGGAAAGTGTTATATGGGAAATTTGTTTAGGATGATTTCTAGATTCATTAAGTGTTTTTCAAGGGTATATTGTCTCAAAATATGGAATCAATATTGATGATGTGTATATAAATGATTTTAGACAATTGAATATACCAATAAACATATCTTATGTATGTAGTTTCATTAGATTGGTAGGTTATTATCAATGATTCTTTTAGAATGTTTCTTGTTTGGAATCCCGTTAACAAATATTATACCTAAAGAAGCTATGTTGTTTTGAAAAAAGGAATGTGATCGTTTTTTTTTGATGAACTAAAGAGGAGATTATTTAATTCTATGATTTTGACTCGACCATCATGAAGTGATGGGTTTGTGATATATAGTGATCCATCAAAAAAGGGACTTTGTTTTACCCTAATGCAAAATGATAATGTTATTGCATATACATAAAGGTAATTGAAGACTCATAAATAGAATGATCAAACCCATGATCATCATTTGGAAAACATAATATTTACTTTACTGATATGGGAACATTATCTCTATAGTGAAATATGTTAGATTTAAACATATCATAATATCCTAAACTATAAACTTTAACATAAAATGATCAACATTTGGAAAAGAAGATGGATTAAGGTACTCAAGGATTATGATTTCTCCATAAAACACCACCGAGGGAAATTAAATAATGTAGAAGAATCATTGAGTATGGAATATCATAGATTTTTGACCCAAATGAAGTTTGAGATGGATTATATGTTCATTAATATCGTAAATGTAGATATGGAAGCATTAATTCATGGGGTACATAACTCATTATATAAATTATTACAAAACAATATTTATTGGAAAATATAAAAAGTTCTTAATCAAATGATGATAAATTTTGGGATAAAGTATAAGTTTTGAATGATTAGAAATTTCTATTATGAATTTGTGAATATGGTATTATTATAATTAGAAAGATATTTTCTTTCCCATATATACCTAATCTAAAAAGATCATTGTTGGATGTTTTTTGTATCTCAAGTTTCTCTATACACCCTAGTAGTGTAATGATGTATATAGATTTGAAGAAACATTTTTATGGTATAACGTAAAAAATTGATAATTATGTGTCCAGATGTTTGTTATTTCAACAGGTGAAATCTATAAGACAAAATAATATTTGATTAATGAATCCTATTCCTATTCCATTCTGGAAATGGATTAAATTAATATGTACTTTGTTATAGGACTACCAAATACTCCTATAATGAATGATGAAATGTGGGTTATAATTGATCTCCTAACCAAATTTTTATATTTTTATGATATAAGTGAAAATTTACAACTTGACAATATCACAACTATATATCTTAATTAATATTTAGTAATTCATGGAACACCTCTTTCAATTATTTTTTATCATGATCCCAATTTTAAATCTATATTCTATATGTTTCTTCTTCTGTCTCTTATTATGGAGCTTCATTTAAGTATTGTATTACGTCTTATACATGATGGAAATTATGAATGGAATATTTAAACAATGGAAGACCTGTGTAGGTCACACTCACTTGTCATTAAATGTATGTGGGATAATTATTTACCATGGGTAGATTTTTCGTATAATAATTAATTCCATTCATGTACTCAAATGGAATAATATGAAGCATTATATAAAAAGAGATGTCACACTTAATCTTATTGGGATAACGTTGGTAAAATGAAACATGTAGGCCTAAAACTTTTTTAAGAGACAAAAATAAAGGTAAAGGATATTCAATAACACATTAAATCATGTCAAAGTAGGTAAAAGAGTTATACTGAAAATAAAAAGAATGATTAGGAATTCTATGTGAGAGATCATGATTTCTTGATTGTATATCCATGGAATTGAATTATATGGTTTGTTAAGAAATGGAATATGAGCCCAAGTAACATAAGATCCATTTAAATCCTTTAAATAATAATAAATTTTTCTTATCATTTGTAAATATCTCCAAATATCTCAAAAGTACATGATGTGTTCCATATATCATTATTAAGAATATAAATGACAAACCCAACACAAGAAACCAAATATTATGAATATAATGGGAAAATGATCTATATTACTATGAATAAACCATCCATATTATTAATAATAGAGTTTCAGTTTTTAGGAATCAAATAACTCTACTGGTAAAGGAACTTTGCAGAAATTAGAAAATGGAGAAAATAAAGTGGGAACTATAGGATATTATGAAGAACTACCATAATATATTTAAATGTTAATATAAAAAAAATTGAGGAATAAATTTTTTTATGAGGGATGAATTTATAACCCCAATAATTTATAATATATTTATTTTATAATAAATTTATTTTTATCCATAACTTGCAATGAACATAGCAACAAATTTTAACAAAGCAATATGCTTTATTAAAATATTATTTAAATATGACTATTTTTACCAAGAAATTAAATTAGAGGTTATTTATTTGAATTAATGTATTAGTAAAAATATATATTTTATATAATTATATTTCTCTCTATTTATTATAATTGAAAATAAGAATCATTTGGAAGAAAAAGAAATTTTTTCTGAAAAATATGATTTTTCTAAAATACTGTTCAGTCGCACTCTATACGCATTATTTAAAATTAATATTTTCCACTATTAAAATATTAATTTGAAAAATTAATCATGATTTTTGAAATATAAATAAATAAATTATCTTAGGGCGAATGTTCTAGTTTTTTAAAAAAATTTCATTTTTTTTGAATTGCAAAAAATACAAAATTGTATTAAAAAACTGTATTTTTGGTTAAATAATTTCTATTATTAAATTATTTTCTTAATTGGTTTTAAAGTAAAATTAGTAAAATATTATAAAATATATCCAATTTAAGTCATTGAATTAATTTTAATATTTAATTTTAATATAAAAATATTATAAACTTTTGGGCTTTTTCTATTTAAAGCCCTGCTTTCTCCTCACGTCTGTAGGATTAATTTTAAATTAAAGTTTTCAGTTATGTGAATTGAATTTGGAAAATATAATTCCATATTTTGAATCATAATATTTGATAATTTATAATAATTTAAACTTAATTATGGACCTAAATGAACAGGGAAAATAGTAAAAATTAACTACTGTGATTATGGTAAAAATAGATTTACTATGCGTTAAACTAAAAAGATAAGGGCTAAAAATGGAATAAAACATTTAAAAAACAAATTTTATAGAATTGTTTTCGCCTAATATCTTATTTTATTAATAATATAACATTTTGGATTCTTATAACAAGATCAAAATGTGGTTATGATGGAATCATTTCAAAATTACAAGTGTGCCACTCACCTCACTTATAAAAGGTCGCCCTCTATCACCTCTTCTTCACCCCTTAAAGACGTATTGTATCATAAAATAAATACCCAAGTAACCTCTAATATTACATTAAATCATCCATTAATACTTACTTTTGGATGAATGAAATCCTAGTAAGGCTTTGGTGTAAGCCTAAGGAAGATACTCGAACAAGAGGTAACATCATTCAACGAGCGTTTTTTATTTATTCCTCCACATCCTTAAATAATTTTTTATCCATATTGATATTATAACCTCAATATATTACATATAATTATATGTTTTTATAATAATTTAATTACCTTTAACTTTCCCCACTTCTATCAAATGTGAAACAAAATCATCATTCATGTGTATGGAGGACTATTGCCTAATGAACATGTGTAATTCATTTTTCCATTACCACCTCTCAAAGTTGGTTATGATGATGGATAAAAATTATATATATTATATTTATAAAATAATTATACATATGGAGTAATTATATCTTATATACCTTTTTAATTTCCATTCCTTAGGGGATACGATATCATCGCTCATGTGTACAGCAAACTACCACTTCACGAAGAGATGTGATTTGTGTTTTAATAACACTTTACATGGAAGGTGAAATGGATACAATTAATGAAAATAGGTGATATAAATGAAATAATTGTAATATTAATTTCATATTTACAAATCTATAATGATAATTATCATTTTTAATTTTACCTTTTTACTCACTTAAAGATGATAACATCATTCGTGTACGTGTGGACTACCGCCTTCACGAATATATGTGACTAGATTTTCATAACCAAACCACATTTACTATATGTATATGTATATAATATGGTATTTATGAAATTATTATCAATATTTAAGGATATAATATCACTTACCTTCTTTCCACAATGATCATTGAATTATTAAAATGTTACCCATTCGTATGTTTCGTCTAATGTCTTCATGATTGTAACTTACATCATTTTTTTAAACAATTAATGGTTAATATTAACATTATAATTGATGTATAAATATGATAATTATTTCATTATTATTATTCTATATGTGATTAAACTATATGTTATGCAAAATAATCCAAACTATCATGGAAAAAAATTAGAAAACAAGAAAACTAAAACCCTAAACAATGAAAATAATGAATGATTATTAAACAATGTGGTGATAATATGTTATTTAAAGATCATATAAGAAGTTATAAATATTAATATGGTTAACATATTAATTAATAACATAATTAGGACCCCAATACTTTATTTTAACCACAACCGACCAAAAGGAAGTGTGAGGTAAGGGACATCTTCTCAATTTCACTTCATTGAGGCATATTGTAATGTTATGAACCTAATTTATTTTATATGATTTATATAATACCCTGTTACATGTAATATCATGATTCGTTCATAATTTATGGTATTTAATTATTCAATTTTAATTATTTCATCCAAATGTATTTGACATGAAAATTACTAAGTGGCAAAAGTAATTGTGTAATCTCACTTTCTTTTATGATTGTTAACATTATCCTGAAAAAATCACTTTTATATGGTCATTTATTATTGGACATTAAATTTATATGAAAAATAAATATTTTTTTATCATGGATAATGTTTTTACTAAATAGTATACCATTTTTACATATAGTTTTTAAAATGAAATTAATTTGATTAATTGGGGAAATATTAATAAATCGATATCCTTTACTCAATATGAATATTTGATGATGAGAAAAATTGTCAATTAATTATAATAATTATTTGAAATATTAGGATTTATTTGGATATATAGACATAGTTGGGGCCTAGTTATAGACATCCCTTTAAGGAATCAACAATTCTCAGGAGACAAAATAGTTGTCAGAATTAATCATGTTTTTACCAGTACTTTTAAACCGTATTGTGAAAGGAATTGATGGTATATGTATGATGTTCCTGAGATTTTATTTCAAATAATTAATCATTTTATTAAATTATAATTTATTTTTTATTAATATCCCTTATATTTTCTCTATGATATTATTTATTGAGACATTTGATTCTATGTTTATTGATTAAATAGCATCAGTTTTTAGTTATTTACCTTACCATACCAAATATGAATTACCATACCATTATATTCATATTATATAAATGGAATGTGTGTTCAATTTTTTACCTTTATATGATGATTATTCTTATTTATATGTTATATATTTTGTTGTACATAACCCTTTGTGAGCATTTCAGTGCACCCTTGTTTTGTTTCCTTTCCCCAAGGTATAAAGAATATACAATTGAATGAGTTTTCAAGAATGAATTTCAATTTATTTTGTTATGTATTATGTTTAATTTTATAATCCCAATGTAAAATTGGTATCATATATGTATGTAGTTCTACATTGCTGCTAAAATGATCCATCCATCAAGATTTTACAGTTTTTATATATGAAAATGTAATAATGTTGAGACTGGATCTAGGATACTGGCGTTAGGGTTATAGGAGTTGGTATTATAAAATTTTAGTATAAATTAGGGAAACTAGATTAAAGAAAACATATATTATGAAATATAACCTTATGATATAATTTTATGATATTTAAATAAGATTATCCCAAGGTTTTGTAAAAAAAATATTATGGGGGGTTTTCCATGAAATAAATCCATATTCGGATACTACATGTGGAAATGGTTCTCATATATATGTACATAGGGGTAGTAAATATGAAAAGAGTGAATTGGGCTAGACCTTATCATCACATTTTTCATGATAATGGGCCTTACTATGCACCTATTTTGACACACCTAGGGTATATTCTTTGGATAATTCAAATTTTGTGTAAAAAAACATTATGAAGGATTTTAAAATAATTATATCCTTGAAAAACCCAAATTTTATTATTTTGAGACCAACAATGAATAAATTTTTATTTTATGGTATATTTTACACCATATCTATAATTATACATTTTTATGGAAGAATGAGAGATTTCCCAAATGTACAATCTCCTTTATTGAATAAACAAGATGTTACCAAATTCTAATGTGTGTCCTTTTATAAAAGTCATGATTCTAATGAGAATAAATATATGTAAGTACTCTAATGAGCCATGCTAATTCAGTGGTTATAACCCCTTTATTATCCACCCGTCTACAATGTAGTTTTATTCATAGAAAGAAAGTGTTATAATGTAATTAATGGATAAAATGGATTCCATCCAATTGATACACCTATAAGTCAACATTAATGTAGGTGTATTGTTCCATTTTTTATTTCATTAACCACCTTGGTAGATTTAAATTTAATCCATAATTTGAGACATCCATGGAGCTTCGCCACTTAAAACACATTGATGGTCCTAGTAATTTACACATAAAGGGAAGTAGTGGTCCCATATGGACCTAAAATACATTCCATAGTATTACTAAACTTATTTATAAAGATAACACCAAACCCATAAGGGCTAGTATTTCATATTGAATCACTATCCATGTCTCACTTTATCCATCCAATAAAAATGGGAACAAATTTAACTTCAAGGGTTTCAAAGGGAGGGTGAAAATTAAGTAAAATGCCAAAATTTATAATAATTGAAATATCATGAATATAGTTATCACAATAACTAGTTTTATGATCATTATAAAATTTCACAGCAACAATAATTTGAGAAAGCTTCATTTTATCGAATATAGTGATTCCCTCATGCTTTTTTATTTCACTTGTACTAAAGAACCTAGATATATTTGTCACATGCCACAATGATAATGTTTTAAAGATTCTGTGATATAGGTATCCACATACTAGAATTTAAATTCTTCCTGATGCTAATAGTTCAAGGAATATTAAAATGAAATAAATCACCAACTTCTTTCCAAATGTAGTTATTATAACAAAACTGAGGAAGATATTACCAATATCCTCTCTGTTTTGATTACATAGAACACATATTGATTCCCACAAACATTAAAAACAATTATTATTAGGTAGCTTGTAATGCATCAATCTCTAAGAAAGAGTAATTCTATAAGGGAGAATCCATGTTTTGATCTAACATTTATCCTAGGAACAGTTCTTACCCCATGTGATCTCATGATAAAAAACTATAGAGGATAATTTTCAATTAGATAAGGATACCAGAAAAGAGTATCATTGCAATTAATGAAATTATAGTTCAAAAAAATAACCTTGATATCATCACAATGGATATATAAGGCGTCATCTTTTAGTTCCTTAATGGATCTATGTGTATCTATTGTCTTATCATGAGACGTTATGTTTTTAAGTTGAGGAGTATATGTTCAGTTGTTAGACTAGAAATTTATTTAGGAATTATTACTAACCTTCCATTGATAATTAACCCCAATAATAAAGAAGAAATCAAACATGGCTGGCAATATGGAGGATTCCATATAGTTCAAATTTCTAGATTTATGCTTTCCAAAAAATCCTGCCTTCAGAAAATCAAGAGATTGTCAATTATCATTAATAAGTATCCATATAAAATTTTACTATCAACACTGATTAAAATTATATAAATTTTTAATACTAAGTGCTCAAAGATCATTAGGTTTAAAACATTTTTTCTAAGGAATAGTGGACATTTTTATATTGAGGATTGTACCTCACAAACAATGTTCGTAATATAATAATTGATATTTTTAATTAAGGATGATGAAAAACTATAAATATAAATGAATAAACAAATTTCAAGATAATACCATTTTTCACAAGATTGATCCTTACTTTGATAAAAAGTGATTTTACATTCATTAAGTCTAACTAATTCTTAATTTAGCTCACAATCAATGAAAAATTACCAACATGAGGGTTTCCCCAAATCATGGAAACACTCATATAGGAGAAAGAGAAAACACATTCATATATTCCAAATCCATTGACTGTATTCAATTTTCTAACTAATAGAATATTTTTTTTCTAGAAAAAAAATTATTAGTTACAACTAATAATATGACTTGAATATTTTTCATGATGAAGAGTTTATTTATGATATTTATGATATTTGTTTTTTTTTTCACTTTACGTGATGATGATGATGTCATTAGCATATAATAAATGAGTGGAAGCCATTGGGCCTATTCCATCCCTAATAGGAGTAGTTTTTTTAATGTCCACCATATTCAGGAGATGCCTGATTAAGTAATCCTCGGTGATAGAGAATATAATCACTGAAATTGGATAGCCTTGTCAGACCCCTCTTGAGACAGTGAAATATCCTTCCAGAGAACCATTAATATTAATTGAAATGTGTGCTAATATTGGAATAATTTTATACCATTTAACAAATAACTAATCAATGAATGATTTGGATTAAACCTTATATATAAATCCCCTATATAAAGAATAAAAATTCTTTTTAGCATCAAGATTGATTGAAATATTACCTCCTTTGGTGGACTTCTAAATAAGGCTAACACAATCAGAGGATGTGATATGGTAGTCCAAAATAGTTCTACCATTAATGAAGACAAACCAATTTAGGTACACAATCATGATAAAAATCATAGAAAGCCTATTTTCAAGAAATTTCCTAATACTTTTTGTTAATGGTTTTAACCAAAAAAAATATTCTGAAAAAATAAATCTCATTTTCATCCCCTACTCCCGGTGTAAAGGAATGAAATTAAGAAATGATGTCTTGTGAGATCTATTATCCTTAGGAAATAGTTCTTGAAAATTATATAAACATAAAATCAAATAATATCCTAGAATTTTTTAAAGAAAGGATTATTTAAAATATCTGACCTAGGGGATCTTCCCTAATTTAATAAAAAAACTGAATATCTAATCTCAAAGTCAAGAGGAATTGTAGATAAATTTCAATTATCCTCTAGAGTAATAACATTTGGAATAATTTATTAAATTGAGTAAGTAAAGTGTTTGGAGCATTAAAGTGATTCATGTAGCATGATACAACATGGCTATTGCAGTCTTGTTTTTTTATCAAATACAACCATGTTATCTCTATGAAGATAAAAGACCTATTTTCCTTACCATTTATAGTGAATTGAAATATTTGGTGTTACTATCACTATCTTTAATCCATTTGAATTTATAATCTTCTCATTGTATGCCTTATTTGAGGTTGATTAAAAAATTCTGGTCATGAATTACCTTATTTTCATGATCAATACCTATGGAAAAATCACAAAGAATATTATCATATTGAGGGGAATGTAGTAGAGAATCTAGATAAGCAGAGTTATCATAAATGTAATAAAATAATCCCATGCCCAAAATTTTCATCTTTTTATGAGAATATTAAGCTTTAATATTAAGGGCAACTCATCCTTAAAGGAAAAAGATAGCCAAGATTCCTCGAAGAATTTCATATAATGAGGATGAAGATTCAAAGAATTATTTAATATAAATTGGTGGGTATATTTTTTATCATTGGTAATAAACTATTATAAAATAGTATGATGTTCAGAATTGAATTTGAAAAGAGTATATAAGGATATAGAGGACCAAACATCAAGGGATAATGAATTGGAAAATTCATTATCCAATTTACTATAAACTGTCATATTAAGTTACTTTCTATGACAATTGTGTTTGGAACCTACCAAATTGACTTAATAAATATTTTGGTTCTCAATACATGACCTGAAATCTCTATTTTAGGTAGAGTAATTAAATATACATAACCTTTCAAATGGGTTCATTATGATATTGAAATCCAAAATCAGGGTTCATGGGAAATTATTAGAGGTACTCATGTCAGGAATTTTATACATAACCCCATTCATTATTGATATCCATTATAGTAATATGTGAATGAGAAGCATTGTATCATTTCTATGTGATTGTATTTTTAAGTGAACATTTGTTTTTTTGAGATACCAGAAAAAATATTGTTAAGTCCCAAGTGATAAAATACACTCAGTCTATTGATGTCATTGTTAGACTGGTTAGTATTTGTATTATGGTAACCTGACTTGTCCTAAGAAAAAATATTTTCTGAATAAATCCTCATTGTTTTATAAATAACTAGAATCCCCAACTTATTCTTGTTGATTAAAATATTAATGGACATAATAGTTTCAGGTTTAGAAATCCCCTAAAAATTACAAATGGGGATCTTTAATTGAATGTGTGTTTGGAGAAGATCTCCCTTTTTACTCCAACATTAATTCCTGTTTATTTTTTATTTTTTGGTGTCCACTAATTTTTATCTTCATTTCAAGAGAATTCACTATTCCGTAATATTTCATTACTTATGAATCATATATAATTTTTATGAGTTTTAAGACATTCATCATCAGTGAATTTATAAATCACTAAAGCATTAATGGAACATCCATCATTAATTTGAGATGAAGGAAAATGGTTGATAGTGAAATTCCCCTCCAATGATGTGTTCATGTTATTATCATCATATATAGTGAGTTTATGTTGCAATAAATTAACTGAAAGGCCATTATGCATGTTCATGGAAGAGATTTATTCAATCTAAACATCTAGAGCACAGGTCCCAAAAGGGTTAGGAACATGGGAAGCATAAGTTTAACTATATTTAGATGTGCAATGATCCCTCATAAGACTATTCATGGAACTTTCATCTGATACCAGATGTTTTTGTTTCATGTATTTTATAGAATAATTCTTTTGTATGTCCCTAGAAGAGGATTATTTAAGCTATATAGGACACCGACATCTATTAGATTTATGAGAATCTAGAGGTGACTGTCTAGTTGGGATGAGAACCTGAAAAGTACTAGTAGGTGTTTCATTTATGGTTTCCTCTCTTATTTAAACATTCTATTCAATAAAATTCACTAATGAAATATATAGAGAAGACTTATAATCATGAATCACCTTTATAGAATCTAGATGTGTAAAGATTTCAACAATCTCCCTTCTGGAATCTTTAACAAGGTTAATTGATGTTATAATATTATCAGAGTAAACAACATCCCAGTGGGAAGCAAAAGAATTTAGAATTATACATTATAATTAAAAAATTAAAAAATTTATTATGTAATATAAAATATTCCATTGTTTATTAATGGATCTTAGAAGGAATAAGTGTATCCATACTCATGGACAATGTAGACATTTACCTACAGAGTAATCCAATAAATCATGTATCTGAAATGATAAAATTATGGATATATTTTGGAATCATAATAAGGATAGAAAAAATAACCTTTCCCTGAGTGAGAAACGTATTCCAAAATGAAATTATCCAATGTTGAATCAATTTATGAAAAAAAATCCCTGTCATTTTTTGTGGGACTAATAATCAAATTGTATCCATGAAAATGACTAAATGTTGGGAGAATATATTTATGGCCTTGATATGTGGTGGAAAGGAAAATGTTAAAAATGTGGTGTATTGTCTCAAAAGTGATTCTAATAAATGGTGGTAATTGATCTAGAAAACTAAAGAGGAAGAGTAAATATAAATCATAAAATAAAAATATTTTAAAGTGAAACACCTCGATAAATATTTCCCTCTTGACAAACAAACTAAAATGAAGATAAATTTCCTAATCTTAAAGAAAAAGGAATTATATTTTTTTAGTATAGGGATATCTTTACAAGGTTATATAGGTATGATATGAATTTTATACATAACACATAGTTCATGTTTGATGATTTATTTGAATGGATTATGACAAGTCTCCAAAGGTTTTTGTTCTCTCAAAATTTATCATCATTTGAGGAAATAGTTTTATGTTCCATAAAAATAGAGAATTAATTCTATAAATCTTACATATTCATGTAAAATAAAGATAGTAAAAGGCCTTTATATAACTATAATAAAGGGAATTTGTTGATGAATAAGAATAAAACAATGTAATTTTCATCTTGTGAAAACTGTGGAAATAATCTCTTTGGGATATGCTTGAAGGGATTTGGAATGTTTTATAAATGCTAGAAAAAGGGTCACCAGGAAAAATAATTAAAGGGGGAGATATAAATAAATGATGAATATTGATTATGTTGTATGGATATGGGGAACTACACAAAGGAATAACCCATTTTTAAAGGTAATCTACTACAGAAGAGTCCCAAGGGATAAGGTTAAGCTCATGTGATCACTACAACTAAGGTGGAAGTTCCCAGTGATGTGGTGGAAGGTAATTTAATCCTATATTCAAATTTAGATAATGAAATATTTGATCTTATATTCTCACAGTTTTTTATTTATAATCAATTTTTGATGAAAATTATACATTTACATTTTAATTTTATATGGTTGTTCTCAAACAAAACTCCAAATGGATGTCTCAATGAAAATACGATGTGTTAGTAGGCCCCCATTATGACATATAAACATGCTCTATTTTCTGACCCTATTATAATACCAATTGTTTATTTTGATATAATCCTTTGTATGGAATGAATTTAAAAATATGATAAAAAAATTATTATAAGAAGAAGGAAATTATGATTTGTGAGGAATATATAGAATTCCTTATAATTAGAGCATATAATATATCATTTGAGTCATATCAAGATAAACCCCCAGGTGCTATAATGAATGACATTCTTGGGTAAGATGAGAAAAAATATATGTTTGGGGAAGGTAATTTTCCAATTTAGGATTTTCTTATTTTATAGGAATAAATTGATCTATTTCCTGATTAATTACCTAGACATACCCGAGAGTAGGAAGATGAGTTATCTATTAATTTAATCACTAATGAAAGACCAATATCAAAGACAACCTATAGAATGGACACTATGGAAATATTAGAGTTCAATAAATAACTATAGGTTTTGGGTAATAAAAGGATTTATTCTACCTAATGTTTTGTTATGAGGATCCCAAGTTCTCTTTATTAAAAATAAATATGGAACCATTAGGTAATTCATTGATTATATAGAAATAAATGTTATTATACTAAGGAATAAGTATCATCTACCACACAATTATGGTCTATTTGATCAAATTAACAGAGAAAAATATTGTTCAAAGATTTAACATCATTTTGGGTCTCATAAATTGTGAGTAAATAAGGAATAAATTCTGATGATAACTTTTTTAATGAGGTATAGACATTATGAATTTACAGTAATTCCATTTTTTTACTAATTAAAACACTATTTTTAAGGATATTATGAACATATTATTTAAGTAATATATTAATTATTTCTGTGGCACTCATTATTGATATATTTTGTATTATAAAAGATATAAGGATGATGAAAATAACTTGTGATTAAATATTAATACTCATTAAATGAAATAATTATATTGGAAATTTAGTATGTGTGATTTATAGTTTAAAAAAAATATTACTTATATTATATCCAATAATGGAATCATAGTTGATCCTAAAACGATAAAGGTAGTTTGATAATTAGAAATACCAATGAACAAAATTGAGGTACATAAATTCACTGGTTTATTAGGTTACTATCAATGATACCTTCATAATTTTTCTTTATTGGTTGACCCCTTAACAAATCTTACACATAAAGGGTTTGGGTTTGTTCGAAAAAATGAATGTGATGAATGTTTTGATGAAAAAAATATTAGATTGCTCAATTCTCGGATATTGACTCTACCATTTGTAAGTTTTGGGGTTTAGATATATACTGATGCATCAAAATAGGTTCTTGGTTGTATGATAATTAAAAATGATAAATTTATTTCAAATACATCTTGGAAATTGATGAATCGTGAATATAACTACCCAATCCATGATCTTTAGTAGGAATATATAATCATTACTAATAGGGTATGGGGTCATTATCTCTATGGTGAATTATGTGAAATATAACAAGATCATAAGATCCAAAAATAGACATTTTCATATAAATTACATAACATAAGGAAAATGATATGGCTTGAGAAATTAAAAGATTATGATTTCTCAATACACTTCCACATAAGAAATGAATTCAAGGTGGAAGATTCATTGAGTAGGAAAGGTCATGTAGTTTTGACCCAAATGAGGATTGAGAGGGGTCGTTTATCTATAGATATTATAAATAATGATATCGAATCATTATTTAATGGGATATATCACTCATTTTTTAAATGAAATTAAAACCATGTATATTTGAAAATATAAAATATTTTAATGTAGTGATGAGAAATTTCAGGAGAAAATTGATGTTGTGAATGATGGTAAATTATCATATATTATTTATGAAGATAGTATTTTGAAATTGTGAATGATATTATGTGTTCAATATATACCTAATCTAAAAAGGCAATTTTTAGATGCGGATCATTTCTCAAACTTCTATATACACCCTAGTAGCATAATGATGTATAGGGATTTGAGGGAACATCTTTTGTGGGATAAATGAAGAGGAAAATTAATGAATGGGTGTCCAAATTTTTGGTTTTTTAAACAAGTTAATGAAGTGAGAAAAATAATATAGGATTCATGCAAACTCTTCCCATTCCAATATTGAAATGGGATGACATTACTATGGACTTTGTTACAGGACTACCGAAGACTCCATGAAATAATGATGCAATATGGGTTATCATTGACCTCCTACCCAAATATTCACATTTACATGATATTTTAGTATATTTAATTATTTAGGCCCTCAAAAGTCTCTATATTAAAGAATTTTTATGAACTAATGGAACACCTCTTTCAATTTTCTCTAATCATGATCCCTGTTTCACATCAAAATTATGAAATAGTGATTAAAAGGATATTGATTCTGAGCTTAATTTGGGTATAATCTACCATCATCATACTGAAGGAATGTTTGAAATGAATATTCAAAAATTGGAAGATAAGATGAGTTTATTCACACTTGAAATTAAAGGTATGTGTTATAGTGATTTACCTTCGGTAGATTTTTCATATAATTTTTTTTCCATTCAAGTATTCAAATGGTATCACATGGTTCATTATATGGTACGATATGTCACACTCAAAATTTTAGGGATAATGTATGTTAAAGGAAAGTTATAGTAACAAAACATTTTAAAGAGACTAAAAAAAAGGTGGAGGCTATTCAGGGTAACATAAATGCAGCTAAAAGTTTGAAAAGGAGTTATGATGACCATCAAAGGAAATATTTGGAATTAGTAGTGGTAGATCATGTTTTCTTGAAAGTACTTCAATGCAAGGGTGTTATATGGTTTTGTAAGAAAGGGAAACAGACCCCCATGTACACCGTACCCTTTAAAATACTTGAATTAATTGTTGTTGTTTCTTATCAATTTAAAACGCCACAAAATCTCTCAAGAGTATATGATTTGTTACATATCTCATTATAAAAAAAGTAGATGTCATATGAAAAACATGTGCTTACATATGATTAAATATAATTGTAACATAATAAATAATTCATTGAAGAGAGAATTTTGATTCATGGTACTCGAGAGAAAGTGTTGAAGAATCGAACAACTCAACGGGTAATGATAATTTGTAGAAGTCCCAAAATAGATGAATAAATGTAGTAACCATAGGATATTCTGATGAAGAAATACCCTCATATGTTTAGAAAGTAGTATCCAAGGAATTTTTAGGATTAAATAGTTTTTGGAAGGAATATTAAAACACTCTAATATTTATAATATATTACTTTAATAATAGATTTAATTTTGTTGATAACATGGGATGAAGGAAACAAAAATTTAAGTGAAACATGATTCTCTATTAGAATATTATTTAAACAGGACCATTTTAACCTAGACATTAAATTATAGGGTATGAATAAGAATTACAAAATTATGAAATATATATATTTTAAATGCGTAAATATATTTTCTGTATAATATAAATGAAAAATATAATTATTTAAATAAAAATGTTTTTAGAAAATAGTTTTTTTCTCTAAAAGATGTCTTAGTCACAGTTTCAACACATGATTTAAAATTAATTTTTAAAATTTTTATAAAAATAATTTTTAAAAATGAACATCATTTATGAAATAGTAATATCAATATTATCTTATAGTGATTTCTTTTATTTTTCTGAATATTTTCATTTTTTATGATTAGTGAAAAATATTGTATTTTAATTGAAAAATGGAATTTCATTTAAATAATTTATAATGATAATATATATTTTTAATTGGTTTTAATATAAAATTAGTTATGATTCATATAAATTAACCAAATTTATGCCATTGGATTAATTTTTATATTAAAATATGATATAAAACTCTATAAACTTTTATACGTTTTCTCTTTAAAAACCTCATTTCTCGTCACAACTATGAGCTTAATTTTAAAGTAAATTTTTTGAATTATGAGAATTGAATTTGGAAAAATTAATTCCATATTTTTAATCATAAAAAACGAGAATTTATAATAAGGTAAAATTATTTTTTGATAATAATGAATAGTGAAAATAGTAAAAATTAATTACCGTGGTTAAAGAAAAAAATTGATTTACTGGGGGTTAGACTAAGACCGTAAGGGATAAAATGAACAAAAGAAATATAAAACTATAATTTTATGGAATGATATATAAATTATATGTCATAGTTTTTATAATGTCTCATTTTTATATTTGTTTGTCATGATAAAAATGTGGTTATGACAGAATCTTCTCAAAATTACAAGTGTATCACTCACCTCACTATGGCCAACCCATATCCTTTATTTTTCACACCATCAATCCATTTTGTTTTATAAAATAAATTCCAAAATCACATAAACTTTTCCCAACCCTCATATTATAATCCTTAATTATAGCATAATAACAACCTAGGATGGTTTTGGTGCAACCCTAAGGAAGATTCCTGGAGAAGAGATAACATTCTTCAGAAAGCATTTTTATTTTATTTCTTCCTCCAGCTCCTTTAATTATTTTTAAACAATTAAGATATAATAAAATCTTTATATTACATAAAATTTTATTATTTATAGTAATTTAATGACCTAAAACTATCCCAACTTCCACCAAATTAGTTATGAAATCATCATTCCTATATATAGAGAACTACCACCTCACGAACCGGTGTCATTCATTTTTCCATTACCAACTTTCTCAGTTTTGTATGATGATGGATATAAAGTACATGTATTATTTTTATAAAATAAATATATATATTTAGTCATTATATCATATAAAAATTTTTATTTTCCATTCCTTAGGTGATATGATTACATCGCTCGTGTATATGGAGGACTACCGCCTCATTAAGCGATGTGATTCGTTTTTCACTAACGCTATATGTGGAAGGTGAAAAGGATATATTAAATGAATATATGTGATATAAATTAAATAATTATGATATTAATAACATATTTATCACTATAAAAAGATAATATTTTATTTAATATCATACAATTTCACTCACTTAAATATGATAACATTGATCATGTACGACCAGAATACTGCCTTGACGATGTGATGTGACTCCCATTTCATCACCACACCACATGTATAATATATATAGGTATATAATATGGAATTTATGATATTATTATAATTATGGAAATGTAAAATATTACTTACCCCTATTTCATAATGATCCTTGAAAGGTAAAAATGTTGCCCATCTGTATGTATGACATACCGTATACATGATCGTAACATACTTCATGTTTCCAAACCATATGATATTATTGGTAGTAAAATTATAATTTATTTATAGATATTATATTTATTTCATGATTATTATTTTTATATTATGATACTATATATTTTTTTTACAATAATTGGAACATTCATGATAATGAATAAATATGGTAATAAAGCAATTAACACCCAAAACAATGAAAATAATAAAATATTATTTACAGAAAAGGTGATAAGATGTTATATAAGGATCATATATGAAATTATAAGTATTAAAATATTTTTTATAAGTTAATAAAATATTTAAAACAAATAAACATGATTTCAAAATCACGACCGACTAAAATGAATTGTGAGGCAAGGGAATTACTCTCAATTTCCATTCTTTGAGACATATTGTAATATTATAGACATTATTAATTTTATATGATTTAAATAATTAAATTTTACTTTTAATATCATTATTCATTCATAATTTATTTTATTTTAGGTTTCAATTTTTATTATTGCATCTAATGATATTTGACATGAAAATTACCAGGTGGTAAAAGATATTGTGCAATCTCACTATCTTTTATGATTGATAACACCCTGTAAACATAATCAATTAAATATTATAATTATCCATTAGTCATTGAAAACTATTAAATATCTATATTATTTTATAAAATATGTGATTATTTCTTAAATCGTATAATATTTTTACAGATGGTTATGTCATTAATAGTTATTTGATTAACTGGGAAAATAATAATAAATTTATATCCTATACTCAATATGTATATTTGATTACAAACAACATTTTTAATTAATTAAATTGATTATTAAATATATTAGGATTACTTTGGAAATGTAGACATGAGTAGTTTATGGTTATAGATATCCCCTCGATGTGTCGATATGTCTCATTAGAAAAAATAGCTGGAAAAGTTAAATTATTTTCTACTTGTAGTTTTAAACTGTCTTACGAATGGTCTTGATGGTAAAGGTATGATGTTCTTAAAATAAGATTTCCTATAATTAAGAATTTACGTCATTGATAATTTACTTATTATTATAATTCCTGATATTTTCACTATTATATTATCTATTAATGCTTTTCATTCTCATATTTTTAATTAAATGTCATATGTTTCCAATTATATACTTTTCCATATCAATTATGACTTATCTTACCATGATATTCATGTTATTTAAATGGAATGTGTGTTCAATTATTTACATTTCCATGTTGATTATGCATATTGACTCATGATATCTTCCGTTTTATTTACCTTTACTAAGCATTTGATCGCACCATTATTTTGTTTCTATTACCCATGATATGAATAAGAGATATCTGAATGAGTTCTCAAAGTTTTGGTTCTTTTTATTGTGTTATATATTATGTTTTATTTTCTATTCCCAATGTACAATTGGTATCATGTATATATTTGTTTCTATGAAACTTCTAAATCGACCAGTCCTTTGGGATTAAACCCTTTGGATATGTGCCAATATAATAATAAAAACATTGGATCCAAGATACTGAGGTCGGGGTTGTTATAATAAAAATATCATTTATGTTTTATATATGAATATGTTATATCAACAAATTTACAGTTATATATATAATTTGGGATATTATGTATTCCCATTCTTAAGGAAACATAATCCTCATATTTTTAATCATTATAAAAAAGCGTATTAGTGTTTCTTATTATGTTTACTAATTAAAATAACGACACTTAAAGTAATCTTAGCCTCTATCAAAGAATTTTTTATGATATTAATCAACATAAATAGATACAAAATTTTCAACCTATTTATTTATTTTAGTTATATTTAAAATAGTTTACAAGATATAATGTTTATCTTTCTATCGTTATCACTCAGAATTTTAGTACATCTTAATACTGAAAAATGGGTAAAATATTACATAATACCAAATTGGATTCCTCAGACCCAAACATTTAGATCTGGTTCTATATATATATATATATTCTATACATAAAATAAATATTTTGTAATAATTTTTTTTGGAATCATGATTTTAGTTTCTTTAAGAACATTTTATATATTGAAAAATCAAAATAGTGAATAGAATAACAATTTTATCAAATTATTCATAATTAACCTCTCTAGTTCACCAATG
Organism: Viscum album; assembly: GCA_963277665.1. NCBI lineage: Eukaryota > Viridiplantae > Streptophyta > Magnoliopsida > Santalales > Viscaceae > Viscum > Viscum album. Next base: position 2,022,542,267 of record OY728130.1, read on the forward strand.
ATCTCTTACTACATGGGATATTTATTGATATTTATGCTCCATTTAGCTAAGAAATGAAAATCTAGATCACCTAAATAGAAAAATATGATGACCTTACTTCCATATACCTCATGAAGATGGAGTGAATAAAACATAATGTAAATTCACCAGATGATATATCTTTGTTACACAAGTTTCATTCCATAAAAATTTCATTCATTGAATGATATATTGCGACTCATATATGTTGTATTTTTAGAAGGGAAATATTCAATGAACTAGGATAGTTGAGGTAATATAATTGTTTTACTAGAAAAAGGGTTCCTCTATGTATCTCATAGGAGGTAGAGATTATCCCATGCAGATGAGAAGGCATTGGGGACTAGAATCATGAAAATGGAACTACTAAAAAATGCAGGTCATATCACTTGTAATTAGATGAATGAGTTATTAGTGTGATGGAGATAATTGTAAATATTCTCCTAAATCTTTGAATAAAATTTAAGTGACATTACCCTATAAAATATAGTACAATAATGGACCATGAAACCCATTGTTTTTTTCTATTCCATTCATGTTTTATTTTGATCATTATTTATAATAGTCTCACTTACAGTCTTCTAGTGGTTTTACATTGTGGTATGGGGACATGGGTTAACTCATCTTTAGTGTTTTAACAATAATTAATGGGTTAATTAGTGATTCGTTTCCTCTATACATGAAGTTGCATTAATCTATATTCTAGTGGTATAACCATAAGATGGATTCCGGAACAAAAATTGGTTTTAGAGCTCAAGGATAGAGTGTTCCCAGAGGATCAATCCCTTGTGAAGGTGTTCCAATGATCACATTTGTACAATACTCTACCCATTTCATTATAGGATAATATTTATAATATGTTATAAAATTCATATTTTATATTGTCCAGAAGTATTTGGGATTAACAATTTCAAATATAATGGTGTCATTAGGAAGAATGTTCCTACTAGAGAAGTTTGATGGAATGTATTTTGGGTTTTTGAAAATGATGATAAGGGATTTTATTATTCTGAAATTCCATGATCATTAATAGATTTAATAAAATCTATAAGTGTTACAAAATTGAGAATGTAAGAGGGATGATAATAAATCACTTGAATTTATGTCAATGTAACTTTCTCAAAACAAGGATTTCAACTTTTAAAAGGTGAAAAATTCCTTGTAATTCCCAAAAGAATTATCTAATATATATGACAAAATCTTGATGAGAATAATTATTTATTTCATAGATTATTATTCATAAAGATAATTCAAGAAGGAAGGTCTTAATTTGATCATATGAATGAATTCAATGTAATTTGAAGTCATATAGAATCTATAAAGCTAGAATTGAGAGACACATTTTGTGCACTATTATAAAATTTTTCATTTATTGAATCATTGGATTCAATGGTGGTGGTTGGATTAATTATAAAATAATTATAGATTTAATGTTCACATTAATATGTTTCCTGATCCAGAAAGAATAAATTCATTGGTTGAAAAATTCATGTGTCATCTTGTAATGACTTTATTGCGGAAGGAAGAGGGTCCACAACTAGATAGAAAGGTCACCATAAAGAGAATGTTATCTAGATTAACAGTATTTTGGAAAAAGTTTCTCCCATATTACGGAACTTTGTGAAGAAAGGCCACATAAAAATAAATTTCGTGATTAGTGGGAGTTCTCTAGAAGTTATACATCTAGATGTGGGTCTGTGAAATTTTTGTTGGAGTAAAGTCGTGGTTTGAGGCGAACTACCCACCTCTCACTTGATCCTTGGGTGATAGACTCTAAAGATTCAATAAATTATAAATATGGGATAGAGTGAGAGAGTATGAAAAATTACGTACCTAGATGATATTTTTGGAGTTAATATAGCGGATGGGAAAGCTCTTAATAATTTATAGGAGAGAAGTCATGCCTGAAAATCCTGAAGGCCTTCATTTTTATTGAGTTTTTATATCCCCCCTTTCAAGAAATGATGGGGAACCCTTAAAAGTCCTGTAGGCTCAGAGATTACATGGCCCATAGGCTTAGGATATTACATGACCTGAAGGTCTTAGGGAATTCAACCAGACTATCTACAAGAAACTACCCCTCTCAAGCATTTACATCTTGATAGTAGATCTCCACCTTTTCATGACTGTCTAGCTTGGATTCACATGCAAGCATAGGCTGGTACTGATGGCATTGTCATACCCTCTCATTCTGACAATCCATTTGTCTCTACTCTGTGAGTTCACCTACTCTGAATCCATTTCTAGGGTTGTTCCTTTTTTTTCTAGTGTGTCTAGGGCCTGCATTCATGTGGGCTGAAAGCCTTGGAGTTCCCAAAGGCCTTAAAAGGTCCCTAAGGCCTTGATAATCAACTAGCCCGAAGGTCTTGGGTGGCCCAAAAGTCTTGTAGGACCCAATGACCAAACCAGTGGCTCGAAGGCCTAGATGGATGAATAGTTTTGGATGCTACAATACAGAATAGTGCCTGCTATAGTGTCTGCTATAGTGCCTGCTACAATACTGCTATAGTACCTAGTAATATGCCACCACCCATATTTGATATTGTGTCTCTTGGATGCACCTAGCTAGTCCCCACCAACTGGTCTAAGACTCATGTGCTTTGGGAGATGTCCTCATTCATATAATGAACATAATCTTTCTAAATTGTAATGGTTTGTAGAACATCACAGTATTAATTATGAAATTAATTTCCATGGGTCACCTCAATGAATCAGGTTTCTATATAACTTTTTTTGATATAATTAGGGAAATTTCATGTTCCTCCATTATAGTAAAAAATGATATGAATTAAGGGACCTATAATCATATAGGTTCACCAGAAGGAGTGATGTGTGCTAGAGGAGTTTATTTTGATAAACTTCGACATTATCATCTAGGACACCTCAGTGATAAGGGATTTAATATTCTAGTATCTAATAGATTTTTGAAAAACTAAAGCATACAATTTGGAATGTGTGATAAATGATAATTAGGAATCAGTGTAAGGTATCATTTTCAAAATAAGGGGAAATTCGTAATCATGAGAAGTTGGAGTAGTTTTTCAAATATTGTTTAGGCCAACTCTAATTGGTTCTCCTATAGGTTCACTCTAATACCAAACTTCCATGGTTGAACCCACACACAAATTGTGGGTGTAATTCAGGATGCATAGCTCTTAGGTATTTGAGAAATTTTTCTAGAGGAGGGACATGGTATAAAAGGATGCCATAAGTAAGTTAATGTTATTATAATCATATAATTTTGGTGAGTATGTAAGTAACGAGGTTTGTAGGAACTATTTGTGGATGTGGATTCATTTTCGGAATATTGTGATATGGACTCCAAAGTATAATAGAGCTATCGAGACAATGAATATGAAATTTTTTTATTTGTAAGAGAAACTGAGGGTTTTTGAAATATATCTACATGTGTTTTTAGTGAAATCTATGAACTATATTACATACTTAGTCAATCAGAGTATATTAGATCCCATTGGGTATTAACTTATAAAGAACTATTAGTCCAAAAGAATGGTTGATTTGAACAACCTCAAAGTCCTTGGAGAACACCCATATGCCCATGTTGATTCCACGTAATGATATATCCTAGAGGATATGTATCAATAATGCCACATTTTTTTATATAGTGATGAATAATTTTTTTTGATCTAGAATAATATCTCTTAAAATCTCATTAGACGTTTATGTGGGAATTCAATGAAGAGGTCAGGTGGAATAATCAAAACATGACATGAAATTTCAATGAAGGAAAAGTATAATGAAAATAAGATGATCACCTGGATAGTATTACTAGAATATATATATCTTCTATAAATAACAATATTTCAAGAAAAACACGACCACTTAGTTGAGTTATCATATTAAAGGTGAACTTTTATGATGTTGATTCCCATTCCGAATGTAGTGGCGAGTTCAAGGATGGATGAAGCTCAGGTATATTAAGTTCAAACTTTTAAATTTACACTATTTGAACAATATCATTCATAATGAAAAATTGATGAGTTCTAGAAGGGAAAGGATCAAAGTGAAAAAGTAAAGGATTAAATTAAATTATTTACTTCTAATGGATGATGGAGACCCTAAAATCCCAAATGATTGAAAATAACTTTAACGATTTAAAATTGATGGAGTTATCCATAAGGGATAAAATTGGGTCCCTCCATGTGTCCAAAACATGGGAGATGATGGAGAAACTCATTAAGAAGAATATTATTTATTAAAAATGGTTTTATTGATAAAAGAAAGATGAATATTTTTAGTAGAAGAATAAGGACATGCGTGTTGTTAATGGATTTCTATAGAACGAATAGGTATACGTATGTAAAATATTTTCTCTTATAGTTATTCAAAAAATTATATGCAATGTATTGAGATTTCCAGAACCATATGATCTTCATTTGGAATAGATGGATGTGAAGAAAAATTCATCAAAAAGACTTTAGAAAATATATCTACAAGGAGCAATATCATTGTTTCTAGAATAAAAAACAAGAAAATTTTATATGTTGTTAAATGTAGACTCTATGATTTAAACCTATCATCTAGGCATTAGAATCATAAGATAAATGTTTTCATGATTGAATAAAATTATATTTTGAGTAATTTTAGCTATTTTTGTTATGGAAAGATATTTTATTATTGGATTATTATCATTATTTTACTTTATGTGGATTACATACAGATAGTGGGTCTAGTGGAAGAATGTATCACTGTAATTAAGGTCATTTATTTGTATTCCTAGAGATGAAATATATTTGTCCAATAAATTTATTTTTTGGTATACAAATTTCACAATATCAATTTTCTGGTACACTCTACCGTACCTAAGAAAACTACATGTAGAAGGTGGATTAAAACATTGTTTTTTCTGAAGTGAAACCTATAACTAAAACCCTCGCCATAATTTAAAATTAAGGACAAGTCACCTAAAATGGAATCTATAGTTTATTACCTAGAAAAGTTATCATATGAATCACCTATGAACATTTTAATGCATGTCAAGGTTTGTTCTCATTTGAATATTACACAAGTAGTAGGATTTATCATCTAATTTATATTGAACCCTAGAAGGGAATACTTAGAGGATTCAAAGTGGATTCACTTATAATTGAAGGGCTCTAAATAAATGTATGTCTGATTCGAAATAAATGATCATATGTATGTTTTTAAAACTCTAAATTTAGAGGAAATCATATTCAATTAATAGAAGTATAGGATATGCGTTTACTTTTGATTAAATAGTGATTAATATGATATCCCAACTTCAATAAGTGTTGTGCCTTTTAAAAATGGATTTAAGGTATGTTTCCTTTATAGAAGCAGGTACGTAGTTTGTGTGGTTTATGGGGTTTATGGAGGATATCAAAATAGCAACTAAATTTGGGATATTGTTTTTAACTCATATAGAATGATTTACTTAGTATAAATTTGATGCTTCATTATCAGATGAAGCACATTCAGTTGAATAGAAGATATATCTAATTGATGATAGAGGAAAGTGTGTTAGACCATTGACCAATTAAAAGGATATGGAATCTAGTCCAAAAAGTTATAAAAATTAGGAAGTCTTGATATAGTTGTGTGCCTCATTATGTTTGGGTTGAATGAAATAAATTCAAGGAGGGGAACTGTGATAATTAATTATGAAGATTAAAAGGAATAATTCTATTTTGTAGTTGGTAGATGAATTAGTCTCAAAATAAATGGAATATCAAGTGGGATTTTTTTGAGGTATGAGAATCACTTTTTAATTAAAAGGTAATATTATATCACCAAACAAACAAAATATGATGATCTTATTTCCAATGAACACTGGATAAGGGAAAAAATGGTAGATTTTTAGTTCATAGAAGGATGAATGTTGGTTCTATAGGATTGATTCCATCGAAAATTCATTCTGTAAAATATTTTTAGTTCTCTATATATGTGATATCTTCATAAGGGGAATAGTAAACTTTCTAGAAAGTCAAAGTGGTGGAATGATTTGACCAATGGAATGGTTCTTAGATGAATCTCATAGGAGGTGGGATGAAATTAATGCAGATAAAATAGTATAAGAAACTAGAAGTATCATAAGGGAAAAATAGTAAAATTTAGTGTGGGTCACTTATTATTGTACAATTGATTGATTAGTGATATCAAGAACATTGCAATCACTCTATTTTTCATTGAATAAAAGTTAAGCAACATTCCACTCTAGATTATGGTGAAAAAATAAACTGCATAATCATTTGTATTGTTCTTTAAATTTCATATTTTCCTTCAATCGTTTTTTCTGATAATATTTCCTCATTATTCTGGTGATTTTACATTAAAGTGTGCTTACTTGGGTGCAATCATCTCCCATGTTATAGGTTTTATATGTGGGATTCATTTTAGATCTTTTTCCTGCATAATTGATATTCTGATAAAGTATATTCTAGTGGTATAACCATAAGGAGGTCGTAAACCTAACAATCCCATTGGGACATGTGATGTGGATATATTTTAATACATGATTACCACATAATTTTTTTTAAATTATGATGAAATTTTCCTTAGTTTAAAATATTATAAATCCTTATCATTTTGATTGGAAAATTGAATTGTTTAATTATTTGAATGAAAATGAGGGTTTTGGGGATAAATAGATTAAATGTTATTTATTCAAATTTTCATTTTTATTAAGATTAAATACATTAGTTTATTTTGTTAAAACATTAAATGGAATAATTTTTTGATGTTTTTGGGAACTATTTCGATGATTAGAGAAAAATATTTCATATTTTCATGAAGTTATCTTGAATATGTATTGATGAAATTCATTTTTGATCTTAATTTAAAATAAGAATTATATTTTAATTCTATTTTGAAACTTTGTTTTACATTCTAAATTGATTATTTACAAAATTTCAAATTCTTCTATGACTTTTGATATGTATGAAAAATGTTTTTTTAAGTTACGTAATATTTATGATTTTTTATGTAAAATATTTTGTATTTAGAATATTCATTGAAAAAAACAACATATTTATCATATATTATCACTAGATTATTATATGTAACATATTTTGAGAAGAACATATTCATAAATAACATTTTTCATTAAAAATTAAATCATACATATGATATTTTCCCATTTTTTGTTGATACATTGTAGTTTTTTTGACCATAGGAGATCATATATAATATTTTGGAGTCTTAGAAGTCTATTAATGTTTCATACTTAATGTTCTGTTGAAGATCTAGGGTAATACATAAATTTTTTCCTTAGAAGAAACATGTTAATAGAAATGCATAAATTATTTTTGAAGGTAAATATTATATATATAATATATTTTTTAGGATATTTATCAATACATAATATTCAAGTTGATATGTAATAAAATTTTCTCTAGGGTGACTTGAACATAATATTCAAACATTACCAAATTCTATCACTTTTAATAATTAATATAAATTTTTAAAATTGTTTTTTATTTAATATTTTTGATGTTTACAAATTATAAACAATAAAATCTTAAATATCTTATTTCCTTTTTACATAATATATAATATTTTTCATTTGAAAAATTCTCATTCCAAAGCTATAAATACTAAAACTCAAAAGAAATTTCTTTGGTTCCCTAGATTTAAAAATGAAAATAAAATAAAGTGAGATGAATCCTTAATAAGCTAAGTACATATTATCTTTAAGATATGTTTTTAAGAAGCTATTGGGGATACATTGGAGGTTCTCAACATAGGTTATTAAAGATTGAATGACATAGGGAAATGTATCCTGGTGATTAATTTTTAGAGGAGAGGAAATATTCACATGGGGTTTGTGAAATTATCTGGGAGGATTTTCTCAGGTAACATAAGAGAAGGTGATGAATAAGGGTGATTTCCCTTAGTATAAAAATAGTGAGATGCTGATAATTATTAACTGTAAGGAAATATACTGGGTGACCCCTTTGATACAGTGATGCTTCTTTAGAAGGTGATTTTTATGGATTATATAATGTTTAACTAGTAAAATCTAAATATAATATTAGGTTTTTGAAACACGTACTTGTGAAATATTTTTTTAAGTGTTTTTATGAATCTTGTATTATTTGGGTGTTGAGTTTGTTTTTATTATACTCCACATACTACATTAGAGGATTCTAAATTTTATTTTCTAGGTTTAAACTATGTTCTATAAATAATATTGTTGTGTTAAAATTCATTAATAGTGTTATAAAACGATTATAAATGATGTTATAACCATATAACAACTTATTGGAAGACAACATTGAAGATTAATGGTGATTTAAATATAAATTTATTTCCAACTTTTCCTTCACTCTTTACTTGCAGTGATGCTGATGTGGGGAGATGTGATGACTTTATCACTCTATGATATGTTTATTACTCTCTTACCCAAATTCCATTTTCCTGTATTCTGTTGATTCACCTGAGAATGTGCTTTGTGTGTGGATTTGTGATTTAATGACCTAAAAAATCACATATTTTTTAGATACATCATTGACAGAGGTGATTTTATTGGGATTTTTGTGTCGTGGTATGGTGATTACATTATTCACTATGAGATTTCTTTTAATGATTCTTCATTATCCATGGTTAGAGTTCCCTTTGAGTTGAGGAATCTATCATTCATTAAGTGACATTGTTTATTCATGGTTAAAACATCTAATATATCTATGAAACAATTTATAATAATTGAAAATATTAGGGCTATTTTGACTTGTTTCTAACCGTCATTCATTTTTACTTACTTCTGTTTTTATTTGAATATCTAATATTTTGTTGTTGTATTTAGTTTGTTCATTTCATAAAATAAAAAATCCCAAAATTATTTTAGAACATTCATTATGGTTCTCAAATTTTATCCTTGAGAGGACATCAAGGTTATCCATTATACTATCCCTTGGGAGTTTATAACATAATTTTTGACCGATATCATGACAAGATGAAATAAATTTGCCATCATTTCCAAGGAACGAGATGTGTATCCAAGATAAAATAATACAAAACATAATAATAAAACCTTTAACAAGAAAATATATCAAAAAAATCTTTGAAAAATAATTTTTTTGTTTGTTCGATTAAAAAATCTTACAAATTATCTTGTATGTACACCTGTGAATATTCTAATAATGTTTTTCTTTTGATGATTTATAAAACTAAAAGAAACAATATATCATTAATAAAATAGAAGAATATTAAAGTGGATAATTTTTTATGTCAATGATATGTGACCCATAATTAAAATCGCATTTCCATCTAAACCTAGAACACAATTACTTAGAGTCCTAGACATAGGGATTTTCAACTATCTATAGTTTTCAGAATCCAATCATGTAACTATTTAACCGATATATCTATAAATTATAAAATGAAATAATCCACCATTCCAATGTTCCTTTTTTAATGAAAATAAATATGAAGACTCATTAGAGTTCATTATAGAATTCTATATAATTGTTCCATATATACTATTACATGGTTGAGTGAAGATGATCTTGTGTTGATCATATTCCCATTTTATTTAAATGTAAAATCTGGTATCTAGTTCTACATGTAATATGATGAAATATGTGAGGAATAAATTAATTATTTTTTTCTAGAATGTTGGAAAAAATTCCTTGCTAATTTGTATAGGTTTATAAGCCTTCTTAGTAAGTTTCGTATTCATCAACTTACCCCCCCCCACATCACTTATTGGACACATTTTATAATATTATCATTCATTTCTATTTAAAAATATTTGATCAATCATCTGGTGGTGATATATGTAATATGAAGAATGAATAATTTAACTGATCTTTAATAAACTCACGTAAGACTCATAACATAAAATTTCTAGGAGAAGAACTATTCATAAGAGTGATTGAAATGGATAAATTTTTATAGTTTATAATGATAGTCAGTATATTTCACTTTGGTAATAATTTAATCATACTTGAATGTTTAGGAATGCACTAACTTGTTTTCCTAACAATAATTTACTTGTACACTTGGATGAAATCATCCAATTTTTGAATTTTTAGGAAAGATAGTAGTGTAACAGTGACTAATTTTAAAACATTTATTACTCATGATATAGTCGAAACCCTAACCTATTATGGATATAATAGACATATCTTAAACATTCTACTTCCTCTAGGTTCCCACAATATCCAATACCTAATTATTAAAATCAATAAATTACCAAGTCCAAATATTGAAAAGGGAATCTAGATAAGTTGTTGAATCAAATTTTTGGAATAATGGACTCTCATGAAGCTAGGCATAAGTCTTAAATTGAATCTTAATGAAATTCCTTGGAATCCTAAATAAAAAACATTTAATTATGAATTGGTTAATTAGATTGGGTATTAATTCATGTGGATAAAATATAGTTACATACTATAGTATAGGTAAATACATGGTAAAATGTGATGGTTTCCACCATAATAATTGGTCTAAAACAAATAATTATGTAAGGAATCTTCATGGGGAAGATGACATAGAGTTCTTAAAGGACCGTGAGTTTAATAACCATGAACATTATTACACACATAAACATGATTTATTACATAATATTTCTCTGAAGACAAATCTGAGGACCGAGAGATCTAGTTTCATTGGAAATTAGAAACGTTACATAAAAACGTAGAACATAAAACACAATATCTTTATGTAAAACTTCCATTACATGACTACTACATTACCTCATACTTAGTATTTCATGGGATAATTTTAGGAAATGCATAAGAAAAGGATGACCAATACAGCCTAGTAAGGTAGTAAACAAGGAATAACATGAATAAGACAGTACATCTTAATAAATAGGCATATCAATGGGGCATAAGATAAATAATAACATAAAGGCATCCTATAGCATGACTATCATTACATGGAAATGTGAAAATAACATTTAATATGATTTTTGCATGATCCAAGGCTCATTGCACATGGAGAATTAATAAACACTAATTGCACTAGAATTATCATTAGTAAACCCTCATTGCACTTTATGTATCATGATACTAGTATTTACACAATGCATTGGAGCGGTATCAGGGCACACACTTCTTAATCATTTCATTTCTTGCATATGTGAGCCACATGGATCATATAACATAGATTCATTAAATATCATTATTTATTCCAAGACAATGGAATGTTTAATTCATACATGAAACTATATAATCAATATGTAAATGTGAATAAAGAGAAATACCCTTGATAATGAAATGGGCATGGTATTCACTACACAATGACATTTCCTTGGAAAATCACTGTGTAATTTTAGCAGTATAATGACTTGACATAAGAATTAATAAAAAATGGTTGATGGGATATTAAAGGGTGTATCATCATATATACATGAAATTGACATTAAGGAGGTAATATTGAAACATTTCCTAACATATGTAATGGAATTTAGATTCATAATACAAAATAATATCTTTAATGTAAATGAGGAGAGAGAAATCCATTACAGAATTTCAGTATGGTAAAGGGTGTAAATGAGAGGAATTAATGGGAGAGGAATAGGTTTCTCATCATTCATTAATAATTAGTTCAGTATGGGGGATGTTTTAAATCATACCCCAACATGTTTTATTGAAATTAAAAGGGTATGACAACATTAAGAAACTTGGATGAAAATGAACAAATAAGAAATCACTTATTTGGAAGAGTGATTCCAAAGGCTTGGGAGAGGCTTGATAGAGGCTTCATGGAAGATTGGGGCACCTTGGGAGGATTATAGAGAGAGAAGGGAATATTTTGGCCCAGTTCCAAAGGATTTGAGTGAAGAATAAGTCAGAGCATGGGTGGGTTTATATAGGAAAAGAGAGGGAACTATTTATTGTTTATGTTTTGGACACCACACATTAAACTAATCAGAACCAAAAACCAACCCATGGACTTTTCCCATTGTTTTTTTCCAAAGGTTATTAGAAACGATTATTTTATAAGGCCAATGTCTTAACTTCTTAAAACATTAGACTTGCTTATGTGAGGGTGAGTCACACTCTCAAGGAAATCAATTTAAAAAGGTAAAATGTGTTATAAGTATTGAAGGGTCCAATAAGGCTTTGTAAAATAAATCAGACAAATATGAAATCAAATTATTTTAATCTAAAAACATATATTGGCCTAACAACCCTTTTATATTATTTTATTACATCACTATTTGGTCATTATGATTTCATAAAACACATTATATAATTAAACTCTATTTAATTTTTACCCAAAAATTCGGTTGTATAAGAAAATTATGAGAAATTACCCATTGGATAATTTTGACATCCTGATTCCAAAAATAATCTTCAGTTTTTCTAAATAATTTTCTAATTATTTTAATTTTTTTCGTTTAAAATAAAAACTGACATTTATTAAAAAATCATGGGTTTTGATAAAAATGACCTTCAAACCTTAATAAAAAATTCAATTATATTTATAAAAATTATAAGATCAATTATTAAGATTAACTTAGTAATAATATATTATTAAAATAATATTTAATTAAAAAATCCATTAATTCATCAAAATAGGTTTTTTTAATTGAATAATAAATAAAAATAATATTTTTGATTTAAAAACTATTCACAAAAAAATGAATATAAATATTTTTATTATATATAAAAACAATTCACATATTTATAGTTCTAATATCATGTTATATAACCTCTTATAACACTTTCATAATATCGAAGGATAATGTGTGCGATGATGGCAGAATCTTGGGGTGGCTAGGATAACATCGCTCGGGTGGTAATATTTATCAAATTCAACATCTCTCGTATGTGGTTCAGTTCGAGCTTAACATGTTGAAGCTCGGCCTGGTTTTGGTCAAGGGAGAATCCAATGAAGACACCTCCTTTCTAAGCTCCAAAAAATGGGCTTCGTACATGGAAAGCCTTCTGGATGAGGTCATCGCTTCCATTGTCTGAGTTAATTGGATTTGTAAAAGTGAAATATTTATTCTAATCATGTGATTATTATTCAATGACTATATTTGCAATGGTCACAATTCTTAATAGTATTTTAAAATCCAAATATATAAAACCAATCATTTTCATCTATTTTATATAACCATTTTTCATAATACGTCATTTAATCAGATTAAGAGGAATTTTCAGTAATGAAAGTTTGTGTCATTAAATTATTCCCCCTTAACAAATTTTTCTCTCAAAATTTCCTTTCCCCACCCAAAAACAGATACGGGTAACTCTGCTTCATTACTTCCTCTGATTCTTACATTGCTTCTTCAATCTTGTGGTTTCTCTAAAACACCATGATGAGGGAGATTATCTTATTTCGTATAACTTTCTCCATATGATCTACGATCTTCACTGTCTTCTCTTCATAGGAGTGGTCATTCTATAATGGTACCCCCTCTAGATTGAGGACATGCGATGGGTCATGTATGTACTCCCTCTATAGTGATACATGAAATACATCATGTACTTGAGATAGGTTCAGTGGGAGTGCTAGTCGATAGTCCACTGCTCCAATGCGAACAAGGATCTCAAAAGGGACGATGTACCTTGATGTAAGCTTTCCTTTCTCCCCAAACCTCATAACTCTACTCAATAGTTATATGAGGTGGAATACCATGCATATGACATCAAACCCTAGCTTTCATAGATAATTATGATCATAGATCTTTTTTAAACTCTGAATAGCTTTAATGTGATGGTGGATGGTCTTAACCTTATCCACTATTTCTTTGAACATTTATATACCTATGAGTTTTCTCTCCCTAACTTCATTCTAACATGTCGATGTTTTTCACCTCTTCCCATACAGGGCTTCAAAAGGATCTATTTGGATGCTTGAGTGGAAACTGTTGTTGTAAGAGAACTCAACTAGAGGGATATTTTTATCCCATCCCCCTTTGAAGTACATTGAGCCCAATCTCAACATTATCTCAAGTTTTTGGATAGTCTACTCAGATTAGCCTTCAGTTTGAGAATAATAATTCATATAGATGTTTGGCTCTTTATCCCAAGCATGTTGATGACAATTCAAAAACATAGAGGTGAAGCTTGGATCTTGATTGGATACAATCTATAGTGGTACTCCATGCAACCTTACCACATCTCTAATGTATATCTATCCTAGTTGATCCGGTTAGAAATATTCCTAAATTTCAATGAGTGAGTTGCCTTTGTAAGACGATCCACAACAACCTAGATAGAATTTTTTTCTTTTTTATGTCTTCAGAAGTCTGGTGACAAATTCTATAGTGATGTTCTCCCATTTCCATGCTGGTATGGGTAATTGTTGCATCATATCCTTAGACTTATGCCCCTCATCCTTCACATGATAATATACTAGGAACTATAATGTATACTCAATGATTGCCTTCTTCATTAAATCCCACCAATAATGATCTTAGATATCTCAATACATCATTGTGTTTCCTAGGTGAATGTAGAAATTTGAACTATGTGCATCATCCAAAAGTGCCTTATTTAACTCCAGAATTTATTGAACAAATAGTCTCTACCCAAATCTCACAATCCCTTCTCCATTAACATTAAACATTAATGATTTCCATTTTTTATAGTTTCCACTTTCTTTTGAATTCTCACATCATCCTTTTGAGAATCCTTTAACCTTTACAAAAGAGACAGTTGAGAAATTATTTGTGAAATGATTGATGATGTTCCTTTCATTATTATTTCCATGTCCATCCTTAACAAATCTATGATTTTTGGATCCTTTTAAATTCTCATCAATGATAGAATTTCTAGGTCTTTTCTACATAGATAATCCTCTACCATGTTTTCTTTCCCATAGTGGTAATGGATCAGGAAGTCATAGTATTTGATTGGCTCTAACCATATTCGTTGGCACTTGTTCAACTCATTTTGTTTGAATATTTACATGAGGATTTTTTGATCCTTATATATTTCATAATTCTACCCAAAGCGGTAATGCATCAAAATCTTCAAAGAAAAGATTACTTAAGCCAACTCCATATCATGTGTTGGATCATTTTTCTCATGAACCGTTAGTTTCCTTAAAGTATAGTCATTGACTTTGTCATTTTGCATCAAAACACTACCTATTCCCTTCATTGAATCATCACTAATGACCACAAAAAGTTCTCCAATTTTGGGTAGTGTGAGCCCATGGGCAGTGATAAGCCTCTTTTTCAACTCCTTGTATATTTTATCACGTTCATCACTACAAGATAACTTGACTCCCTTCCTAGTTAGCATGGTAATAGGGTTTGACAATTGTGAGAAATTTCTCAAAAATCGGTAATAAAATCCTTCTTACCCCAAGATGTTACAGATATCAAATACTGATGTTAGCATCAGTGATCCCTCAATTGTAGCTTTCTTGGAGGGATCCATAGATATCCCATTGCTTGTGATGATATGACCAATAAATGAGACCTCCTTCAATCAGAAGACACACTTGATGCACTTTTCATAGATCTTTTCCCTTTTCAAGGTCTCTAGTATAGTTATTAGAGCCTATTTATGATCCTCCTAGTTTTTGGAGTATATTAAAATATCTTTTATAAATACTACCAAATATTTGTTGAGTTGATTTTTAAAGACTATATTCATCACGTCCATGAAGATTTCTGGATCATTAGTGAGTCTGAAAGGCATTAATATGAATTCATAGTTGTCGCATGTTTTAAGTAATGTAGTCTTGGAGATATCCCCCTTCTTCACCATTACTTGGTAATATCCCAACCAAAAATCCACCTTGGAGATGTACTGTGATCCATGTAGCTAATTGAACAAGTCATCAATTTGGGGTAGAGGATACTTGTTCTTTATCGTGATTTTTTTTGAGCTCATGATAATCAATGCAAAGGCGTATTGACCCCTCCATATTCTTGAAGAAGAGGACTGGTGCACTCATGGTGAAGCAGTTGGGATTATAAACACTTTATCAAAATTTTCATGTAGTTGTTTCTTCAGCTCCTAAAGTTCCACAACAACCATTCAATATAGAGTCTTGGATATTAGAAATACCCCAGGTATAAGATTGATTGATAATTCAACATCTATTTTAGAATTTAGACCTAGAAATTCCTCGAGAAACACGTTAGTGAATTCCCTCACACTGGAATGTCTTAAAGGATGTTTGATTCCTTAGAATCAGTCTTCTGAGACATATATGTATGGTCATAGGGAAGTAATATCCATTTATTAGATGATGGTTCTAGAGAAGATTCATCTTCCTCCTAGCACTTGTATAGAATCAGGGGTTGATTCCCCATGTGGAGATTGATTTTCCTGTCACAGAAATTTATGTTGAATCTATATAGAGAAAGTCAATAAATGCCAAGAATTTCATAAAATTACACTAGAGGGTGTATGAAGAGGTTCTCCTTGAATTTCAATCCAAAAATTGTGATAGGGGAGGAATTATACTCATGGGTTGCAATGATTTCCCCATTTTCCATACTCACTGACATCTTTACTTCCATGATTTGTGGTGGTGTGGGGATTGGTCTATTAAAATTTTTGGAATAAAAGAATTAATATAACCAGAATTAAAAAGTATGATCACTATTCATAAATGAAGAACTAGATTCCCTATCACCACATCATTTTCGGGGTTTACTTGGGCCGTAGTGGGGGAAAATCTCACCCAGGATGCCTTAGAAGTTGTTGTTTGCAACAAAAAAACCCTTGGCTTGGGGCACTAGTTTGAAAAGTTCCCTAGTTCATTTTAGTGGAAGCAATGAACAATGCATTGAGGGTTGAACAGAGCATTCTTCTCCCCTATAGTAGCCATAGGTTTTTCATTCTGATAGTTATTTTCTAGGTGCCTTTCTCTTCCACACCAAAAGAATTTCCTCATCCTTTTTAATCAATTTATGAGGTTCTTCTTTCTTACCCTTTAGAAAGAGGGGTGCTGGATATTCTTAAAACTGTTGGATTTATCCATCGGACCACCAGAATGGAATTACACCTTACGCTTCTTATCCCTATAATAGCCCTAAGATTATTTGATCTCCATTTCGACTATGAGGTCATATTTGACAATTTTCTCATTTCTATCAAATTCATGGATCACTAGGGATTTTAATAGTCTAGGTTTTATCCCACCAAAGAAGTGATTATCCTTTCATTCGGGGGTAACAAAAAATCCAGAGGTATATTGTGCAATCCTTGTGAAGTTTTCCTCAGACGCTTTGATGTATTCATTGTATTTTTTTCTGAAGGGAAAGGAATTACATTTCCATCTGAATTATTTGTCAAAATGTTTTATACGAAAATCCATCCATTCAAAGGGCACTATATCCTCCTCTGGATTAATATTTTTAAATAATGTCCACCATTGACCAGCTTCCTCCTCCACACTATAAGCAGCTAGAAGTACCCTATCTTGTTAAGAACATTTATGTATAGACAAGGTCTTATAAATGGAGTTGATCTGTTGTTCGACGATTGAGGGATCATATGATCCATAAAATGTAGGAGTCCTTTGTCTTATAAAGATCTCTATTGTGACATATTCATACTTGGGGGGTGGAACTTTCCTCTTGACCCATGTTACGATTCAAAACTTGAGTTAACAGAGAGAGTATCCTGAAAAAGTTAATGATTCCCACTCCCATTAGATTTATCGTCTCATTAGAACAGTCATCCCATTGATCATCACATTGGTTGTTAGTAAGACTCCACATATTAAAATCCATTGGATGAATAAAAGAACTTTTATGGTTAACGCATAAAGGGTAATCGAAAGAAAAAAATGGATGACTTATAAATTACTTTTATTTCTTCAACTTATGAATTTATAGGCTTCAATCAATCTTATCCATGATCTACTTCCAATCATATATTCTTA
Source organism: Viscum album (assembly GCA_963277665.1). Taxonomy (NCBI): domain Eukaryota; kingdom Viridiplantae; phylum Streptophyta; class Magnoliopsida; order Santalales; family Viscaceae; genus Viscum; species Viscum album. Next base: position 2,022,560,075 of record OY728130.1, read on the forward strand.
GCAGAATTTGTTTAATTCCCTTAATAATGTTTCATTCTATGCTTATGAATTTACCTAATCATATCACCTAGGAGTATCGTAACCATGATTGCAGCAAGGCCCATTATTGTGCAACCGTTCCTATTTTTGTCTAGCTCAAAGCAGTGTTTTCAGGTTTTACCCCTAGGATTAATTTGTGCTAGAGTCTCCTCTACATGCTCATATCCAGACATGGATCTATTTGTTTGATAAACCACTTACTCAATACTCACAAATATTTACGGATGTTTGTATTATTCTTAATCTTATCCCTAAGGCTTTCACAAGGGTTTTTTAATAATAATCCCTAAAATAGCTACACCTATCCTTTGATACCAACCATAACAACCCTACTCTTATTACACACATAAACATGACTTATAACATAATCTTGAACTTAAGAAAAATCTAAGGATCAAGAGGTATAGTGTATTGGTAAATTAGAAACATTACATAACAACTTAGAACATAGAATGCAACATCTATATTGAAAACATTCTTTACATGACCACTACATTCCATCATACATAGCATTGCATGAGATAACCGGAGAACATGCATAAGAAAAGGGTGAGCTATAAATCCTAGTAAGGGATTAAACAAGGCATAATATGAATAATACATTATATTTTAGGAAATAATCATATCAATGGATTGTAATAGAAACATGAACATAAATACATGATATAGCATGACTATCATAATAGGGAAATGTGGAAACAACATTTAACATGATTTTAGCATGATCCAAGGCTCAATGCACAAGAATAATGAGTAAAACCTCCTAGACCATTAATTAGAATGATTAAAACCTCATTTCACTTGACGTATCATGATACTAGAATTTACCCAATTCATTGAAGCCCTATCAGGGTGCGCCCTTCTTAATCATTCTGTTTTATGCATAAGTGTGCCACATAGATCATATAACATGAATTCATTAAGCCTAATAATTTATTCCCAAATAAAGGAATATATAATTTATATATGAAACTATATAATAAATATGTAACTGTTTATAATAGTGAATATCCTTGATAAAGAAAAGGGCATGGTATTCACTGCATAATGAATTTGTCTTGGAAAATCGTGGTGCCATTTCGGAAGCATAACGATGTGACATAAGAATTCATAAAAAAATTGTTGATAAGAGAAAAATGGGTGTATAATCATATATACATTAATTGGACTGTAATGGGGTCATATAGAAACATGTCCGAACATATTTAATGAAATTTAGTTTCTAAATACAGAATAATTTCTTGAATGTAAATGAGCATAGAGAAATCCTTTATGGAATTTTGGCAAGGTAACAGGTGTACATGGGAGGCATTAATGAGAGATAAAGAGGTATCTCATCATTCAAACATAATGAGGGGAGTATGGCAGAGGTTATAAATCAAACCCCAATTTTTTTATCTAAAATTAGAAGGGTATAACAACATTAATAAACTTGGACAAAAATGAGAAACAATGAAATCCCTTACCTAGAAGAGTGATCAAGAAGGCTTGGTAGAGGCTTGAGAGAGGCTTCTTGGGAGATCGGGGTGCCTTGGGAGGATTCTAGAGAGAGGAGGGAAGAGGTTGGTCGAGCTCCAAATGCTTTTACTGATGAATAAGTGAGAACTTGTGTGAGTATATATAGTCAAATAGAGGGAATATTTTTATTATTTATGTTTTGGACACCACACATTAAACTAATCAAAACCAAAAAACAACCCATTTATTTTCCAATTTTTCCACAATGAGAGTGGATAAAATTATTTTATAAGGAAAATGGATAAACTTCTTAAAATATAATCTTTTCTCATATATAGGTGAGTCACACTCTCAAGGAAATCAATTTAAATCACCCTCTCAAGGAAATCAATTTAAAAAGATAAAATGTTTTATAAGTATTGAAGGGTCCACTAAGGCTTCTTAAATCAAATAAAACAAATCTAAAATCACATCATATTAATGTTAAAACATATATTGGCCGAACATCCTATTTATATTATTTTATTAAATCACTATTTGGTCATTATGTTGTCATAAATAACAATATATAATTAAACGATATTTAATTTTTAACCACAAATTCAATTGTCTTAGAAAATTTTGAAAATTTCATCATAAGATAATTTAGATGACCTTATTCAAAAAATAATATTCATTTTATCTAAATAATTTGAAAAGAATTTGAATTTTTTCTTTTAAAATAAAAACTTACATTTATTGAAAATTCATGGGTTTTGACTAAAACGGCTTTCAAACCATAATAAAAATCCCATTGTTTTAATAAAAATAATACTATCATTTAAAAAGATTAACTTAGTAATAATATTTTATTAAAATATTATTTAATTAAAAAATCAATTAATAAATCAAAATAGATTTTTAAATTTAATATTTACTTAAAATACTATTTCTGCTTTAAAAAATATTTACAAATTAAAATGAATGAAAATTCTTTATTATATACAAAAATAATGCACATAATAATAGTGTTGAGTTATTGTTATATAAATACTTTTAACAACCACATAAGACCGATGGTAAAGGTGTGCGATGGTGAAAAACTATTGGGGTGGCTTGGATAACATCGCTCTGGATTTAATCTCTATCAACTTCCATTTCTCCCATAGGTAGTTCCGTTCGAGCTTAACATGGTGAATATCGGCTTGGGATTGGTCAAGAGTGAAGCCCAATGATGAAACATACTTTCTTTGCTCTAAAAATAGGATTCATATGGGTGAAGACTACCGTATGAGGCTATCAATTCCTTTCTCTATGTAAATTGGATTTTTTAATGACCTATATTTATACTAAGCATGTGATCACTGTACAGTGACTATATTAGAAACTGTCACAATTCAAAACAGTATTTTAAAATCAAAAAACATAAAACCAAGGAAGTTCATATATTTTACATAACAATTTTTCATAATAAAAATTTTTATTAGATGCAAAGGAATTTTAATTAATGAATTTTTGGGTCGTTATAGTGACAATGAAAATATAGAAATTTTGATACTAAGGTATAAATTAGACTAGATGTTTATTCTCTACATTAAAAAAAGAACAAGTGAATTTTAATTGAGAAATAATTGTGGAATAAAATATGAATGTTAAGAATCAGGGATAATAGAGGAACCAACCGTTTTTCATAGTTATTATCTTCCCATTCTTTTCCCCAAAAGGTCAAGAAAAAAATAATGAACATAATTAGATAAAATTCAATGAGATGTTAACGATTTTAAACATAAAAATTTCCTTTATGGAGGCCTTAAAGAAAATTCCATCATATATTAAATTTATCAAAAATGTTTTTGTTTAATAATAAGTACATGTATATAATATATAAGATAAAATTGATTAAGGAATATAGTTATTTCATTTAGAAAAAGTCACCATCAAAACCGAATGACCATAGGAGCATTGATGTTCCTTGTTAAATATGATAAAGTGAGGATAAAAACTATTTATGTGACCTAGTATTCAGTTTTAAATTTATTATTTACTTATTGTTCAAAAAATGAGTATTTTGGGGGTTTAAATATACTCTTATTTGTCAATAATTTTCTGATTGTCCCATCACTCATCTAATTAGAAGGGTGGATGATGTTTTATCCATTTCGAGGAAGATAAAATTACCAACTTATTTTTTTTATAAATATTGTTTGATAAGGTCTTAATTATCATAATAAGACCATTCCTTACTACTAATGTATCTTTGATTGACATATCAAAAGGAGATATAAATTTTTATGTCAGTGGAGTTCAATATGACAGTAGTTTTTTCAAGAAATATATTCTAGAGTAGATCTAAAAATTGATCAATGTGGTTGAATGGATTTTATATTTTAGATTATAAAGGATACACTTGACTCTATTGGAATAATAAATTTCAGTTCTTGAATACTTAAGACTCAACTATATTGAATTTGAATATGATAATAAACATGAAAGAGTATGTTGTCTTAAGAGTATAATTCTATAGATCGAAAAATAAAATAATGATGTGGTCCAATACTAATAATGTTACTTTAATAATAAAACCCCCTCTATTGTACCCAATTTGGATGTAGTTATTTTTATATTTCATCATGAACATTGTGTTCATGATATAATAGTAATCTCACCTGATAATGAATGTTTCAAAGCTATGAATTTTTTTATTAGTTTTTTCCTTTTTGAAGTTTATAAGAAGTTATTCTAACCCATACAGAGTGTCCAAGGATTGATTCTAGATATAATTATATAGTAGAATCATGGGTTTAATCTAGTAGAAATAATTTTTTCAAAATAATAATCATTTGTGACTAATCTTATGGAATATTTAGAAGAGTTTGAGGATTATTATCCTTTTTCCAATAATGGAAAACATTGTAAAAGTGATTCATTCTGAAATAATGAACATGTTATAATAGATCTTGAACTTGTTTCTATGTTTTTGAATGCCACAAGTATGGGAGGAAACTTTGAGAATGAGTTCTGATATCTTTTTTATTTTTATAGGCTTATGTAATCCACTTTTTCATGTTTTTTATATTTTTTCATAGAAAATAAAGCAGTAACAAAAAAATTTCTTATATCTTTTGAGAATTTTATTATGTTTTTCAAGATGATAGTATTGAAAACATTTTTATGTATCCTGATAATGTTATCATAAAAACAATTAAATAAAAAAATTCAATGAATCTCATCCCCTAATTCCCATGGTTATAATTTTATAGAGAAATATTTGATTTATACTAAAAATATAGGATTTCATGTAATGAACCCCATAGTTTAATTAATCAATGTATGTTTTTTCTGTTTTGAATAAAATTCCCTCACCCATATTTTTTTGTGTGAAGACTATTATATTTTCAATATGGAGTACTCCCTATGATCAATTCTTACATGATCTATAAGTTAAATAATGGGTATTTTAATAGATAATGAAAATAGAGCTTGAAGTGTCTTAAGTGAGAGTGATAAATTATCTATGTATAAAAGAACAATTTTAGATATAAAGGGAGTAATTCTATGTTATTTTTAGTTATATTTTAAAAGTTAAATTATAAAATAATATTATATTTTTCATTGAAAGTTGGTTGATGATAAAAATTAGTTTAATATTTAGTTTTAATTAATTCACTGCATGAATCATACTATGGTGGGAAATTGATTAATTTGATATAATTTGAATGTATGATCAATAAGGGATAACAATGATGTTTTTTTATTTCTTAAATATATTCTATTTAAAATTGATTCGAATTTCAATTCAAATATTTTTTTTATTACCATGAAAATTTATTTGGAGTGAAGGTGTGGAAACATTCTAGAAACATTACTAAACATGTTGTTTTTTAGAAATTCCTTGAAAATTAAGGTGTGTGTACAAAAAGTAAATTTATTTATATTCTAATTTACATTTTCTAGTTCTTGAATATGTGGCATATATATAGGTTTAAATTTATTATGACCATGGTATGTGTTTTTGAACTATTTATTTGATAAATCCCTTATATAAAAATTATTTTAAATTATTCTCCCATCTTGAAGTTTAAAATTGTGGATTTTGTTGGATGTTCAGTAGGGGAGAGGGAAATTAATTAATGATAATCTATAATGCACGAAAAACACATAAAACAGCCTAATTATTTTTGAATTTTAATATTTTTAATCATGAATTTACCCATTTAGTTGTCAAGTTGTTTTATCAAAATTAGATATACTTTTCTATTATAGGGGCTTAATTACTTTTATTTATCCATGAATTTAATTGTTTAACACAATTGAATTTATATGTTTAAATACATGTTTTGGTAAAACATTAGGGTATTTTTTATAAAAAAAATTTAATTTAATCTTTATGATTTGTGTTAAACAAATAAATATTGAATTTAAATATACTAAAAACTAACTCTTAGTCTTGGTTAAATTTTTTATTTTAAAACTGTTTGATGAGTTTAATTTTTTTTTCTATTAGTTACTAAAATCAATCATCCATCAATTGTGTCTAATTATTATAATATAATAAACTATAGATTTTTTTTTCACCAAGTAGAAAATGATAAGTTTATAAAAAAATTGAATGAGAAATTATGTTGGTTAAAATTATTTTAAAATTTTCAAATTATATTATCTTTTTCAATAAAAGAACCAATGTTTATACCCGAATAAATTTCTTTTCAAAGAGAAAAAATTATTTTTTTAATTAAAATAGTACATATGAGGAAACACTTTTTAAAATCACATATTGGTTGGTTGTATAATTAATTAATTTTTACAGTGAATTGGATTCCACTAAATATGTAAAATTAATTACACGAGGATAAGAAATGTTTCAGGTATTGGTGAATTTGATGTGGATTTATTTTAATATAGATTTTCCTCATCTATTTCACAAATGTATAAGGTTTTTGATAAAAAAAGATCCTTAATTGTTAATATTTTAAATCCTCATTGTTTTGTGTAAAAATTTTATTTTATGATTATTCATATAAAAATTAGGGGTTTTGGTTCTAAATAGGATAAATTATAATTTTTTTAATTTTCATTCATTTTCAAATCAAATAGTTATTTTGATTTTGGTAGAACATTTATTGAAATAATTTCATAAAGTTGTTTTGAATGGTTTGGTTATTTGGAGAATTATTTCAATATTTTATTAATTTATTATGAATATATTCATATGGAATACATTTTTGTTCTCCTTTTGAATATGAAATTCTATTGTAATTATGATATTAAGATTTATTTTATACTCTAAATTAATTATATAAAAATTGTTGATATTTTTATGTTTGATATTTAATAAATTATGGTTTTTGTAATTTTAGATTCATATTATTTTTTAGATGAATAAAATGTTATGTATTATATTTATTTAAAATATTGAATACATATCATATTTCCTCTATATAAGATGACAAGTAACAATTTTTTAGAGAAAAATTCATAGCTAATTTTTTTGTTAAAAATGAATTAATATTTATGATGTTTTCGCCATTTTAAGTTGATGTATAATATATTCTCCCCCAACGATATCATACATAATATAATAGAGTTTGAAAAATCAACTATTATAGGTAATATTTTATTTAAGATGTAAGGGAATACATAAATTTTTCCATTTTGAATATATTATTTAACATAAACAAGTAAGGCAATTTTCAGAGAGATATGTTTAACATGTGCCATATTTTTTGAAGAAACTGGATGATACGAAATATTTTGGTCAAAAAATAATATAATTTTCAATAGGGTGACCAGAACATAATATTATGACTTTATCAAATAATTATAAATACTAATATGTAATATAAATTTTCCCTAATGAATTTGATATGTAATATTATGGAGAAAACCAATTATTGAAAATATATTATGTAAGATTATATTTCCATTTTTTACCTAATATGTAATATTTCATTTTTTAAAATTCTATGATTAAAGTTTTAATGAATTAAACATAGAATAAATACTTGTGTTTCCCTATCTATTTAGATGAAAACAAATCAAGGGAACCTTAGGGTGATTAAGATAAGAAAATATGAGCTCGAAACTATCTTGGGAGAGCTACTAGGAAGCCAATGAAGGTTCCCAAGTGAGGTTATTGTAGAATAAATCATTCAAGGAAGTGAAACCCAATGCTTAATTCTTTTAGTTGAAGAATGTATGCGGGGGTTGTGACATTATCTATGAGGCTTTGACTGAGTTACATAAGATATGATAATTAACTATGAAGCTCTCTATGATTATAGTACTAGGGAGAATCTAAGAGTCATTGAGTCTAAAAAAATCACTAGGAGATCCTACCAATTAATAAAAGTTTTTAAATATTGATATTTTAATATTACTAGGTTTATTTAATATAGATCATTATAAATGAGATAAAGTTTTTAAAATCCCTTCATAATTTTTCGATAAATAGGAGTTGAGTTCATACTAATTATATTTAACCTTATACATTGTAGGATTATATAAATATGTTTTTATTTATAACCTATGTTCTATAAATAAAGGTTTATTGATCATATTCTATTGTGGTGTTCTTCCACCTTTAGAAATAGGAAGATGACTAGAACACTAGTTCTAATAAATTAATATTGAATATTTCTGGAGATTTGAATATTAAATAATCATCACCAATATCTTTTATATTAGCTTCAAGTGATGGTGGAGTGGGGAGATACGACAACACACTAACATTAGTGATCTATTTTTTTACTCTCCTACCCTAATTAAATTACCCATTATTCCCTTGATATAAGTTATAAAGTAATGTAAGTGTGGTTTTGGGATTTGATAACAACAATAAATATTTTTAATTAGAGACATCTATGAGAGAGGTAGATTGATTATGTATTTCTTATCTCTGTAGGGAGAATGCGTCATATATTTTGAGACATCCATGCATGATTATTCATTGTCTATGGTAAGAGTGGTGTTTATATTGAGATATATACCATTAATTGAGTGAGTTTTCTTGTTGATGGTTAAACCCTTTAGTAGATCTATGATATATAGTTGAAAAATGGAACAAACTTGGTCAGGTCTATCTTTTTTAAAACTATATTTCCCTTTCTTTTATTTCTTGTTTTTTATTTTTATTAATTTTTCATTTTTCCATTATTTTTTTTCAAGTTTTTTTTTAAAAAATATTTTTTTGAGGATTCAGTATGATGATCACATTTCTTCAAAGAGACTCTCAGGATTATATCCATTTTTTTTATCTAGGGAGTTCATAATGGAACTTTTGAGTAGTACCATGACAAATTCTCCTCAAATTACATAAGAATGGGGTGAGATAATAATCATATTTTTTGAAATAAAAAAACCATTAGAAAATTAATAAATGTGATATATAAAGAGATCATTGATTTTGAAATGATATCATAACATATAAGAAACTTTCGGCATTTCATATGAACAGGACATAAGAATTTTGAATACCATAAGATTGTCATATAAGTTATGAAATCACAACATAGTCTGAACATGATATAATCATGGGAACCATACATAGGAATATTTAGATCATTGGAATGTAACATAAAAATGTGATACAAACATAATAATGAAACATCATAAAAATATTTTAAGACTAACTACCATGAAATAATAACATAGTTGGGATAAGCTCCCTATTTATGCTCCAAATATATCAAATAATGAGATGTAAAATTTACCTAATACATTGAAGGTGTGTATAATTTCAGATCCTCAAGTCATATCATAGTATATTCAAAACCATGTGTCTTGTAAATAAATAAAAATGAATCAATTAATCATATAAAAATTAGTACGCATAACATGGATAACTCATAATAAAATATAAAAATTTTTCCTATCAATCTCTTATAACACCATTTGTAATGAATTATAGAGGAATTTTATTGAGGGGGTAAAATCCCTTGAAAACAGGTTGAATATACTTATAATTTTTTGTTGTATATATATATATATTTATAATTGACATAAATAAGAGGTGAGACATCAAAAAAAATTAATCGATTGGAAAATCAATAGATAATTAAAAAAAATTAGAATAGATTATTCCATGACTTCTGAAGTATAAGGACTAATAATGCAGATTAATTGGAAAAATAAATTCCAAGAAATGAAACATTAAAAAAATTATTTGATAATTGGAATAAAAGTATCATATAATAATTTTAAGGGAAATTAAAAAATATATGATTTTTACGACAATAAGAGAGACGTTTTCTAAGAATATCAAATCAATCGAAAAAGGAGAGTAAAAAAACGCACAAATATCACAACAAAATAATACGAATATATAATAATAATCACTAATAAAATAAAAAATATCTTGTATAATGTAACATATATAAAGAGGATGAAACTCAAACTTGAAGAGAGCTAATTTTGAGAGACTCCCCTTACCAATACTTTGAGTTCCTTAAATGAAATAAAACTTTATGTACATGAAATATTTACTTTTTAAAAATCATTAAAATACATTTTTTATATATTAATTATTAAATTTTTATTCATTCATTTCCATTATTTATTATTAATTTTTCTTTTATAATTGATATAGGTCATGGAGATATATTCATTTCTAAAATTCCATTGTTATGTCAGTATCACGGAACCTAAATTAATTATATTTCTATGAGTTTCTTTTCTATAGAATTATAGAGTTAATATCTTAATCGAATATCCATGATATATCCATCATAGAACCATGGGATCTAAATTTCCATGATCAATTAATTGTGATAATTATATTGTGTTTGTGAAATCTATGTTATACACCTCCAAGGTTCTATGAAGATTAATTAATTATAAAATAAATTATTTATAAAATTATCTGAATCTAAATTACATAATTTCATAATATCAAATATAAATAAAAATGCATGTTGATATATTATATGTACTATACTAACTAATCATTGAGATTATGATAGCAATACAAATACATCACTCTCAAATGTGATAAAATATGGCCATGTATAGGACATGCTGAGAGAGGAAAATAAGGAGTTAATATTTTATTTTATTTTTATTTTACAGAAATATTATTAAATTTTATTATTATTATATAATTATTAATTTTGTTATTAATTATTAATAAAATATAATTAAAAAATATATATTTAATAAGTGGGGATACATCTTTGAGTGAAACACTCCTTTACATGGGAATTGTGTAAGCTTTGATGCTTAAGATTATTTATTTATATAGACTAATAGACAAGGGGAAAATGACTAATGAGATGTTATATGGAATATTTATTTTCTAATAAATGTTTTTTAGATGTAATTTCGAAATGTGAGGTATAAACGGTATCCCTCATTTTTAGTACATAACTTTTCATTACAGGGTACGAACAAAAGATCTTATAAAGTTTTGTTTCATGGAAATTTGGAAAATAATACATAAAAACATAAAACATTATTATAATCCACTTTAAATTTTTCTTAATGGGTATATACTAAGTACACTTACTTCATATTTTTACCTGGAAATATACTTCCAAGGAAATGGGGGTGGATAGGGCCCCTTATGGAAACTGTTTATATGTGATCTTGAGGAATATCAACAAGAATGTGCAGAATATCATTATAGAATGAGAAATGGATAATTAGGAATATAATAAGACAAATATAATGATTTCTAACATGGAAATATGTATAAAAACATTATATGATACATTTATAATCATATCACTGAGGTTTGTCACTAAGGTGTCATATATGAAAATTACCAAGGTTATTCACTAGGGTTTGGTAAACCATGTCATCTATAAAGATTAAATTTATTACCCAATGAATTTGAGAACTATAATGGTGAACCATTCATATTTATTAATTAATTTTAGTCACATATATCATTATTAAATATTTTATAAATAACCCATGAAGAATAATAAAACTAGTTTCATATCAAAACCATGGAATTTCAAAAGTGCTTAAAAATGATCATTAGGTCATTTTAAACCTACTTGAAAAGGGAATATGGGTTTAATTTATGTTAATAAAATAAAAAAATAAATAATGTTTTCATTTATTTTATTACCCTTGTAAAAAAAAGAGGCTTTAGTATTCACATGATGAAAATAAAAGTGAATTTATTTAGGAGAAGAGGGAAAGTTTTTGAAGTAAATATAGTAGCACAATAGGTATAAATTTTGTTTTGTAAAATTGTAAAAGAAGAGGTGAAAAGGGTCCCCAATTAATAAAATAATATTGTTATAGTAATGGTATAAAATATAGTGGATAAAAGAACACAGTATTTATAATAGAATACATAACAAATGAAAATGGAACTTGAATGGAAAAGAGAAGTGAAGATTTCGCTTACCATGAACAGTTACTCCTACATATTGAGGAATGTGACCAAGGGGTATTAAGGAAACCTTTTTGGAGGATTTTTTAGAAAAAACTATAATAGCTTCATGGAGGCTTGATTTTGAGTGAATGAAAATGGATAAATGGGTGGGTATTTATTGAAAAAGTGGAGGGTTTGATTAATAATTTCCAAAAATATGCCTTGGAAATCTAGGTTGTGGAAACTGAAAAAATATGGGATTTACGATGGTTTTTTCAAATGTTTTTGAAAATGTGGTACATATTTTTTTTATACAAACAAGAAACTATAATAATTTTATATTACTTCTTTTGGATTGTAAAAGTTAATTTTCCACAAAATAATATTTTCAATTTTTAAATTTCCATTTTAGACTTTGGAAAAGTAACTTATTGGTTTGGAAATTGATTAAAATATATTAAAATACATGAAATTAATAGTATAAAACATTTCTTGTCAGGTATTGTGGATTATTAATTGCGAAATAATTATTACATATTTATGATGTCATTAAAAAAATCAAAACCCTCAAACTATATTTTGTCTATTCACGAAAAAAATATCATATTTTATAAAATTCTAAAAAATTGACCATATTCCCATTTTGATGTTGTTATTTAAAAAATTATGTTTATTTTATCAGAATAATTCAATAAATTTGATAATTTTAATATTTAAATATAAAAATCTATAAAACAACAAGGTGAGAATGCATAGTGAAATTTTGGACACATAAAAATTTTCAATGACATAATAAAATTATTTTATTATTTATATTTAAAAATTTTTTTCTACTATTTCATTTTAATTGATATTATTCATGATAAATTATTTTATTATAAAAAAATTACATCCCTTCAGAAAAGAACAGTTTTTTTCTAAAAATCATTGTATCAAATTCATCATATTTTTTATTAAAAAAACTATTTTTAAAAAGGAATTGATGGACTACAAAATTTATTTATACAAAATAATTAAACATTAAGTAAATAATTCATAGACATGTAACCCCTTATAACAATCACATACGACCTCATGGTAAGGTGTATCAATAATGATCAATTCGTGGGGTGGCTCTGCTAATATAACTCAAGTGGTAATTTCTACTAACATGAACTTCTCCTTTATATGATTTCATTAAAGATTCACTTATTGAAGCTTAGATTAGGCTTGGTCAAGGGAGAAAACGTATGATGCTACCTCCTTATTAAGTATTGATTAATGGGATTTATGTGACATGACTCTATTGGTTGAGGTCATCTCTTATCCTTTCTATATTAATTATCCCTTTTCATTTAAACTTATAAAAACTGGTTATAATGTCAAAATTATTACCAAGAGTATAGTTTCCATTGGTTATATTTACCAACAGTTATATTTGAAAAAAAATCATATAACGGTTGAATCCAGAGTGTCACATTTCCCATTATACTATGTAAAAACCACTGCATTATTAAAGATATATGGGTTTTTGTGTATAACAGACATTTTCATGAAACAAAATATCATTTAAAAGGTCTATATTTCTACATTCATACCCCCTTAAGAAATTAAATCCCCAAAATTTTCAAATCATTCTCTCAGTTGAGAAAAGGTATCATAACTTCTGTCTCATTGTCTCCTTTGGTTCCCACATCATTTCATTATATTTATGGTTCCCACACAACACATTGATGAGTTTGGTAGTCTTGTTGCATATAACCTTGTCTTTATAGTCCAATATCCCTACCGGTTTCTCCTCATAAGAGAGGTTATGTTTTATATGTACCACCTCTAGATTCAGTACGTGAAAGGGATAGGGTATGTACTTCATCAAGAGAGATATATGGAATACATCATGAAGTTGACTTAGATTTGGTAGAAGTTCCAAACGGTAGGACACTACCCCTATTCAATCAAGGATTTCACAGGGGATAATTTACATGGGGTAAATATTCCCTTTCCTCCCAAACCATATGACTATATTCAATGGTGATATTTGAAGGAAAACATTGTCACCAACCTCAAACTCCAAATCCAATCAACGATTATCAACAAAGCTCTTCTTCTGACTCTGATCATCATTAATGTGTTTTTATATGTCATTAATGTTTTTATTCATCTATTTCAGTAGATCGGGACCAAATTCTTCCCATCAAGTAGGAGTTCTACATCACTTCCTAGATAGAGCTTTATAGGGTGTTATTTGAATACTAGAGTGGAAACTGTTATTCTATGAGAACTCAAATAATGAGAGGTGTTGATCCCAATAACAATTAAATTCCATTGATCATGTTCTCAACATGTCCTCAAGGGTATGAATATTCATTTCAGATCGACCATTTTGGGGGTGATAGGTCATACTCATATACAATTCGGTACTCAGAGCATGATCAATCCTTCTCAATTATTTTAATGTGAACATTGTATCATGATTAGAAGAAAATTAAAGTGTTAACCCATGAAACCTCTCCACTTCCTTTACATAGAATATTTCATGTTGGTAAAGATATAAATATTACTTAATAGTGATGAAATGGATAGTCATGGTGAGTCAGTCCACTATAACATGTATTGAATTGTTTCCTTTGTATGTTCTTCCGAGACAAGTGAAAATTTCCATAGTGATATTGTACCACTTCCTTATATGTATAGGTATTTTTAATACCCCTTTAATAATGTTTTTCTTCACCTTCAATTATTGAAACACCAAACACCTTTTAGTGTAGTCAGCAATCCCCCTTTCCATATCATCCCACCAATAATTATCACATATGTCCCTATACATTTTAGTGATTCTATGATGTAATGATAATGTAGATGTATGATATTGATACATATGTTCTTTATTTATTTTCAGAATATATGGAATACATTGCCTATTACAAAATTTTAATACACCTTCTTGATCATTATTGAACATCGGAATCTTCATTTTGTTCATATCCACTATCTTATATTGTAACAAGGGATGTTATCTTTGAGATTACTATATCTTCCTAATTAATGATGATTGAGGATGCACCTAATCATTTTCAGAGTTGAAACACTAAAAATGAAGAATATTTCTAAAATATAGAGTATTGTTAAAACATATATGGTAACCAATCTCTTATTTATTTCTTCGAAACTTTATTCACACTCCTTTGTATAGATGAACTTGTACCCTTTTTGAGTTAACTTGGTTAGTGGATTAGAATGTTGTGAAAAGTTTTTCACAAAGATCCTATAATATCATGATAAACCAAGCAAACTATAAATATTTGTTACTGTTATAGAATGGGGCCACTCCTCCAAAACCTTTTTAATAGTATGCTCAAATGATATTCCTTCATTAGTTACAATGTTCCCCACGAAATAACCTTGTAATAACTGAAATTCACATTTTTTGATGTTTGTAAATAGACTCTACATCATCATAGTTATCAATATAACCCTTCGATTATCCTTATTCTCTACATGAATTTTTGAATATATCATACTTTAATCAATAAAAACTACCATAAATTTATCAAGGTAGTCCCTAAAGATGCTATCCATTGTATCCATTAATATCGTAGGATCATTAGTAAAGTTGAAGGGAATAAAAAACAATCATAATTAATATATAATTATAAGAATGAGAACTTTTTAAAATCTTCTTTATTCATCCTAAATTAATTTTAACTAGATTGGAGATCAATCTTAGAGAATAATTGTTCCCCAAAAATCATGTCAAATAAATAATCATTCCTTTGGATAAGGTACTTTTTCTCCAATGTGGTACCATTATGTTCTATATAATCAATTCATTGCCTCATTGATCCATCCCTCTTCTTTACAGAGATAATAGGTTCTACCTAAGGAGAAACACTTGGTCAAAAAAATACCTTCTCCAAAATATGTTGATGTCATTTCTTTAATTCCTCTAACGCCACATTTTCAATTCTATACAGTGTCATAAATATTATCTTGGATCCAAGTATGAGTTTAATGGAGAACTCTACCACTATTTTTAATAGAGGTATTGGTTACTTTTCTATAAATATATCATTACATTCTTGAATTATGGGGGAATTTTTTATTCTTATACTTTCATTTCTGTCTTCCTCATCTCCACCCATCTCTATAAATAAGGCTAAGGGAGGTTCTAATTGACCAATATTAGGTATTGATATATCTCATTTGAAAATGATTGTAGATTTTCCATTTAAGACTACTAAAATTTCCTTTCATCTGAATTTGATCATAACATTATTTATTGAGTGATTGTCCATCCCCAGTATAATGTCTAATTCTACAATAGAGATGACTACATGATTTTTGATAATATTGTTCTCAGTAAAGTCATTATTAGAGATTCTATACACTTTTTATGGTTGTAAAATCTCTCTAGGAGACATGTCTTATAAATATATTTTTATAATCTTAGGGATTGATTCTATATTATTTTCAAACATGGAGTAAATTAATGAATGTGTAGAACCAAAATCAAATAATGTACCTGCTAGCATTCAGTAAAAAATTAGTGTACATTCAACAACATAATTTTTAGCTTCCACTTAAATAATATTGATATAAAATTACCAAACTCGATCTCATATCCTATGATGATGTTGAGAGTGATTTATGTTCATTACCTTTTGATTTCTAATGTGATGGTAAAACTACCCATGATTTCCAAAGATAAAGCATTGGACTTCTGGATGGGCCTGCACCATCTTTCCTTTATCGTTAATGTTGAGATATTGGGGCCTTACCTCACCAGAAATGTTCCAAGATATATGTCCATTTCATCGACAGGTTTAATGTTCTTTACTTTTGAGAAACCATTTCCTCAAATTATTCTTCCCACATTTGTTGAAAATGGGATTTTTCAATTTCTTTCTTCTTATTTTAGGATAAAAATTCTTCCCTATGTTTGGATCCAAATATATCTTATTTTCATTTGATTTATGGGACCACTGTGTCTCTC
Organism: Viscum album; assembly: GCA_963277665.1. Lineage (NCBI taxonomy): Eukaryota > Viridiplantae > Streptophyta > Magnoliopsida > Santalales > Viscaceae > Viscum > Viscum album. Next base: position 2,022,576,844 of record OY728130.1, read on the forward strand.
TAAACTCAAGTTCAACCTTCATAGTTGTATGCACTATCTCTTTATAGTTTTCATAGTCTCAATTATATATATTCCTCCATTGATGGAATCCTAGTCCACTAAATAATATATAAAAATTTATATTATGATCCATAAAAAAAGCTAGAGGTGTAACGAGAAGTTCTTGTAAATTTCATCTCATATATTCCCACTAATTCATTTTCTTTCTGCTTCAGCTCTTCTAATTCCATCAATATTTTAATTCACATCAAATGTGGGAAATATTTATTGAAAAAAAAAATCCCCCAAAATCTTCCAATTCCATTGCATATATCTTTATTCTTGACTTCGTGTTTTTAATCAATTTACACCACTGATCAGTTTCTCCCTCTAAGAGGTATATATACAAGTTGACTTTATCTTATTCCATACAATGGAGTACATAAAATATTTTTTCTATAGAGAATATCTATTATTTTGTAATCAATGGGTAAGAAGATACACTAAAAGAAGATGTTCATTGATGCATAAAGGAATCAATGGAAAATTAATCCCTTCAAGGTGAATATAGTCCCACACCATGATTCAAGTTATTGTTCAGAACTAAAGTTGGTTGGTTTGTTATTCTAATGAAGTTTTTGATATTTGGTTCCATTAGAGTTTCATCAGTACATGGTCCGTTTTACTCATCATTTATGTGGTTCCCCTTATTTCTTTCAATTTTCTTAAACATTAAAATATTATTGAGAAACATAATTGAATTAAATAACTTATAATTATAATGAAATTTCTGTTCTTAAAACATCATGATTAAATATGTTATTATTATAAACAAATAAATTTCATATAAATACTTTTTAATGGTTCATAAAAATCTTATGATTAACCAAACATATCCCTTATGAGTTTCAAAATAAGAGTAAAAAAACTCTCCTTATCATGAACTAGTTCCAGTTAGATACAAGTTCATAGTGGTGTTTTTGGGTGTTACCCAAAGATATATATATTCCTTCTCCACATCCACTTTTTCATATCCATAAAATGATTTCATTTCTTAGAAACTACTTACATAATATTTCACCAAAATTCATGGATATTTTCCTATATTTAAAAATTTATATAGGGTTTATACTAAGAGTTTATATTCATAATTACCTCAAACAACTAAACATTACTTTGATTCCAATTGAATAATAACTCCTTTTTACTATATAACTTTTCATTATAAGGTACAAACAAAGTATCATTTAAAGATTATATTAATGGAAATTAAGAACATAATACATGAAAACCTAAAAAAATCTTCTAATGCACTTGAATGGATTCTTTATGCTTTTATTCTAATTAAACATATTACATCTCATATGATGTGTAAATACATCAAAATAAATGGTTGAGAATAAGGCCCTGTAAGGGAAACAACTTACATGCGATATTGAGGAATATCAATAAGAACATAAGGAATATCAATATGGAATGAGAAAGGGATAATGAGTCTTATCATTATAAAAATCATTATTCATAAAATGGAAATGTTTTTACAACATTTATATTAGGCATTAATTACCGTATCACAAAGGTTTTTCATAGAGATGTCATAAATGAAAATTACCATGGATATTACCCAAGGTATTGTAATAAATATCAATTGTATATATTAAATTGTTTACTCAATGAATATGAAAATTATCATGGATCACCATTGGATGGATTAATTAATTTTTTCCATATATATCATAATAAATCATTTAATAAATAACTCATGGAGGATAAAAAAATGGGTTTCACATCAAAATCAAGGTGTTTGAAAATTTCTTAAAAAAATTTATCATTTTGTAATTTTCAACCCATGGAAAGGAAATGAGGGTTTCATGTATGTTAATTAATAAATAAAATAAATAAATTTTAAAATAATTTTAGTACACTTTCAAAATAAAGAGTCTTGGTTATTTACAATATAAAAATAAAAGACAATTTCTTTAAGAGAAGAGGGAAATTTTGAGAAGTAAATTCAACACCATAACAGGTATAAAATGTTGTATTAGAAATGTAAAAAATTAGAAGGGAAAAGGGTATAATATTCATAATATTATTTTATTACATTATTGGGATAAAATAAATTATAAAAAATAAATTATTTTTGATATTATAAGACATGCCACACGAATAAGATACTGGAATGGAAAAGAGATATAGATATTTCCCTTATTGAGAAAAGTTACTCCTAGATAATGGGGAATGAAACCATGTGGGATTGATGAGACATTGGAGGGGATTAAATGGGATGAAAAACTACCACATATTATTATATTATATATTTTTATTGAAATTAAATGGATAAATTGGTGGGTATTTATTAAAAAGGTGGTTGATTTGTTTAATAATTTCCAAAGATTGGCCTCAGAAATCAAGGTTGAGGAAAATCTAAAACCATGGGAATTCCCATGGTTTTGGAAATATTAGGAATATTTTATTCTATTTTAACCCACAAGAATCAATAGTCATTTTATATTATTTATTTTGGTATAGAAATGTAATGTTTTCTGAAAAAATATTTTAAATGTTAAAGTTTCAATTTTAGACATTGGAAAGTAACTTATAGTTTTGGAAATTGATTAAATTTAATTAAAATACATTATATTAATAAAATAAAAAATTTAGGTTCTAGACTGTGGTTAATTAATTTTTAAATTATAATTAAATAATAATTAATTCATTAAACATACTGAAAACCTCAAACTATATTTTTAATATTCACAAAAAATAAAGTATTTTTTAAAATTATTATAAATTTACCTTAACGTATTTTTGAAATTATTATTTCAAAAACGATTTTTATTTTATCAGATAAATTGTTTATAAATGATAATTTAAACTTTTAAATGTTGAAATCATTAACATCATATCATATTAAAAGTGTATAATAAAATTTTGCACAATTAAAACATTCCAATGACATAATAAAATTATTTTGTCATTTATATTTAAATAAGAGTGTTTTTATCACACTATTTTACTAAGATATATATTATTCATAATACCATATTTTATTATAAAAAATATACATCTTTTTTGAAAATTTAAATTTGTTTCCAAAAATCAATTAATCAAATTCGCCATATTTTATTTTTAAGGAACAACATTCTTAAAAGGGAATTTATGGAATAAAATTTTTATTTATAAAATAGAATTTCAATTTATGTATATAATGCATAGACACATAACATCTAGTAACCCCCACATACAACCTAAGGGTTAGGTGTACAATAATGATAGATGCATGGGGTGTCTTGGCTAACATCCCTCAAGTGGTAATTTCCACTAATGTGAACTTCTCCCATAAATGATTTCATTCAAGTTTGGCTTGTTGATTCTCATTATGGAATTGGTCATAAGAGAACCCCAATGATGCTATCACTCCCCCAATTTCTGAAAAATGGGATTCATATGATATTTCCCTACTAGTTGAAGTCATTTCTTCCCTATTCTATATTAGTTTTCAATTTTTAATTTTTTAAAGTATCAAAAATAAATATAAAATTTAAATTATTACAAAATCTATAGCTTCCAATGGATATATTTGACCAACAGCCATATAACGGTAAAAAACTTAATGTCACATTTCCTTTTATACACTATAAATTCCACTTAATTATTAAATAGATATGTTTTATGGTGTATAACACACATTTTTAAGAAACAAAATATCATTTAAAAAGTGTATTTAATTATTGTACAAGTGAAGTATGATGGTGGTTTTGAATACAATATTTTATTAACATGGGAAACAAATTTAATATTTATTATTTTCCTCCAGATTATGAATAGTTATGATTATTTTGACATTGAATATAGTTTCCACCCAGTTGAGAAGAACTACTCTTGATGACATCATGTATGTTGTTTTTGAACAATAACATATCTTATAATTCCATATACCATATTTTTCATATTTTGAAATTCACCTATATAATTTCGTATTAATTAAAAATACCAAATCTTCCCATCAATCTAATTTTGATTCTCTAAATCTAAATTTTAGGTTCATTTGAATTGAACTCAAGAATATATAAAATTACATGTCCACGGTGAACAATTTATTTATTTTTTTAATGATTAAACATATAATTCCTTATTTATTGGAGGATTATTATTTATAAATTATATATAACTAATAAATTATTTATAATTTTTATTAAGTATATTTTTTGGTTACATGAGGATGATGTCATAAATATATATTTAATAAATCACATTTTATCTATTTTTTAAGTTAACCCTATGCAAAACTAGTTAATAGAAAATTAATTTCTAATTAATTACACATGGTTTTTGATTATTATTTATAGAATATGGAACAGTTTTTAATTTCCTATATCTTATATTCGAATTAATTTTGACTATATAAAATCCATTTATATATAAATACAAAAAATATATTTTTGAAATTTAAAAGTATATTAGTGTTTTTGAAATTTATTTTATTAATTTTGAATACATTATTTAACTCATTATTCAAATTTAGTGTCACAGAAACCTGTCTTGAAATCATTAAGCCATTTTTACATCAAAATTTCATTATAAACCATGTTGTATACACATACTATATTAACAATTCACTTTAAAATTCCACTTTTTTAGTAAAATGAAAAAAACTCTTGAATAATTTTAACATGATGATTTTATTTTGTTAATCTATTTAATAAAAATAAATTTATAAATGATATTAATCAATTATTTTAATTTAATATAAAAATATCCAGGTTTTATATATAATGATAAAACACATTAACAAAAATAATTATTTCATTTTCAATTTATTTCAGTTAAATGAATACAATAATTTCATTATATAATTTAAATATTTATTTCTGGTATTCTATATTAAATATTATAATTATATAATTTTATTTATTTATTTCTCTATTTATTCCATCAATTACTCTTAAAGATTAATTTTCCATTTCAAAAGTAATATTATATTTATAATTTTCATATTTCTAACAGCTATCGTACACATTAAAATAGTAACATTAACTCTTTCAAAATATATTTTTTAAATCATACACCTTTCATTCACTTAGTTTTCTCTAAAATTTTTTATATCTATTTATTAAAATTTCAATCCTATTTCTTTATTTTCTTTATTTGTTAGTAAAATGTTTATCAAATATATGGTATTTATGGGATCCCTTGGTGCACCATTTATTAATCTTCCATGCATATTATTTACTTGTGATTATTATCCCATTGTACTTGTATTAATTTTATCGAATGAACATGTCTTTTATTTATAGTGTTATACAAGGAGGTGGTAAAATAATGTTGATTCCCTGGTGTGGGGAAGAAATTTATTTATGCTACACTTCTAATGTAAAATTAATATTTTATAAAAAAAATTATATATGACATATTAATTAATTAAGGGGTCAAATAATTTATCATAAAAACTTATGCAATTAAATTTTGGGGAAATCAGAGGTTGGTGAAAATACGATGGTGTTTGTGAAATGGATAGTTAGAGTTTCTCAAAGGGGAGAAGAGGGAATTTTTTTATACATCAAACAATATTAAGTCTAAATTGAAATTTTTGGATATAAAAAATCTCCCAAAAAATTTTGGTTGATGAATTCCACTAAATATCGTGGGAACCATTTTTAGTGGGTGGTGGAAGGAAACTAATAAAACCCCCAATAGTAGTCCACTGGAGTTATAACATGCTATGTAGTGGAATTGTAACACTTTCACTACTATAGAACTCTTGGGGAAAATTAATGAGACATTTATTAAACATATATATCCCATAGTTAAGTGGGGGGAATGGTTATAATTTTCCCCATTTTTTAAATTTTACCCCATTATATATAGGTGTTTTCATCCAACTGAACAAAGGGGTTGTTGAACCCCCTTTCTCGCTATCTTCTACGGTGATCTGGGTGATGTTGGTTTTATGATAAATGATTAGGTTATTCCATATAAAATTTATTCTCCACCATTACCTCTTGGGATTATGTGGAATTTTATTAGGGATTTAGAGAATTATTCTATCATATCATGGTGGAATAACATAAAAAAGAGAAATTTAATGTGGTTGACATTGGATACCAAGAGATAATGGAAGAACCTATTTTCACATAATTTATTTAATGGAAACTAAATGGTTTAGTTTTTCTTAGTTTTCCTTGATTTTCTATGAAATTAAATGAAAAATTGAGGTGAAAAATTTGGTATTTTTCATGAATTAGGGTCAAGATCATGACAAAATTCTTTTGTATCCTATTTCTCATGGTTTTGGAAAAATTACAATACCATATGAATTTTGACATTATTATTAATAATTGAATAAATTGTTGAATTAATGTGGAATTAATTATTTTAATTTTATAAGTTATTTATATGGTCCCTATATCAATTTAGAGTCTTGTGAATGTTGTTATAGCTAGTATAAACTTGGTCAGGGTGGAAGAGTGTAGATATAATGATGTTTAATGTGATACAAGGATGGAGGTGCCTAATACTTCAACTTTTATATTCCATTGCATGAATAAAATGAAATACAAGTGTAGGAAGGAATGTGTGTTTGACTTGGTTAGTATCCAAGGGGGAAAACACGGTTATGTGAGGCTATGATAGAACTATAAGGGATATTAATGTAATTCTGCACTAGTTCCCTTTGATTTTTTAGCTGATCTATGACCCCAGTGGGTGATTATAAAATTTTTTATAGTATGAGGCACCAAAAAGTGAAATTCAACATTAGGTAATGGGTTGAAAACATACTGAGGCATTAAAGTGGTGATTTACAATAGTATTGAGTGTAATTAACTTTCTGTAATAGTTGGGAATGGGTTAAAATGTTGTGAGCTGAGTTTTATGACAATAAGTCAAAGATAGTTTATGAGTTTCAGTGTTTTGGGGGACTACAAAGTATATAATAGTAATTTTTACATAGTAAATGATATTGGAAAATCTTTATGTGAAATAAATTAGTCTGAAGACATGTTTATTACCCTTGGTATGGATCTTATTGAATTTTAAGCTAGTTTTTAAAGGATATTTATTATCTATTTATTCTAACATGAAAATCCCACCAAGACACCACATTGGTCAGCAGTATGTCAATTTTTAACCCCAATATTGCCTCCAATAGGTCAGGAGATGGAGACAAACATTAATATGGTATAACACACATATGAGGGCCTAGACTATGTCACCCTATATTAGATATACATCCCAAATACACAAGATATATCCAAAAACCACCATCAATATATCTATATATTAAATTATATAACAAATTCATGAATGCTACATCAACTATCCCATATAAATATTCATACACATACCCCATTATATTTAAAATACAAGGTAAATGTTACTATGAATTATGGCTTCATAAAATGTTAAACACTGCCTCATTATAAGAAACCAAGGATGATAATTCTAATAACAACTACCACTATCAATAATCACTAAGAATAAACACTTATTTAGCTACACCAAATCCACACTAACAATTTAGTCTTTTAATTATATATCGTCTTCACAAATGAAATATTCATGGAAACTCAGTCCCATATAGGGGTGAATATAAATATACCCAGAAGGATTCCCTAAAAATCAATGGTAAGATGAAAAAAATACATTATATAACTATATAATATATGATAAATAAGTAAGATAGAACCGAGATATTATTTACATGTGGAAATCACTAGGACATAAGGAAGCCTCCACCAATATAGATGACTTCAAAATTTAAAACAAAGTCCCAGAATGGGTTTTACCTTTTATGGGATGAGAGATGTGTAAAATATCATAAGACTCAATAATTTGTATCCAAAAACTCAATTACAAGTCACAAATCAATGAAAATTCATGATATAGGGATAATTCCCCTATCATCATAGCTCAGTGACATAGATTCTTCAAGATGATGGTAAGTCTATAATCTAATAGAAACCATGATATCTAAAAAATTCAACACCACATAACTCTTCACTTTACCTATCATAAAATATAACAGGTAAATTACACCATATTATATAAATGTGTTTCTATCGAGGGCATATCACTCCTTATATTGGATCATGGCTTGGAACATGGGGTGAAACTAACTCCATAAGGGGAGGACTACACCATATAAAATTTTAGAGCACCCAAAATATATCTACTTATCTCCCAAACATACCATATATATCTATCATTAATGGGGGAATCACACTATATAGGGGTCTGTATATAAAATAAGTTAGTATTGAACCCAATGTGAGAGTCATACTTTATCATGTGATATGTTAATTAGTCGAGGTAGTTTCTTAATCCAAAAGTGGAGACCACGTGCCACATAAAAATAGGGGTTACATAATCAAATAAATGAATAGAGGACGCATTAACTAGTTTTAGAGTGTCCCATGGAAGATACTAACCCCACATATACCCCAACGATCTATCATACACCTCCTCATCTCCTCTTCAATTCTATGGAACTCCACTTTCCCAAAACACCTGAAAAAAAACATAGAACAATGATAAAAAATTTATGATATGTTATAAATTTAAAAAAAAATACTCTGAATGAACTATAATAATATTTTATTTTGACACTCAAGTGAGAATATACACAAAAATCCAATAAACACATAGTGCACTATATTTTCCCTTCTACCCACTAAATGTATCCCTCAGAAAAAATTTTGGAATGAATTTCCATCATCTGGTCATGTGGGGTTAAACAACATAGTGTTCCCTTAGGTGGTACACAGTATACACGAATCGTGGGTTTATTAGTGTGCACTTCTGTACCCCTCATGTCATTTGACATAGTAATACACAATATTTACATCAACACTTCACACCATATGAAATTTATGACTCTAGAAAAACTAATATAAACCCTAACTTCATTAATAATTAGTTGGTGTTTAATTAAATACATTAATATAAGATACAATGGATCATATCACCTATGATTGATCTATTTAGTGGTCTTGAAAAACTAGGTACATACATGTCTTCCATATTATATTGGAAATTAAAAATGTACCATGAAAAAATTTCTTACATCCTTAAAAATCAATAAAATATATCTTCTTCATATCATGGGGAATGCAAAGAAAACTAAAGGGGTGGAAATGATGCTTGGTAAAGGTAGTGTACGAACAATATTTCATGAATAAATAAGTCATAAATAATAAAACAAGGATGATAATAAAAACACATTCAATTTAATTAACAACTTGATATCAAAATATTCCCATTGATAATATCAACATAACTATCACATATAACATAATACCTAAATTCTCATTGAATTAAATGCTTAATCATTACAGAAATTACAATGAAAGGCTCATAAAAATACATTATAAATCTTACAATCAGGTCTTCGTGTCAAGAAATCTTATATATTGTCAAGGCCTTGTGTCAAGACATTATAAATGTATGGGCCGACATACCCTGAATAATAAAAATTCTTATTTTTATCCTAAGACCTATTGATGCATCAAAGGGATATCTATAATTTGGACTCACATGTTATTTACATACATCAAATAGATACCTCAAATATTGAATCAACTATATAATACATAATCAATATTCCTTGTAAATAAATAAATATCTATATTAAATCAAGAATATAAAAAATAAATATTTCTTCTGCAAATGAAATAACTTTATTAGTAAAATTCTTTTAGTTTACAGTGTATATGAAAATGATTATACAGTTTTGTCAAAATTGATATGAATAATGATAAAGAACATATCATCATGGAACTGAGATTATTCTTTAAAAAATAAGTATAAATCATAAATATGTAATGGATAAAAGTATAACATCAATTCATCTAAAAAATTTTTTGAAGTAAAGAAAAGTATTTTGATAATTTTAGAGGAAAACAGAATCTAAATATTAAAAATAATATTCCATAAATAATATTTATATTTTCTTTAAAAAACATTATAAATAATTTTCAAAATTATTTTCAACATTATAGAAATTAATTCCTTTTATTTTAATATAAAAAATAAAAATCCTAAGAATAATGGAAAAATTATTTTCATTAAAACCCCATTGAAACATGCATAGGAAGATAAATAGTGAATAATGATCATGAAGGTGGGAAAATATGTTTATTTCATATATGTTAAAAAGAAAATTCCATTAAAACTTTTGTAAAAATTAAAAAAAACAGGGTTGAAATCCTTTGAAATTTTTTCTTTTAATACTTCTCAGATAGAGTAAAAGGTTATAACAAATACATTTAACAATTAGTCACAATTATAAAAAAACATCCATTAAATTGTTTTATGAATATATATATATATATATATATCTGTGTGGGGGGGGGATTATTACTAAACCAAAAAAATCAATAATTTCAATTTTTATTATAAACAATACTTCTATTCTTTCTAGTGTCAAAGAGAGAAAAATTTAGATGAAAACATTTAAAACATATAAATAATGAGATATGTAAAAAATTATATGGGGTTTAAGAAAGAGAGGGAATAAAATTACTATAAAATCTCATCCCTCATAATTATATTGAAAAGGGGTGGAATTTTACTTAGCCTTAAGTGACATCCCTAATATGCCAAAGGCTAGAAAAAAATCCAAGGGCTTTATTTACAATTGGGGGAGGATTTCCACTTTTAAAATAAAAAAAATCCAACCAAACATTCCATATCTAGGTAAAATTATAAATAATACATGATAAAAATAAAAGACAACAAGAATAACATTATTATCATAACTAACTCTAAATGTACCACAATGGAAGAATAAAAAACAACTAAGTACACAATGTAAGACTATAAGAACAAAAAACTCAATGACCACCAAAACTCCAGTTATCCAACTAGCTCCATGGTTAACTCCACAAAACATTCCCGGCATCACTAGGAACCATTGTAGAATTCTTATACATGCCTTTTCCCATTCCCCAATAAACAAAATCTAAAAAGAAACCAAAGTTACAAATAAGTAGTGAGTAATAAAACATAGCAGGCTTTCCCAAAATGGCTTGCGTACTCACACCAATAGGATTAAAAATGTTTACACGTTTATATAAATTAGTTTATATAAAACAATTTCTAAAACAATTTATATAAAAATATAAACATGATGCATAGTAAAATTGTTATCTAAAAACAACACCAGGATCCAAGGAAAGAATCCAAATAATGCTCTAAAACCATTTCACAAATTACATTTTGGCATTATCTATTCCTTTACCCCTTACCACATATCCAACCATGCTTCAACCAAAGACCTCTCTATACTCACGAGTGGTGAGTAATACTTTCACTATGACATCACTTAGTGAACAATTTTAATGGGGGTACATCACACACATATCTATCCCAATGATTTGATGGGGGTACTTCACGCCTATATCCATCCCAATGCACATGAACCCATACCAAACATAGAATTCTTTTTGTCAAACCCATTTCAAGAAAAAAATTATTTAAAACCATTCCATAAAGCCATTTTCATAAACCAAACGAAGAAATTGGTATTAAAATTGTCATTTTAAAATCAAATAACAAAGCATTTAACACAAAAATTCTACAAATTTTCACAAAAACAAAAAACAATCACCAAAGAGGGTCTTTACCAAGATTTGTGCACCAATTTCAAAAAAAATTAAGTAAAACAATAAATTAGATATCAATCCCCCCATGTTATCAGTAAAGGAGATGAGAGTGAATCCACCTACCTTAGAAAACATGGAGAAAATGTAAACAATAAGAAAACATCCCCAAAACAGGTTGAAATTCCAAAAAACCATCCATAGATCTTTTACCGTAAAAATAAACAATACAAATATAATCATAAATGGAATTAAGTACCTTAGATCTATCCACATAAGATTTAGATATAATAAATTGAGATAGTGTGGGGAGAAGATCTACAGAAAACATCGTAATACAACCATAAATGAAGGCTTATGGTAAGAGTCATGCTTCAATGTACCAAAAAACACTTTTATATCACCTCTAATTTGATGGGAAGAAGTTATGCAATATTTTGGGAGGAAAATTATTATATTAGGGTTGATTTGGAGTAAAAATGGATTCATAGGTGAAAATGAGTTAGATCTACAATTTAGGGAAGTAACTCTTAAACTTTTTTTGGTCAATTTCACAGTTAGGAAGCCTGTGTGCTAATTGTTCACCAACTTTTATCTCAAGGGGGTCCCACACGGTTGGACTGTACGGTTAGAAAAACCTTGCACTAACTATTCCAAGTCTCTTTGTCGTACTTTTCATGGTTTCTTTTAGGAATATTCCTGGTTTGGAAATACTGTATGCCTGCCAATGCGCCTTCCCATTAGCTATATCTCATTATAAACAGTTTTCATCAAGTGTTTCACAGTTTCCAAAAACTATGCACCACCAATGTACTCTTATAAAAGGAACAAAATCATTCTAAAAGTCCGCCAAACTCTCCTAAACACCACACATATAATTTAGAAACATAAAAAGTATAAAGTAAGATTTAGTTAAATGAAATCAGGGGTTGCTAAATTCTCCACACCATTGGAATTTCCATCCCCATAAAGTATAAACTATATTTTCTCTAAAAGTGTTTTGGAAACATATCTTTTGTTTTCTTGTCATATTCCCAAGTGTCTTCCAGGATCAGACCGTGTTTCCAAAAAACTCATACTAGAATGATAATTTTTCCACATAAGACATTATCTTTCCTATCTATAGTCTACACTGAGATTTGTACCAATGAATAATATATCACTAGTTTAACATGATCCCATCGAATCACATAGTCATGATAAGGCTAATACATCTTTAACTACGATAAAAGAAATGCATTATTCACTGCAATAAACAATGGTGGTAATACCAACTGATATGCCACCTCACCAACCCATTCCATTATCTAAAAAGGACATATGTACCTATGGTATAACATTACCTTCTTTACAAAAACGAAAATGACCATGTGTTAGAGAGATTCTCAAGAACACATGATCACTCACCCCGAATGAAAACGACCATGGATGATGATCCACATATTCTTTTTGATGAATCTATGTTGTATCCATCAATTTATAAATCAACAAAATTTTATCCATGGTATCTTGGACTATTCGTGGCCCAACTAGTGATGTCTCACCTATTTGTACCCATCAAAGTGAAGAAAAATGAGGACACCCATACAATGCTTCAAAATGATCCGTATGTATAGAGGCCTGAAAATTGTTGTTATTTGAGAGCTCTACCAATGGTATGTTCTCTTTTCATGATGTGAAACATCCATTACACAAGCTCGAAACATGTATTCCAATCTTTGTATCATCCTTATTGGTTTTCCATCCTTAGGAGGACGATAAAACATACTCATAGTCAATATAGTTTCAAGTGATTTTTGTATGGATTATAAGAAACGAGAGATAAACCTCAGATCTCTATCTGCAATGATCGAAACTAGTATTCCATGCCTCTTTACCACTTTTCATGTATAGGTTTTTGATAAGTCCTCTTTCATATGAGATTCATGAATAATGATGAAATTAGACAACTATTTGGGTCGATTCATTATCTCCCAAGTGGAATCAGGATTTAAACCATTATTGGGAGACCTATTACAAAATCCATGGATATCTTCTCCCATTTCCAAAAACGAATATGTAAACATTGTAACATACCTACTAGTCACTAATGCACTGCATTAACTTTTGGGAATTTTAAGCACCTCAAAACAAACCCAAGTATATTTATTTTCATATTTACCCACCAAAACAATGACTTCAATTCCATATAGATATTCTATATTATCGGATACAAAATGTAACACCCCACCCCTTCCCATTGTATTGATAAGGTTATAAAATGATACTCCGCCTTAATAGACATTCCCAATGTGCCAAATGTTGGCAATAAATTCCAAGGGCTTCAAGAAATATTGAGGAATGATTTTTCTCGTGAGATTAAAGTATCCAACCAAATGTTCCTTAATTAAACCCCCTACATGACACATGTTAGGAGTGTTACACAATATAAAAACACTAAAAAGTCCAATATAACCATACCATTATAATCTAGAATCAGAGTACAAAGAGAAAAACTAAACAATAAAACCAAAAGAAGCTATGAAATAACTCCATAAATCCACACCCAACTCCAAAATCCAAGCACCACAAGACCACCCAATCATCATGATACAACACTAAAGAAGTGCCATTTCTTACCTCTACCTGGGTTTCAGAATACAACATCTACAAAATCACCCAAGTGAAAAAGAAGTGGGTGAGTGAAAATACTCAGAAGGTTTTCCCTAAATGACTTCCCTACAAATGTCACTTCAATAAAAACAGTTATAAAAAAAACAATTTATATCTAACCATGAACAAGTAAATATTCGTCACCAAGCCAAACATGCCCTTAGGAAACCATTTTTCCCAATTCAACAAAATACCAAGGTCATCAACCAAACATGTCATTAACCATTACCCAAAACATATTGGAATACCCAAATCATCTTGTGTGGCCACACACATAACAAAACCATATCCACAATCCAAAAACATTAGGTTGGGGTTCATTGAGTGAAAAACATCTCATCTATAACTTGTCCCCTTTTTGTAGTTGTACTTCATGACCACATGATGGAGGTACTACATGACCACATTCCATCCCGTACAACCCTTGCATAACTTCTTAAATATGAAACCATTCTAGTATAAAATTTTCAAACCAAACAATCCCATAATCAAATCAATTATTTCAACACAATACATAACAATTTCAATAAATTTAACATTTATTGAAGGAACTCTTAAAACACATTCATGCCAAATCTCATTTCAATAAAACACTCTTTTATGAAAAACAATTTTCACAAACCATTGTCAAAAAATCCAAAATTCAATGATTTTAAAATTATCATTTTAAAATCCAACATCAAACACATTACACAAAAATAACCCATTTTTTTAAAATCTAGAAACAAAATCAAAAAATGGGTGTCAAAAAAACATCTAACATCACAAACATAATCAATTTCAGGAAACAAACAATAATTTGAAATTAAATCCTTTATTTTCTATCATGATAGAGTTGAGAGAGACGCCACCTACCTTAGAGTTTGGGAAAAATCAACCAACCCACAATTGCATCACAAATCCAGGTGAAATATCAACAAATTTTCCCAAGATATCTTCTCATACCATCAAGAATCCCAAACATCATAATTTTAGGAAAAAGACTCTAGATATATATGAGATAGAAGTAGATTTAGAAAACCATGATAGAGGAAGAACTAGATCAAGATAAAACTACAAAATCATGAAGATTGGTGACGTATTGGATACGAAAAACCTTCAAACAACCAATAAAACCATTCAATTCACTTACATGATGATTGGGGGATGTGACCTAACCCATGAGGAGACGAAATATCATGTGAATATTGTATGGGAGGAGAAAAGGGAGTTTTATGGTAAATCTCAAGCTACCTCAATTTTTTCAAAACCCCATTTTAAAGTCGCACAATGTATTCATTCACAATTCGACTAATCTTATTTTAAACGTGTGACTAGTACTATATTAAGGGGTTCCCTTGCATATTTTGTGCACATGGTATGACAATCCATGCCCTAAAAATGAAAAATCCCACTTCCTCAAGGTTCATGGTTTTCTTGGGCTAGTCGCATGGTTTCGAAAATGTGCACCTTAACCATAAGCCCACCCCTTTGCCTCTGTCTCACTCTGCATGGTTACCTAAGCTTGTTTCTTGGTTTCCACTAACTATTATCAAACTTTTCACCCTTAGGAATGCCTCCAAAACATTCCAAAACCCTTCAAAACTCTCCCATACATTACCCAACCACATTATATACATAAAAAATACATAAAAAGTGTTACATCCCTCAAAATAGGGGTACTACATTCTCCCCAACATTGGACATTACATCCTCAGAAAGTAGTGTACCATCACATTTCCAAAAGTGCTTAGGACATTGCACGATCATATCATTATTCTATTCTGAAGTCTCCTCTGAAATCTGACCATCTCTCCACAAAACCTGAACTAGAACAATGCTTTTCCATGAAATAATTTCTCTTTCCTATCCAAAATCCAGATTGGAATGTTCAGTAAAGAAGAATCTGTCTCTAGATCAATATGATCCCAATGAATCACATGGTCATGATCCAGCTGATACTTTTTCAACTATGACACATGAAACACATTTCCCCCCACTAAACCATGGTGGTAATGTCAATCGATATTCCACCTCTCTAACCTGCTCAAAAATTTCAAAATTTCTAATATACCACTTTGATAACATACACTACTTTCCATCCAAATGATATCCCATCCATTAATATATTATCACGAACACTTATTCCCCCAACATGAATGAAATTGGCTATCCACGATGGACAGTATATGATTTCTTATATCTCTAATCTCTCTCTATTATTTTCCTGAGCAACATAATCTTCTTTGTTCAATCTTGGACAAGGCTTGACCCATACACGGTTGTTTTCCCAATATCTACCAAACATAGTGGAGAACTGGAAGGATTACTATACAATACCTCAAATGGATCCATGTGTATAGGGTCCTCATAACTGTTATTGTAGGAGAACTCCACCAATAGTATTTGATCCTCCCATGATGCACCCAAATCCATGAAGAAAATACCTCAACATGCCATTCAATGTTTGTATCATCCTATGAGATTGTGAATCCTCCCGAGGATGATGTTTTAATCATCATCAATAGAGTTCTTAGGGAATTCTTCAAGGATTTTAAAAGATGTGAAATGAACCTCATATCTCTATCAGATACAATTTAATGTTGTACACCATGTCTCTTTACCACCTCACAGGTAGGTATTTGGGATAGTACCTCCAATGTATAAGGTTTATTAATTTGGATGAAATGACCTAAATTTGTTAGTTGTTCCATTATCAACCTTATGGAATTGTGCTTCATGTCTATTCATGGGAGACTTGTAACAAAATCTATCTCTATCTCCTCCAACATCCACATAGAGATAGGTAAATGCTGCAACATACCTTCTGGTCATTGATGCCCTACCTATAATTTATGTCAAGTCAAGTATCTTGATAAAGAATCGACCAAGTTTCTTTTCATACCCACCAACCAAAACATTGATTTTAATTCCCTATAAATTTAATGAATTCCAATATGGGATGCCCATCTAGAATTATGAAAGGTGATAAGATGTTATTCCTAGAAATCCACTAATACAACCAGCTAATTATGAAAGTACAAAACTGAATTCCCATTCAGTTTTCAACCCAATATGGTCTACCCACCATTGACATTCAACCTCATAGCCATGTACTCTAAATCATACATGTGCTAATTTTTAACCAAACATACCAAATCAGGAACTAGTGTGACTGAAAAAATGGCTAAATCACCCTGATATTCACATTCCAACCACATTTTGGCTATAAATGACATAAACTACCAATAATATAATATTTGTTTCACCACTTGATCATGTGAATTTTTACATAATGCATCTTCCACAGAATTTCCTTTACTTGGAGAGTACATCAAATCAAATTCAAACATATAAAGATACTCCATCAATCTTATTTGATTCAAATTCAATCCTTTTTGTGTGAATATATGCTTCAAGATCTTATAATATTTATACACTATCAATTTCTCACCAAATATATATTTATGCCATGTTTTCAAAACATAAACCACTACTACTAACTCCAAATAATTTTTTGGGTAGTTCTTCTAATGAAACATCAACTACTATAAACCATAAGCAAAAAAATAATCTCCTTTCAAGAGAACACACCCCAACCCTAATCCTGATGCATCACTACACACCATGTTCCCTTTTCCTTCTTATGGGAAAATGAAGATTTGTGTCGATATAAGATGATCATTATGTTCTTAGAAGTATTTTTGAACTCCTTATTCCATTCAAATGGAAAATTATTTCTTTTCAAAGAATTCATCAGTGATTCCAATCATGAGAAGTTAGGGAAAAAGAGTCGATAATACCCATCTAGACTAAGGAAGCTCCATATCTCAAAATTTTTCATTGATAGTTTCCAAGATATATGAGCCTCTATTTTATCTAGATCCACTAAAACACAGTTTTTGGAAATAACATGGCCAAAAAAATATACTTATTGTATCCAAAAGTCACACTTTGATAGTTCAGAATACAATCAATGGTCTCTCATGATTCCCAAAACTACTTCCATGTGTTTCTATTGATCCACCCTTATTCTTAAACACACCATTATATCATCGACAAATACTATAAAGATTGAAAATAGATACTTATGAAATACATAATTCATTAATTCCATGAAGACCATTGGTCCATTCGTAAAACCCTAGTTCATAACTAGATACTAGTAATGGACATATCTACTCTTGAAGGCTATTTTGGTAATATCCTCCTTCTGCACCCACAACTGATGATATCATAATCGCAAGTCAATATTGGGGAACAACTGGGATCCCCTAAACTAATTAATCAACTCATTAATGTATGGGAGTGGGTACTGGTTCTTTATCATAACTTGGTTAAGCTTAAGATAGTGAACACACAACTGAAGAGTTTCATCAACCTTTTTGAAAAATAAAACTTGTGCTTGCTAAGGGGAAATTCTAGGGTAGATGATCCCTTTGTTTTCCAATAACTATAACTCCATATTTAATTAAATCAATTCCTCTAGTTCCATGTGGTAAGACAGAAGTGATATAGGACTAGTCCCCAGAAGGTGATCAATCATAAAAGACACTTCTCTCATGGGTGGTAAACTTGATAATTATTCAGGAGAGACATCTAGAAACAGATCGACCACTTCCAAGAGAATTCTTCTCCCAACCACATTAATCATTTAATTGGATAAGGATTCCAATTAATATGATATCATCCCATCTGATTGTGCAAACAATTTTTTTTCATTCACCCTTCCACTCTTTTCTCCTCTAAAGAGATGCTTGACTCCATCCTCAATCATGAAAGTCATTATTCACTCATAAAAGACAATGTGGTATTAAACATTGTCAACTAATACATATCTATAATTAAATCATACAAATCCATCGCAATCATTGAGAAGTCCCACATTGGCTCAACCCTGTCCACAACTAGACCACATGATTTACATAGGAAGGATCAACACTCATTTTCTTCTAGAGGGGTTTGAAGTTTTAGAATAGAAGGAATCATTTCCACACATAAACCTAGTGAATCAATGAAACAATAAGAAATAAAAGAATGATATGAAAATGTATTATGAAACACATTAATAAAGGTAGAATTCAAAATAATCATACCTCTAATATTGGATGGTCTGGATTGATCAGCCACCACAACCTACTAATCTCTGGACACCATCTTACTATCCTCACTATGCTCTTTATTCCCATTATGAAACTACTCTTACTGAGGATTCACTGTGTTACTATAATCACCAAGGATATTTATACACTTCTATTTTGTGGTGTGATTATAGGCCCATCCCGTCAGGGAAAATGACACATACGACCCCTAGGGAGTTTCAATAACGCCCGACCATAGAGCACTACCATAATAGCTATTGAAATGAGGTATCTACATGAAATTTTGACATGATCAAGGTTGTTTTGTACAATACCAGTTCATGTGAGACAGATATCCACACTAGATTTATAATTCCATGGTATAATTCTTCGAGGAAAGGTTCACTGAACCAGCTGTTATATTTTGATCCACACTCCCACTATGGAGATAAGTGTCCCTCTTTTTCTTTGTCCCCATTTTAGATTTCTCACTATTTCCCATGGGTATGAACATGCATAACATGATCATATCCCCCAATATTCCCTTTTCTGCCACAAATACACTATCACCATTTCTGTATAATCACCTTTACATAGCACCGCTATTTTTGAATGGATTTATTACCTCAATCCAAATTCAAATATGAGTTCATTCAAGGATTCACTAGCTACAGTCTCAGGTTCAAACAATACAAAATTCATGAATATATCTACATAATCTGTTACTGACATGTTATCTTTCTTCAAGCTCAAGAAATCTACTGTTCACTGAATCTTGAATGTGTGAGGGTAAAATTGTTTGTTAAAAAATTCCTCAAAACCCACCCATGTTATAACTTGGTCTACTCGAGCCAAGACTACCAACTCTCACCACTTAAGTACAAGGTCACACAACATATACTTTTCCAACTTCAATTTTAACTCCTATACTGTGCCTAGGAAAAAGAATAATCGATTCATCCTATTTAACCACTCTTTCCCCCTTTCTGGTTCCAAATCACCCTAAAAAATGACTGGATTATACATTTGAAACTGAACTATTTGATCCACATACATTGGATCATCCCCACTATTCCAAAATCCAGAGCTTTAAAATCTTATACTATGTTATGTACTAGCTACTGGTTCACTTGGGGCTGGTGTGCAACCATATTTTTTGCAGCATCCTCCGGTTGGTCTCTACGACGTCCACCCAGTGTCATTTTTATCAACATAAGAATCACATTTAGTCTCACTCCCTAGAAACTGATGGTTTATAAATTAGAATTCCATTACTTTGAAACTATCACAACCATTCCTTCCAAAAAATTTTTTTTCATGTTCTGCCATTTTTGAAAAATCCACTAGGTTTTGAAAATCAATCCATTTTCAAAATATTCAAACTATTATCCTTTCAAAACATATCTTTTGAAAAAAAATTATATATTTTTTAAAAAATAAACATATTCATACCACATCATAAATCATGATTCCCAATGAAACATGTAATCCTTGAAGGAAGTAATTGCAACTATGCATGTCTTTCTCATCTCATTTTTTACACCCATGAAAATCAGATCATGATCTTATAAGTGTCTCTAAAACACTTAGGTACTCAACTACCAAGTTACATGAAGTTTATCATAAATGATTAGTTATGTACTTTTATTCTATACATTTCATGATTTGACAATACTACTCCTTGCTACCATCCCAACTCTTGTAATACACCAAGAATGAGTACCAAGTTCAATACCGACAATAAATTCTAAATGACTGAATAAAAATTATTTCACTTGAAAATCAAGGACTGAACATACTGATACCACTTGTAACATGTTTTCCCTTATTTTTGGCTTGTTATCAGCCACCAAAGGCCTCTTTAATTCCACAGGGAATGAGTAAAATTAAAAATATATATTTGTCCCAAAATTTACTACCTATTAGGGAATAGTATAGTAGAAGTCCGGGGTCGATCCCATGTAGAGGGTGTTGTTCTTGTGGTGAAAACAAATGCGGTCATGATTCCTTCATATGATTCCTTAATAGATTGAATAAATTTTGGGAGGTGTCTAACTAATTTTGGGTTTGACTTCAAGTGATTAAAGAGAGGCTGGGATCAAGTCCACGTATCTAGAGAAAGGTGATCCTAGTTCTAATCTTGGCAAGGTCCTAAGTGCTTAGTCTGTGAAGCAAGCGATAGTCACTCATCAACCTTGGTCAATTCTTCTAGTTCTACCTAAGATGTATCTATTCTACATCTTGGAGGATAACTACAGTCCTAGATTCATTATATTCAGATTCTATGGTAGAAAGTTCCCTAAGCTAATAGTCATAGTCATGGTTTACCTCAATTAGGACAGGGTTGTTTTCTTGACTATCTAATGGTCGGGACATAGTCACAAAAATGGGGTTTGACCATTGTTTTATATCCTGATTACTAATTAATTTTGGATTTCCATGTTTTGAACTAGAGATCCAATTAAGCATTTAGATATATTGAACTTTGATCCCTACCCCGATGCATTTAACTAATCATGGTGGTAATTAAAGCAATAAAAGGGGTGAAGGAAATAATAACTATGATAATAGAATTTAATAAATATGAGACAAATCATGGAAGAATACTTTAAAAAAACCATTCTTGAACGAAATGAAAAAAAATGAAGCAATGCGGGAATTGATGGTGTTGAAGAAAAATGAATCCACAACTCTTTAAATGAAAATGTCAGGAAATTGCCAAGAACTAAAGTGTTTAAAGAAGGAAAAGGGAATGGAATTATAAAGGGATTCAAAAATGGAGACAGGGCTGATTTAGGCATGTTCTAATGTGCTGCTGAGATGCTCCTTATATAGGGGGAAAATGGTCACAATGTGTACTTAATCATCACATCATGAACCCTTAATCCACGTTATTTCAACCAGGATCTCTAGTGTGGCATGAGAATCATATGGGAAATAATTATGTTTAACCATAGTCATGTTGTGTACAAGTTATTCATGACTTATACCCCATGTCCAGATGGATTTTTTCATTAAATCCTCATAGTTTCTTAGCATCCGGTTTGACTGGTGTCATGACCTGTAGGAGGGACTCACGACATGAACTGAACAATTCCTCAGTCATCATGGATGGTCATGACTTAGGCTTCATAGCTTGATGCATGATGTGATATTCAAACACACAAACTAAACATGGACATCGAGATATGTACATGGCCATTTTTACACCTATTCTTCCTTTCATACTTGGATCCTTGTGAACCTATGTTTCCTAAAAAATTGGTTATCTACCACGTGCACTATCTAATCTGTGAATAAAAAACAATAGAGAAGTGATATCAAAATTAATATAACATTTATTCCTATCAAATCCCCCAACACATGAATCATATGTTGTCCTCAATTAAATTATCACAATAATGATTTCAAAAAGGAAAATCTATTTGTATTGTAAGAAATGTACGTTATGTATATGAAATTAAATTAGGTGTAAGAAGAAAAGTAGTCAAGTTCTAGTTTTTATACTTCCTAGTAAATTATTCATGCCTCATAGTTCTGATTTGTAAAAAAAATTATGTTCTTTTAATCACAATCATTTAACTGTTCCTTAATCGATATGCACAATTTCAATTTACCTCACCATTATTTTCTCTCATCACTTAGGGTAAAATCTAATTAAAGTAAGATCAAACCTTGATTCTATGTTATTAACCATCGGCTTTCACTAGTTTAATCATCTAGACTCTGTAAATAAATGTATAAGAATAATTTTGAAGACTTTTAAAAAAAAGTTTCTGATTACTCAAAGGCTCTAGGTAGGTAGGTAAAATTTGAAAATGGGTCTCAAAAGGTGGTTAAGATGTAAATTACACTGTAGATCCAACAAGATATGTGTGAAAAAATTCATCAATCTGGTGAGTTAGGTCCATACTATATTAGCATATGTTGGATCCATATGTATCACAAGTAAGAAGATAATTAAATTATTCTATTCCATTCCTTTTCCTTTTGAAATTTTATTTTTTAATGGTATGCCTAGGATAGATCTCACATCCATCACCTAACAACATATGATCCTTCGAGGGATTCATCAATCTGAAAAATGGTGATTTGTACACTCTTAGTACACAACCTATACAAATTTTTTTCATTACATTTAAATTTGAAAAAGGAACAAATAAGAATGAGATATTACAAAAAGACATATGGATCACAACCTACTAGTCAGGTGAGAGCATCATACATCTCTGAACGTGAAAGCTTCCCATGTTTTCTAAATTTCTTCCCCACACATGTTCAAGAACAATATTCAAGATTTGTACAAAGAGCGGGGTTGGAAGGGAAATAGGCTTGAATTAGATTTTCATGTAACATGTCATTCATGGAAACTATTGGATAAATAAAGGATAGTTGTCAGGTGGGTATCATGTAAAATGGCTATCAAGGGATGCCTAAATCATTTTAAAATTTCACTTGTTCAGTCATCTTTTTCATAAGATCTCATGAAAAATTCTGGTAGGCTCCGATGTCCCAGGTAACTCTCAAGAAATATTCTCTAGAAAAAAAATGAGATTTAAGGATTAGAATCTTCCCAAGTAATGAGAATAAAATAAAAACTAGAAATTACAAAGGGAATAAATCCTAAGTAGTGACTTTATTAATCATAATTTTCAATATTTTAAATTTTAATTAAACTTCTAAACTCATAAATTAATATAAATTTTTATGTTAGGGTGAAACATGGATTTTAACATTTTTCATTTTAACATTATCTTTATTTTACATGGGAATAATGGTTTTAAAATTTTCCGAATTCTTATCAAATTGAAAAATGTATCCTAGAATAGTGAAAAAAAGTCAAGTGTATCTCTATAAAAATATGAGAAATACCCTCCCCACACACAAACTTAATATGAGACAGTGTCCCCACTATCTATGAAATAATGGGTGGTAGTGGTGTGTCATTTAATTTTTGTAATTGAATTGACATGGAATTGTTTAATGAATTAAAAATTTGGAAATAGGGAGCACCATGAGATGATGTGGTATGCCATGAGCGTGCCTGAACATTCGTAAAATTTATGTTTTATGCACCTAAAAAATATGTTAGTAGAAAACAAATCATAAACTATAGATCAAATGTTAATCCATAGTTTTAAAAATTTGAATTGTTGAAAAACAGACATGTGAATGAATAAGGAATAATGGTAACTATTTTGTTTATTGAATGAATGTTTGTACAAAGTACTACAATGCAAAAATGGAAAATCCAACACTCAAACAAAACTAAAAAACTATTGTGGGTTGCCTCCCATAAAGAGCTAACTTTGAAGTCATCAGCTAGATGGGTTGACTAGAAATTCAATGATTGGGCCCCCTAACTTAGTTTTTTCTTTTGTGCATGCATCTATTGGTCTCCATGTCCTTTAGTTCGTGTGGTCACTTAAATAGTTTCACAACTTTAGGTGCAGCTTAACTAAATATTAAATTCAGTAAAAATGGAATCATTGGTGGGGGTGGTTGTTGCTGCTAGTTGATTTACAATGATAAAACTTATAGTTGATTAGTGATGTCAGCGACCCATTGGGTTACTCATTTAAAAATAACAGATGGAGGAAAGTTCCCATCGATAACATCAAACTACTCAAAGGAGCTAGAAATTTCTATGGAAAAAGAAAAAAAGAATTTAAAATCAAAACACATGAAGAAGTGAAAGAAGTCCAAAAACTGTATATAAACATCCATGTAGAGAACAAGAAATGAGTAAATTCCCACCCCTACAAAAAGTGTCCCAAATCCCATTTTATTTTGAAAAACAATAAATCAGAACTCCCGATCAAAAATATTCTCCATTGTAAGACCATCATCAGAGGAGGAAAGGATCTGAGCCACCACATTGCCATTTGTAGAAGCAGAAGTAGTGGTGGTGGTAGGTGGGGATAAAGCTGATGGTTGAGTGGGGGAGGTGGTATGATGGGATGGGGTGGGTGGTGGTGAATCCTTGACATGTACAGTGGCCTTGTGTATGGTTGTTGGATCAATGAACGGGATGTCAGGAGTGGGCTGAGTGGCTGATCTCTTTCCCTTCCAGGCCTACTCCGCAAGAAAATCTTGCTGAGTAGCAGGATTTGTGACATTGGGAGGTAGGTTAGAGGGCATAGATGGAAAGGAAGGAAGGGTGGATGAGGGAGGGCCAGCGGTAGTTGTTGGTGGAGGGGTGGATGAGGAAGGACCAATGAAGGGAAGGTGGAGGTGGATAGATAGCTGGAGATGGTTCACTAGGATGCACTGGAGAAGTACCAACATGTCAGAAGGAGTGGTATGGGTGGATGGGGTAGAAGTTAGGGCTACCAGTGGCTGGGTGGAAGGTCTTGCTACTGTTGCTGGTGGCTGCTCTTACAGATCAGCCTACTGAGGTGCATCTGGCTGGGGTACAGGCTCTTGGACTCTAGGTTCCCAAAAATAAATTTCTCCATCCTTACCTAGCATCCTTATCTTATGCAGGAGCACAATATCAATCAGCTCAACCAGGCCAAAAGTTATGAGATGCTGTGAAGTGTCTAAAACATGGTGTTATCTAGCCAACCAAGTGATGGCTGATTTTCCCATAAGCGTTCCCTACCTCCTTTATGCTAGTAATATGTATTAAGAGGTGAACTTGTTAGCCAGGTTGATGGGAGGTCTAACCATGGAAGTTGTAAAAATAAGTACATCAATCAAGCTGGCACTACAATCACAACCACAAAAACAGTTTTTCCCAGCGCCCCCCCTTTATCAATGCTTGTTTAGTAGCGCTGATGAAGGGACCCCCTTTATCAACGCTTATTTAGTACTGCTGATAAAGGGTTGAATTAATAAAAATCACTTTTAAAACATTATTAATATATTAATATATAAATATAGTTATATTGATATAAATATAATATATAATTTTTAAATATATTTTAGATAAGTATAAATGTACATTTACTCTTAATATACTAAATATATAAGATATTTAGTGAAAATGTCTTTCTAAAAAATTTAAAAAAATATTTTTAATTAATAATTTACTAATTATTATGGAGTAATAGTCATTTAATAACACTTTGAAGACTAAAAAAATTAAAAAAATTAAAAAAAAAGATCCAAAATATGTTGAAAATGCAACTCAAACTTCAAACAGCCATAACTTTTGATCCGGGTGTCCGTTTGAGCTCTACCACAGATCAAATCAAAGCCTGCGACGATATCTACTTCTCAATGATTGGGGAACCATGTTCAAGGGTTTTTCAAGGCCAAAAGTGGCCCAGAAGGCCTCCAAAAATGAGTTTTTAGTCGGGGTACCCCAATTTTTTAACATTTTGTGGATTTTCAGCCTCGTTTAAGTGGGTATTATTGACTTTTTTGATGGTGACTGAATTTATTCCAAGGTATTACATTCATATTGATATTATTTCTTTGAAATTTGACCATTTTTTATAATTCACTTCTATTTATAATAAAAAATATAACAATATATACATATTTTTTGTGTATTCACACATGAAAATTAATTATAGATATAAATAATAGAATATATTTACATATAAAATATATTAGCTTTATCTAAATAATAACTAATATCCATTTTATTTAAAATAAAAATATATTAATAGTTATATACCTATATATTAATCTAACTATATATATATATATTAATCTAGATATATATATATTAATATAACTACATATATATTAATATTACTATATATATATTAATATAAATATATATTACTATACGAATAAATATAACTATATAAATATATATTAATATAAATATATGTATATTAATATAACTATATATATATTAATATAACTATATATATATATATTAATATAACTATATATATATTAATATAAATATATATATATTAATATAAATATATATTACTATACGAATAAATATAACTATATATATATATATATATAATTATAGATATCATTAAATAGTAAAGAAATCAAAATAGAGTAGTGGTAAGGGCTTAGACACGCAGGGGGGAGGTCTCGAGTTCGAAACCTGCTAGAGGCAGAGGCGCGCACATGGGGGTGGATGTGGGGGGATAGCGCTGATAAAGGGTGGAGAGAGTGCGTGCAGGGAACTAGAGGGGGTGGAAAGTGCAATTAAAAGTGGGGCTCAAGCACTATAAAAGCCCCCCTGATTGGCAAATTTTTTTTTAATTTTTTGTAATTTTTTGTAATTTTTTTAATTTTTTAACATTTTTCAGCTCTTTTATAAAAGCACCAATAATAGGGTCCTTTATCAGTGCTAAAACGAAAGCGCTGATAAAGGAAGCGCGGATATAGGACCCCTTTAACAGTGCTAAAACAAGCGCTGATAAAGGGGTACTTTTGTCACACCTTTCTTTAGCGCTGATAAAGGGGTCCTATATTAGTGCTTTTTAGCACTGATAAAAGGGACCACCCTTTATCTTTTCCATCTTTAACAGAACTTTTCTAGCACTGTTAAAGGCCATTTTTAGCACTGATAAAGGGCGTATTTGTAGTAGTGCATGGGTTTCTCCTCGTTCAATTCGCCTATATGCCATGTCCTGGTGCAGTATACAAAGAGAAGGAGTCTTCATCTTGGTGGACTTCAATAGCATGGGGACATGGTAGGACCACAAGATAAGAGTGAATAGATTCGAAAGGCTCAGTTCAACATATTGATAGTTCCTCATCTGCTCGGTAGGATATATGTCTGAGATAATGTACTCCTTGGTGTAGATACCGAGTTTTACACCAAACGTGGCCATGGTGAGTAGGTTTTCTCTACCTCCTATCTTGAAGTGATAGGCATCCACCGATGATTCAAAGTTGTCTACGATGTCTAATAACAACTCCTTGTACTTCTCTTCCTAGATATAAATGATGTTGTCTATGAGCAGTGTCTTCATTAAGCGTAGGACATCATCTGTAATGTTCAAATTTGAAAGCACACCTATATCTAGAGTCTTGTTGGTCCTCATGGGTTTTTCCTAGATATGAATGATATAAATACTGTGTTATGGGTTGGTAATTTATAGCACTGGGTGAAAAAGAATATTATCATCTGTAAATGGGGAGGAGCTCGTGTCCTACGATATAGAGCGATCATATAGGCACTTAGTAAATGATGTTGTCTAGCGAAGGCCTAATATATGGATTCATAGGTGGAACTCAATGATGATGGTGAAGGTTTAAGCTATGGCCTCTTGGTTCATTCCATGGAGAGGAAGAGGTAGGAGGTTGTGCACTGGCCGAAGGGTGGGGGGTTTTGTTGAAGAGGACCCGAAGAAGGGAAGAAGAGGTTCGCCTCATAAGAAGAGGAGGGGAAGGGTCACACATGGGAGGGGAGCAGTTTCAGAGGAGGATTTCGGGTTTGAAAATGGGGGGGGGGGGGGTCACTGGTTTTGGCCCTTTAGTTTATTTTAATAATAGACTCGATCAATGTCCTAAGGTGTACCTTACGGTCACGTCATGAACATTGAGAAAAACTTGGTTTCAGAGTAACAAAGGGTCACGTCGTGACCTATGGGTTCACGACATGTACTTAAATGGTTTCCTATGGTTTTGAGTCCTTTATTTCTCTACCTCTTTATTCAAATGAAAAAAAATATTATTAAAAAAGAATATTCCTATCGTAACTTATCTAATTTCTACCCTGTGTTGCCTCCCAGTTATCGCTTCATTTATAGTCAGGATCTAGACTCACTTAAGGTTCATTGGATGTTATAGTTCTTGTGGAATGGTTCATGAAACATCTTCAATCCATGATCATTTATTTTTTATGCTCATATGTATATGTTTAACTCAGAGTGGAAAATAATGAGAAAGGAGGAGGATTCCCCCATAAATGGTTTTTTAAGGTACTAGGATGAATGATGGATGATGGCACAACCTCTCTAGTAAGTGGTAAAATAAAGTTGACTTCCATAAAGTCACATAATCCTTTTCTTGTAATAGATTCCTCACATTATTTCTTCTTATCCATGGAATATTCCTCATTCTAGGTAAGAGATATGATGTTACGATCCTTGTTTTCATCTGAGGGTTGCAGATCTTGAATTAGGTTGAACACAACTAGTTCTTCTCCTACTCAAAATATGAGACTTCCTTGGTTCACATTGATTAGTTCCTTTAAAATAGCTAGGAATGGTATTCCAAGTATAATAGGAACATCAACATCTTCTTCCATGTCTATCACCAAGAAATCAGCAGGGAAATGAACTTGCCAAATTTTTCCAGTATGTCTTCTAGAATGTCTCAGAGGTACTTGATCGAGCGATCAGTTAATTTCCAATCCAACATTGTTAAGTTGATCTCTTCGTTTCCAAGCTTTTGAAAAGTACTCATTGTCATGAAGATAATGCTTTCTCCAAGAACACGGAGTGCTCTACTAACTTTTCATGTCCCTGTCTCACAGTGTATTGAGATGCTTCCAGGGTCTCTCATCTTCGAGGGAATTTTCTACTGTACAATAGCAGAGCATTCTTCATTTTGGGAGATGACTTAGAGGTATTATATTTTTATTTTACTTGATAATAGGTCTTTTTGAAACTTGTAATAAATGGGAATATGGGAAAAAGCTTTGAAAAAAGTGATGTGGATATGTAATTGCTTGAACATGTCCATGATGTTCTTATATTGTGTCTCCTGCTTAAGTTTTCTTGCTCTCTCTGGATATGGAATAGGTGGATAATATGGAGGTGGGGAAACATACAAATGATCCTTCTATTTTCTCAGGTATATGTTCCTTCTCAGCTAGTACTTATTTATGATGTAAGGTGTGATTGACTTTTTTATCAGGTACTGGTTATTTTATCAGCTCTTATTCGTGTGGCCTTACTTCATTGTGTTATTGGAAGTCCAGAAACATCCTACTCTTTAGCACTATTACCTTAGATTCCTCTTGTGGGTATGCATTAGTGTTACTAGGTAGAGTCCTAGGTTATCTCTCATATAAGGTTTTTGATATTTTACCCATTTCACTTCATGGTTCCTTAAAGATACTCTATGGTTTTGCATATCTGTCTCATGGGTCATCATTTTTTTATCATACATTTGCACAAATAATTCCAGGAGGGTTTCCAGACTGCATTGCATAGGTGATTACTGAGGTATTGGATGAGGTGGAATAAATTGTTGCGCTATTTGAGGGAATGGTTGTTTTTGATCCCGTGGTCTTGGTACATGGTTCATAGGATGGTATCCTAGTGGTCCTTGAGTTATTAATTAGTTTTTTCCTCCTATCGGTTGAAAATAACTATGATTTCTTAGAGGTTGTTACTGATCAGGCCTCTGGTGATAATATTGCTGCTGATGAAATGGATAGTTTGATTGATTGTAATTTATGTAATTACAATCTTATGGTGGTTCTTCATGTCCATCTTTGCAGTCTTGATATAGATGTGGGCCACCACACATCTCCCATGATTGTAATTTTATGACAGGAGTAGGATGGGGTTGAATACTTGGTATCTGAAATGCTTCTATCTTTTTAGTGATCACATCCACTGGTGCTCCTAGCCTTTTGGTCTCATAAATTTGGTGGATTCTATTCCATGGTGGTCCATTATCACTCTTCCGAAGACTAGCATAGTGAGAGACTTCATTAAGAATGACTCTTCCAGCTTCAAGAGTATTGATAATGATACCTCCATCAGAGGTTGTAACAACAACATTCCGTACAGCTCGTTGGTGTCCTTGATAGAAAGTTTGGAGTTGTATCCACATATCATGTCCACGATATTGACACTTCTTCATTTATTCTTTAATGTGGTCTCATGCTCCCTAAGTAGAATCTTCATCAATTTGGTTTAAATTTTGAATGTCCATCCACAGTTTCCACGACTGGATGGGTGGGTTGTACTTGTCTTGAAATTTCTTTTCTAGTTCTTCCCAAGTCATAATTGACTTAGGATCTTGACTTTTTAGCGAGTTCTTGGCTTTTTATTGTAAGGAGAATGGGAATATGTGAATTATTATTGCATCAGATGAAACTCCATGGTTTCTAAAGGTATCACAGACTTCCAGGAAGATGGAAATATGTTCATGAGGATCTTCACTCTAAAGTCAGCTAAATTACCCCATGTTATGGATCTTATGAATGAGTCCAGGTTTTATCTCAAATGTTTGGGCATGGAAATGGGAATGAAAAATACTATGATTCATGCCATGTATTGATGGAAATATATTTTTCATGATTTTTTTCTACTGGTTCAATATTGGGTGATCTCCCGGAATGACTTGATGGTTGGGGATTGGTGAGTTTGGACTCACAGGGTGGAATTACTCAGCCATTGCTGACTGGTGAAGAGAATAGATGTGCCTTTAGATATTGGGATCAAATGTTTAAAGAGATTGTTCTTCATGAATCCTTGAAAGGGTCAACATACCTGGGTACATAAATGGGGTGAATGAAAAAAAATTAAAAGACGCAAGGGAAACTAGTAACAAAGGAAAATGGGTGAGGGAAATGTAATCGTAGATCTAGACTATAGTCCTATTCACAAGGAAAAATCATTTCCTCCCAGAAATTGGTGCCAAAATTTGACCAGATTCCCAAAGGCGTCGTTAATTATTCAGGGCATGAGTCCAATTAGAAATTTATATATGTCCCAAACTTAACTGACTACAAGGGCATAGTACAGTAGAATTCCAGGGGTGATCCCATGAGGAAGATGATTTTCTTCTGGGTAAAAGAAATCAGGTCTTGAATCCTTTTTAGGTTCCCTCACTATCTTGACTAATGTTTAGGCGGTGTCTAACTAATTTTGTCTTTGACATCAAGTGACTAAAGAGGGGCCAGGATCTTGTCCCAGTATCTAGATACATGTGATCTTAGTTCTAATCATAGTAAGGTCCTATGATCTTAGTCTGTGAAGCAAGCGATAGTCGCTAGTCAACCTTGGTCTAGTATTCTAGTT
Source organism: Viscum album (assembly GCA_963277665.1). Classification (NCBI taxonomy): domain Eukaryota; kingdom Viridiplantae; phylum Streptophyta; class Magnoliopsida; order Santalales; family Viscaceae; genus Viscum; species Viscum album. The sequence continues at coordinate 2,022,609,043 of OY728130.1, forward strand.
CTACCTAGGATATAACTATTCGATGGTTAAGAGGCTAGCTACATTCCAAGATTCATTACGTTCAACTTCTATTGCAGAATGTTCCGTAAGATAATATTTATAGTCATAGTTTACTTCAATTTGGATAGGGTAGTTTTCCTGACTGTCCGGTGGTCACAGTACAGACTCAAAAATGGTATTTGACTATTGGTTTATATCATAATTTCTATTCCATTTATTTCTTCATGAAAATAACTAGAGATTAAATTAATCATGTACATATGTTGAAAATTGATCCCTACCTCCTATGTGATTAGCTACTCATAGTGGTAATTAAAGAAATAAAAGTGGCGAAGTAAATCATAACTATGCTAATGTAATTGAATAAATATTTGAATAATCCTGTATGAAAACATTAAATAAAACCATACTTGAAAGGAATGAAATGGAAATCAAGCAATGCAAGAATTAAAGCCATTGAAGAAAAATGAACCCACAACTCTTTGATTAAAAATGTAATGAAATTAAAAATAACTAAAGTGTTTTAAGAAGGAAAATAGAAGGGAATTCTAAAGGGTTTTTAAAATGGTAGAGAGATATTATCCCAGCATGTTTCAATGTTCTACCGAGCTTCGTTTTATATAGGAAGAAATGGTAACGACGTGTACCTAATCGTCACATCGTGAACCATTAATCTTCATTATTTTGACCAGGATCTCCAGCGTGGAATGCGGGTCTTCCATGGAATAATGAATTTTGACGATGGTCACGTCAAGTACAGGTGGTTCATGTAACGTCCCAGTATAGCCCATAATCATGATATTGTCCGCTTTGGGCCTAGCACACACAATTTATTTTTCCCTGGGCTCTTCTCATCAGGAAACCCCCAAGAAAATTCCCCATGATGGGAGAGTTATCCACACCACCTTATAAAGGGGTGTTTAATGCTCCTCCTCCTTCAGTGGGGGATTTCCATAACCCACCCCCCCCCCCCTAGAAGGGCTTAGTGTCCTTTCTGGAACATCAAATGGACACTTGCTCTCTTACCATTTGTAACGGACCAATCCAGTCCATAATCATGATGTTGTCTGCTTTGGGCCTAGCCCGTACAGTTTTGTTTTCCCTGGGATCTTCCCATAAGGAAACCCCCAGGAAAAGGCCTCATGATGGGAGAGGTACCCACACCACCTTATAAAGGGGTGCCTCATGCTCCTCCTCCTTAGATGTGGGATTTCCATAACATCTCGGTTCTGGAAGACACCCAGAGGCACCCCGTACCTGGTTGGTCACATGGCCTCAAGTTCATTTCCCTGAATGGTAGAGGCTACCGACTAGTAGTGAGGGCCTTAGGTGTGATATTGGGGAAACTATGCTTTCATTGGAAGAGTACACAGTGGATATAACAACACATATAATAGAAGAAGCAGTAAATATCCAACAACAGTAAACAATGGAAGAATTTAATAGTGAACAACTAGAACATATATATATATATGAAATGATGGATGATATATATGTCTAGGAAAGCATCCAAACAAGTCGCAATGCTGAAATACAACTGTGATAAACCAAAGTGAAAAATAAAATAGATAAACTCCTCAGCATCTAAAGCCATAGCATGGTCCCATGCTCTCCAGCTCCACAGCAAGTTAGGTACCTGAAGTATAAGGGTTCTTGCCCTTATCTATAACTGCAACAATATAATCTATTTGGGCCCAAAATCATTACCCAAATAGGGTGTGAGACTAAATCCCAGTAGGCAGCCACTCGAAGATATGTTCATAATAGTTAGTGAGTATATGGAAGGTAAAATCACGGAAAGCAGTAAATAGGAAAGTACTAAACGGTAAGCAATACATAGTTTCAAAGAATTCAAGGCACTACACAACATGAAACTGCTAATCAAAGAAAGTAAATACAAAAGGTAACCCTCTTGGAAGTACCCATAGCATATCCCCTCTTGTCCTACCTAACAAGTATAAGAATGAAACTAAACACTTGGTATCCCTCTGGAATTTACTCACAGCCTATCCCCTATGGTCCTACCTAACAAGTATTAGCAACCCTCTGGGCAGTACACCTAGTCTAACCCCTCTGGTTCAGCTTAAGAATTGAATCTCTAAGGAAGCACTCACAGTCAATTCCCCCTATAGTCTCGTATCGGTACTAAAGGGGATCTGGAGAAGCGCTCAACATATCATTACCCCTGTGGCCCGCATTAAGAATGTACATACACATTGGGGAAGCACTAATCATCAATTCCCCCTTATGGTATCGCATCGTAAAATATAATGACACTCTGGAGAATCCCTCATCGTCCATTCTCCCTATGGTCCACACACTAGGTTCTCTCAGCCCTGTGTAATTCAAGAAATTGTAGTAGCACATAATAGCCAACATAAACCTCAAGGACTACTTGGCTAGAATACTACAGCACAAAAGGATAATAGTATAATCATTACACCATCCTACCACACTAGTCATGGGAAAGTAAACAATATTCTCGTAGGAAAACAAGACCCAAAGGTCAAAACAGGAATGAAATGCATGGGAAAAACATCCAAAGCACAGAAATTCACCCTATTCTCAATCAATAATCATCTACTTAGGCATAGCAGCATAACAGAGAACAACAGGGTCAAAACAGTAAACACGCAATACCCCGTCCAAGGGAATTGTTGGAATTTGAACATAAAACTCAAAACAAATTCAACCGAAAGGCACAAAACACCTAACTTGGGGTTAGTAGATCAATATACTTGAACCTCGTAGATTTAATCTCCTTCGAACGTCGTAGATCTATGAAAACACATAAAACGTTCAACCCATGATAACTTGGAAAAGAGGAGAAATTGGGAAACAATACTCTAGAAGAAGAGATAACTCACCAATGCGATTCCAACACAATCAAAAGTGCTTGATTCAGAGGACGAACAAAGGATCGGGGGATCGTTGAAGATCTGCTGATGGTCGATGCTCTCGGATGAACGAAACGAAAAAGACGGGGTTTTCGTCTATCAGACATGACCCCAGTGCATTTAATGAAAAAGGAAGTACAGATCATGTACTTTGGAAGTACATGGCATATAATCAGCTTTTTTGTACTCCACATTAAGCGGACTCCAAGTCACTCCCACACGACCATGTATGCAGCTACTACATGGCCAACACACGGCCTACTACAACGAATAAGTAAACGGCGTGTACTTAGATAATTTCCAGAATTTCATCTTCTTCCTAAAAACAAACAGAAAGGAAAAAACATACCTGAAAAGAAGGTCTAGGTTCTTACAAACTTCCCACCTTAAAGAAATTCATCCTCTAATTTCTCTACCGTGGCATAGAAGAAGAAACCCCAAACAGTTCTGGCCACTCCGCTTGTACATCTGCCTCCCTCTCCAATGTCTCATCCTGCACTCGCTCGTGCTACCATAGCAATCATACTAAAAGAATAGACCAACCACGGAAAACCATTGTATTGTGATCCACAATCCGGATAGGATTCTCTTTAAATGATGCATCCACATCGAGATCAACCTCCTCGGGCTGAAAGACATGAGATGGGTTTGAAAAGGTTAGAGATGAGAAACATGGAGGACATCGTGTATATATTGGTACCTCTGAGGTAACCACAACTGAAAGGAAACTAGCCCAACTCTCTCCAAAACCTCAAACGGCCCGACATACCTTGGTGAAATCTTACCCTATCTCTGAATCCTCTTATGTCCCATCTTCGGTGCGACATGAAGGAAAACATGATCTCCAACCTCAATCTTCAGAGGTCGTCTCTGCTGATCAGCATAAGAATTTTGATGAGAACGTACAGTAGACATCCTCTTCCAAATCAACTCTATCTTCTCTATGGTCTCTTAACAAGATGAGGTCCCGTCCAATATGCCTCTCCTGCCTCCATCCAACATAAAGGTGATCGGTATGGCCTACCGTACACGGCCTCATAAGTTTCCATCTGAATAGTTGCTTGAAAACCATTATTGTAGGCAAACTGCACAAGATTTATATTCTTCTCCCCAGAACCTCCAAAATCCAGAATGCATGCTCAGAGCATATCCTCAATCACCTGAATTGTACGCTCAGACAGGCCATATGTCTGGGGATTGTAAGATGTACTCAAAAGTACCTATGTACCGAAAGCCTTCTGAAGCCACTTCCAGAACTGAGAAGTAAAAGTCCATCACTTCCTGAAACAATGAAGTGTGGAACTCCATGCAGATGCACAATCTCACAGATGTACAACCATCCCAACTCATCAACACTGAAGGTATCCTTGCTAGAAAATAAATGATAAACCTTTGTGAGTCTATCAATGACAACCCAAACTGCGTCATTACCTTGAGGCGACCTCGGGAAACCGGTCCTAAAGTCCAACGCGACGTCATTACACTTCCACTCAGGAATGGGTTACTATTGTAAAATCCATGAAGGTCACTGATTCTCTTCCTTTACCTGCTAACAAGTGGAACAAATCATGAGGAAACCACCAATGTCCCTCTTCATACATGGCCATGAATACTGATGGTGTAGATCACGATAAATCTTGGTGATGCCAGGATGAATTGCCCAAACCGAGGAATGAAAATACCGCATAAGATCCTCGCATATTTCTATTGGTACCCATAAGTATCCCTAGAAACACAAGATTTCATTCTCACCTATGGTCCATCCATGAAAATGGTGCTCTCCTGACACACATTCCCATAAGACTAGGCCTACAAAATCTGACATCAGCCTCATTCAAACTTGATCCAGAAGAGTAGAGCTAACAAGTACCGAAGAAAGGAATGTCTTACCTTGTCTTTCATTCACCTCCAAATACATCTCAGAGAACAGAGCCATAAGCTTCCACTCACTACTGGCCTCCTGATCTACCTGAATCTGAGTCTTCCTGCTCAACACATCATCAATTGCTTTGACATTCCCAGGTGTATAAGCAAGTTCAATGTCAAAGGACTGTAGGTACTCAACCCACCCGTGCTATCTCAAATTCATATCACAGTGACTGAAGATGTACTTGAGACTTTTTTGGTCGGTCAAAACCACAAAGTTCTCTCCCAGAAGATAATTCCTCCAACAACGTAGGGCATGAACAATAGCTTCCAACTCCAGATCGTGTGTTGGGTAATTCCTCTAATGTGGCCTCAACTACCGAGAGTCGTACGCAACGACTCCATCTCCTTGCATAAGCACAGATCCCAGCCCAATACCTAACACCTAACAATAAATAGTATAAATATTGTTTGGATCTGGCAAGACTAGAATCTGTGCTGAAGTCAACCTCCCTTTCAGTTCCTGAAAGGCTGACTCACAGGAATCTGACCAAATGAACTTCGCCCCCTTCTAGGCCAGACCTGTTAGTGGTGCTGCTAAGCGTGAAAAGTCATGTATGAAACTTTTGTAGTATCCAGTCATCCCTAGAAAACTTCACACCTCAAATAAATTCATTGGCTGCTCCCATGAAACTATATCTCTCACTTTCTCTAGGTCTATAGATACTCCTTCCTCTGAGATAACATGACCCAAGAAGTGAATCTGATCCATCCAAAAGTGGCACTTTGAGAGCTTAATATATAACTGATTCTCTCTTAGTGTACTCAAAATGATCTCAATATGGTTAGAATGGATGTGTCGAGTGTGAGAGTATATCAAGATATCATCCATGAAGACCACCATAATGGAATCCAAGTATGGATGGGACACTCGGTTCATTAGTTCCATAAAAACTATGGGCAAGTTTGTGTGGCCGTACGACACAACCAAGTCCTCGTATATACCCTACCTGCTCCTAAAGGCTGTAAAAGGTATATCTGATGATCTAATACGCAACTGATGATAACCAGATCTCATTTCAATATTCGAGAACATACGAGCTCCTTGAAGATGATCAAATAGATCATCGATCCTCAGCAAAGGATATCGGTTCTTAACCGTCAACTTGTTCAACTTCTGATAGTCCACACAAAGGCTGAGGGTATCGTCTGTATTCTTCACAAACAGAACAGGAAAACCACAAGGAGAATACTAGGTTGGATGAAACTCTTTTCCTAAAACTCCTATAATTTCTTCTTGAGCTTCTGCAAGTAAGGTGTAGATGTCCTATAAGGAGGAATGGACACCATTGCCACTCCTGGAACAGGATTAATCAAGAATTATACCTCACGCTCTAGAGGGAAACCTGAAAATTCCTCTGGAAATAAAACTCTGAAACAATCCACCACTGGATGAATGTCTAGTTGTGAAGTCCCTTGGTCATCCCGATAGAGACTAGCAATATGGGATGTAAGTCCTCCCAACCCATGATGCTCTGTACTCGCTCTGCCCACCTGGACATCCCATTCGCCCCTATGAATAAAATATCTACCCTCTGGTGATATGAAACTCACCCTATGGTGATAACAGTCAATGAATACCTGTAATGGAACTAAAAAGTCTATCTCAAGAATTAAATCACATCCTATCATCTCCAAGACATAAAGGCCCCACAGAAAGTGAAATCTTTCAATTTGTAGAGGGCACTCTCTGCACTGACGCACATTATCCATTCCAGTCCCCAAAAGTGTGTCTAACATCAAGATATCAGTAGATGAAATGATGCAGAGACCCAGGATCTCCATGATAAAAATAGAGATAAATCTATGGGAATCCCCTGTTTCAAAAATATCATAGGATAAAACTTAGGGAACTAAGATCGTACATCGAACAGTGGAAGGTCTGGTATCCTGCTCCTACTGGGTTTGTTGCACTACAAATGTCTGGCATGTACCACGACCCTACGACCCTGACTAAAAACTCAGAGCGGATCTGCCCTGATGTCATTGAAAACAGGGTGACTGGCTACCTCTGCCATGACCTCTAGCTCAGTTTAAATGTCTGGAAGATCTATAGTTCTCAGACTGGTGAAGAACTGGTGGTGCTTCTCTTGAATGAGGATTCATAGAAGAACCCCTGTCACCAACTGTTGGAGAGAAGATCTGACAGAAGCACTGAAGGTGACCCAACTTGCTGCAAGATCGGCACTCCACTAGTACTTTTGGGAAATGTGGCCTTGTATGCCCCCTTTTTTCACACTGGTAGCCTACCACCTGGCTACCAGAAGAAGTGTCTTGCCTCCTCAGATCACGACGTGAAGAATATCTACATAGCTTCCTGCTGTCAGAAGGAGGAATACTAACCACAGATGTCAAGTAACCCTGGCTCACAACTATATAATCCCTCATATTTCTCTCTATGATCAGTGCATGCTTGACTATATAAGTGATAGATGTAAGCCGGAAGATGTTCACCTATGATCAGATGTCATGCCTCAAACCATCCTCGAACTTTGCTGTCATGAACAACTGATCACCTCTTGAAATGGGCATGAAGTGCTGTAGCTTGATAAAGTAGGAGGAATACTCCATAATAGAAATATTACCCTACTCCAGACTCATAAACTCACAGGCCCGATCCGGCCTCAGGATCTCTGGATAGAAGTAGCTAAAGAAGAAGCACGGAAAATAATCTCATGCCATAACCCACTGGCGTCCGGCCTGTGAGATAACGTCCCACCACCTGTTGGCGAAGTCTCAGAGCATGTAGGTAGCGATCTTGAACATCATCTCTGGAGGTATCACCAGATGCTGATAGATCATTAGCATTCCTTCTAGCCATGACTCTACAGCCAGGGGTCCTCCTTCCCCAGATAAAGTGGGATGCTGCTGCTGCTGGAAGACCCACATCAAATCAACCATCAACGGGGCAGGAGGTGGCACTCCCTGAAAGGTCTGAATCATCCTCAGAAAGCCCTCCCTGAACTCTGCATCAGCCCCGGTAATTGTTATAACCACTAGTTCCAAGACTGGCACAACTGGAGGATTTGCAGGTGGTCCCTGATCAGCCATGTCTGGTGTCTGATCGCTACCTAGAAACTGACGCACAACCGAGGTATGTCACCATGGCGTGACTCTGTAAGGTCAATCACACATCTTAGATCAACATTATCAAGGACTAAAAATAAGAGTGTAAGAAGGTAACTAGTGTAATAAATCAATCATGTTTTACAAAACATGACTACACGACGTGTACATTTACTACACGACATGTTCCCTAAAGTCATTCACAAGGGAGTGTACTCCTGTCCAGACCGGTCATGTAACACCCCAGACCCACAGCATGTTTTCCCCACACACAGTGTGTACTTGAGTCCCCTTTCCCTACCCGAGTCATTCTACACAGCTAAGACACACGGCTCTCCTTAGGCAGGACTAAACAGTGTGTAAAATTCCTATACGGCATGTACTAGACAAGTTTCTCCTGGCCCGTGTTGTTAGGGACATGGGTGGGCACGAGGTCAACTCTACATGTTGTGTATGTATAATACATGGTGTGTTCACTCTAGATCTTCCCCATCCCATGTATCTGCCCACATAGCCTATGACACGGTTTAGGGACTACACGAAATGTTGATAATGTACACGGTGTATACTTATGAAAAATTATTTCCTTCCAAACAGAAGAACACACAGCATATAGATAACATTACATGGCATGTATTCTGGGTTTTATGGACATTATACCTCAAATACTACTAAAAAACCCATAGATCACTGAAACGAGTACAGGAAGTGCCAAATTATTATCCGTGATAGCCCATAATCCCTGTGAATCAATGATTGGTATCTCCTACACATTATTGTAAGGAAAAAAAGCAATGATCCACCAAATTCTGGTCCCTGAGGGCCCATAACACCTCAGAAACCAATGTTTGGTGTTCATTCAAGAAAATATCTACACAAAAAATGTCCTATCAAATTGTAGGTATCTCTATCAAGGGATTTATCACAACAGCATGTATATTCTACACAACATATTTCACAACAACATGCAATCGCTAATGCATCCTAGATGACATGGAATGAATGCATGGCATGCGATTTCTAAAAAACGCCTATATGATGCATGAGATTTAATATCCTCATCTCATCGGGTTTCGATAGAATTAGAACCTCAATTACATCCATTATAATCGCAAAAAACATATGAATCACCCAACGGTGATATCAAATCAACTATAAAATTACAAACCAGAAAAAGGCAATAACGAGGTATATTGGCTTTTCCCTGTACACGGGTTAGCTACTCCCAGGCACAACTTATTACCAAGTACATATTCCATCCTATCCATGGCTAAGGCTCCAAAAAATATTTCAAGGGAAAAGAAACCCTCAGAAACCACTTTGTAACGTCCCAGTTCCGGAAGCCACCTAGAGTCGCCCCGTACCCGGTTGGTCACATGGCCTCAAGTGCATTTCCCCAAACACCAGAGGCTGCTGAATAGCAGTGAGGGCCTTAAGTGTGATAGTGGGGAATCTATGACCTCATTGGAAGAGTACACAACGGAAGTAACAACACATACAATAGCGAAAGCAGTAAATATCCAACAACAGTAAACTTCAAATGACTTGAATAGTAAACAACTAGAATATATATATATATATATATATATATATATATATATATATGAAATAATGCATGATATATATGTCTAGGAAAGCACCCAAACAAGTCACAATGCTGGAATACAACTGTGCAAAACCAAAGTGCAAAAGAAAATAGATAAAGTCCTCAGCATCACAAGCCATAGCTTGGTCTCATGCTCTCCAACTACACTGCATGCCAAGTACCTAAAGTAGAAGGAAACTTTCCCTTATCTATACCTGAAAAAATATATTCTATTTGGGCCCAAAAGCATGACCCAAATAGGGTGTGAGACTAAACCCCAACAGGAAACCACCCGACGATCTGTACCTACTAGTTAGTGAGTATATAGCCGGTAAAAGTACAGAAATCAGTAAACTGGAAAGTACTAAACAGTAAACTATCCACAGTTTCAAAGCATTCAAGTCACTACACAACATTTAATAGAAAATCAAATCATGTAAACACAACAGGTAACCCTCTGGGAAGTACCCGCAGCCTTTCCCATCTGGTCCTACCAAAGAAGTATAAGCAAGAAACTAAACACAAGGTAACCCTCTGGAATGTACTCACAACCTATCCCCTCTGGTCCTACCTAACAAGTATAAGCAACCCTCTGGGCAGTACACTGATTCTAACCCCTCTGGTTCAGAATAATAATAGAATATATGAAGAAGCACTCACTGTCAATTCCCCCAATAGTCTCGTATCGGTATTAAAGGCTCTCTGGAGAAGCACTCAATGTATCATTATCCATGTCGCCAGCGTCGAGGAACTACAGACACTCTGGGGAAGCACCCATCATCAATTCCCCCCTGTGGTCTTGCATTGTAAAATATACAGACACTCTGGAGAATCCCTCATCATCCATTATCCATAAGGTCCATACACTAGGTTCTCTCGGCCCTGTGTAAGTTACGAAAGTGTAGCAACGAGTAACGGCCAAAGTAATCCTCAATAACTACTTGGCTAGAATTCTAAAGCACAACAGGATAATAGTATAATAGTCACACCATCCTACAAATCTATACAGGGGAAATTAAACAACAACCTCACAGGAAACAATTCCCAAAGGTCAAAACAGGAAAAACATGCATGGTTAAAAAATCCAAAGCAAAAAATTCACCCTATTCTCAATCAATAATCATCTACTTAGGCATAATATCATAGCAGAGAACAACAGGGTCAAAACGGTAAACACGCAATACCCCATCCAAGGGTATTGGTGGAATTTTCACATTAAACTCAAATAATTTCAACCAAAATGCACAAACCACCTACCTCGGGGTTAGGAGATCAATATACATGAACCTCGAAGCTTGAATATCTTTATAAAACCATAGATATATGAAAATACATAGAATTTTCAACCCACGATAACATGGAAAAGAGGAGGAATTGGAAAACCATGCTCTAGAAGAAGAGGGAACTCACCGATGCAATTCTAATGCAATCAACGGTGCTCGATTTAGAAGATAGACGGAGGATTGGGGGCTCGTCGAAAATCCACGGATGCTTGGCACTCTCGAACGAACGAAATCTAAAAGAAGTTGTTTCTGTTTGTCAAATGCGGCCCCAGTGCTTTTAATGAAAAAAAAGGAAGTACACGGTGTGTGATTTTGAAGTATACAATGTGTACTCGGCTTTTCCAAACTCCTCTTTAAGAAGCCTCCAATTCACTCCCACATGGCTATGTATGCCGCTACTACATGGCCATAATACGTCCTACTACAGTAAACAAGTACACAGCGTGTACGTATAAAGTACATGGTGTGTACTTTGAAAATTTCCCCAATTTCATATTTTCCCATAAATGACCAGAAAAGGAAAAACATACCTGAAAAGATGGTCCGGGTTCTTACATTTCACGATGTGTACCCCATGACCATCTAGATTTTTTGGATTGAATCCTCACTGCATTATTGGCATCCGTTTTGACTGGTGTCAGGATGTGTAGGTGGTACTCACGATGTGAACTGAAAAATTCTTCATTTTTTTGGTTGTTTATGACTTAGGCTTCACGGCTTGATGTAGGCTATGATCATCAAGTACATGACGTCAATATGTCAATCACGATGTGTATTGGTCCATTTTCATATTTTCTTCCATTCTTCCTTCGAACCTTGTGAAACCCTATTTCCTACAAAATTGGACATGTACAACGTTCATTATCCATTATATGAATGAAAAAATGGAAAAGTGATAGAAATATATATATATTATTTATGCTTTTTCAGCCTGAGAAGGATATGAAATTCTACTTGACATTAATAGATGTTCTCAGGGCACTGAAGGCTAGCAGTAAATGCTGAGATATTCAAGAACTATTGGGGAACAATTTTTCCTTGAGATGAAAATAACCAACCTAACACACCTTCATCAAATCCAATACATGATGCATGTCAAGAATTCTAAAAAATACAACAACACTCAAAATACCAACACAACAAAACCACAAAAATATAGAATTAGAGTACTATTAATAAGAATAAACAATAAAACCCAAAGATGATACAACATAACTCTATAGCTCCACATCCAACTCCAAGATCCAAACACAACAAGGCTACCCATGCATCATGATGCACCAATAAAGAAGTGAAAGGCCTTACCTTTAACCTTGCTTCAGAATACAAAATCTAAAAAAGAACCCATGTACCAAAGCAGGTGGTGAGTAAAAATACTCATTAGATTTTCCCCAAATGACTTCACTGAACACGTCACTTGGATGAAACATGTTATCCTAATTTTTAAAAAACAATTTATATAAAAAAAGAATAGGGAAATAATATTAAACTATCCAAACACACCCTTACCAAACCATTTTACCCAATTCAACTCAATACCTAGATAATCAACCAAATGTGTCGTAATCCATTTTAAAACACTTATTAGAATCCCTAAATCATCTTATGTGGTCTCAAACATAACACAACCATATCCAAGAACCAACCACATGAGATCTATGTTCATGGATGGTGGAAAATCACGTCCACAACTTGTCCTCTTTTTATAGTAGTACTTCACGACCACTTGATGATGGTACTTCATGACCATGATCAATCCCATACAACCCTTTCTTAACAACATAAAAAATCAATGATGCCACACCAAAATTTACAAAACTACCAATCCATTAAATAAATAAACAATTTCAATTTAGGACTTAACCATTTCAATAAATTCATGATTTATTGAAAACACATGTATTCTACATCCAGGCCAACTATCATTTCCAAAAATATCAATTTTTATTTAAAATAATATTTGTAAATAATTTAACAAAAATACCCCATGTCAATTATTTTAGAATTATCATTTTAAAATGCAACATCAAGCACATTACACAGCAATATACCATTTTTTCAAATCCTCAAAATATTAATAAAATGGGTGTCGAATAAGATTCACACATCACAAACCTCATCAATTTCAAGACACTACCATTAATTTAAATTTAAAGACTTCATGTTCCATCAAAATGAAGTAGAAAGAGAAAACACCTACCTTAGGGTTTGGGAAAAATCAACCAGCGCACAACATCAACACAAATTCGGGTGAAATCTTCAAAAAAGAACCCCAGATCTCTTCCCCAAACATCAATAAGATGAAAAATCATCATTTTAGGAAACAAAAACCATATATCTACATGTGATGTAAGTAGATATAGAGAACTAGTAGTAAGAAAAAACTAGATCTATAGAAGATCACAAAAAACCACGAGAGGATACATACCAAATAAGAACCACCTTAAAAAAAATAAGAAAACCCATTGATTCACTTCCACGAAGAGTGGGAGAGGTGCCCTAACCCATGAAGAGTGAAAATCGTAAGTGACACTCATATGGGAGGGGAAATTTCTATTTTAGGGAAAATATTGAGTGACCTTGTTTTATTTTAAACCACCGTTTTATTGATGCACATGGGTAGCTTGCGCAGTTAGATGAACCATGTGATAACCATGTGACTACAATTGTCCCACAGTGTGCCCTGCATAATTGGCATGCATGGTTAGAAAAAATGGGCACCGACTATGAAGAAGATCACTACCTCATGTTTCCCAACTTACTTGGGCTATCCAAAGTGTTTGGAAACTATACTCCTTAACCATGTGTTGACCCCTTTTCCTCTACCACATTGTGAATAGTTAACTGGTCTTGTTGAACAGTTTCCACCAACCGTGATCAAACAATACAGCATTAGAAAAGCCTCCAAACCTACTCAAAATCTTTTTAGGCTCTCACAAAAAATTTCCAACCACATTACATGCATAAAAACATATTAAAAAGGTTTACATACCTCAAAATGAGGGTAATAAAAAACCCATCTTGAATGATGGTATTCCAGAAGAAGTTATTCCTGAAAAGCCATTGGTTGGACCATTTGATTTCTGAACCAAAAAAATGAACTCATATCCAGCTTCTAAAAATCAATGTTCTCCCCTCCATTGAGTTTTGACCTTATATAAACACATTTTGAATCATAAATCCATGCCACTTTATCCACCTCCACCAAATTAAGAACAAACAAACTTAGAAATAAGGCCAAAACTTCACCTTAGTCTTCACATCCCTAGTGCATTTCATGTATGAACAACACCAACTTCCACTCATCTGATGCTTCTTTTCCATCTGATCATATGAATTTATTCTTAATGTATCTAAAACTAAATTTCCATTTTCCTAGTGTATACATCATTTCAAATTCAATCATTTCGATATAATTATTCCATCTTCTTTGTTTTAGATTCAAATCCCATTGTGATAAAATATGTTTCAAGATCTTGCGATCCATAACCATATTAAATTTCCTACCAAAGTGGTAATGACTCCATGTATTCAAATCATAGACTATGGAAGCTAACTCTAAATATAGTTTGGGTTATTTATTCTCATGCACATATTACTAGTTTAATCCATATGCAACAACATGATCTCTTTATATGAGGACACATCCCAAAATAGATCCAAAAGTTTCACAATACACAATGTACCCGATTCAAGAAGAATAAATATTGGTGATGTTTCAATGTGAAATTTTATCTCTAGAAAGTACTTAATAAAATTACTCATTTAATTGGAATGGAGCGTTTTTCTTTTTCAAAGGTACCATAGGTTAATATAGTCATTGTAAATTACAAAAAACATTAATTATAACCAAACAATCGGAGGAAATTGTATATCTCAAAGACATTATTTGGAAGTTTCTAAGAGATAACAACCTCTATCTTTTATGGATCCATAGAAAATCCTCTTTTAGATATTAAATGGATATGAAATTTTACTTATGGTATCCATCAATTACACTTTGATATTTTTTTAAACAACCAACGATATTTCAAAATTCCTAGCATTATCTATTGGTGTTTCTCATACTCTTCTCTTTTCATTGATTGCACCAAAATTTCATCCACAAACACCACTTCGAATGAATCCTAATTCCTCTGAAATATATGGGTCATAAATTCTATAAATACCATTAGTTCATTCATAATACCAAATGGAATAATGACATATTCATAATATCCAAATCCACTTTTGAATGTTTTTTTTCAGAATATATTCCTTCCAACCCTACAATTAGTGATATCTTGATCATAAGTCCATTTTTTAGAACCACTGATTACCCCTAAATTGATCAAACATATCATAAATGTTTGGAAGCGGATGTCGATTATTTATCATAACTTGGTTATGTTTACAATAATCCACACAAATCCTTAAATATTTACCCAATGTTTTCACAAACAAGATTAGTGATTCCCATATACACATGCTGGGCCAAACAAAAACATTTCTTTCTTGCATTTGAAATGCACTTTCCATTCACTTAATTTTATTGGTTCCATTCGATAATATGGAATTGATATTTCACTTGTTCCCAGAAGGATATCATTCATAAAATCCACTTCACTTATCAGTGGAAATCTAAAGAAATATTCAGGAAACACATATAAAAATTATCAAATAATATTGGTAAAATACCATTATTGATCTTTTCCATCACTTCTAATGTCAAATCCTTCAAATGGTATGAGATTATTCTAACTATTGTTTCCAATAAGACCATTTCACTGACAATTATACTTCTTTCTCATCAAAATATATTCTCGATGCCATCAGCAATTGTAAAATAGACTCTTTTTGTATAACATTAATTGTGATCCTTCAATATAGTCAACCAATACTTAGCAAGGATTATATCATAGACACCCATCTCAATAATAGAGAAATAAAATTTTATCTCTGCTACATAAATAGTTACATAACGTTCTCTTGACATAAAGGCTTGACGTACTCTTTGACCATGAAATGTTTGAATTTTTATCACAGAGGTAATTATATCAACTTTTAAAAGTATAAAATAAATAGAACAAGAAAAATTAACGGAATGGGGTGTATCAATATCAATAAAATCGTGTGGGAGGGCATAATTTAAAATAAAAATACCTCATTTCATAGATGCTCCAAACTGATCATCCAAAATAACATATTCAGATACATATAATTGATTGGTCTCCCAACTTTGTTATATATTTATCTATTGAGATTTTCCTTGATAAGGAGTCATGGTATTCCTAGAATCACTATGTCTAGCTCTATTATAATGATAAGAGGTATTCTACTATCATCGTCCCATTGAATCATGAAATGTCTCTGACACCGGAGAAGTGTCCTAAACACACAACCTTGGATCACTGAATCAATATCATTGAAGATGTCCCGTATTATTATAGTTGTGGAATGATCTAGGTTATTCCAAACACCCTTTATTTATGTGGTCAAGTGAACCTCATTGGAAAGATCCTAGTTTTCTATTGGTTTATAGAGGATGTTTTATTGATCTATCCATCTAATTTTTATTTATGCACCCCCATGGAAAAGGCGTCCCTCTTCTGCTTTCTCCCGGCATTAGAGTTCTCACCATTTCTTAGAGATATCAACTTGATTCCTCTTTACATATATTCTGTGACCTCCCTTTCTTCTTGTTTCACTATATTTATCATCTCTATATAATAAAGAATAAATAACATAACAATTTTCAATAAAATCTATTGTCTTTGAGCCGATTCAAAGATACATTCTTTCAAGGACACACTGGCAGCTTCTTTGGGTGCAATGTGAACTAAATTCATGAATTTAGTGGTATCCTATATGAAAAAAATTATTTTTCTATTTTATTATATAGAAGTCCATAGTTCTATGAATTATGAACGTATGATAATATAATTTTATTTTGAATAGTTCTTCAAAATCCTCCCGACCCATTCCTTGGTTTACTTTAGTTTTCACAACTGAATCTCACCATTATTATGAAAGAACATACAATATATATGTTTCTATCTTGAAATTCCGCTCTTCTGTGTGCGGATTAAATCGAAGATATGATTCATCATATTCATCAACCCCAATACATTTTATAGTTCAGATTCACCATGAAGTATGGGGGGATTATAAATCTAGAATCGGAAAAAATGATCCACTTTTGTTGGATAATCCCTTCTATTCTCGTTGTCCACATCCTGACATGCTTGGACAATACTCTGAACTAACTTTTGGTTTGCCTATATCTCAGGAGAACCACATTCTTAGAATTCTCTTCTGTTTAGATTCTACGACTCATACTGAGTGCCATTTTCTATAAAAAAACAAACACCATAAGAATTACTCTCTATTAACTTAAGTCTTTGCATTTCAAATTCCACTACAGTACAATATCACAACAAATCATTCCCTTATCAACCTTTTCCATGTTCACCTATTTTCTAAAAATCTCACATCATTTTTAAAATAAAACTATTTTCAAAATATCACTATCATGGTCTTTTTCAAAATCTCATATATTAAAACAACTTTAACAATTTTCAAAAATCAACATGTTTTAATCATTTCGTAAATAATCACTCTAAATGAGATTTAAAATTCAAGTGTGAAGCCATTTCTACAATTCATTTTATGATCATATCATTGGATAAACCCATAAAAATGTGATTTTAAATCATATCAGTGTCTCTAAAAAACTTTTGTTCCTATATTCCAGTTAACTTCAAGTTCATTATAAAAAGTTTATCTATATCTTTTTGTGCTCCACATTTCATGTCTTGAAAATCATACTTTTTTCTACCATCCCAACTCAAGAAATTGAACAGAATTAATTTCAACTCTAATAATGTCAATTAATACCAAGTCATAGACCAACCAAGACTACTATAACTTCATTTGCAAAAATATTAAAAATGACCAATCTGATACCTCTATTAACATCACACAACTCTTCATTGTCTTGAGAAGATGGTGAAAAATTACTTATCCTTAAGAGATATCCCCAAGACTCCAACGACCAGTAATAAATTCCAAGGGATTTATTTATAATTGAGGGATCATTTTCCATTTGAAAATAAAACAATCAACTAAACATGAAAAACCTAAATAAACAAATTCATAATGTATGCTAAAAATGATATATAACTAGAATATAATTATTATAAAAACAAACTCCCAAAGTACTATAGTGGAAGACTACAAAACAACTATGCACACAATAGACGACAACTAGACAAAAAACTCAACGTATATCGTAACATCAAAGATCCAACCTGCTCCGTGAACTACACCAGAAAATAGTCCAAAGCCTGGGTGACTAATAAAACCTAGTAGGCTTTCCCCAAATGATGTCTATTCTCATGACATTTGGATATAACACGTTAGAAAATTTATATAAAAGAATTTATATAAAAAAAATTCTAAAATAGTTTATATCAAAATATAAACAAGTTCCATAGTTAATAAATTATCTAAAAAACACCAATATCCAAGGAAAGAAATCCAATAATGATCTAAAACCATTTCACAAATTATATTTGAAATAAACCATTCCACTCCACCTAACCACAAATCCATCCATGCCTAAAACCAGTGTCCTCCCTATACATGCAATTGGTGAGTCATCCTTTCACTAATCCATTATATAGTGAACAATTTTGATAGGGGTACAAAAAACCCATATCTGTCCCAAACTTTTTTTGGGGGTACTTCATTCACTTATCCATTCCAGTGCATATGAACAAACTCCAACCATTCCAATACCCTGTGTGTCCAACCAATTTCAATAAAACAAATTTTTTTATTGAAAAACATTCCATTAAACCTTTTTTATAATTCAAAACAATAAAATAATGTTAAAATCAAGAATTTAAAATAAAACCAAAAAGTATTTAGGGAAATTATTACCATACATTACAGAAAAACATCAAACCATCACTAATGAGGGTTTTTACCATTATTTTTACACTGATTTCACAAAAAAATATCAAGTAAAAAAATAAATTTGAAATAAATCCTTCAAGTTCTAATTAGAGGAGTTGAGAATTAAGCCACTTACCTTGGAAAACATGGAGAAAATAGAAAATGGAATGAAAACATCCATGAAATGGGTTAAAACTCAAAAATCCAACCTTAGATCCCTTCCACTAGTAACCAAAAATCCAAAAAGAATCTTACTTGGCATCAACTAACTTACATATATCAAAATTGGATGTAAATATAAGAAAAATAGAGATAGGTGGAACTAGATTTAAGAAAAACTACCAAAAAACAACCAATAATGAAGACTTTCCAAAGGAATCATGCTTCAGTGGACCACGAAGCACCTTTGGATCACATCCATTTTAATGGGAAGAGGTTCTCCAAACATTGGAAAGATAAAATATCAAGTTAGTGTAAATTTGATGAAAAAATAGGGAGTCAGTGGTGAAACTATGTTAGATTCAAAATTTTGAGGATCTAACATTTAAATTGTCCCCAGTTAGTTGTAAAATTATACAAAATGTGTGTTAACCATGCACCAGATTTTATCATGGGGGGGGGGGGGTGGGGGCTCTCACAGTTTGCCCAAATTATTAAAAAAACACACACCGATCATTCCAAATATCTTTTTCCCAGTTTTCATTGTTTTGTTTAGGAGGTATCGCAATTTTGAAAAACTATTCACCTACCCATGAACCTTCTCTTTAGAGAATTTCTCATTCTGTATGGAATCCTGCGAGTGTTTCATAGTTTCCACAAATAGTACACCACTCATGAAACCTAATAAAAGGGACAAAAATATTCCAAAATTACACCGAAATCTCCAAAAAAATCACCCATATACTATACACACATAAAAATATTAAATAAATGGTTACGTAATAGATAATTTGGGTGCTAAAATTATACTAATATTAATTTAAACATGAAAATTATGAATAAGAGTGATATTGTAAAATATATACTTACGACCTTAATAACTTTTGAATAAAAATATTAAAATGAGTAAAAATGAATTGATTCGTTAAATAAAATGGATTGATATGAATTCATGATATAATATGTCAAAGTTTTATTAAACACACTATATAAAAAATTTGGTGCATCATATATAATATATCTCACTCAGGTAGATTTGAGATGAAAACCTTTTACCATTGATCCTCTTTTAGTAAAATGTGTTCTAACCTCTTGAATAATAAATTTAAATTTATTAAATAATTTATCAATAACCTTTTTCATTTATATTTAATTAATTAAGGTCCAATAAAAATCATATTTCATTCATTCCTTGTATATTTTTCATTTTTCTCCAATATTTGTAGGATGTTTGGTCAATTTCTCCAAAATATTCATCGATGTTTTTACCATGTTCAAAGGTGTTGTGAAATTTTTTAGTCATATCCATAATGTTAATAATATCATGAATTAAATTTTTATTCATTTTATATAAATTTAAAATAATTCATACTAGTTGGTAATAGAAAATAAATTAATACATCATTCATGCAACGGTAGTTCGTATGTATTCATGAACGATGTTCATATTTTTCCAATAATGGGGAAGGAAGGAAATTATATAATGATTAATATTTAAAAAATTTACTTATTTCATATAAATAATATTTATTCAATATATATAGATATATAATAGTCTATGAAATGTGGGGAAATAAAATTTAACACATCATTTATGGATACGATAGTTCGTCTGTATGCATGAACAATGATTTCATTTTCTATTGGATGGAAAATAGGTAGATATTCTATGTTAAATAAACATAATAAAATTTAATTATATTTATGGAACTAATTTTTTTTTCTATTAAGATCGATACGATAAATAAAAAATGGTGGAAGAGGAAATAAATTGAAATATCTTAGTGGAGACAATAACATTCTCTTTGGATTTCATCCTCTATTTTGATCTTAAGGCCTTTGATGGAGAGATTTATGGTCATTCTAAAGGATTAAAGAAATGGGAAGGTATTTTTATAGATTATTTGGAATAAAAATTATATATTAAACCAAACAAGATATGTATTTCGAAAATGTTGAAATTGAGTCCCATTTGATGGAATTTTTACAAAATTTTAACCCTTAAGGGACATTAAGGAATTTTAAAAAATTGCAAGTGAAAATTACATTTAACATGCATAATTTTATTTTAATTTTTCATTTAATTTAGTTAACATAGGAATTTTATGATATTATTATGATTGAAATATATTTTTGACCATTAAATACAATTTAATGTCATTTTCATGACTATTCAGATAATTTGACTTTATACGTATCAAGATAACCATGGATTTCAAGTTTAAATACTTTAAAAACCCTAATAATTTATAATTATAAATTAAAATCTTGTAAAACCATAATAATTCAAAATATATTACTTTTACTTTTTTTTAAATCATTTACTTTATTCTGATACTGCTTGGACAAATGCTGCACCGAAGTGGTGTAAGAGTTCAAGGTAATTATTTCATCACCAAAAATTAAAAATAACTTAATATCATAAAAAATTATTTATATTAAAAATATAAATTTAGAATCATTAATAACGTCTAATTATTCTTTTGGAAAAAAATTAATAATATTAATAGAAAGACTGTCATTTTTTACTTTTTCTTCACTTTAAATAGTATAATGGTCATTAACAAAACAAAATGGAACCAAATTTCCTTATTTTCAAATAAAGAATTATTTTGGGATAATTTAAATACTCTATTGAATTAAATTCATGTGTTTGAGTGATATTGAGTCCTTATCACATAGTTTAAACCATGTTTTACCCATATTACCTTTAACTGAGGTGACTGACTTTTACAATGAATAGTATTCACTATATCAAAAAATGAAATAAAAATTTTATCCAAATTTTAAAAAGATTTTTACAATTATGGAATCCATATTCTATGATAATATTTATATATGTGGTAAAAATTAATTTTAATATATGTTTTTAAAATGAAATAAAAACAATTTTTAGAAAAAATACCCCATTTATGTATAAAAATAATTTTATACCAAAATAATGTAAAATATATAATCCCTTGGATTTAATTTCTTTATAAATAATAAATTCAGAACATCTAATTTTAAAAACAATTAAATATATAAAGAAACCAAATGAATACTTTATTAAAAGGAAATAATCAAAAAAAATTTATTAGAATAAAAATGGTACTTATATTACCAATAAAACAGAAATAGATTTCTTATTAAAAATTATATTTTAAATGCATTATATTTATTCATAAATACATATTTTATCTATAAATAGTTTTGAAAAAAATTAAAATTCATTCCCATACCATATTTATGTCATTAATGAGACAATATTTTAAAATTATGTATTTTCACTATTCATCATAGAAATCAACTATTTTAGAAAAAACCCAATAATTTAACCCAAAAATAATTTTTACATTCAGAATAAAAAGATAAATTTTATTTCATGTAATTTAAATAATAAATATTTTTAATTTATCATTTAAAATTACATAAAAATTTCACGAAAAATACTTTATAAAAACTCATTTGTAACATTAAATGATTTTAATCATATTAAAATAATTCTATGCAAGAATCTTAATTAATTAATATATTTTTATTTATTTATGTATTATTATTTTATGTCATGGATCATTTTAGTTTAGTGTTATGTGTTTTACAAGATATTTAAAAATTTATTAATTTAAATGAAAATACATATTATAATATTAGCGTGTTATATTCTACCTATTTTATAAAAATAGTATCCTCACGATCATAATTATTCATTAAAATGAAGTATGATAAGGGTATATATAATAATTATATAGCTCAAAATATAATTTTCACAATGATATCAACTTCATATCATGGGTAATACTAGGAAACATATCCTAAATATTTTTTAAACCATATAGGTATCTTTATAAGACATATAATTTTGAATAAGTTTCCAAAGGTATAGATTTATAGCTGAGAGATGTTTTCTATATAAATCATGAAAAATTTAATTTCATCTTGTTGGTTTTTTAAGAATTTTTTTACCATAGAGATATATAATATGACAAAATATACATAATTTTTTCTTTCTATTCTATAAGTGTAATTTCATTCTTTTACTGAGTTTCAATAAATTTCCCATATTTTTTTCATCTTATAATCTAAATAATGAATAACCATTATTAATTTCCCATTTTAGGAGAACAAAACAAATTAATGGATCATAATATTGATAGAAAAAGATTAAGTTATAACTCCCGTCATTAGACACATACTAAAAAATCGTTCTTTTGGGTAAAAACAACATCCAAATAAATTCTAACCTTATAATACTTCATTATAAACAACATATAAAATTCAATATAAATTATTTTATATATTATCTTTTAATTACTTATTCATCAAAATTAATTAATCCCAAAAAACATGGATTATGTCATAGTCATACAAAGGTATAACAACTATTTTGATGTAAGTGAATATCTATTTTTATTAGCAAATGTCACTTGATATATTCCTTATTTAAAAAGATTCCCATTAGGTGTATTGATTAAAAACAAATTCCTCATAGTATCGACGTATTGTCCAAAATCCATATAAAAGGTTTGTTTATTAAAAATGAATAAAATCATGATTTTATTGTCAATGTACAAACTATCATAACTTAAAGCAAAAAATCTTCAGCTACATAAACTACATATTCTTAGAAATTATCTTTTAGAAACTTTTTAGGTAAACTACCTTAGAGATTGGATAATTGGTTAGAATATTACCCATTATCATTATAGTTGAAACATTAAATATTAGTGTCTTAGTTCATTACCTTCATTAATTATTTAAATGGAACTTATCTTATCCCTTATAACAAACTATTATTCCCTTTAATCATTTACCATGATATTAGTTTCTAAAATTATCACATATTTGAAATTATGTGCTTCCCTTCTTCTCCTTCACCACATCTATTTTTTTTCTTCTTAAACAACCTTTTTTATATTGATTTCATTTGAAAATATTTGAATTAGAAAATTATTTATCTTTCCTATTGGAACTTGATACCATAACATCATATAATAAAAGAGGTTAAGATAATAGTTCTCTTTGATGGATCGACTTATGTACTTAAACGTAATATTCAATATTACTTTCCATATCATATACATAGTTTTTAGTATATATAGAATGTATTTTGAATCAAACCTCATGTTCAACAATAAATTCATCTCCTTTCCACTTTATGTTACGAATATTCCCCTCTATTTTAACTTGTATCACTTGATGAAAATATTTCTCAAAGAATATGACTTTAAAAGGTCTCCATTCCGTACTATCTATTTCTTCTTCTTTTTTATTTTGATTAATGACCAACATTGATCATAATATCCCTTTAAATGAGATATTTAACTATTATCATATACCCTTTCATTACATCCAAAATCTTGGAATATATTTTCAAGGTACTTGATATATTGTTTAGATACCAGTGGATTATTTGTTTAGTTATGAGATGGAGGATTCTATCTTATAAAAAGATTCAATATAGTTGGATCATGAAATAGAACCTAATGTTTCTTTATAGGATGCTCAATAATGGTAGAATATAGTGTAATATATCATTCATATATAAGGATCAATTAATATGGAATGGTTGATAATAAAAACACATGACATTTAATTAAAAAAATGATCTCAAAATACATATGTAGATAATATCAACAAAGAATTAACATGATTAATAATAACTGAATTATCAAGGAAAAAAATTTATTATCAGACATTCATGATCTTAAAATCAAGGTATCACGCTAAAACATCATGAATCATTCTATTATGGTCTTATTCTGTGTTATTTATATATTTTTAAGGCCTTATGCCAAGACATTGTAATTTTATGGGTCTACATACACCGATTAATAAACAATATTGTTTGTTTCTTGAGATCTGTCACATTTTCCCAATTCATTTATCATTTATTTAATAAAAAATATAATACATAAAAAATATACCTCATTAATAAATAAATATCTATATTTAATAAAAAATACATAACATCAATATTTTCGTAGTAAACGAAATAATATCCTTAGTAAACATTCATAATTTCACACCATATATAGTAATTAGTATATGGTTTAGTCATCATTGAGATGAATAATGTAACACCCCGAGATTTTATCAAAAATATTCTTTTTAATTTCATTAATGTCTTATGTTGTACGCTACACCAAAAGGAGCTTTCACAAAACGCATCCTTGACTTGACTTGCATTACATGCAATCACGACCTTCCTCGATAATGTGTGTAGTACGCAATAACGAGTTTCACTAAACAACAATATGCTATTAAAATATTATTAAAACTAGCCGTTATGAATAGTAATAACCACTTTTTGAAATTTTTAAAAAATATTTTTCAAAATGGACTTCATTTTTGGATTTGGAAAATCGAAATTAGCTTAGGGTGAAATTTTGGTACTTTTCGGATAACATTTATTTTCTGATGAATAGTGAAAATTACTAAATTTTAATTAAAAACAACCTTTTTAATCGAAATAATTAATAGTGATAAATTATTAATTTGAGTGGTTTTAAATTATATTTAGAATATATTTTTACAATTTAATACAATGTTGTTCATTAGATGTAATTTCACATTTAAACCAGACATAAACAAGTGTCAATCTTTTGGTAGTTATTATCTCTTAAGAACACGCTATTTGTTTTGACGACGGGAATTAATTTTTAAATTAGTTAATACAACTGATAGGTTTTGAATTCGGTAAAATAGACATCATTTTTGAGTTCATAATATCAAATATAGCTTAGGCCTAATTTTTGGTATTTTTCTGGAAACTTTCATTTTTTGATAAATAGTGAAACCACTAAGTGGTAGTTAAAAAAAATGAATTTTTCATAAAACATAATTTTACCACTTCTATGAGTGGAATTTCAAAAATCCGAGAGACACAGTTGATGTCAGTAAGTAAAATGTGGTTCAATGAGATGAAAATAATTTTTGGTGAATAGTAACTTTTTATTTTTTTACCACGGTAAAAAGTAAATAGGGTAATTGAGGGTAAAAATGATATTATTATTACCCTAACACAAGTCCTAATTCTATTGTATAAGTTTAATTCGACCAAAAACAACCTTAGGAATAAAATATGATCATTTAGGCCAACTTTTATTAGATTAGGACATTTATTATTAATTTATTTAAAGAAAGGTTAAAATAGTTAAAATCAAAGCTTAATAAGTATATCATATTTAATATAGAGTTATACATAAGATAAATTCGACTATAAATATTCATTAGAAAGATAAAACTATTTCCTAAATAATGGAATTTTATTTGTAATTTTTAGACATTACATTATTTAATTTATTTATGACACAACGATGATGCAGTAATTATCTTATTAATGAAATATTGACGTAATTGATGTTATAAATACCAAAATAAATGTAATTTGAGACTTTTTATGAATTATATTAATTTTATAGGTTAATATGACATGTTAGTATTGATTTAATTAACCTTTTTCGAACTAATAATTCTGTTTTGAGTTTCACAGAAATTAATTACTAAATAATGTCAAAATTGATATAAAATTGTTTTTAAAACATATATTATATTATTAATTTTTATTTTATTACTAAAAATAAAAGGTTCGTCCAAATGACTTAGATAAGGCTATATATATTAATAATAAAAACTTGGGGTTCTTTTGGCTTGTTATTGTATGTTTATTAACCTTATAGTATAAGAACACAAGAAGACACGGTAAAAGTAAAATTATTTAACTTAATATTAAATCTAAATAATAAGGTTAAAATAGGCACCTAACCCTGTATAAATTATATTGGATGAGAGGATTTCGACTCATCCCCACCTTAGCTTTGAAATTAATCAATTTGGAGCAATTTAAAACCGAATTTGGCTTTATAATATAATAATATTTTTAGTTTTCCAAAGGTGCCCCTCTCCTCCCTTATAAATGGGCACCTCCTCCATATCTTCCTCACACCATATTTAGCCATAAATCATGGACAACCCCTGCCAAATTCTATTCTCCACTTCCCTAGTAACATCCTAGAGGTCTTGGTCTTCTTCAAATACCAATTTTAGTGCCCTAAGAGGAGGACTCAAAGAGGCGCTTCAAAGAAGAGGTAATGTCTGTTACCGATTCTTTCAACTTTATTTCTTTTTCCACATCTTCTTCTTAGGTTGTTTCATTATGAAGTAATAACATCATAATCACTCATATACTGATATGTTATTATATGTATGAAAAAACCCTATTTCACCATCTATCCATCCTACAGAAAATTAAATCACCGCGCGTGCGTACGTACGGAATACCGTCTCCACGTTGTGGTGTAATTTATTTTCCACCAGCACCTTACTTGGATGGGAATAATGGTGTAAATAATAACTATATATGATTATTGTAAATTGATATTGATTCTGAAATAGTATACATACACTCCAATACAATTCCACGATCATGAGAATGATATCATCGCTCGTGCGTACGTACGGACTACCGTCTCCACGACGCGATGAGATTCATTCTCCATGTTAACCATTCATGAATGATTATAAAGTATACATAATAAGTAATCATGAAATATATGACATAATAATGATACTGGATTTATGTGTATATATATGTATGTCATCTACTTAATTCCATTCAACTCAATAAGGAAACGAAAACAGCATTCATGCGTACGTAAGGCCTACCGTCTCCATGAACGGTGTATTTCTTTCCATTTAATGATCTATTATATATAGGTATATTCTGAATATATATTATATATAAATAATGTTTTATATTCTGTAATTAAGTAATCATGATTTAAGTAATCATATGAATAATTACATGTCAAAACACGGACGACAAATGAAACAATTTTACCCAAAACGCTCTTTAACATGGAATTTACAAAATAACGGGTAAAATAATGTTATAAGTGAACCATATATGATATCATAACAATGATTATGATTCTGTAATAAGTCAATGACATTATTTAAATCATTATACAGGAGGTTTAGACACTTACGAAACAAATCAGACCTAATGTAAGGGAAAATATCACAATCTCATTTTTATCGGAGATTGTCTATACTTTTGTATTTACTAGTGTGTATTTTATCATCCACATACATGTTTCCTCAATATGTAATATTATTTCCATCCACCTACAATTTTTTAAATCCAATTGTACCCTTCGGTGAGTTTTAGTAAAACATATGAAAGGAATATTTTGTCGATTTTCGTACGAGGTACTTTTTGACTTTTCAGACAAAAGTACAAGAAGAATGTTTTTTAACTTATACGGAATGAATGAAATTTTAAAAAAATATTTCCAAGAGTCTCCCTTTACAAGTTTCCAAGTTTATTTTTAATCAACTTCTTTTATTTTAGAATTGTATGACATGTTAATAAAGGAAAAATGTTTTTGAAGTAGAAAGGATATTTTCCTCAAGAATGGAGTTTAAGAGTTTTATCAAAAATTATTTTCCATCTGAGATAATATAGGGTTATGTTTCTATCCCTATTATTACATGGATTTGATTATGTTGTGATGGAAATATTTTTATGAATTCCTTTATCTTATATGAATTGTTTTATGAAGTCACGATGTTTAAGATTCCCATTTTAATTACATGGGTTATGCTATGATGTATGGTTTATGATTTTGTGGCACACATAAGAATGGTATCATTATGAGATGGGTGGGACATATATCTCCCTCCAATGCATTGGGTAAATATTTTATATCTCATGAGATAGACATGGCTGGAACAGTAGGTTAAACCGGTTCAGTGAAACAGGACTGAAACGAGGTGTGAACTCAGTTCAGAAATGGACATTGTCCACTAAGATAGTCTTGGAAATGAGTATTGACTAATAAGAAATGATTCTCTATGATTATGTGTGTATGCCAGAATGTTCCAATGTTTTATGTTATGATTTTTGGGATTGCATTTCACTACTATG
Organism: Viscum album; assembly: GCA_963277665.1. Lineage (NCBI taxonomy): Eukaryota > Viridiplantae > Streptophyta > Magnoliopsida > Santalales > Viscaceae > Viscum > Viscum album. The sequence goes on from OY728130.1 coordinate 2,022,637,807, forward strand.
ATTTATCCCATGTTATGATATTATGATCTCTTTTACAGGTTAAGATTTCCAAAATGTTATTTTCTTATGAATATGATGTGATTGATATTTCTATTGTTTACCCTTACTGAGAATTTGAGCTCACCCTTTTATGTTTTATTTTCCTGAGGATATAAAGAAATATTTTAGGTAAAAAAGGGATGATCATTATGGGAGATGTTGATGATCTTTCACCATGATTAGAAGATTATATTCTGAGTTTCCAAAGACACTAAACTATTACGGTCCTTGTGTGTGTGTTTCTATTATTTACTAAGTATTCCGAAAAAGTAATGTAATTTCCATGTACATTAATCTTCGGTTCTCTACAGTTGGTATCAGAGGAAAGGTTTAGTCAACCTTTGGAAACTAGGATGCGAAAATGTTAGTGATATCCCTAGAGATATTTTTAAGGTATGTCTAGGGATGTCCCTAAGGATAAGTATACATAGAGGATATAGTCCTAGAACTAATGTAAAAATATTAGAATTTAACCTAAGATGTTAGATATTGAGGGTTCTCCCCCTTTACTATGTTTTTTCCCTAGAATGATTTTTTTCCTCTCACAATATTCTTTTTGGGTTTTAGAAAATGGCTGGAAACAGGAAGATTCAAGATAATGGAGGATATGACAGACAATGGTATGATATTATTCATGAGAAACCAAATGAAACGGGATTTTGAAGTCCAAACTTCGTTATTATGACTAATCAACAATCTCATAATATGATCAATAATCTCAACTTTGGTAAGTTTCCCGACTCAGATAATAAGAGAAAGATGGAGTTTCATGATGATCATAGAGGAAAGAATGTTCAATTTCCCTCATGTAGATCATGTGGGAAGAGGCATCGAGGATATTGTTTCAAGGGAACTAGAAGATGCTTTGGGTGTGGAAAAGAAGGACACAAAGCCAGTAAGTGCAAAAAAAAGGATCAGTTAACACCATGGATGAGGATAATGGTATTTCTATGACATTAACAATGGTTAAATGTTTTAAATGTGGAATGTACGGGCATTATGCAAACCAATGCCCTAAGGGAATGTCTCATGAAGAGAATTTGTACGGCTATATGGGTAGTATTTATGTTGATGATGATAAAGAGACTACAAATGATATGTGAGATGAAAGAATTGTTGAATCTCGGTCAATTGTTTAAGAAGGTAGTGGAATGATTACATGTTTATCAAGTGTAATGTTGTATAAGTAATCTCATGGTACTATGGAATAAAGAGACATCTAAGGATTGTTACACTGTTGTCTTTCCTTGAGTTTTGAAAGTGTATGATTAATGGTACTAGTATCCATTAAAGGTTATTCAGATATTTTTGGAATATAGATGATATGCACATAATGAAGGGATATGGAGAAAATTAAATGTTTAATAATATTCTTGAGCTCATGACTGATATAAGGAGAAGGTTATATCATGGTTTGAGTATATAGAATTTTTGAATTTTGGTATGTGGAAAGAGTTAACTTTTTACCGCATTCATTTTTTCACTAAAGTTTAATGGGTATTCATTTTTTCAAGAGAATACATGATTAAGGTATTCACATGATTGGAATGTGACCAACAAGATATACGGGGGATAAATAATGGAATTGACATGCTTGGTTGATGACATTTCAAGTAATTATTTTCTTTATACTATGAGCTTGGACCGAAATATTTTAGACAAGCCTAAAGATTGGAATGAATTATATTGGACATAAGTTAGTATTCTTTAAGGATAAAACTTTTTTTTGATGTTATAGTAATGTAGTTTTTGAAAAAGGACAACCTGCAGGACGAGCGACAGCCCATCGCGTCGGACAAGGCTGTGGGAATCGAACCCACAACCGAAGTGTGACTGGTCATTATCGCCTACCACTGGCCTACAGGAAGTCCCTATTTATTAGAAACAAGTTTTAATATTTCAAGAAGTATGATATATGAATTATAAGTCCATTTTATGAACCATATATGATTAATCTCACTATAGATGGACTTATGTCAGTTTTGATAACTTTTCTAACATTTTGTTTGAGACAGATGTAATGACCCATCATTCTATCACATGATTTTCTAAGACATCATGAATGAAAAATTCAACATCATTTCTTTAAGAGATGAAGTGTAAATTTTCCAAAGAATGATCAACGGTGAGACTATACCAAAATCCCGAAAGTATTTCTTCTAATTCCAATTTCATCAATATTAGGGAAATGATCTTGAAAACCAAAAATGTTGTCCTAGTGCTCTTATATCTAATGAATTAGATGGTACCTTAGATAGTCAAAAATTTATGGCTTTGTGATTTCTGGATTTTCCATAGCCATGTTCTCTACCACTCTCCATCAGAACATGATGGTTAGATTTCTCTTCCATATCCATATTTTTACCTATGTGGAAACCTAGTGATTAGTTTATTTGGGTAACCATTACGTTTCATACATTTGTTTTTAAAGATTGGTTTCGGTATTCCTTTTTATGATGTGGGTTTCTATTAAAGAAACTTTCGAGTAGTAAACCAATTATAACCCCGACGAATTTCGAGGGAGAAATTCATTTTAAGTGGGGTAGAATGTAACACACAGAGATTTTCTGAAAAATATTTTTTTTAATTTAATTAATGTCTTGTGTTGTATGCTACACCAAAAGGATCATTCCCAACATGCATCCTTGACTTGCCTTGCATTACACACAATCGCGACCTTCCTCGATAACGTGTGTAGTATGCAATAACGAGTTTCGCTAAACAATAATATGCTATTAAAATATTATTAAAACTAGCCGTTATGAATATTAATAACCACTTTTTGAAATTTTTAAAATATATTTTTCAAAATGGACTTCATTTTTGGATTTGGAATATCGAAATTAGCTTAGGGTGAAATTTTGGTACTTTCCGGATAACATTCATTTTCTGATGAATAGTGAAAATTAATAAATTTTAATTAAAAACAACCTTTTTAATAGAAATAATTAATAGTGATAAATTATTAATTTGAGTGGTTTTAAAGTATATTTAGAATATATTTTTACAATTTAATACAATGTTGTTCATTGGATGTAATTTCACATTTAAACTAGACATAAACAAGTGTCAATCTTTTGGTAGTTATTATCTCTTAAGAACACGCTATTTGTTTTGACGACGGTAAGTAATTTTTAAATTAATTAATACAACTGATATGTTTTGAATTTGGTAAAATAGAAAAAAAATTTGAGTTCATAATATCAAATATAGCTTAGGCCTAATTTTTGGTATTTTTCTGGAAACTTTCATTTTTGATAAATAGTGAAACCACTAAGCGGTAGTTAAAAAAAATAATTTTTCATAAAACTTAATTTTACCGCTTCTGTGAGTGGAATTTCAAAAATCCGAGAGACACGGTTGATGTAAGTAAGTAAAATTTGGTTCAATGAGATGAAAATAATTTTTGGTGAATAGCAACTTGTTACTTTTTTTACCACGGTTAAAAGTAAATAGGGTAATTAAGGGTAAAAATAATAATATTATTACCCTAACACATGTCCTAATTCTTTTGGATAAGTGTAATTAGACAAAAAACAACTTTATGAATAAAATATGACCATTTAGGCCCACTTGGATTAGATTAGGACATTTATTATTAATTTATTTAAAGAAAGGTTAAAATAGTTAAAATCAAAGTTTAATAAGTATATCATTTTTAATATAGAGTTATACATATGATAAATTCGACTATAAATATTCATTAGAAATATAAAAAGATTTCCTAAATAATGTTATTTTATTTGTAATTTTTAGACATTAAATAATTTAATTTATTTATGACACAAAGATGATGCAGTAATTATCTTATTAATGAAATATTGACGTAATTGATGTTATAAATACCAAAATAATGTAATTTGAGACTTTTTATGAATTAAACTAATTTTATAGGTTAATATGACATGTTAGTATTGATTTAATTAACTTTTTTCGAACTAATAATTCATTTATGATTTTCACAGAAATTAATTACTAAATAGTGTCAAAATTGACATAAAATAGTTTTTAAAAAAATATTATATTATTAATTGTTCTTTTTTTTAATAAAAATAAAATGTTCGTCTAAATTACTTAGCTAAGGTTATATATATTAATAATAAACAACTTGGGGTTAGTTTGGCTTGTTATAGTACATTTATTAACCTTATAGTATAAGAACACAAGAAGACACGGTAAAAGTAAAATTATTTTACTTAATGTTAAATCTAAATGATAAGGTTAAAATAGGAACCTAAACTTATCTAAATTATATTGTATGAGATTAGTTCGAGTCATCCCCACCTTATATTTGAAATAAATCAATTTGGGGCTATTTAAAACCGAATATGGATTTATAATAAAATAATATTTTTAGTTATTCCAAAGGTGCCTCTCTCCTCCCCTATAAAAGGGCACCTCCTCCCTCTCTTCCTCACACCACTTTGAGCCTTAAATATCGGCCAACCCCTACCAAATTATATTCTACACTTCCCTAGAAACATCTTACAGGTCCCGTTCTTCTTCAAATACCAATTTGGGTGCCCTAAGAGGAGGACTCAAAGAGGCGCTTCAAAGAAGGGGTAATGTCTGTTACCGATTCTTTCAACTTTATTTCTTCTTCCACTTATTCTTCTTAGGTTGTCTCATTATGAAGTAATAACATCATAATCAATAATATACTGATATGTTATTATAAGTATGAAACAACCCTATTTCACCATCTACCCATCCTACGGAATATGAAATCACCGCGCGTGCATACGTACGAAATACCGTCTCCATGCCATGGTGTAATCTATTTTCCACCACCACCTTACTTGGATGGGTATAATGGTGTAAATAATAACTATATATGATTATTTTAAAGTGATATTGATTCTGAAATAGTATACATACACTCCAACACAATTCCACAATCATGAGAATGATATCATCGCTCGTGCGTACGTACGGACTAACGTCTCCACGATGCGATGAGATTCATTCTCCACGTTAACCATTCATGAATGATTATAAATTATATATAAAAGTAATCATGAAATATATGACATAATAATGATACTAGATTTATGTGTATATATATGTATGTCATCTACTTAATTCCATTCAACTCAATAAGGAAATGAAAACAGCATTCTTGCGTAAGTACGGCCTACCGTCTCTATGAACGGTGTATTTATTTCCATTTACTGACCTATTATATATAGGTATATTCTGAATATATATTATATTTAAATCATGTTTTATATTCTGGAATTAAGTAATCATGATCTAAGTAATCATATGAATAATTACATGTCAAAACACGAACGACAAATGAAACGATTTTACCCAAAACGCTCTTTAACATGGAATTTACAAAAGAACAGGTAAAATAATGTTATAAGTGAACCATATATGATATCATAACAATGATTATGATTATGGAGTAATTCAATGACAATATTTAAATCATTATACAGGAGGTTCTGACACTTACGAAGCAAATCGGACCTAAGGTAATGGAAAATATCACAACCTCATTTTTATCCGAGATTGTTTATACTTTGGTATTTAATGGGGTGTATTTTATCATCCACAACCATGTTCCCTCAATATGTAATATTATTTCCATCCACCTAAAATTTTTTAAATCCAATTTTACCCTTCGGTGAGTTTTAGTAAAAGATATGAAAGGAATCTTTTGTCGATTTTTGTACGAGGTACTTTTTGACTTTTCCGACAAAAGTACGAGAATAATGTTTTTTAACTTATACGGCATGAATGGATTTTTAAAACAAAATTTCCAAGAATCTTCCTTTAAAAGTTTTCAAGTTTATTTTTAATCAACTTATTTTAGTTTATAATTTTATGACATGTTAAGAAAGGAAAAACGTTTTTGAAGTAGAAAGGATATTTTCCCCAAGAATGGAGTTCAAGAGTTTTATCAAAATTATTTTCCATCAATGATAATATAGGGTTTTGTTTCTATCCCTATTATTACATGGATTTTATTATGTTGTGATGGAAATATTTTTATGAATTTCTTTATCTTATACGAATTGTTTTATGATGTCACGATGTTTAAGATTCCCATTTTTATTACATGGGTTATGCTATGATGTATGGTTTATGATTTTGTGGAACACATAAGAATGGTATCATTATGGGATGGGTGGGACCTATATCTCCCTCCAATGCATTGGGTAAAGATTTTATATCTCATGAGATAGACATGGCTGGATTGGCAGGTTAAACCGGTTCAGTGAAACAGGACTGAAACGAGGAGTGAACTCAGGTCAAAAATGGACTTTGTCCACTAAGATAGTCTTGGAAATGAGTATTGACTAATAAGATATGATTCTATTTGATTATGTGTGTATGACACAAAGTTACATGTTTTATGTTATGATTTTTGGGATTACATTTCACTACTATGATTTATCCCTTGTTATGATATTATGATCTCTTTTTCAGGTTAAGATTTCCAAAATGTTATTTTCTTATGAATATGATGTGATTGATATTTCTATTGATTACCCTTACTGAGAATTTGAGCTCACCCTTTTATGTTTTATTTTCCTGAGGATATAAAGAAATATTTTAGGTAAAAAAAAGTGAAGATCATTATGGGAGATGTTGAAGATCTTTCACCATGATTAGAAGATTATATTCTGAGTTTCCAAAGACACTAAACTATTACTGTCCTTGTGTGTGTGTTTCTGTTATGTACTAAGTATTCCGCAAAAGTAATGTAATTTCCATGTACGTTAAGCTTCAGGTCTCTACAAATAATTATAGAGAGTATATATTTATATAATTATGATCATTCAATATAATAAATGCAGTATGAACCATAAATAAATAACAAATGAAAAATGACCATTAATTCATTTGAAATAATGGTTTTGAAATAGTCGAATTTCAATTGAGAATTATATTGAAAATTTGAACCAAAACATTAAAAATGAAATTAAATAAATCAATTGTAACTTTTCTAATAAAAAAGGTATAAATCATTTCCAAAATTCTTTTCACCCTTTTAAAAATAATTATTTTTCATTTTAATATAAAAACAAAAAAAATCATTGAATGATGGAACAATTATTTTCTAGTAAAAAATTGTAAACTTATAGAGGAATATAAATATTTAATAATTATTTTGGATGAAGGAAAATATGATCATGTATTATATTAAATAAATAAATTTGTTTCATAATTTTGTGAAAAAAATATATATTTTCCAAAAAACATTAAAAATTATTCATTTTAAAACTTTTTAATGAAATTAATATGTAACAGAAAAGGATCCTTAATTACAATTTAAACTTTTATAAATACTTATATAATATAATTTTATGAATATAGACATGTAAGAGAAATATTCTCAACTAAAAAAATAGAAACAAGTTTTATTTTTCTTATAAATAATCCTTTATTTTTCATGCTTCAAAGATAGTAAAAGTTAAATAAACATGGAAAACCAGAAAATAACCAGAGGAAATATAAATACATGAGACTTAAGGATGAAATTTTATATAATTCTACTAGTTTATATTAAAAAATGATCAATCCAAATATGAGTGAGATTGTAAAATAGAACCCTATGTATTTAATAACATTTCGATCTAATCCCCAAAAAGAGAAAACTTGAATTAAAAATATAAATACATTGAATATAAATTATTTAATGATACAATATGTAAATTTTGCAACATTTAAACCACAAAAAAGAAATTAGGTGAATAATATAAATTACGTCTCAATGGAGTTGAATCGAGATGAAAAAATGCTACCTTGGATTCCCACTTGGTCAAATTTGTTTTAGATTCCTGAATAATAAATTTAAATATAGAAAATAATTTTTTAAGAAACATTATAAAAAATATTTTATTTATTATGTTTCTTTTATAATAATATATAATTATTTCATAATATATATTTCGTTTATGTTGACTATATGAGGTTATTTAGTACAATTGTCTAAAAATACTTTAGTATGTTGACCATGGTAAAAGGTGTTATTAAATAGTTTCATTATCTACAAAATGATAATAATTTCATGAATAAAATTTGTATTCACTATATATATTTTTATAACCATCCATACATGGTGGTGATGTAAAAAATAGATGCAACATTCAAGGGGACGGTAGTACGTACATACGCATGAATGATGTTTCACAAACCTAATGTTTGGAAAGTGAATAAATTATATAATGATTTAGCATTAAAAATAAACTTTATTTAATTAATATAATATTTAATAATTAAATTTATATTTAGAACCATCCGTTAATGGTGGTGGTAGAAATTTAAATACATCATTAATAGAGACAATGATCTATATGTATACAAAAACGAATCTTTCATTTGGCATTGGATGGGAGAGAGGTATATAATAATGTTTCCATCGATATAATATTATTTAAAAATATTTATTACATTTGTGTTATTATATTAAAACAGTTATAAAAATTTTGAATAATGTAGATGAGTAAAAAAAATCGAATGTTCGCGGTGATGACAATTGCCTCCTCTAATGTTTTTCCACTTTGGGTTGAGTTTAAGGAATATAAAAGATATTTTTATGGTCATACCTAGGGATTAAGAACATGAGATGGTATTTTTAGATTGTAATTAGGGTGTAGGTTTTAGAGTAAACAAAACATGTTTTTTTCTTTGAAATTGTTGAAGTTAGTCCCTTTTTATAGGTAAACATTGATGAAATTTTCTAAAGTTTTTAACTATTAATGGGCATGAATTTAATTTTTAAAATTTAATGGGAACAAACATAGTCCATGAATTGAAATATATATTATTTTACATCAAATTGAATTAATTTTGGTTTTTTAGTATTTTATTATTATTTTATTATATTAATAAATAATGAGTTCGATTAAAATTCATTTTCATTACTATTCATAGAATTTGATTTCAAGTGAAATAAATTAACGATTAAATTTACATATAAATACATTAACTATCCCTAATAGATTATAATTATCCATAAAATCCATATAAAAACATAATTTTAATGACTCAGACTGTTATAATTAAAATTCACCTTTTAATTAATTTAAATGTATTATTATGTAATACAATTACAAAAAACACATGCACTCCTTTGGTTTTATCATATCATATCACATTTAAATGATAGTCAATAATTTTTCCCATTGATAAAGTAGTCTTTTAACAGTAATCACATGATTATTATAAATATAGGGTTTTAACAAATCCAATTGACATAGAAAAAGGATGTGATGGCCTCAACCAGTGTCATTGTACCCTATAAATCAAATTTATCAAAGCTTCCAAGGGAGATAGCATCACTGGGATTTTCCCTTGAACAATCCCTATCTGAGCACCAATAACTTAAGCAATGGCTAAACTATTTAGAGGATAAGTTCAATCTTATCGAGATCATGACTCAAACCATGTATTCTAAACCACCCCAAAACAGTCACACTATCACGCTCCATACTCTTAAGGTATTTTCTGGTGTATTAAATTAATATGTACCACGAACCTATAATTATGAATATGTAAATTATTTTCTATAGAATAATAATATATTTTTATACTATTATTAGAACTATATAAATGATTTTTATTTTGATTCAATAAAATAAATATTGTATTTTGGGTAATATTCAAATTAAATTAAATAATTTACTTTGATTAATTAATGGATATTGTAAATAAAGATTATTTTAATAATATAATATTATTAAATAATTGTTATCTAATATAAATGATCATATAATTTTTATGAAATCTAATGTAATTTTTAAATGGTTTTAAAAAATGTTATTGTCAAAAAAATAAATTATTTCTCAATAAATAGTGAATATTATTTTTATAGTGAAAATAGAAATATTTTGAAAATTATTTCAATAAATTGAATTTTATTTTTGAAATAGTAACATCGAAATTATCCAACAGTGAATTTTTCATAATTTTTAGAGACAACTGAATTTTCAGGTAAAAATTAAATACCATAAAAATATACATTTTGTATTATGAAATCTTAATAACCAAAAAGTGATGTAATAAATACTAAAAATGGTTTAAATGACCAAATAAATGTTTTTAATATAATATTATGTGATTTTAGATTCATTTTATTAAATTTATAAAGTATTTGTTAATATTCCAAAGCCATTAATATATTTTATGGTTTTAAAATCATTTATTTAAGAGTAAGACTCACTTTCAAATAATAAACGGTATTATATTTTTTTTATTCCCTTGAGATTATAAAAAAAATAATCCCACCCCCATTTTTAATAATCCATAGGAATAACAATGATACGGTTTGTGGTTTTGGTTATTTCCCCAATCATTTCCTATACAAACCCACCAAATCTCCCATTTATCTTCACTAAAACTACTTGGATCACAAACTTACTCTTACATCCCATATATAGAGTCCTCTCAAGGTTCCACCAATCTCTGAAGAATCTCCTCCCAATAATTTCGAGTCACACACTCAAGTAAGGGACTTTCCTCTCCTCCTTTCAATTCAAGAACCTTATTTTAAATTAATTTTTTTAAATTTAGATTGGGTATATTATCGTTAATTTAAAAACTTTAACATATATTGAAATTGATTTCATTTTAATTATATACCATTATCCTCTCTCATTTTTACCCTTACCTAAGTTATTACTATGCTGAATTTTAGAAAGGGATTTCTCTCTTCTCATTTTTATTCAATCACCTGTTGTGTGTAGTGCTTCTTGATTTACATTTTTTAATTTTGGTATATATTCTACCATATCAACTTACTATCCATTTTATTTATATATTATTAGATATCCATTTAACTCTCATTAATCCCTTCTTTAAACCATTATATACAACCAGTACCATGCCAAAATTTAGTAAGTGTTCTTTTTTTACCCTCTTTATTCAAGTATCAACATTATATTATGTTTTCTACATTGAATTACTAATGTTGGGATATGTTTTTAAATGTCCCTAATACTATACATTTTATTTATAGATTATGAGATACCCATTTCTCTCTCATCAACCCATTTTATGAATCTTCTAGTGATGTCGTTATGCTGCTGAAATTTTACCTTGTTTTTCCATGAATTTTTTTTTGTTTTAAATACCTGAAAACATTTCCTATCAAGGTTGTTCTCCTTTATACACTAATGATTCTATATTTTGTAATTAAATAGATTTATTCCACACTCCTTGATCATCGAATATAATAAGAGGATGAATGAATCCATGTTGTATGATCTATGTGGAACACTTAAGCATGAGAATAAAATGAAAGTGATTGGTGTGCAATGAATTATATAGTTATCTAATGAAATATATAATGTTCAGTATCTTAAGGAAACATGTTGAGATGGTAGTAAGACTAATTAATTTATGTGAATTTTTCAATCCCGATTTCTGGTAAGTTATACTGTAACGCCTCGACCCCGGTTACCCAGAATATGTGCATTATTACATAACATTGGCATGAAATAATGAATTATGTCCTAAAAGACTGGTTAGTTAAGTATCCTTTGAAATACTAGATACATACATAGGCTTTACATTACATCCTGAAAAAAAACATTATGTCCCCTTTGAACACTTTGGTAACCCTTAGCCTATTCTTACAGGTTAATCATAATACTCTTCTTTTCATCTTGGAAAAAATTAAACATAAGAAAGGGGTGAGCTCATATGCTCAGTAAGGATAAAAATAAAGCATAAACTGTCATAAATTAGAATTAACATTTTAGGCAATGTATAAGAATAGAACACAGTCATTTTAAACATAAACATTATCATAATATAGAAAAGATAAATCAAATAATTCCATTTTCTTATTCACATGGATATTCTACTATTCTAATAATCACATGTTATATCAATAGACAATTTCATAATGATGGAATGCATAATGCAAGACTCCATAACCACATATTCAAGGCCTTGTGCCAAGACTACAAAATATGATTTTGTTAAGAACTTGTTCAAAGACACTAGTTTGTCTCATGAGACCTAACGATGTATCTAGGAGCTATAATGGGCTCCATCTATCACGTACTATGTCCAATATATTCCGTATATGAAAGGGTGAAATATAACATAAAAATTCATAATAAAACTAGCATACGAAATATCAATACTTTATCCATAAACCATGAATTGTTTAAAAATAACACATCCATCTTCAAACATATCACAAAACCATGAATACAGTATGAAATATTTGTACGATAATAAATCAACCTCGATCAAGAATAATATCCCGTAAAGGATGTTGACATAGTTGAAAATGGCCAGTAAAAATCTTTGAGAGAAATATCCCTTTTTCATGAAAACATTTAAAAGTCTCACTATTTATCAAGAAGCTATTAAAAATAGATTTTTGAATCAAAGTGTCCCATTCCACTTTGAAACATTTAAAAGGAATTTCAAATTTAAAACATTAATGTGCATATAAATAAAACCTTAATACCATTATTTAAACATGGACATTAATGATAAATATTTAGAAGAATAAAATTTTGAAACATTTAAAATGATATTTTAGTTAGAGTTACTAACCAAATGAGAGACTCCTAAATACGAACAATTGGGGTAATAAAAACATTATAATATCATTTGAATAATGGTATTCATGATATACTATGTCAAAGTACAATATATACACCAAATGAAATTGAATTATATCATAACAACAAAGAAGTCTCAATGGAATGTAAATTGATATGAATTCCTTTATAAAGACAGTATCCTTAGGTTAAGGATATATCAATGACATAATTATGTGTGAAAAATATAAATACAGTCAATATGATGGGATATTTAGTGTAAATAAATAAGGGTACATTCACACATAATCTGGTAAAAACAACACCAATGACTTGGATGTTTTACTCAATGAATAGAGATTGAGTTAAAATTACTCTTATCAAGTTCATATCAATGACTTGAGAATTTATCAATGGATTGATTATGTGTATCAAAAGTATATTCACATAAATGGGAGTTTAAATTACTACATAAGTAAATAAATATATATTTTACACATAATCTTGGAGTAATATAATCAATGAAGTTTGTGTAAAACGAAATGAGTGGAAATTGAAATTTGAAATTCCCTTACCAATTTTGTAAATAACAAATAATAAATCCGATTAAATAAGGATCATAAAATAATGATATAAGTACCCCTAAATTAAATTATATTACTCAAACAATACAATCATGGGCAGTACAAACACCATAAAATATGTAATAGTTGAAAATATTTCATGAATCTCACAGGAATAAAAGTCAGATGAAAACATCTTTCCACATTATAATCAATTGAGTCATATGACCAAAATTTAATAACCACAAAATGAATCATATAATAACATGAATATAAAGAAAATAATTATAATATATATCAAATGGCAGTACACAATACACCAAATGCAATAAATAAGTGGTGAACAATGGAAATCTCACGGAATTAAAAGTTAGATAAGAAAACACTTAACATGTACTTTTTACATAGAATAGGGTAATTCAAACTCCTATTTAATGGTGAAGTAATTTTTATTATATTATTAATGAACCAAATACATAAACATGATATCATTTATAATCTTCAAATATTTCTTTGTTAATTATATTTCAGTAGTATCATTGTTTTGGTTGTTAACTGATTCGTTTTTCTGTATATGTTTTGTTAAAAAAGTCATGTTTGTTACGTAAAGGCTGTATTTTATTCATATACAGAATTCTATTATTTACTTAAACAATATTTTTAATCATAAAATGAAAATTATTCTTGAATGATTACGATGGGGAATGAATCTCATTGCGTTTGTGGAGACGATAAGCCGTGCGTACGCCCGAGCGACAATATCATTCTTTTGATGGTGAAATTGAATATAATTGGATGGTATATCATATATACAGAATCATTAACAAGTTATATTTATTATCTAAATCAGTTATACTCATTATTATACCCATCCAAATAATGATGTTTTTTAATAAAAAAATACACCACGACGTGGAGACGGTAAGTCGTACGTACGCACATATGGTGACATTGTCATTTATAGGATGGGTAGAATAACGAATATGGTTGTACCATATTTATAATAACATCAAAGTAGTTATGATGTTTTGGATTTATTATTTTGGTTTGGAAACAACAAAGAAAAAGTAAGTGGAAGAAGAAAAGAACATGAAAAAGGGTGGTGAAATTATTATCTCTTCTTCGAGTGTTTCCATTTGAGTTGATCAAAATGTCTACATAGGATGTATTTATGGTCATATTAAGGACTCTAGGTTGATTTTCGAAATTTTGGGAGGATATTTTTTTAGGGGTTGGCTGAGAAAAATGTATTTGGAGGTGTGATTTTCAGAGAAGAGGAAGTACCCTTTTATAAGAGAGGTGAGGGTCACTTTAGTAAAACTTTGAAATATTAGTTTGTTATAAATAATTTTTGGTATCTATTGAATTAAAATTGATTTATTTTTTATATATGGTGGTTATGGGTCGACATTCACTCAACCAATTGGTTTTATACAAGTTTAGGTCACCATATTAACCTTATCTTTAAGATTTAACTATTAGTTAAATAGTTTAATTTTTTATCGTGTCTTCTTGTATTATTAAACAATATGGTTAATAAACACAATCTAAACATCCTATAGAACCTCAAGTTGTTCATTAATGACATATATAATATTATATAACCCCTTTGGCCGAATTGTAGATTTTTAATAATTTTATATCAAACAATAATATAGTATTTGTTTTAAAACTCATCTCTGTCGATTTTGGAATTATTTAGTATTTGGTTTTTGTGAAAATCATAACAGCATGATTAATTCGAAAAAATTATTTAATCAACTCTAAAATTTCATATTAATCAATAAAACTCATGTAATTAAAAAAAAATTTCTAATTAAATTGATTTGGATATTTATAATATCAATTATTTTAATATTTCATTAATAAGGTAATTAATACATCATTATTGTGACATAAATATAATTAATTATTTAAAGTATAAAAATTATAAATAAAATACCATTACTTTGGAAATAGTTTTATCTTTCGAATGAATATTTATAGGCTAATTTATCTTTTTTATAACCTCATATTAAAAATGAATTATTTATTAAATATTGAATTTAACACTTTTAACTTTTCATTAAATAAAATAATAATAACTGTCTTAATCTAATCTAAGTGGACCAAAATAATCATATTAAATTTATAAGGTTGTTTTTGGTCGAATTATTTGTATCCAATAGAATTAGAACATGTTTTATTGTAATTATAATATCATTTTACCTTTAATTACCCAGATTACTTTTAACTATGGTAAATAAAAGTAAAAAGTTATTATTCTCAATAAAATTATTTCCTTATTATTGGACATCATTTTACTTACTGATTTAAACTGTTTCTCTCAAATTTCTGAAATTAAACTCATAGAAGAATTAAAATTATGTTTTTTTGCAAATTTTCAAATGCACCTAGAAGGTGGGTAAAAGCTGGTAAAAAGTTCAAAAAAAATTTATTCAACTAATTTTATTATAAAAATAACTTCAATGAATCACATTTAACTCATATATGTATTATGTATCTATATTAACTTAAATAAATAATGTAAATAATTATTTTAAAAAATGTGGGTTGTAAATAATAACTTAATGTTTTTCATAATTCATCAAAAATTGGAAGTTTTCAGAAAAATACAAAAAATTAACCATAATCTAGTTTTTATATTAAAAATTAAAAAATGAATTATATTTTACCAAATTCAAAACATATAATTTGGATTAATTAATTTGAAATTAATTCCCCTTGACAAAACTAAAATACGGGTTTTTAAGAAGTAAAAGCTATCAAAATATTGAGAGTTGTTTATGTCAAATTTAAATTTGATATTACTTATAATGAACTGCATTGTATTAAATAATATAAATATAATATGATTTTACTTCCAAACCAATCAATTGCATAATTTTACACTCTAAATTATTTCGATGAGAAATGTTTTTTTTCAATTATAATTTAGTATTTTTCACTATTCATCAAAATATGAATGTTATTAGAAAAGTACCAAAAATGTATCCAAACTAAATTTTTATTTCCCGATTCTAAAGAAGAATTTAATTTCATTAAATTGAATATATAAAAGTGTCAATTATTGGTTTTAAAAATGGAATTCCATTAAAAGGTGGTAAAATTGTATTTTTTTCTGAAAAATACTTCTTTTATCTAAAATTGAAATTTTTCTTATATTATGTCTAAGAAACACATAATATGGATTATTAAATTATATGAAGTATAAAAAATTCAATATTCACTTAATAATATTAATAAATGCTTTTTGAATGGCTAGTTTGGTAAGTCGTGGTTCGCTCGAACTCAATGTTTCGTGTAGTGCAAGCTATTGAATTACATTACAGATAATAACATACTATGAAATATTGGGGTATTACATTCTTCCTTCCTTTTGGAAATTTCATCCTCTCAATTTTAAAATTGGGCTTGGGAACTTCATTAAAAGTCCCACATCAGAAAGAGAGTCAATAAAACTATCACTTTAAAAGAAAGAAAGAGAAGTACAAAGGTCACCTGAGATAACCTATACTAGGATTTCGTGTAGGTAAATATGGATAGGGAAGATAAATTGAATGTAATGTTACGATGGAGAGTGATAGAAAACGTGATTAGGAGAAACTTAACAATAATAGAACCAAAAATTGTGTTGACATAAACGGTGATTAGTTTCCCTGTATAAAAGTAAACAGACAACGTTTAATTGTTTTAAGTTCAATTTCATGATGTTGAGGAATTTATTTAAGATATTGACCAAGAACATAAAGATATATACTTACTATTTAAGTAGAGTTCCATCCTTTAATAAATTTCTACCACTAACTCGTCTTTTTATACATAATTAGTATTCAAGATGACTTGGTCACACCTAAAGCACTAAAATAAAACTCTAGAGAATCACAATGATCCAAAAAGGATACAATATATATTTCTGTGGTCTTTTTAGATTAACCAATAAAAAGGGTTAGTACAAGATCAGATGATCCCCAAAAAAGATAATCCTTTAGAGAAAGAAATACTAATCGTAATTTCTAAAATTAAACAAACAATACCCAAAGATCAATAAATACCATTTAATAAAAGATTGTATTTAAAATCCTTAAATATAAAAAAACTAATATTGAAACCAATAACATAGAATAATTTGATTACATAGTATTCCACATTAAATTGGATCTCCAAATAACATCAACTACTCTTAAAGTCACATACTTAATAGTAATTATCCTAATCACATATTCTCTATGATAGGTTAATCATTTCCATAAATAACACAAATCACTATAAATCCACAACAAAATCATAGATAAAAATCTACCATTACTCCTCAAATAAAATCCCATAGTATTCTATTTTCCTTAGGAATATATTGTTCCCAATTGAGCGAACGTCTTCCAAAATAATATTTATCACTTAATCACTAAATCTCTTTCCTATACTAAGGATTTCTATTTGATAATACATAATATACCAAATCAATTTATTATTGATAAATAAAATAATTTAACTAAAAATAATTAGTCACACTAACTAGGGACTTTACTTATCTAGTGGTAGGTGATAAATCCCAATCGCACTCTGTTTGTGGGTTCGATTCTCGTAGCTTTGTCTGACGCGACGGGTTGTCATGCAGTCTGTGTGTTTTCCATTTTCATAAACTATATTTTATAACATTCCCAAAATGAGATTAATTCCTCATGAAAACCATGACATAATTTCACCAAAAATGTTATCTCATACCTCGCATTTTCATCACAAAATCTAGTAACTTTTTATTCCACCAAATTCATGGATCATATAAACCCAAATGGTTATATATAACAATATCAACAATAGAAAAGATAATTATTCCTAAAATAAAATTCCCACATAATAAAAAATAGTGCTACCCATAAGAGAGAAAAGTCTTCCAAATTAATCTCATCAATAAAGGGAACTTACACTTTTAATCATTTCTCCATCCATTTATTTCCAAATAGGTTCTTCCTTGACAAATAGGTTATCCAATAGAATAGGGAATTCCCTCGGGTAATTCCCAAGTCCCATACATTTATAGAAATGACTATAAATGGAATCTTGGGATCATTTTTATTTTCTTCCATAGTACTCTTCATTTTTCCTCAACAATTCATTACTTTATATCCTTCTTTCCCACATAGAAAGCATTTATTTGGTCTATTAAGACACATTCCTAGGTGTCTCCTTCCACATTTCTTGCATGATGGAAATTGATCTTACTTTTCTCCATGGTCTCCACTGCTGGAGCTCTTATCATTCACTACCTTTCTCTCCATTGTTGAGTTTGGGAGTTGGTTAATATATATATTTTTGATCATATTTTTTGAAAAAATCATTCGTCATGAACATGATATAATTTACACCTATCAACATTACATTTCATTTCTCATTTCCACCATCGCTCCCACCTTGTACATTATGCTCAAAGTTACCATGACTTCCTTGGAATCTATCCATTGACTAACACATGAAAGCATGCCGTGAATCATAAAATAATCTAGAGAATAAGATAACACCTTATTTTCAATGTAAAACACCTTATTATTGACCAATATTATTTATTCTCATCTCATATTAAAATCATTCAAATCAGTTTGTAAAGAAAATGTTAATTATCTTAAGCATATCCCCTAGGAGTGTCATAACCAAGAGTGAAAGAAGGAATGTTTCCATGTATCAGGATACAACAGGTCAAGCCCAAAACTCTTTGTCAGAGTTTACACTCCTAGGAACATCTCTTCCAGAGCCTCCTCTACCTGCTCATATATAGACATGGATATATTTCTCAGAAAACCCACATAATATTTACATTACCATATTTTTTTGGATTTTCTTCTATACTAATCCTCAATGTCTATCTTGGGTAGTGTTTTCTAATCAGAGTTTTTTTTTCTAAATCTAGCTTCCATGGTTTATACTAAACATCCTCTATTTCCAATTGTAAATCCCCGACCCCAGTTACCTAGAATCAATCAATTATTACATAAAATTGGCATGACACAAGAAATCCGATCCCTAAAGACATGTCAATTTAGTAGCCTTGAAAGTACTAGATAAATACAAAAGTTTTACAATGAATCATAAAAAAAATTGTTTCCCTTTGAACACTCTTATATCCCTTAGCCTATTCCTGTAGGTTAATCGTAACCTAATTCTTTGAATCCATGTAAAAATAAAACATAATAAAGGGGTGATCTCAAATTCTCAGTAAGGATACCGATATAATGGAGACTATCATAAATAATAATTAACATTTAAGGTAATGTATAAGACTAAAATACAAGCCTTTTAATATTAACCTTCATCATAATATAGAAAAGATAAATCAAATAATTCCATTTACTAATTCACATGGATACTCTACCTGTTGAATAATCAAATTTAATATCAATATCCAATTTCATAATGATAGAATACATAATTCCAGACTTCATAACCACATAGTCAAGGCATTGTGCCAAGACTAGAAATATGATTTTTTCAAGGCCTTGTGCCAAGACACTAGTTTGTATCATGTGACCTACCGATGCATCGAGGAGCTATAGAGGGCTCCTCCTGTCACATACTAAGTCCAATTCATTCCTCATATGAAAGGGTGAAACATAATATAAACATTATTACTAAAACTAGCATAAAAAATGTCAATACTTTTTCCACAAACCATGAATGGTATATAAAAAACACATCCATAGACAAACATATCTCAAAACCTTCAATAAAGTAGGAAATATTTGTATCATAATAAATCAACCTCTATCAAGAAAAATATCCTGTAAAGGATTTTGACATAGTTAAAAATTATCAGTAAAAAATCTTTGAGTGAAATATCCCTTTGTCATGAAATCATTTAAAAGTATCACTATTTATCAAGAATCTATTTAAAATAGATTTTTTAATCAATGTGTTCCATAAAAATCTGAAGCTTTTAAAAGGAATTTCAATTTTAAAATATTAATGTCCATATAAATAAAACCTTAAAACCATTTTTAAAACATGGACATTAATGAGAAATATATATAATCATAAATTTTTAAAACATTTAAAAATATATTTTAGTTAGAGTTACTAACCAAATGAGAGACGCTTGAATACAAAAAATGGAGTTAATAAAAACATTATAATATCATGAGAATGAAGGTATTCATGATATACTATGTAAAAGTACAGTATATACACCAAATAAAAGTGAATTGGATCATAACAACAAAGAAATCTCAATGGAATGTAAGATGGGATAAATTACTTTATAAAGTCAGTATCCTTAAGTTAAAGATAAATCGAGGAAATAATTATGTGTGAAGAATATAAATACACTCAATAAAATTTGATATTCAGTGTAAATAAATCAGAGGACATCCACACATATTCTTGTAAAAACAACACCAATGACTTGGATGTTTAACCCAATGAATAGAGATTGAGTTAATATTACTCTTATCAAGTTCATATCGATGAGTTGCAAATTTATCAATGGAGTGACTGTGTGTATCAAAAGTATATCCACATAAAGGGTATTGTAAATTACTACATATGTAATTAAATATTGATTTCAGACATAATCTTGGAGAAAAATAATCAATGAATTTTGTGTAAAACCGAATGAGTAGAAATTTAAATTTGAAATTCCCTTAAAAATTTGGTAACTAAAGAAATATACACCCTATGAAAGAATGATTATAAAATGATTATATAAATACCCATAAAGTAAATTATATTACTCAAAAAATACAATCATGGGCAGTACAAACACCATAAAAATGTAATAGTGGAAAATATAGCATGAATCTCACAAGAATAAAAGTGAGATGAAAACCCTTTACCACGTTGTAATCAATTGAGTCATATGAAAAAAATTTAAGAACCACCAAATGAATCAAAAAACACCTTTAATATAAAGATATTCATGATAATATATATCAAATAGCAGACACAATACACCACATGTAATAAATAAGGGTCGAACAATGGAAATCTCGCAGAATTAATAGTGAGATAAGAAACCATTTACCTTGTACTTTTCATCAGTATAGGGTCAGTTAACCTCATTTATAATTGTGAAATAATTGTAATTAAATAATAAAATAATAAAATACATATATATGATATCATATATGATCTTCAAATATAGCTTTGTTAATGATATTTCTGTAGTTTAATTATTTTGGTTGTTAACTAATTCATTTTCATTTATATGTTTTGTTGCATAAGTCATGTTGGTTATGTATAGGATGTATCTAATTCATATCCAGAATTATATTAAGTTCATAAACAATATTTATAATCATAAAATAAAAATTATTCTTGAATTATTACGATGGGGAATGAATCTCATCGCATTCGTGGAGACGGTAAGCAGTACATATGCACAAGTGATAATATCATTCTTTTGATGGTGAAATAATATATAATTGGATGGTATTTCATATATACAAGATCATTAAAAGGTTATATTTTTTATTTAAATCTGTTAGACTCATTATTATACCCATTCAAATAATGTCATTTTTGAATCACAAACTACACCACGACGTGGAGACGGTATCCCGTACGTACGCACATATGGTGACTTTGTCATTTATATGATGTGTATAATAATGAATATGGTAATACCATATTTATAATAACTTCATAGAATGTAGGAGGAAATGGAGTTAATATTTTGGTATGGAAACAACAAATAAAGCGAATGTGGAAGAAGAAAAGAACAAGAAAGAGGGTGGTGAAATTATTGCCTCTTCTGTGGGTTTTTTCTTTTTAGTTGAATAAAAGGGATCCATAGGTTGGCATTATGATCAAATTAGGGACTATATTTTGATTTATAAGAATTTTGGAGGATATTTGGGTGGTATTTGCCCAAGCCAAATGGCTTTGGCGGTGTGATTTTGAGAGAAGGTGAAGTACGCTTTTATAAGAGAGGTGAGGGCCACTTTAGTAAAACCTTGAAATATTATTTTCTTATAAATAATTTTCGGTTTATAATGGATTTAGATTGATATCATTATAATATATGGTGGGTATGGATCTTTATAATCTCAACAAATAGGTTTTAGGCATGTTTAGGTCACCATATTAACCTGATCTTTAATATTTAACTCTTAGTTAAATAGTTTACCTTTTACTGTGTCTTCTTGAATTCTTACAGTATATGGTTAATAAAAATACTCTAAACATCCAATAGAACCTAAAGTGGTTCATTAATTACATATATAATATCAGTAATCCCTTTTTCAGAACCATATATTTTAGGAATATTATATCAAACAATAATATATGATTTTTTTTAAAACCTCATTTATTTCAATTTTGACATTATTTAGTATTTTCCTTCTGTTAAAATCATAAAATCATTATTACTTCGAAAAAAATTTATTTAATAAACCGTAACTTATAATATTAACCTATTAAATTAGTTTAATTCATAAAAAGTCTCAAATTACATTTATTTGGATATTTATAATATCAATTATTTTAATATCTCATTAATAAAGTAATTATTGCATCATCATTGTTTCATAAATATATTTAATTATTTATTGTCAAAAAATTATAAATAAAATACCACTATTTAGGAAATATATATATCTTTATAATTAATATTTATAGTCAAATTTATCTTATGTATAACCCCATATTAAAAATATTTAGTTATTAAACATTGAATTTTACACTTTTAACACTTCATTAAATAAAATAAAAATAAAAATCATAATCTCATCCATGTGGACAGAAAGGATAATATTTTATTTCTAATGATGTTTTTGGTCTAATTATACTTATCAAATAGAATTATAATACGTGTTAGGGCAATTATAATATCATTTTTACCTTTAATTACCCTATTTACGTTTAACCGTTGTAAATAAAAGTCAAAAGTTACTATTCACCAAAAATTATTTTCATCTTATTGAACAAAATTTTACATACTGATGAAAAATGTGTCTTTAGGATTTATGAAATTCAACTTATAGAAGTGGTAAAATTATGTTTTATGCAAATTTGCAAATGCTTCTAGAATGTGGGTAAAAGATGGTAAAAAGTTCAATAAAATTTTATACATCTGATTTTTTTATAAAAATGACTACAATGAATAAAATTGAACTAATATAGGTATTATTTATCTATATTGACTTAAATAAATAAAATAAATAATTGTTTAAATAAAAATTCGTGTTTTAAGCAATAACTTATTGTTTTTAACTATTCCTAAAAAATTTGATGTTTTTAGAAAAATAACAAAAAATTCACCCTAAGATAATTTTGACATTCCAAATTAAAAAATGAATTCTATTTTTCCAAATTCAAAATATATAGGTATCATTAATTAATTCAAAATTAATTCCATTTTTCAAAATAAGTTGGCGGGATTTTGAGAAGTAAAAATTTCAAAAGATTGACATGTGTTTATGTTGAATTTAAATGTGAATTTACTTATAATTACCTAAATTGTATTAAATGATAAAAATATAATATTATTATACTTCAAAACAATTCAAATTCATAATTTAAAACTATAAATCTTTTCGATTAAAAAAGTAGTTTTCAATTGAAATTTAGTATTTTTTACTATTTATCAAAATATGAATGTTATTAGAAAAGTACAAAAAAAATATCCAAAGTAAATTTCTATGTCCCGATTCTAAAGAAGAATTTAATTTCATTAAATTGAATATATATATGTGTCAAATATTGGTTTTAAAAAGGGTTTTCCATTAAAAGGTGATAAAATCGTATATTTTGAAAAATACTTCTTTTATCAAAAAAAATGAATTTGTTCTTATATTATGTATAAGAAGCGAATAATATGGATTCTAAAATTAAATGGAGTATAATAAATTCAAAATTCAGTTAATACAATTCATAAGTGCTTTTTTAACGGTTAGTTTGGAATGTCTTGGTGAGCTCGAACTCGCTGTTACGTGTAACACAAGCTATTGAATTACTTTAATGAAAATAGTATACTATGACATCTTGGGGTCTTACATATCCTCAACCAATTTTTATGCTGAAATTTTTAATGTTTTAGCTACATTTACCATGATTCTTATATTATTATCATAGTATGTCATTTTTCATTGTTCATTTTTATGATTCTTACATATTTTGATATGCCTATTTCTTAACATGTATTACTTTATTCCATGTTTATTCCATTACTAGGTTTTATAGCTCACCCTTTACTTATGTATGTCCCCAGTTTATCGCACAGAGGTTTTAGTGTGATCATGTTATGATTTTTTCTATAAAGATGATGTTTTTCTTGTTTTAAATTATTATATAATGTACCTAATTCACAAATACACAAGACTTATCAATCTTATTGGTCATATAAAGTTTAATTTTATGTATTAAATCATGAATTAATTTGTTATAAAGGGTAGGGTTATTATATTTGGTATTAAGGGAAATTTTTAGTTATTTTGTTATTAGGATTAGAAATCTCTCGCTAATGCCTTAGGGATAATACTATGTATAAGATACCATACCTAAATTTTGGTAATTATAGAGTAATTTATTTATCAATAAAATAAATATCTATGTGGATATTATATATGGTTATGTTTTTGGAATAGATGTACCTAGGGGTGACAACTCCGACAAAGTGTGTTGGGCCTGGCTCGACATAACCTTGTACATTAAATTAAGCCTTACTGCACACCTAGTTTGACACACTAGGGGGACATACTTTGGTAAAAATACAGTATCATTATGAACAATTATTAAAGGAACAAAAAATTTCCCATAAGATTATATGTTAGTAAATATATCACGGATAACATATATAGAAGCCCAAAAATTCATATGTCAAGGAAATAAATAAAGGATATAAGTAAGAATTTTAATATTATTAAATTACCATATATGTTTTTAATAGTTTAAAAATAATCATCCATAATTTTCTATTTATTTTATCCAATGATCGCAAATAGGTGGAATCGGGTAGGAAATCAATGCAATAAGAAATTCTATGACTACCCTAATTAGATTCCGAACCTAACAAGACTGGGAATCACAACAATTATGATGATACTCTCTTAGCTGACTCATGTTCTAAGTAGAAACTTGAATTATAAAGAGCTCCCAAACTCCCCTACGAAAGAAAAAGGCACAATTGGGAGATTTTTTTGAAAAATGCCTAGGAATTTCAACAGATCAACTGATCATTTGATCATATACCAATTGATCAACTCTATTAAGAAGATATTCTCCATACTTTAATCTTTTGAACATATAAGGTTCAACATAATTTTTATTATCTATAGGGAGAAGATAATTAGTGGTGTACATTGATCAAGAATACAAATATGGAACAAGATATCTAAGCGATGGGGTGCATGTAATTATGAAAAATGTTTTTTGAAAAATATTTTCCTCTCACTCACTAACTTGAAATTAAAAGGGATTTACTTTCCCATAATAAAAAAGATGATAAATTTTATCAGAGCGTGTGAGACAAACATCACAAAACAAGCATGATACGCCTCTGGATTTTTCATTACTCCCAAATTCAGGGTTTACCCCTTCTTGGGTGGGCTAAAACCAAGTATACAAAAATCCTTGGTGATCCATAATTGTGATAGCTATGAAGAAATATTATAATGTTCCCTCAATGTTGAAATGGAAATTGGTTAATACCACGAGTATCATGGGGATAATAAGTTGAAAGTGGATTTTATTTCTTGTTGTTTGATGGAGAAATATAACAATTCCATGATATTTCAACATCCCACTTTTCAATGGTGTCGAAGGAAGCACCTTCAACATTTCATAAGGGGAGAGAAAATGAATTAGGTGCGGGAAGGAGGGACACCTATCTAAATACTTTAGATAAGAGAAAATTTCTAATGCGATGGAGGAAAGGAATTCTTTAGTAAACCCTTGTTGCATTTTTCCTTAATACAACTATAAATAACTAGGTCACATTAAAAACCAATGCACTAAGCCATGTGTTTTCAGAAACAACCAACAACCAATAAGAGAGAAAGGGTGATATTTTACCATTACAATCGCTATAGTGGATCTCAAAAATGATGTCGTGATAGGTACAGTAGTTATTCATTAAATAATATAAAAGATTATTTTAGATTATTTTTCTTCACTTTTTATAATATCGTGAATGTTCAGTAGAACTATACTAACACCACCACAAATCAAGGATGTATAGGTGTTAGTGAAACAATAAATGGGGAAATTATTGCATCCCAAGTGCATAAAGCTTCCCTTGTAAATATTTTGTGGTCTTAACATTACAAAGAACTATTTGATACTCCCTTTTAAGTAATTTCATGCAATTATGGGTATTTTTTGTCTTTCACGATATATATCCAACATAAATTATCATGATAAGAAAACATCTCCTCATAGTGTGAGTCTCCCTTCGACCCTATAAAAGTTCAATAAAGAAGAAGAATCTTATTTGGAATCAATATCTCAATAATGGATGTTTTTATTTATGAGAAAGAATATCTAGCTAAAATAATTTATTCTATGAATAGAATCATCCTTGAATTTATGCCCATTGTTACGGAATTTGTTAATGTGTTTCTCAAGGAATTTCCTAGTATTCCTCCTAGTTGATAGGTTGAATTTTCAATAAATATTATACATGTGGTGTTACCATAATCCAGAATCTATATAAAATGGTTATTATGGAACATTATGACCTAAAGAAATAACTACAGGATAATTTGGATAAAGGGTTCATACACCCAAGTGCTACAACATGGGGTGCAGCAGTCTTATTGATTCAGAAGAAGGCTCATTCAAAGTGCCTTTTCATTGATTATCATGAACTCCACAAGATCATGATAAAGTACATGTATTCTATGTCACAGATTTATGGATTGTTCGATTGGCTATGTGGATCACAATACTTCTTAAAGGTGGATTTTTTGTCGCGATATTACCAATTTAGGGTGAAGAAGGAGGATATCCCCAAGAATGATTTTTTAAAAGGTATGGGCACTATGAGTTGATATTATTTCCATTTGGACTCACTAATTCTCCATAAATCATCATAGACATGATTAATGGAGACTTTAGAAATTACCTCAACAAATTTTGGGTAGTCTTTACATAGTATATTCTAATATTCTCCAAGACCAAGGAGGATCATGAGGAGAATCTAATAATTATTCTAAAGACCTTTCAAAATTATAAGCTTTATTACAAGTACCAAAAATGTGAGTTTTAGTTAAAGGAATTCTCATTCATTGGGAATATCATCACATGAAATGGGTTATCTGTAGTCACTTCAATGATAGAAAAAATTGAAGGATGGGTGAGGCCAACATCTGTGACATATGTCCATAGTTTCCTTGGGTTATCTAGGTATTGTAACTGATTTGTGACAAAATTATCACAATTATAAAACCCTCCTCCAAAGATAACACACAGGGGAGTCATGTTTTATTGGAATGATGAATGTGAAGAGTGTTTAAAGGATCAAAAAAGGAATATTATCATTGAATCTATTATTATACTACCCACAAGTGAAGAAAGTTTCATGGTATTCAATAATTCGTTAAGGAATGGATTGTGTTGTGAGATAATGAAAAATGAAAAAGACATTGCCTATACTTTAGGGTGGTTGAAAGGTCACGAATAGAACTACCAAACACATGATCTGGAGTTGGATCAATTATATTCACCTTGAAAATATGGAGGTATTATCTCTTTGGGGTGAAGTGTGATATATATACATATTATAAAATCATTAAGTATATATTCACACATAAAGAGATGAATATGCACCAATAAAAGGTTCTTAGAGGTATTCAAGGACTATGACTACCCAATTCACTACCATCCTAAAAAATCAAATAAAGTAGCGGATACTCTATGTAGAAATGATCCATCAATTTTGTCATTGATGAGAACTAATAGAGTTCCAATATTTTTAGATTACGAAAATATGGACATGGGAAACATAAAGGAAGGAGCATCATCAATCATTTTGCAGATGATTTATCAACCATATCATATGGATAGGTAAAAGGATGAAAAAATAAATTATGAGGTAAATTAGATGAGAGAGAAAACTATTTGAAAAGGGAAACACTATGAGTTCAATGTTAATGATAATGGAGTTGTGAGATTTGGGTCAAAACTATGTTTTCCATCAAATCCTGACTTAAATAATGAGATGTTGGAAGATGCATGTAGATCAACATTCTCCATCCACTTAGGAATCACATAGATGTATCGATATCTCTGAGAAAAAAACTGGTGGGACACTGTGAAGAAGGAGACCACAAAATATACATCATGTTGTATTTTATGTCAGGAAGTGAATGTAAAATGGAAAAAATCAACGGGGATGGTAAAAACATTACCCAAACCTAAATGTAAATGGGAAAGCATAACCATGGACTTCTTCACTGGTCTTCTGAATTCATCAATAGGTAATAATGATATATAGGATTTGGTGAATCACCTTAAAAATAAGGAGAACTTTATTGTGATTTGGGATGATTTATCACTAGATCAACTTGCATTGATATACATCAAAGATGTGGTGAGGCTTCATGGAGTACCACTGTCGATTGTATCCGATCGAGATCCATGATTCAACTATAAGTTTTAGAATATTCTCCATCATGATCTAAATACTGTGGTGATCCTTATCATGTATTATCACTCTATAACTGATGGATAATCTAAGAAGACTATCCAAAATCTTGAGAATATGTTGAGAGAAATCTTAATTGACATCAAAGGTATATGAAATCAACATATTATTCTTGTTATGTTATAATATAATAAAAGTTTTCTCTTAAGAATCCAAATGGATCTCTATTAATCCCATTATGGTAAGAGGTTCATAAAACTTTAATTTTGGGATGAAGTTGGGGAATGAAAACTACTAGGTCCTAAAATAGTTGGGGAAATTGTGGAAAGGGTTAAGACCATTCGACATCACATCAAGGCTGCTCAAAGTCAACACAAGAGCAATATTAAAAATCATCAATGAGACCAGGATTTTGATGTTGGATACATGGTATTCCTTCACATATCTCCATCTAATAAAGTAATTTTATTTCGAAAAAGGGAATGTTTATTCCGAGATACGTCAACATCTATGAGATCCTTGATCTCATTTGAGCAGTGGACTACTAACTAGCACTCTCACCAAATATATCTCAAGTACATGATATATTCCATGTATCTATGTTGAGGATGTACATACCATACCCCTCACATGTAATCAATCTAGAAGTGGTCCCTTTGGATAGTGAAATTTACTATGAGGAGTAAATATTGAATATATTATATCATAGGAAAAAACTTATATGAAATA
This sequence comes from Viscum album, assembly GCA_963277665.1. Taxonomy (NCBI): domain Eukaryota; kingdom Viridiplantae; phylum Streptophyta; class Magnoliopsida; order Santalales; family Viscaceae; genus Viscum; species Viscum album. The sequence continues at coordinate 2,022,667,224 of OY728130.1, forward strand.
ATAAAATGTAACTTCTTAATGTGTTATGGAGAAATGAAAAGTTTGAATATGAAACATTGGAATGGAATAAAGTGATGGAAAAGGGTTACCATATCTCTTTTTGTGTGGGAAATAAAAATTTTGAGATTGAAATTTCTCAAGGGGGGGAAGATTGCAATGTCCAGAACTGTTATAAAAATATTTCCTCTTTTGTTTTAATTAAATGTCTAATTAAGAAATATGGTTAGAGGAAAAACATGAACTCCTTTGGTTTTATTTTATCATATCAGGTTTAAATGATTTTTATGAATATTTATTATATATAAAATTATTTTTCAATAGTGATCATACTACTACCAAACACGTGTTTAACAGCGCTGGTATTTGTCAACACTACCAATAAGTTATGATAAATGGAAACATTATTAGTACTAAGGAAATAAATGATAAATTTAACCTTGTATCAGATTTTTTTTAGTATGGATAAATGGAACCTTTATTAGTGCTTTATTTCTAGCACTGATAGACGGTGTCCTCTATCAATATTTTTTGTTAGTGCTGATAAAGCGTACCCTTTATCAGCAGTTTATTTTTAACACTAGTAAATATATATTTTACAAGACCTTTTTCAGTGATAATAAAGGTACACATAACTAAAATGATATAATTAAATAAATAAATAATAAAAAATGTGTTCATCAAAAAAATATTACAAATTTTATCAATTAAATAATTATTGATAAAAATGAATAAATTGATTATACATGACTGAATATTTCACATTTTATTAATTAGATAATTATGATTATTATTGTTTATAAATTTTATATATTAAATATATATATATATAACAATGTATATAAATATGATTTATACATTAGAAAATATTAATTCACTTTACAGTAAATAGTCTTATATTTAGTTAATTATGGGTTTTCAATAGAAATTAATATAAATTAAATATAATAACTAATTGGATTGGGTAATGATCATATAATTGAATGAGTCATTTTATTTTTTATCTTAACATAGATCAAATGTGTGTTATATTAATTTCACATATACTTAGTTAATACATTTTTATATACAATGCACACACACAAAACTTATAAATTTTTTCAGTATTTTTGAAGTGTACTTATAATTAATTTATTCAATTTCAATCATTTTTGACATATATTCATGCATGCCCATAAAAGTAGATATAAATATTAATTTTTCCAAAATATTTCTATAATTATAAATAAATAACTATAAAATTATGATTAATATATTTAGAAAGGAATATATATATTATATTTATATTTATATATATTTATTAAAAATATATATACATTTATGATTTTTTATTTATAATTATAATTATAAATCCTTTATCAAAAATTAAGAAATAATAACTGAAAAATTCTATCTTTATCAGTGCTTATTTGTATGTGATGATAAAAGTTTACAGATCTATTTAAAATACCTTAACCATTTGTGAACCCATTTCAATATCGAAAGCATTCTGCAAAAACCACCCAATGTTGGTGATACTCCTCTATTAATCGAAGCATTGATCACCCCACTCTACTACCTCATGATTCTCAAACATCATTGGAAATTTTGTGTTCAATTGCAGTTAGGATTTCCGAAGTGGATTTTCTTCAACCAAGTGAGTTAGGCAATGTGATTTTCATTGTATATTTTTTTTTGATTTAATGTTCGACAATGTCATGAGTTATTTGTGATCTGGTCTTTGTATACTATTTTTCATTTAGAGTATGAATATAAAGAAAATTTTACGATGAGTTGTTTGATTTACTACATATTTGGATATCCATTTTTTGTTCATTTTAATTTGTTATTTCGAATCAACATTCTTCATTGTCTACATCTGTACCCCTTCTTTCTTTGAAATCTTAATTTTGTAACAATTTTGAAATATTGTAAAATCACATCTGGTGAATACTTTTGGGATGTTATATATGATATAATTGATTCAAATCCCAAATTCATTAAAAACTATTCATATGTAAATCATGAACATTTCTGCCACAACTATTTTTTATAATTGTAACATTAGTCATTATGGTAATTTCTTCAATAAATGAGATGAGTTAAAGATCTCATTGAGTTAAATTTTGTCTCATGGTTCCAAACAAATAAAAAAATTTCAACTAAAGATGATTGTTGGATTGCATTTCCACCCTTTTATGACTGCCTTTAATGATTTTACATTTTGGATTGTCTAACAAATCAATCCCCAATAGGTTTTCAGATAAGTCATATCCATCAACACATATCAATTTTAATTTTTCCAAAAATTTGTTTGAAAAATATTATTCAACCATCTATAAAATCATTTATTCTCTTCAATTGATCTCAGATAACTGGAATAATTGGAGAATATATTTAGAAAGAGATTCCCACAAGTCCTATCACATGAGTTAACAATCATTCCATATTTTATCCTATTTAATATGAATGCTTTATTTTAAATAAAACCTCATTAAAATCATCACATAGCTAAATTAACAAAAAAAAAATTGTTTAAGACCGTTGACAAACAACAAATCCTCAAACTTCAAAATTAGTATGTGTTTGTATTTATTTTACTATTTTGTGATATTTTTCTATAAGTTATGCATATATTATTATCAATTTCAGTTTATTTTATAAATATATATTCATATTTATATATTTATAATTACTAAATCATGAGTAGGGTGAGAAATAAAACAAAAATCCTACTCGACGCCAACATGGAATAACTCGGCGAGACTCGAACCTGAGACCTCACTAAGATCCCATAGAAGTGCTACCAACCGAGCTAGATCCTGGAGGGAATATATATATATATAAATATATAAATATATCTCATTATATCAATTTATACGTGTTTTTATAATATATAATGTAAGGGTGGTTTTACAATTATTTATTCACAAATTATGGTTCTGGATTTCCAAATTAACAAAGGATTTTATTTATTTTGAATATAAATTACGTTAAAATGTGATTTTTTTAATAATGTGTATTATAAATTCAATTTCACACACATATATATATATTTAAATCTGTATGGGATATATGTTTCAAGGGAAGGTGTGTTTTTATCTATTGTTTGTGATATATCTTGATGCTATATATTATTACATTATGCCAAGTTCTTTATGGACCTCCCTAGAATCTCAATAATGGGGTAATCTGTATTATATGGCCACCCTAGAATCCTTCATATGGGTAGATCTGATGTGACAAAATCTTTATAATCTATAGGATCGGACGATGTGGTGATATAACATCGTAAGGTTCTACAGATGTTTTCAAATATTTGATGTACCATTAATTTTAAATGTAATAATTCCTTAGGTTGATACATCACTTATTCCAAAAAATAGAATGGAAGTTATCAAAATTTATATATTATTAATTATTGAATTTTTTTTCTTGAGACTCATCCCCCATATCGTTTATAGAAAACAATCATCCTAATTACCTTCATCTCTCGAACAACCATTATTGCAATATTTTTCATGGAACTCATTCCCCATATCTGTTATGTTTCTTTTAGTATTCTGATCATTAGTCATCCCATGAATGACTACTTCTTAGAGTATTTCAATAAACATATGTTCATTTCCAAAAGTGATGAAGGATGTGTGAAACAATAAAATACAATTATAAATTTCTGAGGGATGAGGTGATGATGATTAGTTGTCTATAACATTCACCTTTGAATGAATTCATATAATAACACCCACCATAGTGGAGTAATTATTTTCATGAAGGCAATTAACAATTTTATTCAACATACAAAAATTCTTTGAAATAATAAAATTTTGAGTTTCCATTATTAGAATTGTCAGTAACTTTAATCTTTAATAATGAATATATTATGTGTATTTATTTATATATTATAAAAAATAAATCTTTTATTAACCCGATATGATGGATATGAATCGAAAATTGATGAATGGTAATCGTTTGAAAATGAGTATGAAGATGAAGTTAAATATTTCATAATTTTTGCAAGACAGCATGCAGAAGAACCTTCTAAAATCCAATGTATGTGTTTACATTGTTTTAATTTAGGAAAAACTAGTCTGGAGGATTTGGAAGAACATTTTATTTGTAATCAAATAGATCAAAGATATAAATTTTGAACTAAAAATATGGGAAAACTGAATGTGGACACCAATGGTGGTGATACGATAGTTTATGAATCATTTGATATGAATACCTTTGTATGTGATGATGGATATCTCATGGAATAAATAATAATGGAAATTGAATATGACCTTCATGATTGTGAAAAGTTATTTTAGGTGTTAAATTGTTTTTCCAAGAAACCATTATATACCAGTTGTACTAAATACAAATCATTTTCAGCTATATTGATGTTATATAATTTGAAAGCTGACAGCGGATGGTGTGACGCCAGCATTAAAAAACTACTTGGTCTTTTGAATGATTTGCTAACAGAAGAAAATGAATTACCATGTCGAACATATGACACTAAATGAATCTTGTGTTAAATAGTAATGATCTATAAAAAAACATGCATGTCCAAATGATTTCATATTTTTTCACATAGACCATGAATCAATAATAAAATTACCTACGTGTGGTGCAGATCAATACAAGACAAATGAATCAAGTCATTCGAAAACATTATGGTACATTCCTATCTTTCCATGGTTTAGATGAATATATGGATGTCAAGAAACTACGAGACAATTAACATGGCATGAAAATTAAATAGTTAAATATGGGAACATACATCATCTAGAAGATTCTCTTCAGTGGAAGAAAATTGATTACGAGTTTCCTGAATTTGGAAATGATCCATGAAAAGTGTGCCTTGAATTATCTATATATTGAGTAAATACTTTTGGTGTATATAGTAGTACTCACAGTACATGGCCTATCGTGTTGGTAAATTATAATTTTCCACATTGGTTATTCATGATGCACAAATAAATTAGGATATCTTTGTTTATATCTGGTCCAAAGTAATATGGTAATGATATTGATGTCTATTTGGATCCATTGATCGATGATCTGAAATTGATGTGGGATGCATGTGTTATAATGTATGATTCTCACAGAAGTGAATAATTCACATTGAGGTCCATGTTGTATGGAATGATAATTTAATTCCCCATATATGAAAATTTATTAGGCTATATAATTAAAGGAAAGTTGGGGTGTCCCATCTATGAAAATAGAACAAACTCGGTTTGCTTGAAACATTCCCCAAAGATTATGTTTTTAGGATATCATAATTTTTTACCACGATGACATAAATTCTGATCCTATATGATAACATTCAATGGGAATAACAAACAAGGTACAACACCATATTTAATAACAGGTGATCAATTATAAAATAGGTTAAAAATACTGACACCGTTTTTGGAAAACCATTTTGGAGAAACCATATAAAATCATGTTGGAAGAAAGGATCAATGTTATTTTCAGTTACCGTATTGGAATTGTTTTTATGTCTAACATTTTATTGATGTCATACATATAGAAAAAAATATACTAGATAATGTTAGTGTCACATTACTAAATGTTCTGAGAAAAATGAAGGATGGAATCAAAGATATGATAGACTTTATTTAAATGTGGATAATGGAAGAGTTAGCATTAGTGAATGGTAAACAGTGGAATTTCCTTCCTCCAGAAACATACAATCTATCCAAGGAAGAAAATTTTCAATTTTTTCCTTTTCATACTAGTGTAAAACTTCCAGATGAGTATTCATCAAATATTATGAATGTTGTTTTTGTGACTAATTTTAAGTTACAAGGACTAAAATCACATGACTACAATTTTTAATGAAATATTTAATGCATGGTTCTTTACATTGCATTCTTCCTCCAAATGTACGACACAAATTAATTGGACTATCGTTGTTTTTCAAATCCATAAGTAGTAATGTTATAGAACCGGTGATGTTTCTCATCACTATTAAGGATATTTCAATTATATTATGTTAATTATATATTTTCTTCCCTTCATTATTAATTGATATAATGGTCCACTTGATGGTTCACTTGGTTAGAGAGGTTCAGCTATGTGGTTCTATCCATTACATATGGTTGTACCCCATTAAATGGTATATGCATATTTTGAAAGTGTATGTCACGAATCAAAGTCGGACATGGGTTTTTATTTCATAACGATATATTGTTGAAAAAATATGGAATTCTGTACCGATTACCTAACAGGTGTTGAAAGCATCAGTCTCCCAATGTCTCCTCACATCGAATCCATTCTCAGTGATGGGATTTTTGTAAGAGATGTTAAAATTAATTTTACAGAGTGGTTATAAGGACCCCGTTACATATTACATAATAGTGAAGATGTATATTTATAAATTGAATCACATAAATAAATTATTAGATATTTCTATCCATCAAAGGATGAATGATGGATATAAAATTCACATAATCTACAGTTTATAGAATGGTTCAAAGATCAAATTTATAAGGAGTTATCCAAAAATTTGAATTCAATTACTGAACGACATAAATGGTTATCGAAAGGGATCAATGAAAATGTTATATCTTACACAATTTTTGTAATCAATGGTTATAAGTTATATACAAAACTACACAAGGAATTTAGTACGATGAAAACCAGTGATGTTATGATTATGGATAATGAAATTTATATATATGGTCCCAAGGATAGAAATCCAATTTATGCAAATATGTCATATTTTTGCATTATCAAATAAAAATACAAGTTTGATTATACAATATTTCATGTGTCACTTTCCTATTTTATAATAGTTGACAATATGAATGGAATGAAAGTTGATGAAATGGGCTTTGTGAAGTTGAATTTCTATGTGGAATGGGAAAATACGACCCATTCATAATGGGATCACAATTAGTGCAATTATTTTATATCTATGATCTAAAAAACAATAATTGGTCGATTTTCCTACTAGATACTAAAAAAATGTCGCGTCAGAGGAGAAATCAATGGAGGATGTCCCTTTTGTTAGTACATCACAACCAGTTCATATCGGAACCAATGTAGACAATGTCTTGTATATCATAGGGGTCCTTATATACGGGATTTAGATTCTCGATAGAGAAAAAAACATTAAAACATTAAAATATGAGTGTTTAAAGGGAAGGTAAAAGTTATTTTTTGTATATTTTTTTGTTCCCCATAATATTATATGTTCTATACTGTATTAAAATAATATAAATTAAATATTTTACTACTCATGAAGACAATGACTTATTATAATTATGATGTTACCAATCCTTTATAAGAACATACTATACAAAAGGAAACTCTTTGGAAAGATGTAAAGGTAATGTTATGATATACTTTATCTATTTTAATAAAAAATTACATAATAAAATGTTGATTTAATTTTTATTAATCTTTATATAGTTAATTTATTTTAGAATATTTTCATCCATGTTTCATGCCTTTACATAAAAGAGTAATGATGTTGTGTCTGTTTAATCATAGAGGTAATCATGATGTTTTCATTATAAAATAAATGTATATACAATGAATGTATTGTTTTATATTTATATTTAATTGATTTTTTTAGTATTAATCACATAATATCTGTTTTCATATATAGGTTGATTATTTTGTTTGGGTTGGGGTGGTCTATCCATATTTCATTCCTTTAGTCACTAAAACTTCCACAAACCTCTTCTCCCTCAAAATCTTTTCACCGATGCATTATTCCATTTATCACATTCTTTTATATTCTCTCCAATGAATTTGTAGGAAGAGATAAAATGTTGTCTTTTCTCAATTATAGAGGTAATCTTGATGTTTTCACAGTAAAATCATTTTCTATATAATTAATGTACTATTTCATATTTATGATTAATTTATTTTCGTTTAGTATTACATACATAATAATTATTTTCTTATACAGGTGGATTATCTTGTTTTTGTTGGGGTGGTTTATATATCTTTCATGCATTTCTGCACCACAACATCCATAGAAATCTTCTACCTCAAAACCATTTTATCCTATCAATGATTAATTTATCACTTTCATTGATGTTCTCTCCACTACCTTTGTAGGAAGAGAAATGATGCTGCCTCTAATTATTATAGAGGTAATTGTGATGTTTGTATAGTAAAATCATTATCCCGAGAATTAATGTATTATTTCATATTTGTATTTTATTTATTTATTTTAGTATAATTATCATAACAATTTTTTTCTCATATAAGTGGATTATTTTTTCGAGTTGGGGTGCTCTGTCCATCTTTCATGTCTTTCTACACCAAAATTTCCATAGAATTATTCTCCCTCAAAACATTTCACCCCTATAGTGTTGAAACTTATGAAATTACTTCAAGTTAACTCCACTACTCAATAAGGGAGTTAATCATGATATTTTCACAGTAAAATAAGTTTCCATAGAATTAATATATTATTACATATTTATATTTAATTTATTTATTTTTATTATTACTCATAATAATTTTTTTCTTATACAGGTGAATTGTTTTCAAGTCAATGTGTTGTTTGAAGATGCTTATGATGTTTTGGAAGTTTTACAAATAATGTTAATGGAAATAATGGTAAAATTGATAGTTAGTTTTGTTTTGAGACTTTGGGATCTGTAGGAATTAGCTTCACCTTAATCCGATGCACAATGTGACTAGTATGACTCCAAGTACTTAATTCTATTTTTAATTGACATTAATTTGAGTAAAATATACAATTTAAATACTCAAAACTTAGAAGACATATTCATATTATTTTGATGCATTAAAAACTATTCATATGTTATTTTTGATGTGTAAGAATCAGCCTCAAATTAATTTGATACACAATGGGCCCGATATGACTCAATGTGCCCATTATCAAAATATAATCGACATTTGTCTTTAAAATGTGACACACAATAAAAACCAGGTAAACAATATATTATTTTCAGGATAATTTAGGACATAAATTCATAAATAATTTATGTGATTTAGGAATCGGTATCACATCAAACTGATACACAATGTGATCTGTATGAGTAAAAGTGAATGTTTCTTGTTTAAAATGACATTTTAGTAAAAAAATGAAAGTGATGTACACAAAACTGGGAAAACCATTAAGATTGTTTTGATACATTAGGAAAACAATACATAATTTATTTTTAATGTGTATTAATTATATTAAACTCAATATGATGCATGGTGTGACTGGTATGACTCTAAGTTCGTCTTTTTTCAAAATTGACATAAATTTTAGTAAAAAATGTAATGATGTGCTCAAAACCGAAAAACACATTCAGATTGTATTTATACATTAGTAAAATTATCCAATGTGATTTTTGACATGAATGATTTATCCACACCAAAATTCAATGCACAATGTGACCGGTATGACTCCATGTGCGTGTTTTTATTGAAAATTGACATCAATTTTAGTAAGAAGGAAAACAGACCTTCTAAAAAATGAGAGAAAACATTCAAATTATTTAAATACATTATAAAAATGATCCATATGTATGTTTTGATGCGTATTAATCTTTCAAACCTCAATTTGATAGGAAATCTAATCGATGTGAGTCAAAGTGCATGTTTTAATTTTAAAATGACAATATAATAAAAAAGAAAAGTTGTGTAATCAAAATCGAGAAAAAAATTTATATTGTTTTAATACTGTTTTAAAATGATCCATATGTTATTTGTGACATGTAGGAATCATCCACGCCTCAATATTATGCATGGTGAGAATGTTATGACTCAAAGTGCATTTTTATTTAAAATTGTCATCATTTTTAGTAAAATGGACAATTGTCCTACACAAAACCAAGTAAAAACATTTGGATTGTTTTGATACATTATCAAAATGATCCATACGTGATTTTTGACATGTACGAATTGTATATAACTCAATCTATAGCACAATGGGCCCGGTATGACTCAAAGTATTTGTTATCATTTTAAAATCAACATTTTGGATTGAAAAGTTTCACTCACTAATAATCAATCAAACACACTTGGATTTCCTTGTTAATTCATTAAAATGATTCATAAGTCATTTTTGACATTTATTAATCTATGTCACATCAATCTAAATACAATGTGAGTGAAATGAGTTAAAAGTTCATGTTTCTAGTTTAAAATGATATTTTAGTAAAAAATACGGCTGTCACACTCAAATCCTAAAAAACACACTCTTATTGTATTGATAAATATTATAAAATATACAGATTTCATTTTAGACATGTTGGAATCATCCACACCACAATATAATTAATTATGTGAGTGGTGTGACTCTATGTGCATATATTTATTTAAAATTAACTTCAATTTTGGTAAAAAAAAAACAAACTGACCTACTAAAAACTAAATAAAAAAATTCATATTGATTGAATAAATTTGTAAAATGATACATATGTGATTTGATACATTCATAAATTAGCTACATTTCAATTTGACGTATAGTTTGACCATTATGACTCTAAGTTTGTGTTTTTTTTAAATAGACATCAATTTTATTGGAAAGACAAACTGACCTACTAAAAAGTGATAAAACACAGTCATATTGTTTATATTCATCAATAAAATAATCATGATGACATTTTTAATGTGTAATAATCATCCACACATCAATCTGATATAGAATGTGATCGATATGATTCAAAGTTCATGTTTCAATTTTATAATGACATTTTAGTAAAAAAGATATTTGATATACTCCGAACTAATAAAAAAACATTCATATTGTTTTTAAAATTTTGGAAAAACAATACAAAAGTAATTTGAGATATGTAGGTATCATCCTCACCATAATCCGACACACGGTGTAACCGGTATGACTCAAAGTGTGTATTTTTATTTAAAATTGTCATCAATTTTAGAAAAACAGACAATTGTCCAACTCAAACCATGTAAACACCTTTATACTTTTTTGATACATTACGAAAATGATTAATATATCATTTAGGATGTTTAGGAATCATCCACACCTCATTCTGATACATGATGTGCCCGGTATGACTGAATTTGTCTGTTATCATTTTAAAATTATGATTTTAGTTCAAAAAGTGTCACTCACTGAAAACCAATCAAACATGATCATATTTTCTTGATAATTTAGAATAATGATCCATAAGTCGTTTTGCATGTTTAGGAATATATTTCACCTAAAACCAACAAACAATTTTATCAAAATTAATCAAAAGTGTGTGTATCTAGTTTAAAATGATATTTTATTAATAAAGATAACTAACATTCTCAAAATCAATACAACACATTCATTTGTATTAATACATTAGGAAGATTATCCAAAAGTCATTTTAGATGTGATGGAATCATCTACACCTCAATCTAATGCACGGTGTGACTGATATGACTCCTAGAACATATTTTTATTTAAAATTGATATCAATTTTAAAAAAATTATAACTTTCTATTAATTCATTTCTTTATATAATTTCTAAAAAAATAATTGTTTTCTTATAAATGAGTATTCTTTATCTTGAGCAGGGGTGGTTTCTTCAGCAATTTCATGAGTCAGGTCACGGTTAAAAACATTGATATTTTTTAATGTATGTAATAATTTGTATTTATGTAATTAAATAACCCAATGTTTTAAATGTTTATAATATAGTGTTTCTTCTTGGTTTTGTGTTTTAATTTTCATTTTATTTAACTCATATATTGGGACAGGTTTTATAGACATATGGTGTTTTTCTGGTGCTACTGTGTGTTGTTACAACACATTGCAGTGGTGTTGTAGTGTGTTGTTTCATCACACTACAGTATGGGCCTTTATCAGTGCTTTTAAAAGTAAATATAAAGTTTTAATTTATATGTGATTCTATGAGAACAGATAAAACGTCTTTTATTTGGGCTTCTATAAGTGTGTACAATGGTATACTTTATCAATGCTTCATTAAGAGATGATAAAAGACCCTTTATCAGTTCTTTTATAAGAGATGAAAAATGATTCCATTATCAGAGCTAAATTATAGTGTTGTTAAATGGCCGGGGATTTAAACCTCGCTCATGTATTTAGTTCCTTTCTAGCACTAATAAATCAAATTTATAGTACTGTTAAACGCTAGTTTTTGTAGTACTGTCACATGATCAGTATCAATATAGGGTTTTAAAAAAACTAATTGACAAAGAAAAAGGAAGTGATGCTCTCAACTAGTAAGATCATACCTTATGAAAATAATTTGTCACATCTTCAATGGAAATTAAAATCACTAGGAATTTCCCTTGACCAATCCCAAGATGAGATCCAACAACCTAAGCATGAGCAAAACTGTTTAAGGGAGAAGTTCAATCTCATCGTGGTCACGATTAGAACCCTGTATGTCACACCACCCCATTAAATTATCATCATCATTCACATTACTCAAAGAGTTATTTCTAGTTTATTAAAGATTAATGTATCAAGACCCTCGTAAAATGATTATATAAATTATTTATTATAGAATATGAATATATTTTTTCTTATTATTTTTACTTTATTAATGATTTTTATTTTTATACAATAAAATACAAATATTAATTTGGGTAATATTCAAATACCAATTATGAATTTATTTAAATGAATTAATTTTTATTTAAAATAAATATTATTTTAATAAAATATTATTATTAAATACTTCTTGTCAAATATAAATGTTCTTATAATCTTTATGATGTCAAATGTAATTTTTATAACAGTTTAAAAAATTTTATGGTAGAAAAATTCATCATTACTCAATAAATGTCAATTCATATTTTAAAAGTTAAAATACACATATTTAGAAAATTTTTAAGAAAAAATTATTATTATCTTTCGAATCAAAACTATTTAATTACCCAACTATAAATTTTTCATGATTCTCTGATACCGTTAAATTTTTGGGTAAATATTAAATACCATATAAATATTATTTGTGTATTATGACATCTTATTGACCCAAACGTGATGTAATAAGTACTATAAATGGAATCCAGGACCAAATATATGTTTTAACTTTAAAATAGTGTGATTTTATGTTCATTTTATTAATTTTTTAAATCCTCTGTGAATCCTCCAAATCCATTAATATAATTTAAGGTTTTAAAATCCTTTCTCTCTGAGTATGACTGACATCTACATAATAAAGGGATTATTTTTGAATTTATCCCCTTAGACTAATAAAATAATGAAAACCAATCAAATTTGGAAGAAACAATGGGAAAAAGGAATTGGAATTTTTGTGTTGTTGGTTATATTATTATATAGAGTCCAAAATGTATGTTTGAGAAATAATAAAGAAATTCACACTCATTTCTATTATAAACCCTCCCAAATCCCCATTTATCTTCACTAAAAATATAGGGATCACTTATTTACTCTACCATTCCCTGTATAGAGTCCTCCCAAGGTTCCCAAATATCACATGAATCTCCTCAAAAGCTTTTTGAGTCACACACTCAAATATGTGACCTTCCTCTCCTCCTTTCAATTCAGGAACCGTCTTTTATGTTCTACTTATTAATTTAAATTTGTTATATTTTTATTCATTTATAAAAATTCCATTAATTTAATTTTTTTTATTTGAATGATATACCATTATACTATCTGTTTTTTACCATTACCTAAGTCATTATTATTCTAAAATTTAGTAAAGGATTTCTCCCTTCTCATTTTTATTAAAGAACCTCATTTATAAAATAACTCTTAATATCCATTTTTAAATATTGGGATATATTATAAAATATCCCCCATACTATCCATTTTATGAATAAATTATGTGACACCCCTTTCATTCTCATTATTCCCTCATGTTAACATTTATGTACACCCATTACTATACAGAAATTTAGTAAGTGTTCTTTTCTTTCTCCTTTTTATTAAATATTCTATATTATCTCATGACTTCTATTTCCAATTAATAATGTTTGAATAGGTTTATACATGTAGCTAATACTTTCAATTATATTTCTAAATTATGATATACCACTTTCTCTCCCATCAACCCATTTTATGAATCTTTATGTGATGTCATTATGCAGCTGAAATTTCACTGTGATTTTCCATGCCAATTGAATTTTGTAGTGAATAATCATACACATTTCATATTGAGGGTGTTCACCTTTATGAACTTATAATTATTTATTGGAGACATATATGTATGAATTCCATACTCTATCTTTTAATAAAATATGATGATGAATGAATCCATGTTTAATGGTCTATCTAAAACACTTAAGCATGGGAATGAAATGAAAGTGACGGGTGTGCCGAAAATTATATAGCACTCTAATGAATTGGATAATGTTTAGTCTCATCATATTTCATGTTGGGACTGGGAGTAAATATGATTCCTTTATGATATTGTGTTTTTAGTTTTTTCCTTATTTCTCAGGTCGCCTTTATGATTATCATGATATATCTGGTGTCATTGTTCATTATATGATTTTTACTACTTTTTATATGAATGTTTTCTAATATGGATGACCATATTCCATGTTTATTCAATTTTCTGGCTTTATATCTTACACATTTCTTGTTAATGTCCCTAGGTTATCCCATGCAATTTTATGTGTGATAATTTTAAGTATGTTTTCAATAAATATTATATTTTTCCAATTTTAAATTGTTATGTAATGTACCTAATTACAAAAGATACCCAACTGATCAATCAGGCAGGATGTATTAAGTTTAATATAATGATATAAATCCTTAATTAAAGTGTAATAATGTTAATGGTTGTTATTTATTTCATCAAAAAATTATTACTTTTAATGATTTTAATATCATTTTCTTGATTTTCTACTACTTTCACCGGTGCTATATCGACCATGCATAACCATTAAAATTAATTATACCTTTACCAAAAACTAAAGATAACTTATTATCATAACAATAGTTTACTCATCATCAAAATAACCATTGAGAATCATTGATAACATCATTTTTCGTAATAAAACACAATAAAGATATTAAATGAACAAGAGAGACACTATATACTTATTATTTACTAAAAAATATATAAAGGGAATTAGAAAAAGTGAATGGAACCAAATATCCCAATTTTCAAATATAATATAGGATTGGTCTAAATACACTCATAAAATTAATTAAATTCATGTGTTTGAGAGATTTTGTGGCCTAATTCTATAGTTTATACCTGGTTTATCTAATTTTACCTATTACTGAGGTTATTCTCATTTACTATGAATACTATTCAATATAACAAAAAATGAACATGGACTAATAAAAAAATTTTATATGATAATTCAAATATTGAATAAATTTTTCATGTTTCAATTTCTATTAGTGTTAAAAAATTTCTTTAATATATGTTCTTAAAATGAAATGAAAACTTTTTTTTTGAAAAAATATCCTTTTAGTATATAAATGATTTTACACCAAAATCATGTAAAATCATTATTCCCATGGATTTAATATGACTGTAAATAAAAAATGAATTTTGTGTAATTTTAAAACTAAATAAAAACTCAAACAACCAGGTGAATATTTGATTAAAATGAGATATTCATAACCTATTTTATTTGAAAACAAACTTTACTGTTATTTATAAAACTAAATCATGGATTTATAAGATCAAAATATATTTTTAAACTCATAATAATAAAATTTAAATTTAAATTTTATCTAAATTTTTTACAAATGTTAAATTAATTCTTATAATTATTTAACTCCATAAATGTAATACTATATAAAATATATGAATTTTTGCTAATCACCAAAAAACCAACTATTTTAGAAAATCTCAAAAATTTCGCCAAAAGATAATTTTGAAATCATAAATTAAAAAAATATTTATTCATGTTATTTAAACTATAAAATTTATAAATATATATTTTTAAAAAAGAATAAAAAATTGCTTTATAAATATAACGACACATACGTTACATACATTGTTAATACTTAAAAATTGAAGCAGAATTATTACAACATATAACAAAACCACGAAAGGACCGTATAGGTAGTGTCTTTAGAAACTGGGAATCATAAACAATTGGTTCATAAAGAATCTACATTGTCTCCTGTTTATTTCATCATATCTAGAGTCTCTTTTGGCATATCCTACTTAATAACCATCATCCTAGCCTGGGGGAAATAAAACAAACAAAAGGGTGAGCTCAAATGCTCAGTAAGTGTAAAAAAAATAAAAATCAATCATATCATATTCATAAGAACATAACATTTTGGAAATCATAACCTGCAAAAAATCATAATTTCATAACAATGGATAAATCATGATAGTGAAATTTAATCACAATAATCATAACATAAAACATGAAACATTGTGGAATACACAAATAATCATATAGAATCATTTCTTATTAATCAAGACTCATTTCCAAGACTATCTTAGTGGACAAAGTCCATTTCTGAACTGAGTTCACTCCTCATTTCAGTCCTGTTTCACTGAACCGGTTTAACCTTCCGTTCTGGCCATGTCTATCTCATGAGATATAAAATCTTTACACAATGCATTGGAGGGAGATATAGGTCCCACCCATCTCATAATGATACCATTATTATGTGTTCCACAAAATCAAAAATCATACATCATTGCATAACCCATGTAATAAAAATGGGAATCTTAAACATCATGCCATCATAACATAATACATATAAGATAAAAGGACATAATAAAAATAATTCCATCATAACATAATCAAATCAATGTAAAAATAGGGATAGAAACAGAACCCTTTATAATCTTAGATGGAAAATAATTTTGATAAAACACTTGAACTCCATTCTTGAGGAAAATATCCTTTCTACTTCAAAAACACTATTCCTTTCTTAACATGTCAGACAATTCTAAACTAAAAGAAGTTTATTAAAAATAAACTTGAAAATTTTTAAAGTAATATTCTTGGAAATAATGTTTTAAAAATCCATTCATGCCGTATAAGTTAAAAAAACATTCTTCGTACATTTGTCGGAAAAGTAAAAAAGTACCTTGTACGAAAAACAACAAAAGTTTCCTTTAATATATTTTACTAAAAATTCACCGAAGGGTAAAATTGGATTTAAATGATTTTAGGTGGATGGAAATAATATTAAATGTTGAGGAAACAGGGATGTGGATGATAAAATACACCCTAGTAAATATCAAAGTATAAACAATCTCGGATAAAAATGAGATTGTGATATTTTCCCTTACCTTAGGTCTGATTTACTTCGTAAGTGTCTGAGGCACCTATATAATGATTTAAATAATGTTATTGAATTATTCTAGAATCATACTTATTGTTATGATATCATATATGGTCATATTCTTAGCTTCTTATTTAGTAATATTTCAAAACTACTTGTTATTCGGGTGTTTATTACTTTTTGTTCTTATGCGTTTTTTGTCGAATAAATTATTATTCTTCTCTTTAGGTTATAGATACCTCATTTCCAGAATTTTATTAGTGTAATATATATCATATTCATTAATTCAATTCATTTATATAATCATTATGTAATGAAGATCATGTAGAACGATTCACATCACATCGTAGAGACGGTATTCCGTATGTATGCACGAGCGATGATATCATTCCCATGATCGTGGAATTGTATTGGAGTGTATGTATACTATTTCAGAATCAATATCAATTTATAATAATCATATGTAGTTATTATTTTCACCATTATACCTATCCAAGTAAGGTGTTGGGGGAAAATAGATTGCACCACGGCGTAGAGACGGTATTCTGTACGTACACACGCGCGGTGATTTCATTTTCCGTAGGATGGATAGATGGTGAAATAGGGTTGTTTCATACATATAATAACATATTAGTATATCAGTGATACTGATGTTATTACTTCATAATGAAACAACTAAAGACGAATAAGTGGAAGAAGAAATAAAGATGAAATAATCGGTAATGGACATTACCTCTTCTTTGAAGCGCTTCTTTGAGACTTCCTTTTAGGCCACTAAAATTGGTCTTTGAAGAAGACCAGGGCCCTTAGGATGTCTCTAGCGAAGTGGAGAGGAGAAATTGGTAGGGTTTGGCTAAGCGTGAAATCTCAAAGTGGTGTGAGGAAGAGAGGGAAAAGGTGCCCTTTTATAAGGGAGGAGAGGGGCACCTTTGTAATAACTAAAACTATTATTTTATTATAAAGTCAAATTCGGTTTTTAATAGCTCCAAATTGATATATTTCGAAGTTAAGGTCGGGATGGGTCGAAATCCTCTCATCCAATATAATTTATACAAGTTTAGGCCATTATATTAACCTTATCTTGTAGTTTTAACTCTTAGTTAATTAGATTGACATTTACCATGTCACTTTGTATTTTTATATTATATAGTTAATAAACTTACCATATACATCTAAGCGACCCCCAAGTGGTGCATTAATGATACACCTATCATGATATAAGTATCTTGGCCGAACCTTAGATTTTAGGAATAAAATAACAATCAATAATATAATATTTTTTTAAAAAAACTATTTTATGTCAATTTTGACACTATTTAGTAATTGATTTTTGTGAAAATCATAACAGAATGATTAGTTCAAACATCAATTATGTCAATACTTCATTAATAAAATAATTATTCCATCATCATTGTATCATAAATAAATTAAATTATATTAAGTCTAAAAATTACAAATAAAATTCTATTATGTAGGAAAAAATTTTAGATTTCTAATGAATATTTATAGTAGAATTTATCTAATGTATAACCCTATATTAAAAATTCTTTAGTTATTAAACTTTGATTTTAACTATTTCAACCATTCTTTAAATGAATTAATAATAAATGTCCTAATCTAATCCAAGTGGGCCTAAATGGTCATATTTTATTCCTAAGGTTGTTTTTGGTCGAATTACACTTATCCAATAGAATTTGGACATGTATTAGGGTAATAATAATATCATTTTTACCCCTAATTACCGTATTTACTTTTAACCGTGGTAAATAAAAATAAAATTTTACTATTCACCAAAAATTATTTTCATCTCATTGAACCACATTTTACTTACTGACATCAACCGAATCTCTCAGATATTTGAAATTCCACTCACAGAAGTGGTAATATTAAGTTTTATAAAAATTCAGTTTTTTTAACTACCTCTTAGTGGTTTCACTATTCATCAAAAAATGAATGTTTCCAGAAAAATACCAAAAATTAGGCCTAAGCTATATTTGATATTATGAATTAAAAAATTATTTCTATTTCACCAAATTCAAAACACATCAATTGCATTAATTTATTTAAAAATTAATTCTCATCGTCAAAAAAAATAGCCTGTTTTTAAGAGATAATAACTATCAAAAGATTGACACTTGATTATGTTTGGTTTAAATGTGAAATTACATTCAATGACAAAATTGTATTAAATGGTAAAAATATATTCTAAATATACTTTAAAACCACTCAAATTAATAATTTATCACTATTAATTATTTCAATTAAAAAAGTTGTTTTTAATTAAAATTTAGTAATTTTCACTAATCATCAGAATATGAAAGTTATCCGAAAAGTACCAAAATTTCACCCTAAGCTAATTTTGATATTCTGAATCCAAAAATGATGTCCATTTTGAAAAATAAAATTTATCAAATTTCAAAAAGTGGTTATTAATATTCATAACGTTTAGTTTTAATAATATTTTAATAGCATATCGTTGTTTAGTGAAACTCGGTATTGCGTACGATGCAAGCTATCGAGGAAGGCCACAGTTGCATTTAAAGCAATCCAATATAGTGTTGTGTGTAGTGAAATATTCCTTTGATGATTTAAAAACAAAATATTTTTCATAAAAGTCTTGGGTGTTACAATTTACCCCCCTTTAAATGAATTTCGCCCTCAAAATTCATCACTTTGTAACAAAAAGATGAGGATACCGCTCCCTCATCATATCCTCAAGCTCCCATGTAGCTTCTTCTAATTGGTGGTTCCTCCATAAAACTTTCACCAATCTATTGGTCTTGTTTCGTAGGACTTTTTCGCTACGATTGAGAATATCTATCAGATGTTCTTCATAAGAAAGATCTTACTCCAACGGTACAACTTCTGAGCTGAGTACATGTGAAGGATCAGGTATGTACTTTCTCTAGAGAGATACATGGAACACATCGTGAACTTGAGAGAGATTCGGTGGAAGCGCCAATCGGTAAGCTACCTTCCCAACACGATCCAGTATTTCGAAAGGACCGATATACCTAGTGCTCAAATTTCCCTTCATTCCAAATCTCATGACCCTCTTCCAGGGAGATATTCGTATGAAAAATTTATCACCCACTTTAAACTCTAAGTCTTTTCTTCGGTTGTCATCATATCGTTTTTGTCGACTCTGAGCTACTCTTATTTGTTGTTGAATAGATTGGATCTTTTCTGCCATCTCATCAACAAGATCAGGTCCTAATAGCTTTCTTTCCCCAACTTCATCCCAGTAAGTTGGAGTCCTGCATTTCTTTCTATAGAGAGCTTCATAAGAAGCCATATGAATACTGGATTGAAAGCTATTATTATAAGAAAATTCCACCAAAGGTAGGTGTTGATCTCAACCACCTTTGAAATACATAGAGGAAGCTCTCAAGATATCTTCTAGAGTTTGAATTGTCTTCTCAGACTGACCGTCTGTCTGAGGATGATAAGCAGTGCTGAAACTCAAATATGTATCCAGAGTATGCTGAAGACTTCGCCAGAACTTTTAGGTAAACCTTGGATCCCGATCAGATATAATAGAAAGTTGTACTCCATGCAATCTTACCACTTCCTTTATATATATCCTGGCAAGCTGATCCAGAGATAAATCCTCTCTAATAGCAATGATGTGTGCAGACTTTGTAAGACGATCAACTATGACCCAGATAGCATTATTGCCTTTGGATGTTTTAAGACGTCTGGTGACAAAGACCATAGTGATGTTTTACCATTTCCATTCAGGTATGGGTAATGGTTGTAACATCCCCTTAAACTTTTGTCTCTCAGCATTAACTTGATGACAAACCAAGCATCGGGAGACATATTCAGCAACATCTCTTTTCATTCCATCCCACCATAAGTACTCTTTCGTATCCCTATACATCATCGTGCTTCCAAGATGAATAGAGAATGAAGAACTATGAGCCTCATCCAGCAGCTCCTTCTTTAATTCGGGGATGGGAGGAACACAGACCCGATTCCTGAACTTTAATATCCCATCACAATCAAGGTTGAATTCAAGAACATTTCTCACCTTCTTTTGTAACTCTACATCTTCTTTCTTTTCCTCTTTAATATTCACATGAATAGATGGTTGAACATTCATTTGAGAAAGATAAGATTTTTCCCTTTCAATTATAATTCCAACATCCATCCATTGAAAATCCATAAATATTGGATCTTTTGTGATCCTCATCATGCATAAACTGGCATGGTCTTGTCGACTTAATGCATCTGCCACCTTGTTTTGTTTCCCAGGGTGGTAATGGATTGAGCAGTCGTAATCCGTAATCATCTCCAACCATCTTCTTTGGTGCATATTCTGCTCCTTTTGTGTGAAAATTTACTTTAAACTTTTATTATCAGTATAAATATCACACCTTTCACCATAAAGGTAATGCCTCCAAATCTTTAATGCAAATATTACCGAAGCTAAATCCAAATCATGAGTTGGGGAATTTTGCTCATGGATTTTCAATTTTCGTGAGGCATAAGCTATCTCCATATCATTTTTCATGAGAACACACCCCGATCCCTTCTTGGATGCATCACTATAAATCAAAAGCCTTTCTCCACTACAAGGCAGTGTGAGCACAAGTGCACTGGACAACCTTCTTTCCAACTCCTTGAAATTCTCTTCACATTCTTCCATCCAAACAAACCTGACTCCTTTCCAAGTCAACATGGTGAGTGGATTAGATAATCGTGAAAAATCTTTCAAAAAAGTAGATAATATCCAGCCAAACCAAGAAAACATCGGATCTTAGTTACTGTTGTTGGTCTCGAGCATATTTCAATAACCTCTGTTTTTGCTGGATCCACATATATCCCCTGTTTTGAGATTATGTGACCCAAAAATAAAAAAATTTTAAGCCCAAATTCACACATGGTAAATTTGTCATAAATCTTCTCCTTTCTCAGGGTCTTCAATATAATTCTCAAGTTATCTTCATGTTCTTCCTTGATCTATGAATAGACAAGAATATCGCCTATAAATACTACCACAAACTGATCAAGATAGTATCTAAAGACTCTATTCATCAGATCCATGAAGATAGCAGGGGAATTAGTAAGACCAAATGGAATCACTATAAATTCATAGTGTCTATACCTTGTACGGAAAGCCGTCTTTGGTATATCCTCCCTTTTGACCCTTAATTGATGATACCTTTAACGAGGATCAATATTGGAAAAGTATTGAGCTCTGCATAGTTGGTCAAATAAGTCATCAATGCGTGGGAGAGGATATTTGTTCTTGATAGTGATCTTGTTAAGTTCTCGATAATCAATGCAGAGTCTCATTGATCCATCTTTCTTCTTAACAAACAGAACAGGTGCTCCCCAAGGCGACACACTAGAGCATATGAACCCCGTATCAAGATTCTCTTGGAGTTGGTTCTTCAATTCCTGCAAATCAATTGGGTCTATTCTATAAGGTGTCTTTTAAATAGGCAAATCACCTGGTACGAGTTCAATTGAAAACACAACTTCACGATTTGGTGGAAGACCCGAAAATACCTCCAGAAAGACATCATCAAACTCTGGTACAATGGGCATATTATTAAGCATGAGTTTCTCACCAACCAATTGAGATAAATAACCCTCATTTAGTGGAATCAAGACCCATAAGATGGAAGAAATTTCCACTGGAAGGTTATGTTCATCCTTGCATCGATGGACTATCATAGATTGATCTGGAATATGAAATGTGACTTCCCTTCTTTAGAAATTGATATGAGATCCATATAAAGAAAGCCAGTACATGCCAAGAATCACATCAAATTCCAATATAGGATGGATCAAAAGATTTGTAGGAAGCACATTCCCAAAAACTACAATCGTGGAAGAATTATAAACTTTTGATGCGACTGTTGTGCAATTAGGGGTTTTCACAGCTAACTCAACATCTAATTGTTGAGGTAATACAGTGATACCCATAGAAAATTATTCAGAAATAAAAGAGTGGTTGGATCTAGAATCAAATAAAACATTTTCTACTTTAGAGTGGATGTTTAGTGTACCTTTCATCACATTATTATCGTGCTCCACATCACTGATAGAAATTGCATGTGACATTTCTTTGTCTTTAGCCTTAAGAGTTTTTTGATGTCGATCATCATCATCAACCCTTGGATTTGAGCATTGATCGGCATAATGCCCCATCTCCTTGCACTTGAATCATTAAAGTGTAGTAGGTTCATTCTGTGTATCCCTTCCTTTGTTTTCATCCTTAGACATCTTCTTCCCATCATTGCGGCATTCAAATACCCAATGACCTTCCTTTCCACATTTGAAACATTTACTTGTCCCTTTAAGACAACTGCCTCCATGTTTCTTTCCACACTTTGAGCATAAGGGAAAGCGCATCTTCTTTTCAGTGTGCTCTTTT
Source organism: Viscum album (assembly GCA_963277665.1). NCBI lineage: Eukaryota > Viridiplantae > Streptophyta > Magnoliopsida > Santalales > Viscaceae > Viscum > Viscum album. Next base: position 2,022,690,710 of record OY728130.1, read on the forward strand.
GATTTTCCTTTGAATTCCATTTTCCTCTTCTTATCAAACCCATATGACTGATGGGTTACTCCAATCTCCATTTCAAATTTGAGAGCACATCGAACGATTTCCTCGTAGCTATTGAAGTCCCTTATGGATAAGTCCCTTCGAAGACTTGGTTTTAAGCCACTAAAGAATCGATCAATCTTACTCTCAGGTTGGATAATAATCCCAGAAGAGTACCTTGAAAGTCTTGTAAAATTTTCTTCATAGGTACCAACAGATTCATCATCCATTTGCTTTTTTTAAAGAAACTCCTTCCCCATCTTTGTTTGGAGAATACGAGGGAAGTACATATTGAAAAATAAGTTCTTGAACTCGTCCCATTCCAAGGACTCAATTTCATCTCTTGGACTCGTATTCTTGATAAGATTCCACCATTGATCGGCATCACCTTCCAAACGATACACTAATAAGATGACTTTATCATGTTCAGAACATTGAAGAACTGAAAATATCTTTTCAGTAGTACTAATCCATTGTTCAGCAACTAATGGATCAGTAGACCCGCTGAAAGAAGGTGGACACTTCCTCATGAAGTATTTAACAGAATGTTGCTCCTTCATTTGCTCGTTTGGATGTCATGCATGATTCATAGCTTGAGAAATTATTGTGAGCATGGATACAAGATTTTTCATTCCAGCTCCCATAACGTTTGGTTGCTCAGGGGGACAATCATTGCATTGCCCGTCGCATTCCACATTAACATGGTTCATTCGGGTTCCAGCCATTGACTAAAACCATGAAGAATAGTGTGAGCAACACTAATTATAATAGGAAAACCACATGATAAAGAATAAAATTTCACACTTAAGGTCTTATCCTAGGTTATTCATGGCCTTTTCTAAAACACTGATATTGTGTTCAATTCTTAGACTTATCCTTAGGGTACTTACTAAGGATTTCACATTCTAGTTTCCAAAGGTTGACTATACATTTCCTATGATACCAACTATAATGACCCATACTTTATATACATTGTTAATACTTCAAAATTGAAGCATATTTATTACAACATATAACAAAACCACGAAAGGACCGTATAGGTATAGTGTCTTTAGAAACTGGGAAACATAAACAACTGGTTCATAAAGCATCTACATTGTCTCCCATTTATTTCATCATATCTAGAGTCCCTTTTGGAATATCCTACTTAATAACCTTTTTCACGACCTGGGGGGAAAGAAAACATACAAAAGGGTGAGATCAAATGCTTAGTAAGGGTAAACAAAATAAAAATCAATCACATCATATTCATAAAAACATAACATTTTGGAAATCTTAACCTGCAAAAGAAATCATAATTTCATAACATGGGATCAATCATGGCAGTGAAATGTAATCACAATAATCATAACATAAAACATGAAACATTGTGGCATACACACATAATCATAGAGAATAATTTCTTATTAGTCAAGACTCATTGCCAAGACTTTCTTAGTGGAAAAAGTCCATTTCTGAACCGAGTTCACTCCTCATATCAGTCCTATTTCACTGAATCGGTTTAACCTACCGTTCCAGCCATGTCTATCTCATGAGATATAAAATATTTACCCAGTTCATTGGAGGGAGATATAGGTCCTACCCATCTCATTATGATACCATTATTATGTGTGCCACAAAATCAAAAATCATATATCATTGCATAACCCATGTAATAAAAATGGGAATCTTAAAAATCATGTCATCATAACATAAACCATATAAGATAAAAGGACATCATAAAAATAATTCCATCATAACATAATCAAATCAATGTAAAAAATAGGGATATAAACAGAACCCTTTATTATCTTAGATGGAAAATAATTTTGATAAAACACTTGAACTCCATTCTTGAGGAAAATATCCTTTCTACTTCAAAACACTTTCCCTTTCTTAACATTTCATAAAATTCTAAACTAAAAGAAGTTTATTAAAAATAGTATTGAAAAATTGTAAATGATGATTCTTGGAAATAATGTTTTAAAAAACCATTCATTTCGTATAAGTTAAAAAAACATTCTTCGTACTTTTTTCGGAAAATTCAAAAAGTACCTCGTACGAAAAACGACAAAAGATTCCTTTCATACCTTTTACTAAAAACTCACCGAAGGGTAAAATTGGATTTAAACAATTATAGGTGGTTGGAAATAATACTACATATTGAGGAAACATGGATGTGGATGATAAAATGCACCCCAGTAAATACCAAAGTATAAACAATGTCGGAAAAAAATGAGATTGTGATATTTTCCCTTACCTTAGGTCTGATTTTCATCATAAGTGTCTGAACCTCCTGTATAATGATTTAAATAATTTTATTGACATATTCCAAAATCATACATATTGTTATGATATCATACATTGTCATATTCTTAGCTTATTATTTAGTAATATTTCATTACTACTTGTTATTCGGGTGTTTATTACTTTTTGTTCTTATGCGTGTTTTGTCGAATAAATTCTTATTCTTATCTTTAGGTTATAGATACCTCATTTCCATAATTGTATTAGTCTAATATATATCATATTAATTCATTCAATTCATTTATATAATCATTATGTAATGAAGATCATGTAGAATGAATCACATCACATCGTGGAGACGGTATTCCGTACGTACGCATGAGTGATGATATCGTTCCCAAGATCGTGGAATTGTATTGGAGTGTATGTATACTATTTCTGAATCAATATCACTTTACAATAATCATATATAGTTATTATTTACACCATTATACCCATCCAAGTAAGGTGGTGGGGGAAAATATATTACACCACGGCGTGGAGACGGTATTCTGTACGTACGCACGCGCGGTGATTTCATTTTCCGTAGGATGGATAGATGGTGAAATAGGGTTGTTTCATACTTATAATAACATATCAGTATATGAGTGATACTGATGTTATTACTTCATAATGAAACAACAAAATAAGAATAAGTGGAAGAAGAAATAAAGATGAAATAATCGGTAATGGACATTACCTCTTCTTTGAAGCGTTTCTTTGAGACTTCCTTTTAGGGCACTAAAATTGGTCTTTGAAGAAGACCAGGAACTCTATGATGTCTCTAAGGAAGTGGAGAGGAGAAATTGGTAGGGGTTGGCCGAGCATGAAGGCTCAATGTGGTGTGAGGAAGAGATGGAGGAGGTGCCCTTTTATAAGGGAGGAGAGGGGCACCTTTGGAATAACCAAAACTCGTATTTTATTATAAAGTCAAATTCGGTTTTTAATAGCTCCAAATTGATACATTTCGAAGCTAAGGTGGGGATGGGTCGAAATCCTCTCATCCAATAGAATATAGACAAATTTAGGTCATTATATTAACCTTATCATTTAGTTTTAACTCGTAGTTAATTAGATTGAAATTTACCATGTCACTTTGTATTTTTATATTATATAGTTAATAAACTTACCATATACATCCAAGCGACCCCCAACTGGTCCATTAATGATACACCTATCATGATATAAGTATCTTGGCCGAACCATAGATTTTTAGGATTAAAATAAAAATCAATAATATAATATTTGTTTTAAAAACTATTTTATGTCAGTTTTGACACTATTTAGTAATTGATTTTTGTGAAAATCATAACAGAATGATTAGTTCGAACATCAATTATGTCAATATTTCATTAATAATATAATTACTGCATCATCATTGTATCATAAATAAATGAAAATATTTTTAGTCTAAAAATTGAAAATAAAATACCATTATGTAGGAAATATTTTTAGGTTTCTAATGAATATTTATAGACGAATTTATCTTATGAATAACCATATATTAAAAATTCTTTAGTTATTAAACATTGATTTTAACTATTTTTACCGTTATTTAAATAAATTAATAATAAATGTCCTAATCTAATCCAAGTGGGCCTAAATGATCATATTTTATTCCTAAGGATGATTTTGGTCGAATTACACTTATCCAATAGAATTAGGACATGTGTTAGGGTAATAATAATATCATTTTTACCCCTAATTACCCACTTTCATTTTAACCATGGTAAATAAAAGTAAAAAGTTACTATTCACCAAAAGTTATTTTCATCTCATTGAACAAAATTTTACTTACTGACATCAACCGTGTCTCTCGGATTTTTGAAATTCCACTCACAGAAGCGGTAAAATTAAGTTTTATGAAAATTCAGTTTTTTTAACTACCTCTTAATGGTTTCACTATTCATCAAAAAATGAATGTTTCTAGAAAAATACCAAAAATTAGGCCTAATATATATTTGATATTATGAATTCAAAATTTATGTCTATTTTACCAAATTCAAAACACATCAATTGCATTAATTTATTTAAAAATTAATTCTCATCGTCAAAACAAATAGCGTGTTTTTAAGAGATAATAACTATCAAAAGATTGACAGTTGTTTATGTTTGGTTTAAATGTGAAATTACATTCAATGACCAAAACTGTATTAAATGGTAAAAATATATTCTAAATATAATTTAAAACCACTTAAATAATTAATTTATCACTATTAATTATTTCAATTAAAAAAGTTGTTTTTAATTAAAATTTAGTACTTTTCACTATTCATCAGAATATGAAAGTTATCCGAAAAGTACCAAAAATTCACCCTAAGCTAATTTTGATACTCCGAATCCAAAAATGAAGTCCATTTTGAAAAATAAAATTTTCAAAATTTCAAAAAGTGGTTATTACTATTCATAACAGCTAGTTTTAATAATATTTTAATAGCATATCGTTGTATAATGAAACTCGGTATTGCGTACGACGCAAGCTATTGAGGAAGGTCGCGGTTGCATGTAAAGAAATCCAATCTAGTGTTGTGTGTAGTGAAAGATTCCTTTGATGATTTAAAAACAAAATATTTTTCATAAAAGTCTCAGGTGTTACAATAAAAAAATGACACTTTTGAAATTAAATTATTTTAAACAAATTAAAAAAATATTATTCTACCATTTTTATTAATTACTATATTTTAATTTATTAAAGTATTATTATTTTATACTGTGGATCATTTTAGTTTATTGTTTCATGTGTTGCAAGATTTTAAACAAGGTATTTATTTAAATGAAAATATATATTACAATCATTGGGCATTATATTGTACCCCTTACATAAATTATGACCACAAAATTTTATTTATTTCTTTATAATGAAATTATATAAGGGTATCAATAAGAAATATATGACTCAAAAAATTACTTCTACTGTGATATTAATTTCACTATCAATGGTAAGACTTAAAAACATGTCATAAATATTTATTAAAACATATCTGTATCTTTCTAAGACTTATAATTGTGGATGAGTTTGAAAAGGAATACCGTGATTGGGCCTTTGGGTCATGAATTGGCCATTCTGCATATGGTCCATTGGGTCATGTACTCAAACTTGTACCACAAGGCCTAGGAATCATGTTAGCATCCCCTCTCAACCCATTTAAAGAAGGGGGTTATCCAAAAAATCAAGGCCTCCAGGCCAATCATACAAAAAAATGTTTGCTATTGGTAAAGACAACATCCAAATAAATGTTATCCTTTAAATATTTTATGTTAAAAAGACCACTAATTCAAAATAAATTATTTTACACTTTATTTACTTATTAAATAACTCAAAAATTTAATTAAACAAAAAATAAGATTATTTTAAATTCAAACAAAGGTATAACAACCATGTTTGTAAATGGGTAATAACTATTTATCTTAATAGAGGCCTCATGACATATTTTTTGTTGAAATTAGATTACCATTTTATGTCTTTATTAAAAAAATTATTTTGTAGATTGTTATAGAATGTTTCAAAATACATCTAAAATGCCTATATATTCGATATAAAAAACATGATTTTTTGATAAAATTTCATACTATCATAACTTAAGGGGCATCAACTTCTTTTAAAATAAATGTATAAGATTCAAATTTATCATTTAACCTTTTAATTTTCAAATTCTCTTGATGATCAGGAAATTGGTTTGATTAGTGTACTATATAGTTATAGTTTTAACATTGAATATTAGTGTTTTCTTTAATTACCTTGAATTTATGAGCTATATTGGCCTTATCTTTACATTTTTGACAAACTCACATTTCCTTTATGAATTTACCAAGACATTTCTTTCCAAAATTATCACATGTTTTTTATTACACCCTTCCATTCTTCTACTTTTCCACAATTATTTTTCCTTAATGCTCAACCATACTCTTCTTCTCCTCGTTACCATTGAAAATATATGAATTGGATATTTATTTCTCAATCTTGATGGCACTTGGAACTATATCATTATAAGATGAAAACATTTTAGAGACTATGACTATTCGGAGGCTCTGATTAAGTCCATCAAAGAAATGATGAATATTTTTTTAATTTCATATATAGTCTATAGAATGCTTTTATAATATTATTAATTGAACCACATATTCAGTAAAACATTCATATTACTTATGTATTAAGTTAAAGAACAACTTATCCATCTCATACCGTTTCTCTAAGGGACTTCTAACCATCTAATTGCTAAGAAATGTATCGACACTACTAAAATGATATTTTCCATTCTCTAGTGTTGGGAATATGAGAATTTTTTTTGTCTTCCATATGAAAGATAAAGTGGATCTATGATAGAGTATTATTAAGAATATGAGGAAACAAGATGAAGTCAACTCCATGGATTTATAAATGTTTAAAAACATATTTTTTTAGAAAGTTCATTCCTCATACTATTCCAATAAAGATAGATAAAGAGTTCCTTAAGAAAATTAAAAGGATGATGAATCCATTTCTACCTATGAGTAATATTTACTAAATTTGTGAGGTACGATTCTAGTATTGTCATCAAACATAGAGGTAATATTTATTGATTCTTCAGGTGCTTAAACCCAAGTCTCCAAAGCAAGTCTTCCATAACAGAATTCAATATATGTGAAGATATTTTGCAATGCTCTATAAAGGTTGAAATGGATATTGGAGTTATGTATCAATACCATTGTTTTGATAAGAATATAAATTTTGAAAACAAAAAAAAATTATAAGAACCGTAGAGAGAAGAAGATGGGATTTCTTTTATGATCATAGTGTTGGATGAAGCATGGATTGAATTGTATTAATGAAACTAGTAAATGTTTTAATTCTGTAAGGGTAGGTTATGGGGAAATTTATTTTGTTATGTCCAAAAGGGGCCAATATGACCTGAGAGGGGGGTGAATCAGGGTGTGGATATTCTTTTCGAAATATAGTACCGCTCCACTGTATCTGGAACTCTTTATTATAAGGCTCACTTTTTATATACTAAAGTGTTAAAGTCGATATTATTATTTCCTTATTTAGTTTCTGGTGATTATTTGATTGTAATGTAGGAAAGGATACACAGAGGCACATAGATTTGTACTTGGTTCACCCTTACAGGGCTATGTTTAGGGATAATACAAAGATGGTGTGCTTATGAACCAAATCTAATAAAGTTCAATTCCAATTACAATTCTTGGGCTAGAACATTTATGCCTAGGCTCACTACCTTTCCAAATATTAGGGTCTACTCACTAAATTACCAAGTGTCACTACCTATGTATCTTCTTCTAGCACACTATTAGTGGGATGGATCATTTTCTTCCTCTTTCTTCGCTCTTTGCTATTGGTAGAGGTACACTCCTAGTTTATGGAATTGTAGGTCCTTTAATTATCAATTATGATGGTATCCACCACTGTTTTTAGATTCTTTATTAATGTCCCATATTCATCCACTAATGAATACCACTTTTCCATAGAACACTGGGAAATAACGTTTGATCAACCATTATAAATCTCACTGCTTTGCGATGCTCCTTCTTTCACGAGGCTCCAACCAGCCTTCGTAAAGTTCACTATTTCATAGAGATCAAACTAGAATTGGAAATCCTATTGGATTTTCATGAATCTCACTTAGCCTTCATGAATCACACCTCTTTTTCAAAGCACAATTTTACTTTATAATGTTCTTTCTTTTTAAAAAGCTCAATTAGCCTTTATACATTCCCTTACATTCACGAAACTTGCTAATTTTGTGAACCTCCTTCATGATTCAAGAGCCTTAATATTTTCATTGAGTATTTATACTATTTTTAATGGGATGGAGGCCAATTTATAGGAATTTACTACTAACTCTAGAACCTTCCGCTCCATGTCAGTGCCTTGTCAGTCCATTTCACAGAGCTCCAAATTTTCTTCTGACATTCTCTCTATTTTGAATATCTCCCTCACTATTTTCTTGATCTGAAAGCTCTTTGTAACTGGGAGAATTCCATAAAATCATTTAATTTTCTACAATTCTATTTATCTCATAATTTAAAATATTCCATTAAAACCTTTGCACTATAATATTGATCCACTCACAATTCTCTTCACCTCTTCCATTTTAGAATCTCATCGTAATCATAGAGATCACTATCAACAATATTAGATCATTTGAGAAATACTCTACTTGTTTTCCTTCTTCACGAAACACATTCCTTTTTCAAAATTTTAGGAGAAATTCATGGAAATTAAGTTTTCACACTACAATCCAAACTCCAAATTTTGGAACCCAAAAATTTTGGAAACACTGGAAAACAATGTCACCTTGTACCTATTTTTTTGTACCACCTACACATTATCCATTCCATTATCATGGTTCATTTTCAACATGTATTTTCAACAATATCGATGGAACATGACAAATCACCATAGAAACAAACTATTTCAACAATCACAACCAACCCAAAAAATGATGAAATGTTACATTGATGGGGTGTTTCTCAAAAATATCCCCTTCGAGTTTGTTGAAAAATCCTTTATAATTTGATACCAAATTGAAGCACCATATAACCTCCACCAAAATGCACCTCTTTCTTTTCAGATAGTGATCAAATATTTTCTCAACACAAACTATAATCCCACATGATCAATGCATGACATGATAATCAATAGTATAATGAAAAGGTCATCAATGGATCAATTTATTCGTAACACCAATTCTGGAAACCAAACAAGTTCTTTCATCAAGAACCATAGTTATCGTGATATATAATCCTTGATTGATCAATTCTCGCATCATCAGATTTTATACTCTCCTTTTTAGTTACTCCCCCTATTTTGCTACTCCATATATCAGAATCTCCATTTGTCTTTGAAAAAGACATTTACTCCTTATATTTATCACCCCAAAAGAGCCACACTTTCTACCCCTTTTTCAATGAACCCAAAGGTCACACATTTTCTGTATTCAATAGAGAAAGGAACACAAATCCGTTCATTTTGGAAAAACACATCATACATCATGGAGAGGGGGTGAACTTCTAGACCCAGTCTATATCACACAAATGTTTCTTTGGGTAATCCTTTTTCAGAATGTACACAACTTCTAGTTGTGTAGGAAAAAAATCCCACTTCATAAGCCCTTTTTCCACATTCTCCTTGATAAAGTGATATTTTTATTTCAATTTTCTTTTTTACATTAGTGATGGAATTGATTTTTTATGATATTTATAGCACATGAATTATCAAAATGGATTCTAATCAGAGACTTCACTTTAACTACCATATCATCATGTTGTTGTTTCATCAACAATAATTTTTTGAAATCCTGAGTGGGTAAAATATATTCAACTTCTGTAGTGACCAATGAAATTAAATATTTTTTATTTCTCAACTAAGAAATACACAATCCACCAAGGTAAAATGAACCACCTAATGTTGATTTTCTATCATATACTAATCTGGCACAATCTGAAAATGTTTATTCTAATAACTACTAATGATATTTTTAATTCTACAGTAAACCGAAATCCGTTGTTCCCTTGATATATTGAATTATTCTTGTTTACTAAAAGCATGTGGCTATCCTTGGGATTTATTTGATACCACACTTCATGACGCGGGGAAAAAATATTATCTGGAACTTTCACTATTAAGTATAGTATACTAATAGTTTTTTTTTGTATTCTGTAACATTAACAACATTTCCTTCTTCACCACATTGTAGTTTCATCTAGGTTGCCACCGAAGTTGTCATTTACATAAAATTTTCCATTCTAAATCATCTCAAAACCTCCTTGGAAAATTTATATTGAGAAATGAATGTGTCATTATATCATTTTCATTCCTGTAAACCATATAAAGATGTCTGTTCAACAATCATTGACATTTCAAACACACTTTTAATGAATTTGGAAAAATGTATGCATTGTACTTCATCTGATCCACCAATTATTATGGCATTGACATATACCAGAACCATCATATTTTGAGAATAGTCACGGTTGAAATATAAATTTTAATCAAATCCTCCATGATGTAAAAAATGATTTTTTAGAAACATTTCTAGCCTTGAATACCATGCTCTTGGTTCTTGCATCAAACCATATAAAGCCTTCTTCGACCGAATAACTATTTTATCATCTTGATGAATGAGAAAACCATCTGGATGTTAAATATAAACTTCCTCTTCCAGAACCCCATTTTGAAATAGAGACTTGACATCCATTTGGAAAACCTTGAACTTTATTTTCACTAATATGGAGAAGAATAATCAATTTGTCTCTATCCTTGAATCTAGTGAAAATGTTTTATAAACATCGATACCCTTTATATAGGAGTACCCTTTGCATAGTATTAGTGATTTATTTTGAATCAAAACACCATGTTAATTAATGTTTTGGAGAAAGGAAAATTTTTTATGATCAGTTTCTTATCTTTTGGAAACCAAACATACAATCATGTATGATATTTCTCAATTTGGTCAAGCTATTCATTTATATCATAAACCAAATTCTCATCTCAGGATACTTCCTCCTACTAATCATTAGTATCTTATAATTAATCATCACTTTCCACTTCAACTACCCATATGTTTCTTACACATATTTCACCAGCCTCTTGTTGAACCATTTATAATTTTCTCTCACAGCTTCTTAGTATCCTGAAAATAGTTAGTTAATACCATTTTGTTCAAAAATAAATAAATAATAAAGAAATATATATGTTTTTCTGGTTATCCCAAAATTTTTATTCTTTATGTCATACAATATAAACTATCATCATTTAGGTCCCATTGAGATCTTATATCTGATTAGGAGACAAAATAATCCCCTATGATTTTCAACTCTTCCAGTTGTCATACCCAATGTTTATACCCAAAAACATTCTTCTTACCCTACATCATTTCTTCACATGTGGAACATTTAAATGATACATTAAAAAATATAATCCTAATGATTATTAACATGATGTAGGAAATAAGAGACAATTTTAATAACATAATCACTACCCATTGCACCCAATTATGTCATTTTTTCTTCAACTCTGGTAACTGATATGAGTCAGTTAACTTTTCCAAGAACATCCCATCACCACATTTCAAATTTTGATGTGACTTCTCCCTCAATTGTATCTTCCCAAAAACCTTATACACTTGAACATATGTTATAGAATTTAAACATATAGGGAAAGGGGTCTCTGTAGAATCATCAAGAAGAGGATTGTGGTCAATCCTATAGGATCAAGCCCTTGATGCTCTATAACAAAAAATTATACTCTTTATATGATTTTTCAACAACCCATCCAACCTCAACTATTCTGGACATATAACTAAACATTAATTACAAAAATTATGATTCTTCTTCTATTATTTAGGTTTTTTAGGTTAGACATTTTTTTAAATTTTGGGTTTATACCCATTATTAAAAAATTTCTTTATTTTAGGTTTCACCTGAATTCCATTTCTCATGATTCTCTCTCTCAGTGAGAATATCTCCACAAGAACTACTCTATTTCATATTCAGCTATCGGAAGGATATTTTCCCTTATTTCACTTCTCACCTTGTGAAGAATGTGAGATTGTGGATACAATTTTCATTAATTTTTCTTTTATCCGTTATTTGAGCCTCCACCTTATTTCTTACTATAGGTGGGTTCTTCATTGAACGTAAATTATTCTTACTCACAAATAGAGTGGATTATCGCATTTTATATAAGGTTACTTCACATTATCTACCAAATAATTATTGTGAGTGTAGAAAAAGAAGTGATTGAAACACCTTTCATTCAACTCTGCAGGATTCCCTTAAGGATGTAAAACTATTTTTCAAATTATAATTATGCCTTCCAATATAGGCCTTTTTGTTATACAATATTATATCATAGGATCTTCTTTAGAGTTCCTTTTCCCCATTACTTTATTCCTAATATAATATATTGATGAATTTTTATGATTAGAACATATAAAAAATATCTCATTAAAAACATACCTCATTACGTCATTTCTTTGTTGAGATATTGATGCATTCATATTTATTCCACTTCTTCTTCTAACATTGATTCCTTAAGATTTATGAAACATATGTATGGTGTATCCCTATATTCCAAAATGAGAGAATCTGATGGTTTCTTTCTTCTATGTGGTGTTACATTCATACTTTTCAACATGATTCAGCTTATTCTAATATTTTGAAATATTTATTCTGTCATAATATGAAATAAATTCCAATGCCTCAATAAAAAATGTTCAATTATGATCATGCATTCCACAAAAATAGCATATGCTGTCATTACTTCCTTTAAAAACATTTTTAGGTCTTTCTCCAGCACCTATAATATTTTTCTTACCATAGGAACTATTCTCAACCCTCTCCCTATCACACATGAGAGGTGGATTATCATATCAAATACTAGATTTTTTCAAACTATATGGACTTTGAGATGAGAAAATGTGTTCTTGTTTCTATTTAAAAATAGCACATTTTTTTCAATTCATCATCAACTTTAGAAGGATAATGAAATAGTAAGTGCAAGACATCCATCAATTTAGGCTTTCATTTGGCATTGGATTTCTCTATTTCTTGTTTCATTGATTCAAGCACTTCACTTAATTGTTGAATCTTTATATTCCTAGATTCAATTTTTTTCATTATGTTCTCTCTTAAGATTCTTCCATCTACTGTATAATTTGTCTGAATCAATATTTTTTCACAAATTGATTCCTTCACCTGAATCACACTCTTTCCATGGAATGTTCCACTCTGAGGAATATCACCTGACTTCTTATTCATCTTTCAAGTTCTTCCCTTTCCCATGGAACAAAAAGATAATAGAAAACTGAATCTGCAATTTGAGTAATTTACTGAACCAAGTCAGACCAAACAAATAGGATAAAAGAAACATATCCCTATTATACCAATTGATATTTCTAAAAGGGGTATAGGTACACTGAGAGGGGGTGAATCAGGGTAAGGAAATTCTTTTAAAAAAATTATTTCTTCCCCACTGGTTCATGACCAATTTATAATAAGGGTAACTTTGTTTTCAATTAAGTGTTAAGGTTAATATTATTATTTACTTATTTATTGGATGATGATGCTTTTAATGTAATATAGGAAATAAAACACACATGAACACATATTTTTACAAATTTTACCTACACTATGTTGCGTCTAAGGAGAATACAATGGTGATGTGTCGATGTACCACGTCCACTAAAGTTGACTGCCAATTACAATGTTTGAGCTAGGTCATTTATGACTATGCCCACTTCCTTTAGAAAGTTTAGGGTATTATAATTGAATTACCAAGGGTTACACCATATGTCTCTTCCCCATGATCATTTCCAGTGGGATGGATCTCCATATTCCTCTTTTGTCCCTCACCACTCTTAGAATGGATCCACTTTCAATTTATGGACTTGAATGTAATTCCCTGACCCTAGTTACCCAAATTAGGTAAATTATTACATATCATTGGAATGATCATAAGATATCAAGTCTTGAAAGACTGATTAATTTAGTATCACTGGAGGTACTAGATATATACATGGGTTTTAAATTACATAATGAAATTTAAAAAAAAACACCATGTCTCTTCTGAACACACTCATATCCATTATCCTATTCATGCATGTTAATCATAATATAATTATTCAAATCCAAGGAAAAGTAAAACATAAGAAAGTGGTGAGATTAGATGCTAAGTAAGGATAAAAATATAGAACAAAACTATTATAAGAAAACATAAACATTTAAGAAAATGTATAAGACTAAAATACAATCTTTTTAAACATAAACATCAACATAATATAGAAATGATAAATCAAATAATGTCATTTACTTATTCAGTTAATATTATACTAGTTGAATAATCTCAAGTGATATCAATAGAAAATTTCATAATGATGTAATTCCTAATGCTGAACATCATAACCACATAGTCAAGGCCTCATGCTAAGACTAAAATTACAATTTTGTGAAGGCCTTGTTCCAAGACACTAGTCTGTATCATGAGACTTACCGATCCATCGAGTATATATAGTGGGCTCCACCCGTGACTTGCTATGTTTAATGAATTCATTATATGAAAATTTTGATTCATAATATAAAATTTTGTATTAAAACTAGCATAAGAAATGTCAATATTTTTACCATAAACCATGAATGGTATAAAAATAGCACATCCACAGTCAAACATAACTAATTCAATAAAATATGGAATATTTTATTATAATCAATCAACCTCAATTTGGAATAATTAAGGATATATGAATAGACTAAAATAATCAGTAAAAATATTTAAGAGAAATATCCCCATTTTCTTGAAAACATTTAAAAGTATCACTATTTATCAAGAAGCTGTTGAAAATTAGATTCTTGATTCAAAGTGTCCCATTCCACTTTAAAACATTTAAAAGTAATTTTAAATTTTAAACATTAATGTACATATAAATAAATCCTGAAAACCATTTTTAAAACATGGACATTAATGAGAATGATTTAGAAGAATAAGTATTTAAAACATTTATAATGATATTTTAGATAAAGAGTTACTAACCAAATTAATGATGCTTAAATAAAAAAAATGAGGAATAAAATTGATCAAAACTTTATAATATCCTGAGCATAAAGGGATTCAAGATATAATATTTCAAATGATAGTATATACACCCTATAAAATTGAATTGGCTCATAACAACAAAGAAGTCTCAATGGAATATAAATTGAGATGAAATCCCATATAAATACCATATCTTTTGTTAAGGATAAATCAATGACATAATTAGGTATAAAAATATAAATACACTCAATATTATTTGATATTCAGTGTAAATAAATCATAGTATATTCACACATATTCTTGTGAAAGCAAAACCAATGACTTAGATATTTAACTTAATGAATGGAAATTGAGATAAGATTACCTTTATCAATATCAAATCAATGAATTGAGAATTTATAAATGGATTTATTATGTGTATCAAAAGTATATCCACAAAAAGGGGAGTGTATATTACAAAATAAATAAATAAATACTGATTTTTTACATAATCTTGGAATAAAATAATCAATGATGTGTGTGTAAAACCTATTGAGCGGAAATTGAAATTAAAAATTCCCATAATGATTTGGTAACATACGAAACATACACCCAATGAAAGAAGGATCATACAAGATGATGTAAATACCCATTAAATAAAGTTTATTAAACAAATTATAAAATCATGGGTATTACATACACCACACAAAAGGAAATTGTGGGACATATAACATGAATCTCACGGGAATAAAAGTGAGGTGAAAAACCCCATACCTCTTAATTTTTCTTAGTCAAGGGTAGTTTAACCTCCTGTATAATGAGGAAATAATTTTTATTAAATTATAAAAGAACCACATACTCAAAAATGATATCATATATGATCTTCTAATATTTCCTTGTTAATGATATTACAGTAGTATCACTATTTTGGGTTTTAAATAATTCGTTTTACTTTATCTATTTTGTTATGTATGTCATGTTTGTTATGGATATGATGTATTTAAGTCATATATAGAATGATATTAAGTTATTAAACATTATTTTTAATCTTAAAATGAAAATTATTCTTGAATGGTTATGATGGGGAACGAAATGTCATCGTGTTCATGGAGATGATAATATTTATGTACGTACGAGCAACAATATCATTTTTTTAATGTTGAAATAATATGTAATTATATTTTATATCATATATAAAGAATCATTAAAATGATTTATTTATTATTTACATCAATTATTCTCATTATTATACCCATCCGAATAATGATGTGTTGAATAACAAACTATAACACGACGTTGAGACAGTAATCAATACGTACCCACGTATGGTGATTTTGTCATTAATAGGATGGATAGAATAATAAATATGGTTGTACCATATTTATAATAAAACCATTTTATGTAAAAGGTAATTTATTTATTAATTTTTTAGAGAAACTAAATATAAATAAGATGTGGTAGAAGAAAATATCTTTGAAAGAGGTGGTGAAATTTTTACCTCTTCTTCGGGTGCTTCTTTTTGATTTTATCAAAAGGGCTCCTTAGGTTGGCATTCTGATAAAGTATGTACTATAGGTTAAATTGAGGGTAGTTGGGAGGATATTTTATCTGGATTTTTCCAAACCAAATGGCTTTGAGTGTGTGAAATTAGGAGAAGGGGAAGAACCCTTTTATAAGACCGTTGAGGGTCACTTTTGGAAAAGCATGAAATATTATTTTATTATTTAATTATTTTCAATTTATAGTTTCTAAAAATGGCTTTATTTATAAGATAAGGTGTTTATGAGTAGAAAACCTCTCAACTAATAGGTTTTAGAGAAGTTTAGTTCATCATATTAACCTTATCTTTTAGATTCAACACTTTGTTAAATAGTTTTACATTTGACATCTCATCTTGTATTTTTATATTACATGGTTAATAGACATACTATAAAATGGAAATTAGAAATCATGTGGTTCATTAATGACATATATATCATTATATAAGTAATTTGGCTGAACCATAGATTTTAGGACTATCATATAATTTAATGAAATAGTATTTGTTTTAAAAATGCATTTATGTCAATTTTGACACTATTTTGTATTTGTTTTTTTTGAAGGTCAAAAAATATTATTCCTCCAAAAAAAATTTAATCAACCCTAAAATGTTATATTAACCTTGAAAATTCATTTATGGAATGAAATGTTTCAATTTACATTTATTTTATTATGTATAAGATCAATAATCTTAATCTTTCATTAATAAGGTAATTACTGCATCATCATTGTGTCACAAATATATTTAATTATTAATTATCTAAAAATTATAAATAATTTTTTAATTATTTAGTTAATCTTTTTATATCTCTAATGAATATTTATAATCGAATTCATTATATGTATTACCCTGCATTAAAAATGTTTTACTTATTAAAATTTGAATTTAAAACTTTTAACTCATCTTTAAATAAAATATAATAAATGTCCTAATCTAATTTATGTTAATAAAAAAGGATCATATTTTTTGCTAAGGTTTATTTTGTTCGAAATAAAATTATCCATTAGAATTAATACATGTGTTAGGGTAATTTTAACATCACTGTTACCTTTAATTTCTATATTTACTTTTAACAGTGGTAAATAAAATTCAAAAGATACTATTCATAAATAATTATTTTAATCTTAATAAACCAAATTTTACTTATTGTTGTCAATTTTTTCTATTAGATATTTCTAATTCAATTCACAAAAGTGGAAAAATAATGTTTTATGCATATTTGCAAATGTTCCATGAATGAGACTAAAAGACTATAAAAAGTTCAGAAAAATTTATATATCTAATCTGGTTATAAAATGACTTCAATGAATTATATTAGACTAATATAGGTATTAATTATCGCTTTTTTTACTTTAAAATAATTTTAAATAAAAAATAATTATTTAAATAAAAATTCAGCTTTAAACAATAACATAGTGTTTTTCACTATTCATCAAAAAGTGAATGTTTTTTTGAAATAAACAAAAAATTCACCGATTATTAATTTTTATATTCCAATTTTAAAAATTATTTCAATTTTAACAAATTCAAAACATTGATGTTTTATTAATTAATTAAAAAAAATTCCCGTTGTCAAAACCAAAAAGCGGGTTTTGGAGAAGTAAAAACTATCAAACGATTTATATGTGTTTATGTCAAATTTAAATGTAAAATTACTTCTAATGAACAACAATTGATTAAATGCTAAAAAATAATCTAATTATACTTGAAAACCATTCGAATTTATAGTTTAACACTACAAATTATTTTTATTTAATTTTTTTTTTCATTTAAAATTTTGTATTTTTCACTATTAATCAAAATATGAAAGTTATCAGAAAAGTACCGAAAAATTATCGAAACTAAATTTTTATGTCCCGCTTCTAAAGAAGAATTTTATTTTGTAAAATTTATTTTATAAAAGTTTCAAAATCTTTAATTTAAAATGGTTTCTCCATTCAAAGGCGGTAAAATTTCATTTTTTTTGAAAAATTAATCTTTTATCTGAAAAATTGAATTTGTTCTTATATTATGTCTAAAAAACACATAATATGGATGTTTAAATTATATGGAGTTTATAAAATTAAAAATGATGTTAATTCTATTCCTAACCATTTTTTGAATGGCCAGATTGGTAAGTCATGGTGCGCTCGAACTTGTTGTTGCGTATAGCACAAGATATTTAATTACATTAAAAAAATAACTTACTATGAGATGTTGGGGTGTTACATTCTTCCCGCTTTTGGAAATTTCATACTCGCAATTTTAAAATTGGGATTGGGAACTTCATTGAAAGTGCTATATCCGAATAAGAGTTAATAAAACAATCACTTTAAAAGAAAGAATGAGAAGTACAAAGGTCACCCGAGATAACCCATACTTTGATTCCATATAGGATAACATGGATATAGGAGATAAAAAAAGTGCCATGTTCTGTTGGATATTGATAGAGAACATAAACAGGAGAAATTTAACAATAAGAAAACCACAAACTTGTGATGGGTTAAATGGCCTTTATTTTCCTTGTAGGAAAAGTAAACGGACAATGTTTTTTGTTTTAAGTTCCATTTCATAACTATGAGGAATTTATTTATGAGATTGACTATGAACAAAAATATATATACATACTTTTTAGTATAGTTTCATCCTTTAATAAAATTCTACCACTAACTCATCTTTTCTCCAAACGATGAGTATTCAAGATGACTTGGTCACACATGAAGCACTATAATAATCTTCCAGATATTATCAGAATCCACAAAGGGTGAACTATATATATTTCCATTATCTTTAGAGATTATACAAAACCAAAATGGTTAGTACAAGATTATTTGAACACAATAATGGATAATCTATTATAGAAATAAATATTAATCTTAATTTCTAAAATTAAATAAATAATACACAGTGTTCAATAAAGACAATTCAATAAACAATTATCCTTAATATCCTCCAATATAATACAAACTAAGATTGAAACCCAAAACCCAAAAGAATTTAATCACATAGTATTTCATAGTAAATCATAACATTTATCTCCAAATAACATCAACTACTATTAAAGTCTCATACTGAAGTGTATAAAACTAAATCACATATTATCTATGATGGGTTAATCACTTCGATTAAAAACCCGAATCTCTATAAAAAAATATATTTTCCAAATCTAAAAACCCACCATTACTCCTCAAATGAAATATCATAGTATTATATTTTTCCATAGGCATATATTGTTCCCAATAGAGTGAACATCATCTAAAATAACATTTATCACTTAATCACCAAATCGTTTTCCTATACTAAGGATATCCATTTTATAAAACATAAGATCCCATATCAGATTATTATTGATCAATAAAGTCATTTAACTAAAATTAATTAGTTATTCTAACTAGAGTCTTCACGTAGTCTAGTGGTAGGTGATAAACACTAATCCCACTTTGGTTGTGGGTTCGATTCTCCCATATTTGTCTGATGTGATGGGTTGTCACATGGTCTGCGTGTTGTCCTTTTTCAAAAACAATATTTTATAACAATCCCCAAATGAGATAAATTCATCAAAATAACTATAACATAAATTACCAACAAATTTTATCTCATGCCTTTCATTTTCATCCCACTGACGTGTAATAGCCTCAAATTTAGGTATAATATAAACCCAAATGGTTCTTTATAACTATATCCACAAAATAAAAGATAATTATTCCTCAAAATAGAATTTTCACAAAATAACCTATAGGGTTTCACATAAAACAAAAAGGTATTCCAAAGTAATCCAGTCAAAAATAGCATTAATACTTTTGAACATTTCTTCATCCACTAATTTTTATATACGTTCTTCCTTGACCTAGTGGTTATCCTATAGAATAGGGTATTGACTCGGGTAATGCCTAAGTCCCCTACATTTACAGAAAATGACTATAAATGTATTCTTAGGATCATTTTTATATTCTTCCATAGTACTCTTCATTTTTCCTCCGTAATTATTTACATTATGTCCTTCTTTCCAACACATAAATCATTTCTTTGTTCCATTGAGACACTTTCCATGGTGTCTACTTCCACATTTCCTACATGATGGAAATTGAGCTTTCTTTTCTCCACGATCTCCACTACTGGAGCTCTTATCATTCACCGCCTTTCGATTCTTTGTTGATTTTGAGAGTTGGTTAATTTATATGTTTTTGATCATATTTTTGGAATCCTACTTTGGCATGAACATGATATACTTTACGCCTATCAATATTCCATTAAGTTTCTCATTTACATAATTTTACCCACCTTGTACATCATGTTCATTGTTACTACGACTTCCTTGAAATATGGCCATTGACTAAAACCAGAAAGTATAATGTGATAACAATAGACATAAAATCATTTATAGAATATCATGACACCTTATTTTCAAGCAAAAAAACCTTAGTATTAACGAATTTTTTCTATTATCATATTATATTAAAATCCTTCGAATCAGTTTGTAAAGAAAATGTGAATTATCCTAAACATATCCCTCATGAGTGTCGTATCCAATAGTTCAGCAAAGACCATTATCATGCAACAATTCCCATTCAAGTCTAGCTCAAATTAGTTTTTTTGTGTTTTAACCCTAGATACATCTTGGGAAGAGCTGCCTCTACCTGCTCATATCCAGACAGGGACATATTGCTTGTAAATTTCACAAAATTTATACATTATCATAATTCTAGGATGTTCTTCTATACTAATCCTCAAAGTCTATATTAGGGTAATGTTCTCTAATCAGGGTTTTTCGAAATCTAGTTTCCACGGTTTGTACTAAACTTCCACTGATACGGACTGTAACTACCCGACTCTAGTTACCTAGAGTCACTGCATTATTACATAACATTGGCATGATCACAAGAGATCATGTCTCTGAATACTGATTAGTTTAGTAGCTTTGGAGGTACTAGATACATATATATGTTTTACAACACATTATGATATAGAAAAACTAAAATATTGTGTCTCGTTTTAACACAATCATATCCCTTATCGTATTATTATAGGATAATTATACTATAATTCTTCAAATCCTAGGAAAAATAAAACATAAGAAAATAGTGAGCTCATATGTCTAGTAAGGATAACAATATAACAGAAACTATCATAAGAAAAAATATACATTTAAGGCAATATGTATGACTAAAACATAATCCTTTTAAACATAAACATCACCATAATATGGAAAATATAAATCTAATAATTCCATTTACTTATTCAAATTAATATTCTACTAGTTGAATAATCACATATAATATCAATATATAATTTCAAAATTATAGAATGCATAATTCCGTACATCATAACCACATATTCAAGGCCTCGTGCCAAGACTACAAATATGATTTTTGGAAGGCCTTGCTCTGAGACAGTAGTTTGTCTCATCAAACCTACCGATGCATTGAGGAGTTATAGAAGGCTCCACCCATTAGTTACTATGTCCATTTCAATACTCATATGAAAAGGTTGAAACATAGTATAAACATTCATATTAAAACTAGCATATGAAATGTCAATATTTGAACCACAAACCATGAATTGTAAAAAAAAATAGAACATCTACAGTCACACATAACTCATTAAATACATTATGGAAGATTGTATTATTATAAATCAACCTCAATCAAGAATAATGAAGTATATTAACATAGTTGAAAATTATTAGTTAAACAATTTGAGAGAAATATCCCCTTTTTCTTAAAAACATTTAATGGTCTCACTATTTATCAAGAAGCTGTTAAAAATTATATTTTTGAATAAAAGTGTCCCATACCACATTGAAACATTTAAAATGAATTTTAATTTTAAAACATTCATGTACACATAAATAAATCCTTAAAACCATTTTTAAAACATGGATATTAATGAGAAATATTTAGAAGAATACATCATTAAAAAATGTCAAATGATATTTTAGTAAAAGATTTCCCTAACCGAATGAAAGATAGTTAAATACAAAAAAATGTGTAATAACATTAATCAAAACATTATAATATCCTATGAATTAAGAGATTCATGATATAATATTTTAAAGGATAGTATATACTCCATATAAAAGTGAATTGGCACCTAACAACAAATAAATATCAATGGAATGTAAATTAAGATGAAATCCCGTATAAAGACCATATCCTTTGATTAATGATAAATCAATGACATAATTAGGTGTGAAAAATATAAATACACTCAATATTATTGGATATTCAGTGTAAATAAATCTGATTACATTCACACAGATTCTTTTAAAAACAAAACCAATGACTTAGATTTTTAACTTAATGAAAGGAAAATGAGTTAATATTACCTTTATCAATTTCAAATCAATTAATTGAGAATTTATAAAAGGAGTTATTGTGTGTATTAAAAGTATATCCATGAAAAGGGGAGTTTAAATTACTACACAAATAAATAAATTGTGATTTATCACATAATCATGGTGTAAAATAATCAATGATGTGTGTGTAAAACCCAATGAGTGGAAATTGAAATTAGAAATTCCCTTACCGATTGGGTAACATAAGAAACAAACACCCTATGAAAGAAGGATCATAAAATGACGATTTAAATACCAATACATTATTTTTTATTACACAAGGAATACAATCATGGGTAGTACATACACCATGAAAAAGAATATTGGGGCAAAT
Source organism: Viscum album (assembly GCA_963277665.1). Classification (NCBI taxonomy): domain Eukaryota; kingdom Viridiplantae; phylum Streptophyta; class Magnoliopsida; order Santalales; family Viscaceae; genus Viscum; species Viscum album. The sequence continues at coordinate 2,022,713,706 of OY728130.1, forward strand.
ATAGCATAAATCTCACGGGAATAAGTGTGAGATGAAAACCCCTTACATTGTAGTTTTCCTTACTAGAGGGTAGGTCATCCTCATGTATAATTGTGAAATAATTTTTATTAAATTATAAAATAACCACATACATAAATATTATATCATATATTATCTTTTAATATTTCTTTATTAATTATATTTTAGTAGTATCATTGTTTTGGGTGTTAACTAATTCATTTTCCTTTATATGTTTTTTTACGCAAGTCTTGTTTGTTATGGATAGGATGAACATAATTAATATACAGAATTATATTAAGTAATTAAGCATTATTTTTAACCATAAAATGATAATTATTCTTGAATGGTTGCGATGGGGAACAAAATCTCATCGTGATCGTGGAGCCGGTAATCTATACATATGCATGAGCGACGATATCATTCTATTAAGGGTGAAATAGTATGTAATTGGATGGTATACCATATAAAAATAATCATTATAATGGTATAGTTATTATTAACATCAATTTTACTCATTATTATACCCATCCAAATAATAAACTGTTGAATAATAAACTACACCATGATGTGGAGACTGTAAGCCGTACTTACGCATGTATGGTGAATTTTTCATTCATTGGATGGATTGAATAATGAATATGGTTGTACCATATTTATAATATTATCAAAGTATATATAAGTAAATTGATTTATTCTTTTGGTTTGGAAATAACAAAGAATGAGGAAGTGGAAGAAGAAAAAAACATTGAAAGAGGTGGTGAAATTATTACTTCTTCTTCATGTGCTTCCTTTTGATATGATCAAACGGCCTCCTTAGGATGAATTTTTGATCATTGTATGGGATCTAAGTTGAATTTAGGGAAGTTGAGAGGATATTTGATTGGGGGTCTGCTGAGCCAAATGCCTTTGGAGGTGTGAAATGATGAGAATGTGAAGTATAATTTCATAAGAGAGGTGTCAGTCACTTTAAGAAAATATTGAAATATTATTTTATTATATAATAATTTTTTATTTATAATAGCTCCAAATGGATTTAGTTCAAGGAAAATATGGGTATGGGTCGAAAACCACTAAAATAATAAATTTTAGACACGTTTAGGTCACTAAATTAACGGTATCTTTTTTATTTAACTCTTAGTTAAATATATTAACATTTTACATGTTTTCATTATTTTTATATTACATGGTTAATAAACATACTAAAAAATCTCAAGATAACGTCAAGTGGTTAATTAATTACAAATATATCATTATATAAGCCTTTTGGATGATCCTTATATTTTTAGGACCATTATATAATTTAATGAAATAGTATTTGTTTTAAAACTCATTTATTTCAATTTTGACACTATTTAGTATTTGGTTTTTCTGAAAGACCTAAAAAACATATTTCTTCAAAATAAATATAATAAACTATAACATGTAATATTAACCTAGAAAATTCGTGGGTGGAAAAAAGATTCAATTTATATTTATTTTAATATTTATAACATCAATTATCTTAGTCTTTAATTAATAAGGTAATTACTGCATCATTATTGTGTCATAAATACATTTAATTATATAATGTATAAAAATTATAAATAAAATAAAATGATGTAGTAAATATTATTATCATTATAATTCATATTTATATTTTAATTTATATAATGTATAACCCTATATTAAAAATGTTTTTGTCATTAAAATTTGAATTTAACAAATTTAACTCCTCTTTATATAAAATATAATAAATGTCCTAATCTAATCCAATTGGATAGAAAATGATTATATTTTTGTACTAAGGTTGATTTTGGTCGAAATATATTTTTCCAATAGAATTTTTACATGTGTTAGGGTAATTATAATATCATTTTTACCTTTAATTACCCTATTTACTTTTAATTATCTTAAATAAAAATCAAAAGTTACTATTCAACAAAAAATATTTTAATCCTATTGAACAACATTTAAATTACTAATGTAAACCATGTATCTCATATTTTTGAAATTCAATTCATAGATGCGGTAAAATTATGTTTTATGAAAATTTAAAAATGTGCCTAGAAGGTGAGTAAAAGATGGTAAAAAGTACAATAAATAAGTATATATATATATATATAATCTTATTATAAAATGACTTCAGTGAATTATATTAGAATAATATAAGTATTATTTATATTTTTACCTTTAAATAAATTTAAATTAAAAATAATTATTTAAATAAAAAGATGGCTTTAAACAATAACCTATTGTTTTTCATTATTCATCAAAAATTGATTGTTTTTAGAAAAATACAAAAAATCCACCCAAAGTTAATTTTGATATTCTATATTCAAAAATTATGTCTATTTTACCAAATTAAAAACATAGAAGTTTTATTAATTAATTTAAAAAATATTCCCGTCATCAAAACCACAAAGTGGGTTTTTGGGATGTAAAAACTATCAAAAGATTGATCTGTGTTTATATCCAATTTCAATGTTAAATTAAATCAAATAACCTACATTGAATTAAATGATAAATATATAATATAATAATGAATAAAAATTATTCATATGTATAATTTGATACGATAAATTATTTTTATTAAAAATGTTGTTTTCAATTAAAATTATGTATTTTTAACGATTCATCAAAATATAAAAGTTATACAAAAAGCACCGAAAATTTATCCAAACTGAATTTTTATGTCCTTATTCTAAATAAAAAGAATCTTTTTCAAATTAAATATATAAAAGTGTCAAAAATTGGATTTAAAAATGGTTCTCCATTAAAAGGCTATAAAATATCATTTTTTGGAAAATAATTCTTTTATCTGAAAAATTAAATTTGTTATTATATTATGTCTAAGAAACACAAAATATGGATGGAAAACTTACATCGAGTATATAAAATTCAAAATTTAGTTAATACTATTCATAAACTCTTTTTTAATGACCAGTTTGGTATGTCGTGGTGCGCTTAAAACTCAGTGTTGCGTGTAGTACAATATATTGAATTAGTTTAAAGAAAATTACTTACTATGAAATATTGGGGTGTTAAATTATAGGTCCATTAAATATCACTATTGAATGAATCAAGCATTGCATGTAGATGATCTGTTGATGTACCACTTTCATACAACATTGAATACCACTTTTCCACTGAACATCGGGAAATACCTTTTGAAAAACCATTAAAAATCTCACTGATTCGTGAAGCTCCTTCTTTCATGAAGCTCAAACTAGCCTCACGAAGTACACCTCCATTCGTGATGCTCAATATTTCGAAGAGCTCAAACCAGCATTCATGAAGCTCTTGCCTTTTCATAAATCTCACTTATCGTTCATGAAGTACACCTATTTCACAATGATCAACAAGACTTTGTGTCGTTCTGCCCTTTCGCAAAGATCAATTAGCCTTTTTGAATTCCCTTACATAGGCGAATCTCAATTCATTCTTGAACCTCATTCACAATTTGAGATACTTAAGATGTTCGTTGTGACTCTATACTCTTATCAAGGTAGTGTATGCCTATTTATAGGAATTTCCCACTGACTCCAAAACTTTCCATGCCACATCAGTTCCATGTCATCCCATTTCACAGAGCTAATCATTTTCTTCCAAAATTCAATCTATTTTATGAAGTGCCATGACTATTTTGCAGGTCTAAAATCTCATCATAACCATGAATTGTTCATTAAAATAATTTTCACAACTACGATGATCCATTTATTTTAATCACAAATCATTCGTCAAAACCTTTTTACCACTGTATGGCTCCACTCACAATCCTCTTCACCACATCCATTCGTGAATCTGGTCGTAATTGTAGAGATCACTGTCATATTTCTCGAATCCTTCACTAAATACTCGTCATGATGTAAAAATTCACAAAACTCATTCCTTTGACATTTATTGATGATATCTTCAAGGAAGTCCAGTTTTCACACTACTATCAAAACTCCACATTTTAGACCACAAAACATTTGATAAACACTGGAAAAAGGTGTCATATTGTACCTATTCTTTTTGCACCATCTCCACATTATTCATTACTTTTTCATGGTTCATTGTCAACATGGATTGTTAAAATTATATCAAGAACTTGAAAATTCACTATAGAAACCCACCTTTTCATCTAATACAACCACCCCAAAATATGATGCAATGTTACCTTGAGGTGTTTCTACCCAACAGGTTTCCAATGTGATGGGAAGAATTTCACTAACAATGTCGATCCATCCAATGGTATTAAGGCCTTCAATTTTTTTTATTTTGATAAAATCATATTTTAAGGGAATAAGGGGTGAACCCATGACATCAAGACCTAAACAACAAACCAAGTCCCAATGGACCAAAACTCAAGATCAAGAACAACCCTCCCTACACGAGATCAGCTCCTTCAGGCAACAAAATACATTAAAACCAGCTTCCATTGTCTCATTGCAGAATAGCTAGTTGTCCCTCACCATAAATAACAGGGCTGGTACCGATGAAAAAATCCATACCCTCTCAAACATCTAATTCCAAGAAGCCATGAATCTTTGAGAACTCATTACCCTGAACCTCATTTGTAGAAGATTCTTGTAGAAAAATGGTTGTAGAATCACTTAATCCACCGACCACTGAAACCAAAACTTTTCTTCCTTTTCCGCATTTCCAAAGTAGTGATAACATCACTATCCTCTTTGGTATCCAAAATGATCACTTTAGTGCAACCACACATCCCACACCAAAGCCTCAACAAAATCTGGAATTCAATAACTCATCTCGCGAACACAGCATATCAAACGCATCCCAAAGAAAACATGAGTCATGTAGGAAATAACCATCAAAGAAATACGAACCAGATCCATCTCATCCACACCGCTACCACAATAAAACTGACGCCGTCCAACAGAATGAGTATAAACTCAGACCTTGAACTATCCACAACCACACCCAAATATAATTCAAAGGGTCAAAAAAAGAAAAAATTAGAACCACAAAGTCAACTGTGAGGCTATTCTGCAAACAGAAAAAATCATGAAACCATCTTCACATACACAACTGAATAACACCTCAACCCACATTAAATTCACCTATCCTAGAATATAACCGTTGTGTCGACCTTTGGACAGGAATAGAGGGAACAATGACTGCAAGAACCACTGCACTGCCAAAAATCCCTATCCAGCGAAGATGGGGAGTGAGGAAGTAGGCCAATAAACAGTGTAAAATACCACTGTCGCAGCCATGAAGAAAATATGATGCCCCAAGGAGAATGTTTCACATAATGAACCAGCGACACTCAAATTTTTCAAATGAAAGGAATGTGGGAACTATGATAACCATTTCATGAATCTAAATGTTAATGATGAAGAATGACATAAGAAACCTATTAAGCTATGATACAAAGGGAAATATCATGTGATCATTGTTTCTGATGAGTTTTTTGATAACAACGTGGTAAAAGAAAATCTTAACATTCACTCTATAACTACTAATATCTTATTTGACTTTGGAAATACCCATTATTTCATTTATGAAGAATTTTATAACTATATCATGTTTCCCCAAAAATGATTAGAATTATAATTAGTAGTGAAAACTCCAAATGGTATGATGATCTCATCTTAATTATATGATCCCACTCTAGTTGATGTTTGTGGAAATATTATTCCTAAAAATTTTGTCACTATTCCTCTAGGTGAATTTGATGTTTTCTTAGGAATGGATTCTCTTTCTCTAAATAAATAATTAAAAAAATTGGAAGGGTATTCACATTTGATATTCCAAACCAACCTATAATCATATATTAGTGTGATGATAATTATAAACATATAATGGAAATCACATTCATTTTATGGTTTTTATTCTCATTTGGAAAGGGTGTTTGTCTCAATTAGTTTTGTGAAAACATGACATATATTAAATGACTATTTTGGGGAATCTGTTTGATATCATTATGGAATATTTTCCTAGACTTACACTAAAATTTGATGTTATTTTCTAAATACAACTCATACCTTGTGCCACACCAATTTCCTAGACTCCCTATAGAATATCTCAGATTGAGTGGAACGAATTGAAGAATAAACTCCCAAAGAAACTTAAAAAGAGACTCATTTATTAAATTTTGTCGACAAGGGGTCTACCTATTCATTTTTTTAAAGAAATATGGGTTTATGTGACTCTAGATTGATTATTGAGAGATGAACTAGATAAAAATTAATAAAATTTATCCTCTTCCCTATATAGATGACTTATTTGAACAACTGTAGGTAGATCAGTACTTTTACAAGATCAAACATAATTATGGATATCAACAATTGAGGGTCAATAAAGAGGATATTCCCAAGATTGGATTACATACAAGCTTTAGACACTCTGAATATATAATGATTCCATTCATTCTTACTAATTCACCTGCTACCATCAGAGATTTAATGAATATATTTTTTAGTGATTACCTTGATCAGTTTTTTGTAGTCTTTATAGATAATATACTTATCTATTAAAAGAGAAATGTTTTACTGAAAATTATACTAAATACCCTATGGAAGGAGAAACTATTTAAAAAATATAAAATGTGTTAATTGTGGATATAAAATGTTTCATTTTTTCATCGTATAATCTCAATTAATGGTATATTAGTAGATACATCATAGATGGAGGCTATTGATTGTCGTATGAAACCAACCACAGTAAATGAGATCCATATTTTCCACGGTTTGGATATATATTTCCAATGTTTTGTTGAAAATTTCTCATGAATATATAATCCACTCACATTGTTAACTAGAAAGGGAGTCAAGTTCCTCTGGACAGATTAATGTGAGGAAAATTTCATGTAGCTTAAGAGAATATTAGAAAGTATAGTTATTCTAACAATACTCTAGAGTGGAAAAGGGTTTGTAAAATATAGTGATGAATCCAATAAAGATTTCATATGTTTTCCTGTGTAAAATGAAGAGTTTATAACATATGACTCATGAAAATTAAAGAGTCATGATAAAAATTATCCATCTCTGGATTTGGAGTCAACTATGGTAATTTTTGAAATATTAATATGGAGGAATTATCTTTATGGATAAATATGTGATAAATATACAGATAATAAAAGTTACAATCCTATATTCACATTGTAGTGAAATATGTGTCAAAGAAGATGGTTAGAGCTGATTAAGGATTACTAATGCTCAATAAATTTCCACCCTGGGAACGTAAATAAAGTAGCTGATGCTTTGAGTTGAAAGGAAAATTCTTGATTATCCATGATGAGGATCACAAAAGATCAAATATTCATATATTTTTAAAGGATGTATAAGGAAATACTGTGTTAATGGGATAAAGATTATCTTTCTCTATTGAATGTTCATCATTCTATGAATGTGAAGATTAAAGTGGTGGAAATGGGAGCTGTATAGCTAAAAAAGAATGATTGAAATGTTCTTGAGTTTAAACTTGATCATGAATGATAGATAATGTTCATGAACCATGTATGTGTTCCTTCCGTATCTGATTTTTATGAGTTATTTGAGGAATATCATAGTTTTAAAGTATCTATTCATCCTTTAAGTATGAGGATGAATAGAGATATAAAATATTACTTCTGGTTGGTTGAAATGAAGAGACATATCTTAGAGCTTCTATAATGTTGTTATGTATGTCAATAAATCAATGTTGAGTGAAAAATTTATAATGGGATATTACATACATTATACATAATAGAATGTAAATGGGAAAACATCACCATTGATTTGGTTTTTGGACTCTCCAAAGCATCTAAAGGGTATAATTTTATATGAATTGTAGTAGATTAAATTATAATGTCATCTTAATTCATCTCTATCTAATAAGAATTATATCAAGATCATGTTTCCAAGATATATATTATCGTTTTTGTATGGTTTCATGGTGTAGCACATTCCATTGTGTCTAGTTAGGATATGAGGTTTACCTTAATGTTCTAGTGAAATCTTCAGCAAGCTCTTGAAATAAAGATGAGTTTCAAAACTGTGTATCATACTTAGAGATATTTTCAGTATAATAGAAAAATTAAAAACTAAGAGGATATGTTACGATCTTATTATTTGTATTGAAAACTTGGTAAGGATCGACACCTTACTTTAGTTGAGTTTTCTAACAATAACAACTTTCACTCAAGATTTCAGATGTCTCCTTATAAATTCCTATATGGAAAGAAGTGTAGAGATACAGCATGCTAGAATGATGTTATAGAATAAAAACTATTGGGGAATGAGATAACGGAATAAATGATAGATAAAGTTAGAGTCATTCAACAACACATCATGGTAGATCGTAGTCAGAATGAAATTTACACTGACAATCACTAATTTGACCAAGAATTTGATGATGGTGACAAGTTGTTTCTATGAATTTCTTAATGAAATAAGGTTATGTGATTCCAGAATAAAGGGAAACTAATCCATAGTTATATCATTCACTTTCAAATTTTCCACCATATCGGGATGGTATCCTATTGACTGGCACTTCCGCCAACCCTATCTCAAGTTCTGTATTTTTTCCATGTATCTATCCTAAAGATGTACATAACCAAACCTTCACATATAACTAACATTAATTTCATACTGCTGGAGAAATAGCTTTCTTATGAAGAGAAACTTGAGGATATTCTAGATGATATAGATAATTTTATATGAAACAAGACCACTCATCTGGTCAATGTTTTTTGGTGAAACAACCAGCTTGAGAAAGAAATGATTGAACTTTTGATATGATAAGGTAGAAGTATACTCATTTTTTAATTATACTGAGAAATTTTAATGGAAAAATTCATTTTAAGGAGGGTAAAATATAAAACCATGAGATTATATGATTTCTTATTTTTCAAATAAATATAATTTCATTAATAGCTAACATTATAAATGAAACTATTTTTTAATATACCTTGGAAATCTATTAATAATATTATTCAAAGTATATTTGTATTTCATTGAAATTAAACATAGTGATATGAATATTAATAAATAATTTTCAAATATTAAGTATAATGGTTTTATTTAAAGAAAACTTATAGATAAAAAATTAATTATTTTTTGATAGTCTATATGTTTTGAAAATACTATTTTCTCAAAAAATGATTTATTTTTTTGAAAAATATTTAAATTAATTTTTCACACTTCTAAAAAATTTATTTTATAAATTAAATATCAATCTTAAAATTTGTATATAAAATTTATCTTATGGTGAATTTTTGAAAATTTTGTAATTTTTTTTAATTTTTTATGAATTGTGAATAATACTGAATTTTTAAATGAATAATTCCATTTACTTTAAATTATATATAAATATAAATTATATTTATTTTTTTTAAAAGTAAAATTATATATATTATATATATTGTTCTATTTAGATCATTGTAATCATTTTCATAATGAATGTCGACATAAATATTGTGTAAACTTTTGAGCATTTTCTTTTCAAATCCCTGTTTTCTAATTGTGACAACAAGTTTAATTTTAAATTATAGTTTTCAACTTATATTAATTGAATTTGTAAAAACAGATTCAATATTTGGAATCAGATTAATTTATATTATCAAATAAGCTCAACTTAATATTTTACCAAAAGGAATAATGAACACAAACAAATTATTTATCACGGTTAAAGTAAAAATGGGTTTTTGGGAGGGATGTTAAAATAAAAAGATAATTATTAAAGTGACCTAAAAACATGTCTATTTTCATGAAAGAACCCAACATCCATACTGAAATGTTAACCTGATATGATCTGTGACAAGTTACCAAAGGAATTCTCAATCTTCCTGGGATAAAAAATTAGTATCATGCATCAAATATTATACACATGGGAATGATTTATTCCGTACAAATAGATGTATATAATGAATAAAAATGTACAGAAAAATAAAATTATAATTAAAAAAACTTTGATCAAAATAAATACCTTAGAATATCCACATACAAAAGTCGTGAAACTAAACAAAATATTAAAAACAAAACTGAACCCAAATTAGAACACGATATGATCTCAATGTGACCACTTGGTCACCACCATCTACAAGAAATGTCGAATCCATAAAAAACATGAAAAAATATTAAAATAAAAAATAGACCATGTCTACTGATGTCTAATGGAACATACATGAGAGGTACGTACCATAGAATCCATACATTTCCTTTCACAAAATATTCCATATATACTAGTTTGAAATACATATAATAAAACTAGGGATTTATCATTTGAAAACAAAAATAATCAACCCTTATTAAAAAAATACTTTAAAAAAAATAAAAGTATAAACATATCCTAATGAAAGTGTAGGAGAACATGAAGATCAAACCAAACACAACCATAATGGTAAGGCATATAGAGATAAAAAAGGTAAAAAATAAAAGTACATGAAGAAAAATATTAAATAAAAAAAGTATTATAAATTAAAAATGGATCATAAAGATATCTAATCATGAGTGTTTCCTAAAAATTCCTATAATCAATCCCTATATGTTCATAGATTGGACTGACTTAATGACATATGATGCACCTCAATAGTCAAAAACCAACATGGATTTCCTAAACAAGCCTCAATATTGGAAAATACAACATGGAATATCTTTTATGTATGGGTTCAAAGCCGTCTAATTGATAATATAAATCAATCATCGCTTAACCCTCTAGATGATATCCAGGAAGACCATGATAATAATATAAAGGTTAATGATGAGGTCATCACATTATTGGACCATCCTATAGTATCCCCCATGCATGCCTTGCCTAATCCTAGAAACCAACTATGTGAGGGACCTCTCATTGGAAATTTTACAATAGGGGTTCCCATTATATATAACCAAAAAAAATTCCAACCAGTCCTACACACCGTATGATATTTAAAACTAATTTCCAAAACATCCCAAAATAACAATAGAGCCTTCAAATATTCAAATCCAAAACCATTTTCAATGAAAATACCTTTCTTCCAAAAAACATTTCTAAAACATGGATAAAACATAACTCATACTCAGATGGTGATAATTGGTCCTTCAAGGTCATAAGGGGGTTATCAATTAGGATTCTATGTACCAAAGGGGCCATGTTTTTTATAACACATTCATAAATCACATTTGTTGTAACATAGGAAGCAAAAAATGCTTTTAGAGAACATTGGAAATTTTCACAGAATCCTTTTTGAGGGATGGAGGGAGATGAGGAATGAAAATTGGAGAAGGGTTTTCGAAAATTGGGTTCAAGATGGATATTTTTATGAAATTACATTTTCATGTGTGTGTGTGGTCCTATTTGTATCTTCACCCCATTCACATATGGATATGCCCACATTCTTCAGAATATATATATATATATAACCATAATAATGACCAAGGATTCAATTAAGAAACTACAAGTAATATTAAAACCCATCACAAGGAACTACACACAATAACTAAACCATAAAAAGTCACAAACCTCACACACAAAGCTCACTTTCCCCAGAAAACTACCTACCAAATTTCAATTCAAATGGAAAACCAAATTACCAAAACCCAACCAATGTTACACACAATCCAAATCAACCAATTTCATTTTAAATAACTAATTATTATTTTATAAAATACCTAGAATTTATATATATATATATATAGGCATAACCCTGAAAATCCGTTGAAACCCCCATTTTCATCAATTTTAAAAAATATAAATTCCCCAATAATTCATTCGAATTCATGAAAATCATGAATTACACATTTTTAATTAAATTATAAATAATCGAGCATAAATGGAATGTTTTGAAAAGGAAATGAGTGGAAACACCTACCTCAAAAGTGTGAGAATGCCACAACACAATGGGATTAAGAAGAACTAATCCCAAGAGACAAATAAAACACCCAAACATCAAATAAACACAATTCAACATCATCCATAAACCCCTTGGGTTTGGACAAGAAGGAATCTCAATAAAAACAATGAATCCAAGAGATAGAGGATCGGACAGGTGTAAAATGAAGAAAAATCAAGAAAAACTCACCTAGAAAACTTAAAGTAGCATCAATGGAGGAAAAAGAACAAATGGAGATAGGTTTTCAATCCCCTTCATGCACCAAAATTTAATAAGTGGGAGGAGGGTTGATTTGGGGGTAAACCAAAAGAAGGAAAAATTGAAAATTTATTTTTTTTAAGATTTTGGTTAATTTTCATGGTTTAGACACACAGTTTTCCAAGCCTTGTGCTGAAAATGTGAATCCTATATGAAGGGAGGGTCTCCTGAATTGGCAGAATGCATGGTTTGGGAAACCATGAAAATCAGTTCTTTTAGAATTTCAAATCCTCTCACAATATTTTCGCTTGGTTTCTACTTACCATGTGAAATTCATGCGACTTATCCAAGACATGACCTACAATGCACAAAGTTACTCTTTTAGATTGCACATTTTTGTCCATACATTGTCCATGATGTGAATGTAAAACCATCTATGAAAAAAAAAGAACTGTAAACACCCTCTACCAAAATCAGTTTCATGGTTTATCTGCTAATTGTGCACACTAACCCTGCACAGGGCCAAAAACCACATGAAACCTCCAAAACTCAAAAGTTCTCACTGATAACTCAAAGTGAACCTCAAAAAAATCAAACACAAAATAAATAAATAAAAATTAATGAATTAAAGGAAACTTGGGGCCAGGGTGTGATAATTCTCTCCCACATAAAATATTTTTTCTAGAAATTCACCCAAATTAATGAGGAATGAAACTAAAACCAGAAGATGAACGAGGCCATAAGTGACCATGATCCTCAGTTTTACCTTCCAACTCCACAACTCACACTAGGCCAGCTCTAAAGGAAACCACAAATATAGTCATGGTGGGTCTCCCCGCCATTTAAAAACCAATAGGCACAATGAAACAACCACCAAAACTCCCATAACAAAGGGGAACCATAACAAAAGAAACTCCAAATGAGCACCAAACCATGCCATAGTTCATAATTTCTAATAGAAATAAAAATTTCAAAAAAAAACACAACCAAAAACTAATATCGACCAAAAAAGGATAACAATTCCAATATTAACATCTATAGAACAAAAATAAAAACTACATAGGTTGCAAAAAAAGAGCATACAAAGAATTTTATAAGCAATGAGTGTTTAAAAAAAATAAAGGTTCTACAAAATAGAAATACATAAGTCATCCCCACTCCATCATTAGAGTCAAAAGAAGTTCCTACACCCCAAAAACTAAGAATTCTTAATTGTATGACGTGCTTCACTCTAAGACCTATGGCAAGAGCCCCAATGTCTTGATGGATATGTTTCCCCATACGTAGGATCTAGGAGCCTCTGATTGACAATTCTTGTTCTAAAATTAATATTTCTAGAACATCTTCATGTGACCCAAATGGACACATCAACAACAAACCTTAATATGGTCACAAAATAATGGATTCAAATGCCCGAACCAACCACATTGGATGAACATGAGTGGGTGGTCCATCGAAAAAGAAATTATAATTAGGTGGGTAGAGTTCTCAATAATGGTTTCCTCTAGAACACACCTTTCACTAGAAGGGGATCCTTCATTAGTGCCAAGAGAAACTAAAATGCCAACTGCTATAGATTGTGCTTTAGGAACGAACCTTTCTAGAAATGCCTCATCCACCAGTATTTTGAATTAAACATCCTCAGATGAGAGGAATCACTCCTTAATCCTCAAAATAATACTCTATACAAATATAGGATCTCTAAGTTTATTTTTTTATTCTATATCCAGATAAAAATAAACCAACTATTTAAAGTGGACAATATAGACCTTCATCATCCATTGAAATTGTTATACACCCAGGAGATCTTCCACATTCTCTACCATCACCTCCTCATGTATGAACCATCATATGAAAGTGGTATTAAAGACTTACCAATACATCCCTACTAGAAATAATTACATGAAAATACCTTATATTGATGAAAATATAAATCTGAAAAAAAAACCCATAACAGTTGGAACCCTAATGGATTCAAGATTTCTCAAAGACTTGAAAACACCTTTCTCTTCTTAAATCTATTTCACAGAAACTAACAGACATTTATAACCACGTAAACATAAAAATTATTGAATGAAACTTGACTTCTATACACCTTGAGGGGCCTTGGAAAAGTTGATTACTAGAACAGATTCACTTTATGCCTTTGGGATCTTTCAGGATGACATAATCTATATAACATAATGACACAAAAATAAATCAACATCAACCAAAAATTGAACTGAAAGAAAATCCCATTCCAAAACACCAATATCATAAACTAAACATAAAAAAAGTCCAAAATCCTATTTAAAATATCACCATTTCAATTACAAATCCCAAAAACCATTTTATGCCAAGGCCATTTTCGGAAAGTATTAAACTCATTTTTGAATCCAAATCAAACACAAAATAAAAAATTTAAAATAAAATAGTGTCATGAAATAATTTTCATGTTGAGAAACATTTTTCAAAAAAAGTAATAATAACCTCACAATGTCCAAAATAAAGACAAATAATAACTCACAATGAATCTTCCATAATAGGTAACTAGTTTCCATGCATAATCTCTACCCCATGGTTTAGCAGACCATGGCCCAAGAAATTACCAACCACTAGAAGTTTCATGAACCCTGCACTCTGGCTCCATGTGGGGCTCTAATCCATTAAATATCACCTTGTATCAAATATCATACACTTGGTAATAATTTATACCTTAATTAATTGATTAAAAGAAAACAATACAGAGCATAAAACAGTAAAATGAGTATAAAAAACCACATCTGCAAATAAATACAAATACATACCCAAAAACAAAAGTACTGGAACTAAACCGAAGAATAAAAACACAATTGAACTCAAAATGGAACCTTATATGATCTCCATGTGACCTCTTTGTCACCCGAATCCATAATATGAGCCTTCTCCCCGAAAAATCTGAACAAAAAGTTGAACCTATAAAACAGCTTGGGTCTACCGACACCGAGTAACACAAGTAGGGTGTGATCATAATACAATATGGTAGGTAAGCACCATAGAATCCTTAAATTCAATTTCCAAATATAGTATATATATGCTCATTTGAGAAAAAATAACAAAAATAAGATTTTTTATCATTTAAAAACCAAACACACCATCCCTTTATAGAAACCTAGTTTGAGAAGCCAATATACAAGTAGAACCCCATCTTAAAGAAAGTGTAGGATAAAATTAAGATCAAACCTAACACAATTATTAGTATAAAGAGAATAAAGCTAAAAATAATGGGAAAGATTTCATATACAATAGTAAAATACTAAAAAATCAATCAAAATTATAACAAAATAAACAAGAAACATATAGATAGGTAATCAAGGTTGTTTCCTAAATATCCCTAGAAGCAATAATGGGACATACTCTATTCGGAACCACTTTTCAGCATATTGTGCACCTCCATAGTCAATAACCAACCCTGATACTCTAGAATAGCCTAATCAGTGATAAATTCCACATGAATTATCCTAAATCTAGATGGTTTTAATATTTATTATTGGGACTACAAATCAATCATTACTCGACCCTCTAGATGCAATCAAGGAATCCAATTATATTAGTATAAATGAGAGTGAGGGGTTCATCACAGTCTTGGGGTAACCTATAGTTTCTACCATTCATGCATTGACAAATACATGACACCAAACGTGAAATGGATTTCTCATCATAAGGATGAACAGATGGTTTCATTCATGTAGAACCATTGAAAATTTACAAACGGTCCTACATGTCATATAAGATTTTAAATATATTTCCAAAACATTATAAATTACTAAACAAGAATTAAAATATTAAAATAAAAAAACATTTCCAATTAAAGTATTTTTCTAACCAAAAGCCACTTCCAAAACCATGTTGAAAACATTACTCACATGTGGAAGGTTCCAAATAGTCCTTTAATGTAAAGGGGGTTTATCAATCATGTTTCAAAGTACCAAAGGGTTATTGTTTCATATAACACATATATAATTCACATTTGATGTTATTTTAGAAAAAAAAAATCTATTTTGAGAACATTGTATGTTTTTAAGGAAAACCATTTAGGGGTATAAAGGGGAATGGGAAAGAAAATGGGATAATGGTTTCTTTTTAAAATTAGGTTCACGATAAAAAAAATTATGAAATTCCATTTACATGTGTGTGTGACTATCCATATGTGAACCCCATGATCATATGGATATTAACACTTTCGTTTGAATATATATCTATAACCATAATAATACACATGGTTTCAATTAATTTACCTCATGTAATATTACAACTCATCACAAGGAACCACACGGAAGCAGAAAACCATAAAAGGTATCAAACCCACACACAAAGCTTAATTTCCCATCACAACTAACTAACAAAGCTCAATTCACAAGGTAATCCAAATTACTAAAACCAAAAAAGGTAATTCATAGTAAAACTCTCACAATTTAATTTTAAATTACTAATGATCATTTTATCAAACACCAAGAAAGCATAAACATATGGGTATAACTAATAAAACCCTTTGAAAACCCAATTTCAATCAATTTTCCAAAATGAAAAAGTTCAAAATATCATATGAACACATAAAAATCCCAAATGAGACAATTTAAAAATAATTAGAAATACTCATTCAAAAAATAGATTGTGTTATATAGGAAATGGATGAAAACACCTACCTAAATAGTGCGTGAATTCAATGAAACATTGAGAGAAGGGAGAAATTATCCCAATAGACAAACCTCACACCCTAACTTCAAATAAAAACATTCATACATAACCCAAATATCCATAGGTTTAATAAAATAAAGAACTATACCAATAAAATCCAATAAAACCAAATCTAAACAAGAGGATAATAGTAAAATGACCAAAAATCAAGAAATCTCAACTATAAACCTTGACAGAGAATCAAATGAGGAATAAGAAGGGGATAGGTTTGGGAGCCCCCTTAGTGCGCCAAAATAGAGAAAGTTGGGAGTATAGTAGATTTTTGGTTAAAAAGGGGGAAATTATAAACTTATGATTTTATGGTTTTGGGTATGTCACATGGTTTGGAAGCATGGTTTGTTGAAACATGCACTAACCATGAGCACCATAATGGCAGGCAGGGTCACCCACACCCACTGGCTAAACTATATTGGGAAACAATGCGCTAACCCTGGAAATAGATTCTATCAACATTTTAAATACTTTTTAAAAAATGACGCATGGTATCTTTTGAATGTTTTCCATATCCAAGACATAACCCACAATATTCACTGTTACTACATTAGATCACACAGTTTGGGCCAAACCATGCACATGCTATGAAAGGAAAACTATGTAAGAAATAAAATAATTGAAACAACACTCTTATTTAATCATTAACATGGTTTCTCCCCAAAACACACAAAATAACCATGCACAGTGATAAAAACGACCCATAAACTTAAAAACATAAAACTTTTCATTGGGGACATAACGAAGACCACTAAAAAAGACCAAACCCCATGAAATGAATAAAAATAAATAAATTAATAGAAAAACAGGGTTGGGGTGTAACATCCTAAATTTATTGGATGGAAAGGTTGTCACCCTATCATTCCTAGGACATGGTAATACTCATTTTTTTAACCTTGTGTCGTGAGAAAAATAAGTGTACACCTTTTTTCAGAAAATTACAATTCTGCCACACACCTCATTTATAAAAGGCCACCCACTCATCTCTCTTCTTTACACATTATAAACCATTTAGTTTGTCCGTGAACTTCAAAAACCACTTTCAAAATTCTATATTATTATCCCAGAATACTTGTTCTTATAAAACCATCCTAGGAAGGATTTTGGTGAAAAACTATGGAGTATATAGTTGAAGAATAGGTAACATTCATTAAAGATCATTTTAATTTTATTTCTTCCTCCACCTCCTAAAACTATTATTAACTTATTATTATATTATAATCATACTATATTACATATAATAAGATATTTTTAGGTTATGTTTATGACTAGAACCATATCTTCTTCTATCAAATGTTGAACGAAATCATTATTTGCGTATATGGAAGACTACTTCCTCGCAAACAGATATCATTCATTCCTCCATTACCACCTCTCACATATGGTTATAATTATGGATTAAATGTTTATATATATAATTTTTGATAATATTATTCTTATATAATCATAATATAAAATTTTTTATTTTCATCTTGGGGGAAAACAATAATGTCGTTCGTGTGTACGGCGGATAACCACCACATAGAGTTATGTGATTAACACACACTTTACATGAAAGTTAATAAGGATGGAATTAGTTAAACGGTGTGATATATATATAGAATAACAAATGATTCTATAATTTTAATATATTATTTATTTTTTCTTTATTTCATTTTGGTGGTAAAATCGTAACAGCGTTCATGCGTACGTACGGACCATCGTCTCTAGGAACTTTGTATTTCATTTTCTATCTCTAACATTTATTAATCAATATAAATAAATATATACTGAATATTTATGATTTTTATATCATTTTTAACATTCTATAGATTATGGTACTAGGATAAATTTAATATTATGTAAAATAACAAATCAAAATATATACAAAAAACAAAGTGTTTATTACCCTAAATGTGACTTTGACATGGAATTGTTACTAAAATAGTAATAAAAGATATTAAGTAAATAATATATGGGTTGATATATATTAATATGGGTTTTAATAGATTTATAATAATCCTATATTTATTATACATGAGGTTTTAATATCTGTGTGAAGGAATTCATAACTTAATATAAGGGTTTTTTGTATCAATTTTTCTTCTTTGTAACATATGGTATTTTTTACACCTATATTATATTAAGAGTTCTATATAAAGATCATTTCACATGTAATATAAAGAATCAATTTATCATAATGATATTTTAGGTTTTTTATAATGATTTCCCTTTATTCTTCTTTAATTTCAATGTTTCTAATGTGGTAAAGATTTTATGATACAATCTCATAGTTTTTCATGATTGATTATAATTATGTTTCAGACAATAAAATATTATGATCCATATCTCAATAAACTCATGAATTTTAATCTGCTAGGTTTATTAATTATATTAATTGTAACATATTTTCACTGTTTTTTAGTTATAATAATTTAGATAAAAGTATTGGAAAATTTTACTTTATTTGTCTCTTTTGTCAGAAATCTGTTTTCTTCCAAAACCATGACTTATAAAAATATTTTAAATTTTTTTAATATTATCAAATTAAATTTTAAAAAAAATATCAGTGATTTATTTTTAAAAAAAATAATTGAATGGAATCATCATTTAATTTTAAAAATAATTTTCATTTGGATTTTACATAAAATATATTAGAAATATTTGTTTTAATGTGTACAACATGTATGAAACATCCCATTGTCATGGACATTAATTTATTTGAACAAATAATTTATTATTTTTCATATTTATTTTAAATCAAAAGGGTTTTCAAATAAATTCAGATTAAAAGTGTATTTTTCAAAGGGAAAATGTTTTTTTCTATAAATAATGTTTTAAAATTTTTTAGAATATTATTTTATAAGTCTTCAAGGTTATTGTCAATGAAAATGTATTCCATTTTTTTTTGAATTTATAGTTTCAAAAATTTACATTAGAATAAAATTTATTTTCCTCAAGATTCATTCTAAAAGATTTATCTATCAAAAGTATTTTCCATAATAGATGATATCTTTTTATGTAACTTATTCTTTACTAGAGATATAAACCAAAGATATCATTCTTGTTAATTCTATGAATGGTTTATGATTATAAGTTATCTATTAAACGTTTTTATCATACACATGTTATACCATGATAAAATTGTTATGAAAACCACTTCTTTTTTCCTTGGGTGATGCTATGATGAAATGATGTAATAATGAAATGATTACGAAACCTATCACTTTTCTATAGGTTATGATATGATGAAATGTTTATGAATCAAATTTCTTTTAATGGGTTATGATATGATTAATTTTTATGATCTTGAGGAATATATATATGTATATATATGATTTTAATTATGTAATCGGTGGGACCTTTATATTTATTTAATGAATTGGGTAATGATTTATATCTCTTGAGACAGACATGATGAGAACAAGGAGTGAACACAATTCAATACAAGACTTTTCAAATATTAAGGTATTGGGTGTGAAACTTGAATACTGTGATGGTTTGGGGAGTGAACCCATTCCACTATGATATCCATGGAAGTAAACCTTGAATACTAAGGAAATGGTTTTCTATTATTAGGGTTATGCAAAAAAATCCATGTATTATGCCAATTTTATTCTCTCATAGATCACGTTCTTTGATTATCTTATCATTCATGTCTTATGAACATCTAACAATTATGTCATGAATCAATATTATGATCTTTCATATGGGGTTTATGTAATTAAAATGTTATGATCATGTTCTTATACACTTATTTTCATGTTATTCTTATGTATCTCCCTTGTTTACCCTTGCGGAGCATCTGAGCTCACCCATTATTATGTTACCTTTACAGAAGTTAGGAAGAAATATATTACATATGATATTTATAATGATGGTTATAGTTTTGTGGAATAAATATATAGATGATGCAGTTTTGGCTATGAACGTACTGTTTGTATTTTGGAGTTTCCAAAGGCACTATAACTTTATGATCATCAAGCATGTGTTTGTCTAATGTAATAAATTATCATAAAAACAGTGTAATATATTTTAATGATAATCCTATTTCATTATTCAAGTCATTATTGTACCATGATAATTTCATAAAATTGAAAAAATTTGAATAATCATGATTTTCACTATTTAATTAAATCTCAAATATTTTAGATTAATCCTGAAATTTCACCCTAAGATAAATTTGAAATTATAAATTAAAAAATGAATTTTATTTCATATAATTAAAAATACAAAAATATATTATTTATAATTTAAATTAGAATAAAGAATATATATAAATTCTTCTTAATATAAAAATGATCCTTCTTAGTATTTATTGATTTTAGTCGTATTAAAAAAATACTATATAAGCATATTAATTGATTACTATATTTGTATTTATTAAAATATTATTACAATATTTCATTGATCATTTTAGTTCATTGTTTATTGTGTTATAAACTATTCAATAAAGTATTTATTTAAATGAAAATATATATTAAAATCTTGGGCTATTATAAAAACCTTATCCACCATCCAAATAGATGAAATGGAAAATGCAAAGTGTTCACACACTATGTAATATTTAACTCTTATGTGGAATACCCATTTATTGATCATAACGGTACATGTCTTGTCCTTCTTGAATACATGTACCATCCCAGGTTTGGGTATTCATTTTATTTCCATATTTTAATGTTTTTATTCTTAGAAATATACATAAATTTAACTTAACATAAGTCATATATAATGATTCTTATTTTTCTTCTCATTTTCTTGTTAATAAATTTATTATATAAGATTCGTATATGTAAATAAATTAATTTGATAAGGTAAAAATTAGTTCATTATTTTGATAGAAAATACATTACAATTCATAAAGAGAAGAAAATAGTGAAAATTGAAAGCTTGAAAGTGGATAGGATATGAAACCTACCATATTGGTGACTGTCATACAGTTTTATAAGGGTAAAAATCCTCCCCTTCTGGTACCTGTGACTAGATTAAACCCCCATTCCCCTCGATACCACAATTAATCCCCTCTTTATATGAATTCGAGACTCCCATTTCATTTGTGGATAATAATATCACACCCAAAAAATCTAATACTTCTAGTTTTTATGAGATTAATTCTTCACCAGATGGAACCTCAAAAAATCATTGGAGTTATATAGTGGAGGAAAAGGAGGATGTAATTGGTTCTTCATTATAAAATCTCGAAACTCAAATTGAGAAGAATGACACATCGATAAAAATGATATTTAGAATAATATTGGGGCCACTTTTTAAGGAGAAGGAAAATCCTAAACTCATATTGGGAATAATGGCTCTTTAGTGACAGGTGATGATGAAAATAACACTGATTCACCTTATTGTATGGACGAGGAAAGGCCAACTACCCATGTCACCCCAACCAAAAAGGTGAATGTTAATCAAAAATCCCCCTCAATCAGGATAAAGTATAAAAGAAGGAAGATAAAGGGAATTGAAAAATATAAATCCAGGTTAAAATGAATATCATTTTTAGGAACTGTAAATGGGTTTCCAACATAGAAACCACTAACTCCCCCAATATATTTCATAAAAATAAAATATAAAATAGTTTATGGTTATCTAAAATTGAATATCCATTATCTATATGATTTTCTGGTCTTAATAATATTTTATATCATTTAATCAGTAAAAATAAATGATTTTTACCTTTAGATACTCTTTGGTAAATTTCGCATGATTCTCTTGATAGAGTTTCCCTCTTCAGTTCTAGGAAACATGTGGTCACTTTTGAGGTTTAAACTGATTGGATTATTTTTTCCTATATTTTATCTATTCAAAAATTGATATCAATATATAATGTAACATTAACTAGAGCTAGAAATTCATGGAAGTAGCATTAAAAATTCATGGGTTGTTCTTGGTGGTTTTAAATCTATATTAATTCCAAATGAAAATATTGGTGATTGTTTTTTGTCTCCTCAACATATTTCATATCATGTGTCAATGTAATTGAAGTTATTTCTATTTTCCTAGTTAGCGATAAATACAAATGGTATAGAGATTTTCCAACCAGATTAGGGAAATCAAGTTAGACTGATCCTTCACTAATGAACAAGCATGAGAAAATTGGGATTATAAATCTTGAATTACTTTCCCAAAGTTGAACTCTGACCACCACCATATTCTACTCATAATTTTGATTGGATATTTCAAAACCCCCTTCCCTTCATGTTTAATATTTCTTTGGATTTTCATCCTGACTATTCTAATATTATTTATGACTCATGTAATTATATTAAATATGGTATTGATTCTTTTTTAGGTGTTATGAAGTTTAATATATTGAAAAAGAAACTCAAGTGTTTTATTAGAGAGAACATTAAATTTATGGGTAGCTAAATTGGAATTATAGAAAATAACCTTAAAAAATTCAATATGACATGACCTCCTCATAAATTTCAATAGGCATCATATAAAAAATTTAAGTTACCAATAAACTCAATTATTTACATAGCATGATAGAAAAAATATAGAGGGAACATCTAGAGTCCACTGGATAATAAATAGGAACATAAATACAATGCTCTATAACTCCCTTAAAATAGTTACAAAAGATAATACACCTCTCTTCATTCTTAGAGAAGTGGATTTGATCCTTAATATCCATTAAAGGGACGTTAGGTATTTTCATGGAATATTATCAACATATCTTCAATGGTCTTGGAAACAATGTATATATTATTGATAGAATTATCCCCACTATTTCATTAATTAATACAATATCATACTCACTCATTTTAGTCGTAAATCATGTTCCATGGAGGATGTTTTTATCTAGAACCTTGGGAGTGTATCTCATCTAAATGGTTTCTTAAATATAATCTACTAAAAAATTGTGATGTAATTAAAAATGATATTTTTAGGTTTGTTATGTTGTTCTTTCGTAATGGTCTCTAACCATAAGGTTTTAATTACCAATTCCTTACATTGATTCCTATGGTGGAAAATTTATTGAAACACATATCTTTAGGCCCATATCAATTATTAACAAAATCAACAAGATTATCATCATAATTCTTTCCAAATGGTTGATAAGTATATCTTATAAGATTGTTTCATGGAATATGTTCAGATTCTTTAAGGTAAAGACCATTCAATATTTTCTTCTTATTTCCTCATAATTTTTCATCCTTCTAAGAAATCCTTCAAGATATGGCACAATTATTTTGAAACCTGATATGGAAAAGCCTTTAATACTATGGATTGGGGATTATTATTTAAAATTATAATTTTTTTGGATTATTAATATATTTACCAATTGAAATATGACCAATTTAAATCTTCTAAAAATTATGTGCTCATAAATGGATCCCTAGAGGGTTACTTATCTTGTTCAGGTGGGTTCAGGTGGGGTGACACTCTATATTCTACCATTTTCCCTGTAGTTTAAGATTCTATCCTTAGGCTTCTCTATAATTTTGTGAATCATGGAGATATTAGTACTATTTAGGTAGGATGTTTTTTAGCTAATCCCTATCACATTTTTTACATTGAAGATATTATCCTGTTTATCAATGGAGACAAAACAAACATTCATATATTGATGAAACCGTTTTCCCACTTTGAAAATGACTTGGGTTAATGTGTAGGTTGAAAAAATACTCTGTTAATTTTGGAAAGAACATTTCCCCATCCATAAATTTTGAAATTTTGAATGATTTATATATAATAAATGAATTCATACCTCATAAATACCTTGGTTTTTACATGTTTTGGGATAGGCCTAGGAAATATTACTTTAATAATATTCTCAGTGCTGTTAAAAATAAGCTTTCTTTGTAGTTTGGGAAATCAATTTTGATGGATGGAAGGGTTTACCTTGTTAGAGAAACTATTATGTACAAATTTGTTTACTTTTTTATGGTGTACAAATGGCCCTTTTCGATTATTAAAAATCTAAATACTTGCATCGAAAACATCATTTGGTAAGAAAGAGTCATGGAAATGAAATTTATTTTTATTCCTTGGTGTAATTATTGTTGACTTATAAATGCAACTGGATTTGGTATTATGGGTCTTACCAACTTCAATGACTCCTTACCAGTGCATTTCATGTTGAGGATTATCACTGAAAATTATAAATCCCTTTCCTTTCTAAAGTACATACTTTTATTGAAACTCAATGGTGATAATTTAAATTACATTAACTCCTCAATATATCTGAATATCAAAGTCTCATATTAAAATATTTAATCCAATTATATATGAATTGGGAGAATTTAATCTCCTCTCCAATCATATCTTGATAATTGAAAAGGCACACCACAACTTTTTCATAATCCTAAAAATGACTCCCTTGTGGATCCACCAGTTTCTATCAAGGACCTCTTTATTGATACATGGTTAAACCCTCTTGAGGAGGTTGATAGAACTGTGAAAAATTAATTTTTTTCCTCCCCATGGGAATTTATTTGTCTAAAAACCCTTCATAATATGACAACTCCATGGAAAATTGTTTTACCTCTATACTATTTGGAATGAAAAAATAAATTTCTCTTAGATTCGAATGTTCAACAAGACAAAGAGAAAACATTCAATTTTTACCTGGGATTTGAGTATTTCTTAGGTAAAGGTCCCTATGGATTACTAAATACAACAAATTTTATCAATATTTACTCTATTTGTATTTTATTAACAAAAATAAGGAGGTTGAAAATAATATATTCTTACATTGTGTTATTGCCTCAGTAATCTATAATGCTCTCTTGGATCACTCTGATATCCCTTGATATAGTTATAATTATATTATTTTCATTCTAATAGCATGTACTAGAATATATAGGTATGACCATTTCTATAAAAAAATTAGGTCTCTATGGTGCAATTAATACACATCATCTAGAGTATTCATAATGATTTTATTCATGGTCGATCTAAATTCAATCTTCATGACTCTTTATCTGGGCTAATTATAGCTATAAGTGATTCCAATATCATTAAATATGGATTTTCCAACATATCTATATAGGATGTCATTATTTTAAGGTTAATTAATTTTTTTTTAATTTCAATCCTCCTATACTTACTTTTTATGTTTTCAGGTATCCTTCATTTCTATGTTTCATTAAAGTCAGCAATGATGATGCTTACGAGGGTTACCCTGGGCTCTTGAGGTGTGGTTTTATCTTTAGAAATCACAATGAAAAATATCATAGTTTCTTTTATAGTTCTTGAGGTTTTAATTCCTCCCTTAAAGATCGTATTCTTAGATTTATCAATGAAGTGAATAAATATAAAAATAGAAGATGGAAAAATCTATTTTTTGGATGTGTCTCCCTGAGCATAGTGTATGCAATCAGAAAAAATATTCATCAATCATATAGTCTGATAGAGTAATGTATGGTCCACCTAGACTTTTTTTAATCTAATTATTATTTCATCAGCCATGGTTATTGGGAATTAGAAATAGTTGGTCTAATAAATATAGGATTAGGAAGTATCATCCTCATCTGTTTGGATAACCTTCCTTCAGACTTGTTATAATTATCTACAAGAGACCATTGTAAAAAACCTCATTTCAAAAATGTGTAAACTTTTTTTTTCAATATATGTGACTAGGATGTGTAAAATTTCACACCTTTTGTAGAAAAATAAAAAAATATAAATTATATACACTTAACAGATTTAGTCCTACATAAAATAAGAAATTACTTTAATATCATCATCATTTATAAAGTTAATAATTATTATTGAGGAACAAAATAAACTGTACACATATTACTAATATAGAAGATAAATAAAATCAATCTAAATGGTATCAAACCTCTTGAATTTGAAAGCTATTATAAAAAAATATTAGTATTGTTTATGAATAGTGATTTAGTTTATCTATTACATTTTTATAATTTTATATTATAAAACTTTTTTGTTATGTGAAAAAATAAATATGTGACATATTTTAAAAACTCATGTGTTATA
Source organism: Viscum album (assembly GCA_963277665.1). NCBI lineage: Eukaryota > Viridiplantae > Streptophyta > Magnoliopsida > Santalales > Viscaceae > Viscum > Viscum album. The sequence continues at coordinate 2,022,740,323 of OY728130.1, forward strand.
TATTTCTATAATTTTTTATCATTCACTGAATAATTAAGGGATGATAGAATATAATCTCTTATATAAAGGAAATATGATTTCATTAGTTATAATATATTTTTTCAAATATATATAATGAATGGAATTATATATAAAAAGTTGATAGATCAATTTAAAATAATGATTAGTACAATAACTAAATACAATCAATGAAATAACAAATTAATTATATAGAATAATAATTTAAGGATTCATATTCAATGAAATACATTTTATATAACAAATATTATTTTATTATGAATTATTTAATTTTTTTGAAAACCTAATGATATAATTTTATTAATAATAAATTTAATTAAATTTATTATTTATAAATAAAAAACGAGTAATCATTAATATTTCGATTCCAAATTTTTTATAAATAATAATAAATCCCCATTTAGTGTTAGAAGGTATATTTTTCAAAGAATTTTTTTTGTCAGTAATTTATTTTTATATTTTTAAATTATGGAATTTATTACTAAATAATAATTTTAATGAAATATATTGATTATATATATGTATATTTACACTAAAAAATGGGTTTCACTAGTCATGTAATAAGAATAAATACATTTTATACATTAAAAATTAATAAAAATTATTTTTTTATTATATGTTCTTATATTAAAATATATTTCGTTTAATTTTTATAATTTTAATTTGATAAAATTAACATAATTTTTTGATTTATCATACCAATTTCTTCTTATAGTGAATTTTTATGTTTTTTCTGAAGAAGTTTATTTTTTAGTGAATAATAAAAAATAATGTATTTATGAATACCGTAAATTTTAGGACATCATTATAATGTATGAAAGAATTATACATTTATTAAACCTTTTTCCTTAAAAAACAACATTATGTATAAAATATTAAATGTCAAAATATTAATTTGAATTGATAAACTTGTATTTTCCATTTTAGAACCTAAATTATACTATATCAAAATAAAAAAATTTATTTATTTGGTTATTTGCATTTAATTAAGTGGTTTGAAGAATCCATTTAGTTTTGGATGGATCTAAATATAAATTAATTCTTATTTTTTATAACAAATCAAAACATTAATGTTAATAATCAATAATCAAAATTCATTGGCCTATATAATATAATAATCCACATTTTAAACCAAAAAATACCCCTCCTCAAGTATGAATACTCCCCTTTAAATTCCCCTAGAAAATCACTTCTCATTCCCTTTTTAAAGACAATGATCTACCCATTTAATTTATCCCACGTCTCTTAGTACTATTAGGTTCATTATAGAGTTACAAAAACCCAATCCTTTAATTTTCAATCAAATGAGGAAATATTAAATGAAGAGGTAACCTCGATCCTCTTTTAATTTTTTTCTTACATCTTCATTCTATAATCTCAATCAATTTCCAATTTCATGACTTAAAACATTTTTCAGGTATGATTATATAACATCAAAATTATATTATTTTTCCGGTATAACTATTTTAATCTATTTATATTGTATAATCTCTCTCCTTTTCTTTTGACACATCTTGATAATGTTTAGTTTCATCCATACAATAAGATATTTTCAATGATTTACTTATCATGACCCGCAAGGATGGTGGTGTAGAGAATATAATATATATTTATTTTAATGTTATGTGATATTTTATAAATAATTTTACAAAATGATATATTACATATAATAAAAATTTCAGAACCAAATCAGAATAGGATAATTTAAAAAGAAAACATGTTCTCGTTTCATTCTCTCTTAATACAAAATCGTAGTAAATAAATTCCAATCATTATAAATGATCATGAATTAAAAATGTGTGTAAAATTATATTTTTGAAACATGTTTTAATAAAAATAATTTTATTACATAAGAGGCACAAATATGATGAAATAAAAATGGACATATGGTATGGGTTTCTTTGTCTCAATTTAAATTCCTTAAGACATGTTTTAAATAGTGAACCTTATTTTATTTTATATTATTTCATAACAACCCTATTATTATTATGTATAATAAAAAAAATTAATAATATTTTGGAATCTATATCATTTTCTCCCATTCATGTTCTACTGATTCATATCATAAAGAAGTTGTAATGGTGTTGTTGACTCAATTTCTTTTTTAGTGGGTCACAAACATTCTACCTTAACTATATATTTATAAATTTCTTATATTTTAAATTTTTTTATATCACATGATATTTTATCATTATATTTATGAAATTAAAATCCACATCATAATCTTCTTCTATGATGGATTCTTTTTTTAAAATATGGTGTTGTTTTGAAAAATTCTCATCCTTACAAACAACTCTTTCTCTTGCATGTATATAAAAATTTTTACTATAAATTTTTATTTTTATTATTTATATATATATATATATATATAATTTAAAATAATTTTTATATCCCTCTTTAAATTTTATAAAATGTAATTTTTTAACTATTTCTTTATTGTTTGATTTCATTAAAACTGCAAAAAATCATTAAAATGAATTTCATTTCTCATTTATAAATTTTAATCTTCTAATTCCCAAATAATAAATTTAAATTTCCAAAGTTTAATTATTTACAAATATTTTAAATTTATTTTTCAAAAACTAAACATTCCACTTTCTTAAAAATGATTTCTTGAAAGTGACATATAATTTTGACTTTTTACAGAAATGATGTAATTTTTTTTAAAACACTTTTCATTAAAAAAATTTCATATATACCTTTAATGGATCTAATTATTATAGATTAATGCTCATTAATAGTGTCTAAATTATTTTATACTCTATTTGGGTGATTTAATTTTTGTATCAACCAATCTACCTTAATGTTATATTATGTGATACTGTTTGGAAATGATAAGAAACACATTTACCTTCCATGTATTATTCATTTTATGATGTATGATTGATTTAATGTGGAATACATATATATGTTTTATAATTATGTTATAGGTGAGGTATTACATGTCCCTTCAAACTGGTGGTTAAATTTTTAAGTCTCATAAGATATTTATGTTAACCATGGGAATAATTGGGTTTGTTCAAAAATTATTCAATGGGAATGAATGGTTTTTCTCACATGATAATGTATATACACAATTGGTTTTGTTCACATCATAATTAGTGAGAATGATTGGATTTTCTCATATCATAATTTGTGAAAATGAATTAGTTTTGTTTAATATTAATTCAGGAGAAATTTTGGGTTTTCTCCCAATGAAATGATTTCATATTCTTAGGTATATTCTACATTTACATGTCAATACATATTAAAATGTTGTTCTTCCATGGTTTCTGATTATTTTCACATGTTTTTAATACATGTTATATATTTTATACATCAATAATTTCCGTTTCATGATCGTATTATCTTATACCATGATCTATGATTTTATATCATTGCATATGATTATCTATTATGAGTATATGATCATTTTAATCCTATGTTTCTACCATTACCTTTTCTATCACGTAATTTTGATCTAACCCTTTAAGAAACATTAATATTTTTTTCCTTATTGAGCACACAAACTCCCTCCATTTGTTTTTCACTTCCCTAAAAATTATATATATGACAATGTGTAGAAGGAAGTTTTATACGGACATGTTTGGGGAATATGTTTAAGAAATAATGTGTAATAATCTATTTTTGAAGCATATCTACAAATACAATAAAATTTTATTTTTTTAGAAATATGATATTAATTATATCATGTAATGTTTAAATTATGAAAATTAAGTAAACTATTGTTATATTTATATTGGTTAGTATCACTTTTTATAAAAGATAGTGAGTAAACAAAATGTTTTTAACACAAGATCCAAGAGTTCATGACTAATGTATTCCAATTGTTATCCAATTGGGGTTTAATAAATTTGTGTATTATGACTAGAAAACATTGCATAAAACCCTAAGGATAAACCCAATTGAATGAAATCATTCTAAATTGTTGGTAAAGTATATAATATATGGTTTTATATAAATTATATCTCTATATAGATACAAAAAATTGTACTGGAGATTTGTCCTTAATTCACCAAAAGGTAATAAACATGGAAAATGTTTCTTGGGTGCTAAATAAATATTCACTCAGTGAACAACAGGGAATCATATCTATACACCTATTTTGAGACTCACAAGTGATATGCTTTATTTGATTCACATGATCTGTATCATCCATTATGAAATATTTTAATATATTTTTATGGTATTGTATAACTATTTATGATTGAAATCTTAATAAGAAAATAAGAATGGATAACCGATATTGAAACCTAGAAAATTCAAAATTTATGTTATATATGTCATTTATGATTTATTAATTATCTGTTAACAACTTTATTATTAACATTATTGTTAAATTAAGTATTCTAATCCAAAATTTTCTTTTATTTGAGTAAATGGATGAAAATAGGAGGAATCAAGATAAAAATGAGTATGATGGATAATGAAACGGCTGTTCTAATGTGAAACCAATTGGAATAGATGGTGGAGTGAATAATTTAATTATTATTCATAAAATTATATCTAAAGTTATGGTCAAAAATATGAACCTAGATGAATTTTCAGACACATAAAATAATATTAAAATTGAGTCTTGTGGAATAATATGTGGTAACGAACATAGAGGAAAAAATACTCAACTTCCTACATGTCAAGAATGTGGAAACAATCATATTTGTAAATGTCACAAAGGAACAAGAAGATTTTTTTATGTGTGTAAATGTAGAGATTAAAGCATTAAACTGTTGGGGAAAATGGAGTGACTAATTAACATGATAGAGGAAAATAAATATTTTATTTTGGTACCACAAAGAATTCAATTATTCAAATGAAATGACTTTAGGTATGAAACAAATATATTCATTGATAAAAAATATAATGAGGATAATATTGATCACCAACCTTAGAGTCCAAGGATATAAAGAAAAACCTTCTAAATCAATATTCTTGATGTGGACCATGATGATTAAGTTGTTAAAGGTACACTTATTCAAAAATATAAATTTATAAATGTCTTATTTTATTTTGTTCTTATTATTCATTCTTATCAAGAATATTTTATGACAATATTGATTAACCAGCACAAAAGTTTGATATTATGTTATCATTGAAAACACCTGGTGGTGCGATGATTTTATCCAAGTTATAAAACTCTTCTTAGATCAAGTTCTATGGGAAGATACTTCCTAAAGATATTGTTCTTCTTCACATAGTATAATTTAATGTGATATTGGGTGTGGATTGGCTCCCCCAACATAGGTCACATATTAATTAGTTGGATAAGGAAATATCATTTCATATCTCAAAATAGTTGAATACCAAATATCAATGCATTGATGATTTTGAACTCCCTTTGAACGTGAATTCTATAATATTGGAATGAATACCCGGTAACCAAGGAAACAAGGATAAATTTATTGGTTTGGAACTATACATTTAATGCACTAAAAATGTTTAATTGGGTATTGAACCATGGGATTTGTTTTCAAGGATTTTATTGGGTATTAATATTACCATTTTGGTTATAATATTTGGTTGTATACTAAAACATGAAAAAGAAAATGTGAATGGTATGTATTTAGAAACTCGTATGACTGTTAACTTATTATAGAGGCATGTTTTCTTAAATGGATTCAATATATTCTAATTATACAAGAAAATATGAGTTTCCTAGTCTTACTCAGGTTAGTAAGGTTCAAATATCATTAGAAAATATATCTTAAGTCTGTTATATCTTATGTTTCATGACCCATCTTAATGGGTCCTCTATCGGGACTCTCCTATCCCATGTCCATTAGGCCTAGGACATGTGACTATCCATGAGTAGGCATATTACTAACATGGGAGGCCTTATCCTAAAGTACCTATACACACAGACATATCTTTGAACCTAACCAGTGATGAAATTTAAAATAAATGTGATAAACCACGCATGTATACATACAATCCCACAGCAAATGTATGAAAACAAGTAATTGAAGGTAAATAAGGATAAATAAAAGACCAATATAAATAGTCTAAAAACATTTCCAACATGAAAGTAAACATGGGGATTGATGTTAAGGTACCGACAGAACACACCCAAGTATATTCGGCTCACTAAGCACTATCTGGTCCAGATTCCCAAGGACTCGGTCGTAATGTTGATGGACTGCACAAGACATAAAACATGTGGGAAAGTACCATATAGTGTTGTGTATAAAAATACCCAGTACGATACCCCCAAACCACAAATCATATGACAAAATATTAATAGTCATCTCTATAGAGGTATATATCTAAAAAATATACCAATAATATTCAGATATACTCAACAAAGACCCACAGTCTCAAGGTAATGTCACAACTATAATGTTCTCTAAATATTCCAACTCAAATTTTCCACATAAAACTCGACTATGAGAGAAAACTCCATGAGTCCGATAACACTAATGACATTAATCCGAGGTGTAGTGATTGTTGTGCCAAACCAATTAAAGTGTACACTAAATATATAAAGAGATATGATACATGGATGTGGATCACACTCAAGTTCATGGGGTATACCAACAACTCAATGTAAATTATATTTCTAAGTAGAGGATTGGGACCCATGTAGTGTTGGTCGTGACGATACCCATAACTCCACCTACAAAAAGAAAATGATATGTGATCTCACTCAAAACCTCATGGAATTATTCCAACAACTCTATCCAATAATTCCTATTAAATGGGGAACCATCCTATGCATTGGATGTGATTCTATACTAATCCTTTGGGAATGGATATATGGAATTCACCCTAACAAAACATGTCCATGATGAAGTGGAAAATGACTCTAAGGGAACACACCCTAATGAAACATTCACATGATAAACAGAACAAGGGCTCCAATCCAACTTCTATGGTGTATACAATGTGTAGTAGAAGTACATATCATGTCTCCTCAGCATTAGATGGTTCCCATAAAAATGGAATGTGCCCATGTTTATGTGGAAATACATGGTGTTCCCATTCACATGTTCTTTTGCCCATGTATAAGTACAAGGATATGCCCATGTACATTGGTCCAGGATATGTCTCTGTGAGAGTATATAGCATGCTCATTCCCATGTACTCCTGGTCATGTTTGGTTACCCTTCGAGGCACATGCTTAGCCATTCGTGAATGCTAAAACCATGTGTGACATGGGTCATGTGTTTTCTGATCCTTAAAATCATCATGAGACCCTAGAAAACACTAAAAGGGACCCACATGGAATATATCTCCATAGTACACACTCTATTGATAGTGATTTTCCAGAATCAAATTTCTTTCTCTATCAATTACCTACATTATCGTCACCTAGGATTTCGGCCTCAATATCACTAAAAATCATGGATATAATCCTTCTGAACCTTGCTACAATAAATCACTAGATTTCATCCATCCAAATCTTTTGGAAATAATCTATACAAATCATCTATCATAACACATCAATGGAACTAAAATCATATATCCAAAACCATCTGATCCACTTCCACTTTCATCATCTCACAATTTCCACATCTTTCCATAGCGACATCTACAATATGGAATTATTGCACCAAGAAACAGATACACAACATTCGATTTTGGTGTGTTTTTCAAACTACGGGCCATGTTATTTTTCCGTGATGAAGAAGAAAATAAGGGGAGTAAAAAACAATAACAACCAAATGGAAGGAACATTTGACAATGTTAATGATGGATTTGATTTTTTGTTGTTAGAGTGATAAATGAAGAGTTAAACAAACAAACACAAAGAAATTTCCCCAAAAACATCCTGACAGATAATCCATCCTATAAAATGAGTAGTCTATGAATCAATATGTTTGTTTATTGATCATGTTTATCCTAAAAATAGAAAATATGAAAATAATCCAATCAAAATTAATGTACTACCTTGATTTTCGATCGATTGCTAATGAGTAACGAAGCTGTTTCATTATCATTGGTGTTATACACTTGTTTTATTGGAGAGTGATCATGAAACCTTGATATAGTAGTCATTAATCTAAGAGAGATCCTCCAATACACTCTCAAATGGCTCTCCAATGGTACTAGGGTTATGAAGATAACCATGAAATTCTATCAAGATAATTTACATATAGATGAAAATTAGGTCACTACGTTAATAAATAAATAAACTAATTTATTTAATTTATATAATTTATTTTATTCATTTTCATGTTTAGAATGAATTTTCATTAAACGCCTCATGCCGATAAAGGTTATGTTGTGGATAAGGTAAAACTTTTTTTTTACACAATAGATCCCACAAATTTTTAATTTGGGAATCCATTTATAAGTTATTCAACTTTTTCATGACAACTGTGAGCATGAGCTATTAAATATATTGAATATATGGAAATTATTTATTCTAGGCACACTGTATCTCAAGTTCACACATAATTTTATCTATTAGTCACAAAAATAATCCGTAGAAAATCAAAAAACAATACATAAAAAATTTGAGTCGTTATATTCTCCCCACCTTAGGGATTTACGTCTTAAAATTCCAAAACAAGTGGCTATGAAAAATGATGAGGGTACTGAGAACGCATAATACCCTCCCACTCCTATGTGTTATCCAAGAGATTCACGTGCTATCACTGCACACATACTAAAGTAATTTCTCCCACATTAATGATCCTTTCATTCTGATCCTTAATCATTATCAGGTTCTCAAAAAAGGTATCTTCATCCTTGATATCCAGATAACCCCAATCGATAACATGCAATCAGTCATGAATGTACCTCCTCAGCTACAATGTGGGGAATATGTTATGAACCAAATATAATGGTGGTGGTTGACATAATAATCATTATACCTCTCTAACTCTACATAGTATCTAGAAATGGATAATTAATCTTGTTGATAGCTTCCTGCCTTGACCAAATCTATGTAACCAACATCACGGTGAAACACATAGGAACACACAGTATCCCTCCCTGAACTCTAAACACATTCATCATTGGTCATCATAAGACTTATTAAAGCTCAATTTTTTCCTCATACACTAATGTATGATATGTAACTTCTCATTAGTGGCTTGCACCAACTCTATTCCCATGTGTGCTAACTCTCTTTGGTCTATCCAACAAGTTTTCACCAGAAGGGTCACCCGTACAAGGCCATGAATGGTTCCGAATCGATGTGGTAATGGTAGTAGTTGTTGTACTGAATCTTAAACAATGGTAGACGATCCTCTCAACTATGGCTGAATTCCAAAAAGTAATCTTATAGCATATCCTCCAGAACTTGAATGGTTTATTCAGATTGGAAATCAATATGGGGTTAAAAAGCAGTGCCTAGATGTAGTTGAGTCCAAAAAGCCACCTAAAATCCCTTCCATTACCAATATGTTATGTAAGTTTGACGTTTTGAGATGATGATCAAGGTAACTCCATGGAATTAGACTATCTCGTACATATACTAGTTTCCCAATCTCTCTATATAATTATTCTATCAAATTCATATGAAGTGGGATGACAAAGTGAGATAGACTATAGTGACCAATATGGAATCGTGTCCCCTAGATGTACATGGTAAGAAAATAAAGAAGAAAATGGATATCACTTCCCACTTTTAATCTATAACCTCAAGGTGTGGAGCTAAACCTTCTAAAACATGGTGATCATCCATCACTCTCTATAAAGTAAGTCATAGAGATACAAACACTACAACTAAATTCTTCATGCTTGACAAAAAAACAACATATACGACATAATAAATATTTACAACATCCAGATGAACAACCAAAGAATATGTATGAAACACTATTAGATTATCCTCCCACAACGTCACTTTTACCAACATTCATCATCTGAGAGAACGACATGCTACCCACCATCATAAAATCCATCAAGATCATGTACAATGGATATATGAGTACATAAGGTTACGAAGTTAGAATCTCTAAGAGGAGCTTCCCTAATGCCCTATAAAATTGGTTGGGTAACAACCATATACTGGTGGTATGTTTCTCCATCTCCATCCTCATAGGATAATTATAATGAGTCCAACTACTCCTGATTCCTTCTTTGGCAACTGAAAAAACATCTCCTAATGAGATAATCTACTACCATGTTATCCTTTATAGGAGTAAAAACAATATCAAAGTCATAATACCAGAGGAAATATCATCATGTCCCCTATATATATTTTATATCTTTATAAGATATGATATACATTATAATTTAATGTTCATAATTGATGATAAACCACTCACAATTTTGGTAGTGTCTCCACATCTTCAGTGTGAATACTATCACTGCTAACCTAGTATCGTGTGTTGTGTAGTTCTTCTCATATAGTCTCAAATTCCACAATCCATAGGAAATAACCGCCGTCATATGAATCAATACATAACTAATCACTATTCATGATGTATTTTTTAACACTACATAATCAAAATAATCATATAAAAATATCAAGATGGGAGCACACATCAATATCTTACTTTACTCCAAAAAATCATAGATGTACCTCTCCATCCACATAAAAGGACTCCCCCTTAGGGTCAATGCTATCTTGGGGTTTGATATCATAGAGAATTGAGGTATAAATATTTGGTAATATCCTTCCAACCCATTGAATCTCTACACCACTATCACAGTCTTCAGTGTCTCCCTAGATAACACTCCCTCATCATTCATCAGGTCGACTACTATTCTAACTACTGAGAAAACATATCCCTGAAGTTGGACATCAAAAATCCATAACTGGAACCTCAAGATATCCCCATAAATCTAGATCTCTAATAGTATATCTAGAGACATTCTCTGGTTTATTGTGTGATCCTCCTTAGACGCCGAGTACATAAAGATATCATCAATGTAGACTACCAAGACAAGTCTATGAAAGGCTAAAAGAACCACTTCATGAGTCCCATGAACACTGTCAGTTTTTTTATCACACCAATGGGTATCCCAATTTACTCATAGTAACCACAGTGATATATGAATTTAATCTTCAGTATATCATCATTCAGTACTCACAAATGGGGATAGCTTGATCTGAGGTCACTCATCAAGAACCACCATTCTCCTCTCAAATGATCAAAGAGGATATTAATACTTGATAATGGATACTTTTTCATCTTGTTAAAAATTTTCTAGTGTTGATAGACTACACATATCCAAAACCTCATTTCCACCTTCTTAGAGATTAAAATTGGGGATGCCTAGGGTGAATCATTGAGTCTAACAAAGCCCTTCCTCTACTAGTATTACAACTATGCCTTCAGTTTGTGCAGCTCTTTGGGATCCGTCTGATATGTTGGCACAAATATCTCGGTCATACCAGGGTATAGATAAACATATAATTACATCCCTCAGTTGGGATATAGGCTTGGTATGTTCTTTGGAAAGACATCCTTATACTCCACTGCAACTGCAGGAATGTTAAAACTCATAACATACATTTCACAAAAGGTCATGTTAGAATACTAATAAGTAATATGTTTCACCATAAAATGCATGATTTCATCTAGTGATACCTGAGATTACTTTCATACACAAATAAAAACATAGTCTCATTACTGTGGACACACTACATCTGATTCCTAAAACAAATGATATGCTCATGAACTATTGATAACAATTCCATCCAAAATACGATGTATTAATTCCTTATTAATGCTACCATAATATCCAAATTGAAACTGGTTCCTTCAAGGGTCAGGTGACACTGTTGGCATAAGTGTTTTATCACAGATTTATATCCATCATGAGTTTATAAGCACAAGGGTCAAGGTAAGGGGTCAACCCAAATCTATAAGTCTCAAAATAGATATGCTTAAATAAAGGAATGAATAGAACCTTGGTATATTATTACTAAATGTATAGTATAAAAGGCACATACCAAACCCAGTATTATTACAAGAGCCTCTGGGTCATAGTCTTTGACCACCAATTATTCCCCCTCCCCTGTTCTCTAAATCCCTGAGCAAAAAGTGGACCACTTGGGGGTGGTGGATGTAACAAGTAGAAGCATATACCACCTACAGCTCCTCTCTAAGATACTCTGTCACATTCATCTCCATAGGGAACTATCTATTCAAACCAACACCTCTTCCTAGATATTCCAAAAACTTTCTCGCTATTAGTTGTATGGTGGGTTGGGAAATCTCATACAATATGTCTGTTGTCTTCATAGGAGTAGCATTGCCTCTCCGTAGGCAAACTAGACCCATATTGTAATCCAAAGATCACACAACATTTATAATAGGACCTCCTCCTACAAATCCTCACACGTCCAAGGCCTGGAAAATAACATCTTATCCCTGGTGTTGAAGTCTCTTCTCTATTGTTCCCATGGTCGGAAACCATTATCTGTGTCTACTCATCCAAGAAACTCTCAACAAAAAAAGCTCAATCTAACACCCCAACATATATAAAAATTTATATTGGTATAACACTGAATCAGATGTCCTTATACAGTCCTTTCTTGAAGGTAAAATATTGTATGTACTGATCACGAACCATATCTATTGAGTACCTAGATAGGTTGGTAAACCACAATAAATACTCATCTACTGTCGTTTTTCAACACTGATGTCATATAATATTTAGTATGAGTACTGTAAAGACCCCTCTCCCAGTCGTCTAAAGCTGGTTCCGTATATTAATATATTAGTATGTTTATAAGGAATTCACATCCCAAAAGAATAAATAGTTTATTAGTTTTGGAAAACTAGATAAAACATAATATTTAATTTACAACTTTAATGAAAAACAACATTGAGACTCCATTGGAAACACCCATACACTCTTAGATTATTCCTTCAAGTCATTCATAATAATATTCAACTTCACATCCTGGGAAAAAATAAACCAATGAGAATATATTCTCAGTAATGGTAAGTAATATAGTAGAGGTTATCATAAACATAAACAATAAGGCATGTAGAATAACTAAAAACACATTCCATTAAAACATAACATTGAGCATAAAATGTTAGGAATATAAGATGATTGAATAATGCACTAATATAACAGAATAATGGATTTAAAACTAGTTGAATATTCCTAAGGAATATTAATTAATAGTTTCATTATGATTGAATTTCAAAAAAATGGATATATAAAACATATCATTGAGGATTCATTGCAAGAATCTATTATTTTCAAGGCTTCATTCCAGGAATCTAATATAAGGGTAACTCCTCGACCAAAACCATATCATGTTTGTCCCATGAGACCTACTGATACATAGAGGGGATACAATGGGACCCACCCATAACACACTAAGTCCAATGCATTCATTATATGAATGGGGATTAAAATAAACAACATATACATATGAAAGGTAAATAACATTCCCCAATCTATAATCATAATCACTAACCATTCTGATTTGTATGGATAATGGTATCAAGATAGGATATCCACAGTCAAATCGATCACAAACCATTTAATAAAATATGGTGGTAGATACAAATAATTGAAAAACCTCAATAAATAATTAAATTCAATAGGAATGCTGAAATAGATGAAAAACTCTAATACAATCTTCGACAAATTATTGAGAGAAATACCCTCTTTACATTGAAATTAAGAGATATTTTGGAAAAAATCATTTTTATTTTCCATGATTGTTTTTATAAAACCAGAAATAAGAAAATATAGTTTTTCATGAAATATTTATTTATTTCAGAGAAATGAATTTTTCTTAAAATAGATTATGGATGGTACTTGAAAATGGGTGTGAAATTGAGATGTTCCCTTTAATCGGTCTTCCGTATCAGAATGAAATGAGAAAGGAACCTTGAAATATATTTATAATACCATAAAATAATGATGAACTGATCTGGATATATGATTTTGGAACATATATTTATATATAATATTTAATATTTATAAAAAATAATTAGTAAATACATAGGTGTATAGATGAAGAATGCATAACCCGAATGAAAATAGAGGTTTGAAAAAAAAACATTACCACTTTGAAAATAGTCAAACCATATGCCCCGTAAAATTAATAATCATCAAATAAGACATTTAATAAAATTGAGATAATTAGATTCATGATATGAAACATCACTGGTAAGTATACATACACTATGCACATGAAATAGTGGAGAGTAAGGTATATCTAATTGAAATGAAAGTGAGTTGAGAAAACCCATACCTTATGTCTGAATGTGTTCTGCACTTGTCCTTAACGTTCTAGATAATCAAATTAAATCCATTAATTAATTAATTTAGAACCTTACCAATATGAATTTTATTTAGTATAATTTTATTATGTTCAAGTATGGAATTTTGTATGAGTTATAGGATAAAATTTTGTTACTCAGGAGCATTCTTTTCCTTGGTTTTCATGCTTGGTATACTTGTATATGAGTATGGAAGTTCATATAGAATGGTTATAATTCTCCATAAATGAATTTAAATCATATTAATTAAAATACATAAATTTAAATGTTTATATATATAATTTTGTTATTTCGTATCATGATGAATCATTAGATATGATATTTAGTCATAATCGTTTGCATTATTACGGTGGTTATTGATCATAATGAAGTCATTTTTTATCGGTTAGTATTATGAAAATATGTTACCTACAGAACATAATAAATGTTATAATAAATATATTATATTCTTATTTAACCATAAAAATGGTTTTATTACCATCATTCATGGTGAAACTGAAAAATGAAAACCTGTTATCCACAAAGGTTGTAAATCGGCACCTTACAGATAATGATTTCATTTTTAAAATAAGAGAGAGAGGGAGAGAGAGAAATGATTTTGATGAAGGATATTCCATTAAGAGGATATAATTCAGTCATATAGATGATATTATATTTATTATTATAATTTTTAAATATAATGTGATGATAGAATAAAAAAATAAATGAACTTGAAAAGAAATTAAAAGGAAAAAGAAGTGGATTTTACCTCTTGAATACTCCTCCTTGAGAACTTCTTTTAGGGGATTGGTTTTATAATTTTTATGAGAAAAAAACCTCATAAAAGTGAGGGAGATGATTGAGTATAATATTTGGTAGAAATGTGACATGTCTCAATCTATTACAGGTGTGTGGAGAGGAGGTTGTGATGGGTGGTATTTATAGTGGAGGAATGGGTGATTTTTTAATATTTATTTCATTTCTTTGTTATTTTGTTCAAGACAATGAATAGTGTTTATTCATGAGACTAAATATAGTAATTAGATAATTATAATTCAAATAAATGGTGATCATATCATCCATGTATCAATAATTAGTATATTTAACTTCTTTTGTATATATACCGTAAATTGCCATATTTTACTATTCATAAAAAATTCACATATTTTTTAAAAAACCAAAAAATTAACCCAAACCATTTTTTGATGTATTGGATTAAAAAATTAAATTTATTTTATGAAAATTATATTCTAAATATGATAATTTTAATTCTTAATTAAAACCTTCATTAACTTGAAAAATAATGAATTTAAATTTATAACTAATTTTATAACACTATAACAAAATTACTATGGTCTCACAAAATTATCATAAAATGATAAGACAAAAAATATTTTTTTATGAATAAATTTTATGAAAATTAATTTTCTATTAAATAGATTATTAATTATAATATCTTAATTAAATATTTATGACTTATAAAAATACCAACAAATAATTAATAATTTTTAAAATATTCATTTACATATAATATGATATAATTATATGATAATTTCATTCATAAGGAGCATAAATTTTATTTATAATTTCATGGATGATGTTACTATTCATTAGGTTGATTTACTATTCATAAGGGTTATATTACCATTTATAAGGGTTACTTTACTATTCAAAATGATTAAGTTACAATTCACCAAAAAACAAGTTGATCCTATCAAACTCTACATATCTTGCTGACCACAACCATGTAACTCTGTTTTTCAAGATTCAATTCACTAGACTGAGAAAATTTGGTTTAATTTGTATGTTTTAACTATCTTTTTTAAATAATTATAATAACAAAGTTTTGTTTCGCAGAGACCCAGGGTCGTGTGCATTACATTCTATATTAATTTTCTTTAAATACATGGTGTCTTACATTTTCCCCTCCTTCAATAAATTTCATCCTAAAATTTTGATATGTCAATTTGAAAAAGAGAGATTGAATTTTTACAAAATTACATTATGGAAAACCCACATTAGAAATAGGTTTTTAGAACACCATTGTAATAGGAATGAAACTAGAAATGTGAAGGTCACCCCAAAATTAGTCTTTCAACTATGATAACATTATTGTGAAGTGAAATCTTTGATATCGAAGAGAAATATAACCTTCATGTTCTGATGGAGGGTGATAGAGAACAAATTCATTAGAAAATTAAACATTACAAGACCATAAATATGTGATATGTTAAAATAACATTGATTTATTACAAGGAAAATTAATCAGATGATTCTTTTATTCCAAAATACATTTCCGAGAGTTGAGGGTTTCTTTTACTATCTAGATAAACACTTTATAAAATAAACTTTCATGATGTTATAATATCATCATTGGGTTATGTTTTGATCTATATCCACATAATTTATTATACAAAATGATGGATATTCGAGATGGAATTTTATTCCATAATTCATTCTTTCATCTTTTAAATGTTTACTGAAAGGAAAAAAGGTGAGAACATGTTATCCAAAACCATACATTAGTCTTAATAAATTCCATAAGTAGTTAACCATAAGACTCATCCAAATTATTTATGTCCAAAATTTAACGTCCAAATATTTATAAGAAAGGTCAGTTAACATAATATTTTCGTCAAAACAACATAAAATATTTCTTCTCGTCATACACCAACCATATGAATACCTTGATTACCATTAAACATTTATAAAACATGCTTGCTTCTATTTAAGTAAATAAGTACTATAGTACAACACAATTCATGAATCTAAAAACAAATACTTTATTTATTCCACTTCGATTGTAGTAACAACATAAGCTTGGCCTTGATAATTCTATTTTTTAGGTTATATTCCCTTTTTTGCTTAGGGAATTAATTTTCATAGTGCCCCATATCCTTAGAGTTGAAAAAATGGACATTGGAAAATTATTTTTTTCTCTTTCGATCCTGAGCATGGTGCCATTTTTTCCACAAATGAAGGAAACTCATTTTCCTTTCAAGAATATTCTAAGGTGTTTCCTTCCACAAGTATCACATGTTTGAAAATCCATCTTTCCATTATTCCCTTTTTCTTTAATTTTCTCTTCCATAATCTTCCACTACATTTTACCTTTAGAACCCTAAGACATGGATAATTTTTCTCTGTCTTAGTAGCACAGAATATGATATCATCGTACGATGAGAATGTTTGGGTTATTAATGACCATAATAGAATTTTTTTAATATCATCAAATAAATATTATATCTTTCACTTTGGAATAAAAATCTATTCTACAGCATGCCTTTCTTACATTGTAAATTTCCCTTTCATACATAAAAACATTTTCATCCTATTTCTATATAAGGATCAAAAATTGTATCTCTATATATGATCACTATTTGTGAGGGAAATATTTATCCTTGAAAATATCCTTAAAATAAATCCATTCCATGTTTTTAATCTCTTCCCCCTTCTTTGTGTTTTGGATTAGTTACAACCATTGATCTACAACTCATAATAGATGATTAAATACCATGACAACCATGTTCATTTTTTTACATCCTAAAGCAATAAATTTCTTCTCTAAGAAACCTATTCACTGCTCAACTACAAATGGGTTTGTAGTCCCATTAAAGTATAGAGGTTATTATTTCATAAAGAATAAGTGCACTGATCCTCCACATTGTTGATTAGGATGCTTCATATGGGTAAGGTTATTGTTCGAAACCTTAGTCAATTGTCCGAGTATAGTTATATTATTCTAATCATTGGTCATAGCTTCAATACCGATATCATTATATTTTAGATGATGGAAATTCCTACAAGGGATACGTGAATTGATACACTTTACATTATATTAACTAGATTATATTTATAAATAATGGAATAAACTATCTTAGGTTATGAATTATAATGTATAATCTCAAAATATCAAAAAACATAACATAAATTGAATTTTTATGCATAGCTGATATTAGAATGATAAAATTGGTTTCTTTTGGGATATATTTAAATTTAAATCCTTCATACTTGTATGTAAAGAAAATGTGGCTTATCCTTAAAATGTACCTCAAGAGTGTCAAACCAGGTTCAATGTAAGGTGCATTGTCATGAACCCGGTTACCCCGAGTTAGGATCGGGACACCTAGTCGGAGTAGTTACCCCTATGTACATCTATTCCAGAATCAGATCCACTAATTTTATCCAGATAGGGATGTATTACTAATAGGTTCCATATAATATATACCTTACCAAAATTATATGATGATCTTTTATTCTTATACCCAAAATATATAATAGGTTTATGTTCCCCAATCTAGGTTTTCTATATATAGTTTCCATGTTTTCTGTTATACTTCCTCTGAAACCAAATATAAAGTCTGTAATACCAGTTTCCCAGAGTTGGTGCCTTATATTAATACATTGGAATGTTTACAAGGATGTCACACCATGAATTACCAAAGAGTTTAGTAGTTTTGGAAAACCAGGTAGAAACAGAATATTTACATTACAAATTTAAAGAAAAAACAATATTATAACTCCATTAGAAACACCCTTAAACACTTAGATTATTTCTTCAGGTCATGCATAATAATATTCACCTTTATATCCTAGGAAAAAATAAGACATAAGAAATTTGTGAGCTCATATGTTTATTAATTATAAATAATATTACTGAAGTTTTCATAAACAAAAACAATATGGAATATTTAATAACTAAAAACACATTCCATTAAAACATAATTTTGTGAAGAAAATGGCAGTAATAGAAGATGGTTGAATAATGAAATAATAAAAGTTAACCCTGGATATTCTACTAGTTGAATAATCACATGGACTAAAATGTACTAGTTTTATAATGAGGGAAATACATAATGGTGGATATCTAAAAAAACCTTCAAGGCTTCATGCCAAGAATATATTATTTCCATGTATTCATGCAAAGAATATAACTAATGGGTAAGGCCTCAACCAAAATCGTATCTAGTTTGTCTCATGAGATCTATTGAGGAATCAAGGGGTCATAGCGGGCCCCACTCATAACTTACTAAGTACATTTTTATTTCTTATATGAATTGTGATAAACCAAAAAAATATATAAATATGAAATGTAAATAACATTCTCAAATCTATAAATATAATCACTAACCATTCTGAGTAGTACAGTGAATGATATTGAGATATCACATACATAGTCAAATTGATCATAAACCATTTAATAAAATAAGGTGTTTGATAAACATAAGAAATAAACATTTTTAAAGAATAAAATTAAACATAGTATTGGAAATAGATTAAAATACTCTAATATAATCATCAATCAATTCTTGAGAGAAAAAAATATACTTTTTACATTAAAAAGAATATTTAATTAGGAAAAATCATATGTATTTGTCCTGATTGATTATATAATCCCATAAATGAAGTAATATAGTTTTTTCATGAAAAAATTGCTGATTTTTGAAAAATATAGGTGTCTTAAAACATTTTATGGATGGTAATTGAAAATGTGTTAGAAATCAGGACATTCCCTTTAATCGGGTTTGCGTATTGGGATGAAATTAGAGTGGAACACTATAAAACATTTATAATCCAATAAAAGAATGATGAGATGATCTGAATATATTATTTTGGATTATATATATATAAAATTTATAAGTATTATATATAAATAATTAATAATTACATTGCCACATGAGCCTTAGCCCAGTTGGTAAGGACTCTGCAAGTGCATCCAAGCGACCAGGGATCAAATACAGATGGAGGCAGAATTTCTGAGTCACTGTAGTTAGTACTGTAGTGGGAACTGTGCAATGATGTAGCAGGTACTGTAGCGAGAACTGTAGAAGGCACTATTTGGCACTGTAGCAGCTGGGAATATGCCCATGTTTGGGCCTTCGGGAAACCGATTTGGTCCCTGAGTCCTGTAAGGCCTTCAGGTCACCTAGGCCTTCGGGTCAGTAAGACCTTTGAGCCAACTCAAGGCCTTTGAGAAACTTTAAGTGTAGTTGAAAACCAAACAACCTACAAGGAACATTCTCTACAAGGAGGATGTGCAAGGAGATTTCACCATAGTAAAACCTAACAGATTGTAATAATGAGAGAGTATGTCACATACCATCGGGACAAGCCTGTGTATGCATGGGAATTCCAATCCGAACAGCCATGTGAAGGTGGAGAGCTGATTTCACGAAGAAGATACTGGGGAGGAGCAGTTCCAAGTAGTTAGTATGGGTTGTATGTAATGTTTTAAGCCTATGGGAAATGAATTCCTCTAAGGCCTACGGGCCATGTAATTCTTACGCCTACGGGCCCTGTTAGGGTTCCACCTCACCCCTTAAAAGGTGGATTATAAAAAATAAATAAAAAAGGAAGGCCTTCTGGCCATTAGAGGATTAATAATTACATTAGTGTATAGAGAAAAAATCATAACCTAAAAGAAAACAGATATTCTGGAAGAAAACTCTTACAACTTGAAAAATAGTCAAATCATATGCACCATAAAATTAATGATCATCAAATAAGACATTTAAAACCATGAATATAAATATATTCCAGATATGGAACATCAATGGGCTTTATACATACACCACATACAGGAAATAGTGGTGAATAAGGCATATCTCATGGAAATTAGTGTGAGATGATAAAACCCTTACCTTATATCTTAATGTGTTCTTAACATGACCTTAAAATCCTATATAATAAAATTAAATACATTTTATAATTAATTAATAACATTATATACATGTATTTGATTTATTTTAATTTTATTAAGTTCATTTATGGCTTTTTTTATGAGTTATAAGATACAATTTTATTAATAGCGAGTATTTTATTTCTTGGTTTTCATGATTGGTATACTTGTATATGAGTACAGAAGTTCATGTGGAATCTGTATAATTTTATTGAATTTAATTTATATGATATTTTTGAACATAAATAAGTTTTAATGGTTTTATATTTTAGTTTTTTTATGGTATGATGATGAATCACTAGATAATACTAATAGTGATAATCGTTTTCATTTTTATGGTAGTTATTGATGATAAGGAAATCATATTGTTTTACAATCTTGTTTATTATAAATATGTCTCTTATAGAACATAAATATGGTTTTAATACATATATAATTGTCTTATTTTCCAATAAAATGGTTTTATTACCATAATAAAAGGAGAAATTGAAGAACAAAAATTCATCGACCACGATTGGTTTAAATCAGTACCTCACTGATGATGGATTCGATTTTAAAATAAAAGAGAGAGAGGGAGTATTTTTGATGAAATATATTTCATTAAAATTATATAATTATAGTATATATATTATACTAGAGTCATCATGAACATTTTAATAATGTAGGTAAGGATAGAATAATAAAATAAAAGAACTTGAAAAGAAATTAAAAGTAAAAGGAAGGACATTTTACCTATTGAAAGATCCTCCTTGAGAACCTTTTTAATGGTATTTGTTTATGTATTCTTATGAGACCAATATATCCTAGATGTGGGGGAGAGGCTTGGAGAAAATATTGGTCAGAAAATTGACAATGCTCAAAGGCTTAGAGGTGTGAAGAGAAGAGGTGGTGAGGGGTGGTATTTATAGTGGAAGAGGGGTTTATTTTTTAATATTTAATTAATTTATTTATTATTTTTATCAAGACAAGCAATAGTGTTTATTTTTGATACGAAATAAAGATATTAGATCATGTTAGTTCAAATAAACTTTTATTACATCATCCATGAATCAATGAATAGTGAATTTAACATATATTGTATATATTCTATAAATTACCGTATTTTAAAATTCACCAAACAATTCAGGTATTTTGGAAAAATTCAAAAAATTCACCTTAAATATAATTTTACATTTTAATTTAAAAAAATAATTTTATTTTACAAAAGAAATGTAAATTATATATTTTTAATTTTTAATTAAAAACATCATTTACTTGAAAGAAAGATATTTTAAATTTATAATTTATTTTAAAACACCTTGAAAAATTTACTAAGGCCTCAAACAAATATCCTAAAATCATAATACAATAAAATATTAATATAGAAATATATTTAATGAAAATTATTTTTCATTTAAATCATTTTATTAAAAATTATATTACAATTAAATATTTATGACATAAAAAGATACCAACACCTAACTAAATTTTTTTTAAATTTTCAATCACTAATACTATGATATAATAGTATGATACTTTCATTTATATGGTTACTAAATTTAATTTATACTTTCATGGGTGAGTTTACGATTCATTTGGCCATTTTAATATTCATAAGGTTCATATTAAAATCTATATTGTTACGTTACTATTCAAAATGGTTATGTTACTATTCAAAAACAATTACCTTGATCCTATTAGACTATAAATAACGTATAGATCACAACTGTGTATGTATGTTTTACATATTCAATTCACAGGAGAAGAAAAATTATATTTAATTTCTAGGATATAACTGTCATGTTTAAATAATTATAATTACAAAGTGTGGTTTCACAAAGGCTCAGTGTCCCGTGCATTAAATTCTATATTAAATTTATTTGTAAATACTTGGCATGTTACACATACATCCCTTAGTGTTATTTAAGATAAATACTCTATGAAAAGGCATTAAAACTCTGACCATGGTAGAGTCGCCTCTTTATAAGTCTATGTCACTAAACCCCACCATCGTTCTGATGATCCATGGAGAAGCCTCACTACCAAAACAACAATCTGATCTACCAAGGTCATTAAAATATATAAAACTCAGATCAATGCCTCATTCCATCCCTCAGTCACCAATGGATTGAAATCACCTCCAAACTCGAGGTTTCATTTTCAATAGAGTTCTTAAAGTTTTCTTAGCATTCACACCTCATCTGTTATTTATATGAGTACCATATTCCACTAAATAGGTGGTTGTATAGCAAATGAACCACATGGAGGTAACACATATGTAAATGGTCCCTGTATTGATGCCTCGTCATTGATGGGATCATCCTAATGATACTGATGTTGAATCCTATCCAGCATACATCACAATGATATCTTGAAATAAACTAGATGTACCATAGTCAATGAGTATATCTAGAGATCTGACTTGAAACAGACTTGGAAAACAAAACCCCTAACTATATGATGAATTTACCATTGTTTTCTATACAACCAGTGTATTTATTTTATAATTTGGAAGGAATGTTATCAGATTACTAATATATGGATACGTTGGCCACCACACCAACAATGGTATCCCTATCCTGAAATTTGAATTTTCTATTTCCCCAAACCAATCTCCCCGACTCTGGTCCTAATGTATAACTAACTAGCTATGATTTCACTCTGTCATGACCCATCCCAATAGATCATGTACTGAAAAACCACAAGCGCAGCTCTAATAGAATAGGGGATGGTGAAAAGCACTAAGTAATCTTATAACATACCCGGGATACCGTAGTCTAAAGTACATATACACACTCACACATATCCAAGCCCACAAATTGAAAAAATATAAAATAATTAAAAATGGTGAAATAGTTTAGTAGTCTTGGTAAACTAGATATATACATGAAATTCACATTACATTTTAAAACAAAAAATACCAAAATATTTTCATTAAGTTTTCATTATTCCGCCTTTTTGTAACCTTACATATTTCTATAATAATATTCTTGGAATCCTAGGGAAAATTGAAACATATGAAAGGGTTTAGCTCAAATTCTTAGTAAGGTTTATTGTATAGTAGAAACTATTAGTAAATATAGAATAAAAAATTATGGAAAGGTGAATAAATGAGACACATGCCATTTAAATAATAACATGAGCTAGTAAACATCACCATGGATATTGTACTAGTAGAATAATCAAATTAAAAATCAATAACTCAACTCATAATGACAGAATACATAATTATCGACATCTGAAACCTACTTTTGAGGCCTCATCCAGCACATCTGAAAGTAAATGGTTAATGCCTCATCCAAATCCATATATAAAAATAAACAGGAAAGAACTCAACCAAGTTAATATCTGGTTTGTCTCATGAGTCCTAATGATACATTGAGAGGCTTTATTGATCCCGTACCATCGTATACTAAGTCCAATATAATCCACATTTGAAAAGTGTGAAACATAAACAACATAAACATTCATATCAGAAAACTATAATATGAAATGTGAATACATTAACCATAAACAATGAATGGTATCAAAATAGAACATCTGTGATCAAAGTGATCATAGAAACTTCAATAAATTTTTTATATGTCATCATAATATATAAAACCTGAAGAAGTACAACATTCAACAAATTATTTTTACATAAATAATGATTGATTTAAATGTTACCATCGAAAAATTCATGGTGGATATAATCTTTAAAAATTTAAATGTGACTCATACCACATTGAAGCATTTAAATCATAATACATATAATGGAATAAAATTAAAGGAAAATTTTAATATCATGAGAATAAATAGGTTCATGATGTTATATATCAAAGTTAATTACATACACCACATATAAGGAATAAGTGGTGAACATGGAATATATCTCACAGAAGTAAATGTGAGACAAGAAAATCCTTACCTTAGGGTTCTTTTAGTAGAACATGATTTAAACTCTTGTATAATGGTTTTAAGAATTTTATTAAATTATAAAATAACTATATATATTTATTATATCATATATAGTCCTTTTATAATATTTTATCACCAATTTATTGATAATATTTTGTTTTTATCATTTTTTTGGGTGTTAGTTACTTCATTTTCCTACCCATGTTTTGTTATGAATGTCTCAATTATTTAGAATATGATATCGATTCAAAATATTCATAATTATATTAATGTTATAAAAATAATTTTTAACCATTAAATATATTTTATTAATCATTATTTAATGTTTTAAATGTAAATGGGATCACATCACATCGTGGAGATGGTAGGTCGGTTGTACGCAAGAGCAGCGATATCATTCTCTTAATGGAGAATGAGTATGAAAGTGGATGGTACATTAATTTTTAAAGAATTAATATCATGTCATAATTATAATATATATCCATTATTTTCAACATTATGCTAATAAAAATAAAGTGGCGATGAAACAGAAATTACACCACAATGTGGTGTTTGTAAGTCGTGCGTACTCTTGCGCAGTGTTTTCGTTTATCGTAAGATAGATAAATCTTGGAATATGGTTATACCATAATATTAATAAAATAAACGAATATATATTATAATTAACTTACTACTTAATTATGTAAAAACACATGAATATTAATTAGAATATGAAATTAACTTGAATGAGTTAGTAAAAATGATTACCTCTTCTTTAGAGGGATTATTTTAGATCTCTTATTAAGGATTATAGTGTATGTCTTTTGGAAGGAAAATAACCTCCATAACTTAATGTAAGATGCTCAAAAGAGAAATGGTAAGGGTTTTATTGATCTAGAAGACCCAAATTAGTGTGATGAAGTGAAGGAAGAGGTTCCCTTTTATAATTGAGTCGAAGGGCACTTTTGGAAATCCTCAAAATATTGATATTCAACAACGCTATTCTAGAGCCAAAGGCTAAAAAATGAACTATAATTTAATAGGGGAACTCATTTTAGACCATATATTATTCCACTTTGAATTATTTAATATTTTTATGATTTTTAAATAATTTAATATTATATTAATTCAATAAAATATTTTTATTTTCAAATTTGATACTATTCATTTAATATTACTTCAAATATATCAAGACTAAGTGGAAATTTGAATCTAATGATTTAAAACATCCATAATATAACATATAGAAAAATAAAATTCATTATATAAATTAACTCATCCCAAATATATCAAAAGTAATATTTAAAAAAAATATTTTCCATTTTCGTTAATTAAATAAATTTTATTTTAGAATTAAAAAATAATTTAATGTAATTATATAATATTAAAAATTTTAAAATGAAAATATATAAATATAATTATTTCAGTAATATAAGGATATATATTTAAGTTCCTTCATATAAAGATTTTTTCACAATGTGGACACAAAAATGATATTAAATACAAATAGAGTGATGTTTTGTTACTAAATTAGATTTAAATAATATATAACTTATTTTCAATGAAAGGTGTACATTAAAAAAATAAATATTATTGTAATAAGGGTAAAATAATATTCATCCAATTTTTTTTACAAGTTTAGGTAATGGTTATAACCCTGTATTTTTATTTCAACTTCGTTTTAAACCCTTTAACTCTTATCGTGGCAATATGTGTGATTAATGTTTCAAGGTTATTATAGTTACTATAAAATGAAAAACTATAAATAAATGTTTCATTTATGAAATTTTTAAACTTATCTTAATTATTTAGATGAATTATATATTTTTTTAATTTTATATAATTTAATAAAATATTATTTATTTAAAAATATTATTATTGTCAGTTTTGACACTATTCATTAGTTTGACTTTTAAAAAATATATAAATGCACAATATAACTTCACAAAAACCATTAATTAATTTATAATATGTATAAGTAATCTAAAAAATTAATTTATATCATTAATTATATAAAATAAATTTATTTTAATATTTTTAATTACATTTATTTTATATGTACATTAATTAACGAAATACTCCATCATCATTGTGAAAGTCTTTAGTTAAATTATTTTTCCATAAAAATTTAAACCAAATTATCATGATGAAGATAAAAATTTTATCTTTAAAATTAACATTTATAGTCAAATTTGTCTTCTGAATAACCATATATAAAAATTATAGCAATTATTAAAAACATGAATATGATATATTAGATTTCCCTTAGAATAAAATACATTAAAAGGAAGAAATTCATCCAAATGGATCCAGGAGGCCATAAAATTATCCCACGAATGAATTTTTTCAACAGTAAATCATCAAATAAAATTAGTACATGTTTTATTGTAATTTTATAATAATTATAACTTTATTTTTACCCTTAATTACCCGATTAACCTTTAACCGTGCTAATAAACAAATTACTAAAGTTACTATTCATAATGATAAAAAATAAAATAATCATATTTACATAATTTAGACCAATTGGTTCAAAATATTGAATCCATTTTTCAAAATACAAAACACAAAAGTTTCAGTAATTAATTTAAAAATATTCCCGTTGACGAAATGATAAAAGGAGTTTTACATGTGAAAACATTCAAAATATTGAAATGTTTTTATAACAAAATTCAATGTGAAATTGATTCCAATAACATAAATTATATTAAAAAATAAAAATTTGATATATTTATAGTTTAAACCAAAACAAATTTAACATAACTCCCAATATATTTTAGATGAATGAGTTATTTTCAATTAAAATTAATTTTTTTACTATTTATCAATACATGAAACTTGTCAGAAAAATAAAAAATTTAAGAAAAAAGTAAAATTTAATATTACAATTTCCAAAAATAAGTTTATTTTGTTAAATATAATGTATCAAAGAGTTAAAAAAATTATTTAAAATGATTTTTCCATCAAAAGGAGAAAAGCTTCTTTTAAAAAAATGTAACCTTTTATGGTTACAATTGGTTTTATAATTATCTTAAGCCAATAAAACTTATTGGAGTAATTTAAAAGAATTATTTTTCAATATATAACATATAAATTAAATTAATATATTTCTACACAAGTGATTAAATTATTTTTTTAAGATAAAATACCATTATGGGAATAAATATAGTTTTTTAATAAAAACACATCGTTTATACTCAATTGATTTTTTTCTATTTCTGACGAATTAATTACATATACATGTGTAAAATATATTTTTAAAATTTATATAATATTCTGCAAAATCTCCATCTTAATGGATAGTGTTAAAATAATAATATTTAATACTATATTTAGGTTCGTTTAAGTTCTGTATTGAGTTCAAGGTATACCATCAATGGAATTGAATTTATTTGAAAAGATAAATACTAAAAAAGCATGGGGTGTTACATTATCCCCTCCTTCAATAAGTTATGTTCTAAAAGTTTAAAATTTATTTTCAAAAATAAAATATTTATACTTGAAAATTAATTTGTGGGAAACCCATATTGGAAATAGGGTTAATAAAACATACTCTTAATAAGAGGGGAAATTTAATATGATTATTCCCACAAAACACCACTTCAGAATAATATAAAATTAGCATAAATTGAAAACATGGACATGGAAGATAAATATAACTATAAATTTATGATATATTGTGATATAGAACATGTTCACTAAAGTTTTAACCATCACATGACCACAAATCTTTTTATTGGTTTAATGAACATTGATTTCTTAGTATGAAAAGTAAATGGACATTGTTTTTTCTCAAAAATACATTTCCTAGAGTTGAGGGATTCTATTACTATCTAGATATGAACTTAAGAGAATAAACATACTTTATTAACTTGTATGTCTTGTGAAAAATATCATTATTTGGTTATGATTTAATCTATTTTCATATCATTAGATACATAAGGAAATGATTGTTTAAAATTAATTTTTCATGTTTGAAGCACTTTTATAAATCATAAGATCTATGAGACATTCCTTTAGTATTAAAATATTCGCTGAAACCAAAATGGTTAGCACATAATATCAAATAAATCATAATATACCCTCAAATAATAATATCCATTGTTCAAATTAATCCATTCCAACCATAATACTAATATAAAATACATCTCTCCAAATTCCCCATCCAAAAAGGTCTCTAAATTTTCAAAATCAATTTTAACATCAGAATCCTCAAAAAATAAACGAGTTAATTTTTTCACATTCCAAATATTTTAACTCCATATAACCCTTAATAAAACATTCACGCTTCCAAATAATTAATGAAGAAGCTATGTAATACGATTCTTATATTTCACATGATTCTTATAACTAGAGCACCATGGATGAAATAATTCGTGAATACAAATACACAAGAACATTATTCATTCTACATCATTCTTAAACAATAAAAGAAATTTCATCATCTTATTTCTTAATACCTCTTGCCTTTAATTTCTATTTGATTGTATCTTCATCATTTGCAGTATAACATTTACTTGTATAACATTATCGATTCTAACCATTGACCAAAACCCAAAGCATAATGTGAGAATCACTAATCATTATGATATAGTCATAAAGTATCTTTTATAGGATATCTAAATCATGACAAATTATTCTAAATCCATGAATCCTTAGTTTTAACCTATGTTACCCTAGGTATTAAAAATTTACGGGATGATATCATATTCTTAGAATTATCATCAAAGTCAGTCATAGGGTTATGTTTTCTAATCCATGATTTCCTAAATATAGTTCCTATGGTTTCAAATAAACTCACTCTGATACAAAATGTAGAAACCATAACCAATGTAACCCCGAGATGGTGCATTACATTATTATATTAGTATAATATAGAGGTTATCAAATACTAAATGACTGAATATTTTAGCAGAATTTGTAAACTAGATACATACTTAAAATTCACATTGCATTTTAAAACATAAAATACAAAAAGAGTTTCATTGAGTCTACATAATTCCCCCTTTTTGTAACCCTTAACATTAGTCATAATATAATTCTTGGAATCATTGGGAAAATGTAAACATATGAAAGTGGTGGGATCAAATACTATGTTTGGGTAAGCGTGCAATGGAATCTATGAGTAAAGGTGGAATAAAAATAAGGCAAGGTATGTAACTAAAAAAATTCCCTTTAAAAAATCACATGATATAGAAAAATTAACCATGGATAATATAATAGATGAATAATCACATGTAATATCAATAATTATTCTCATAATTTTGGACAACTAAAACATATCATCGATACCTTATCCAAATTTAAAAATAAATGGTTATGGCCACAACCAAATCCGTATAGAATATAAATGGGAAAATCCTTAGCTAATTCAATTTCTGTTTTGTCTCATGTGTAACACCCCAAACTTCCACAATACTTTTTCTTTTGAATAATACAATAGCTTGTTTTGTATGCATCTTCCAGTTCAAACACACCACAACCAATCAAACTAGCCATTATGAATAATTATACACAGTTTTTAAAATTTTATAAATTTTATCTTTAATAATGGACTTCACTTTTGGATTCAGAATATTGAAATTATCTTAGGGTTATTTTTTGGCATTTTTCTCAAAACTTTCATATTTTGATGAATAATAAAAAACACTGAGTTGTTGTTTAAAACTAACTTTTTATGTAAATAATTATTTATTTTATTTGATTTTAATTATAGGTGAAAATAGATACATAATACCTATATGAGTTCAATTTAATTCATTGGAGTCATTTTATAATGAGTTTAGATATATAAAATTTATTGAACTTTTTACCTTCTTTTACCCACCTCATAGGAGAATTTACAAAATCGTATAAAACATAATTTTACCGCTTCAGTGAGTTGAATTTAAAAAATTTGAGAAAAAAAGATAATATAAGAAAGTAGAATTTTCTTCCATAAGATTAAAATAATTTTTTGGTGAATAGTAACATTTGACTATTATTTACAACGGTTTAAAGTAAATATGGTAATTAAGGGTAAGATTGATCTCATAATTATGCTAACACCTATACTAATTCAATTGGATAAGTATAATTCGAGAAAAAAACTTTAAGAATAAAATATGATCCCATTTGGTCCACATGGGTCATATTTGGACATTTATTATTATTTTACTTAAATAAGAGTTAAAAGAGTCTAAATCAATGTTTAATAACTAAAACATTTTTTATATTGGGTTATACATAAGCTAAATTTTAATAAAAATATTAAATAGAAAGAAAATAATATTTCCTAAAATATTATTGTTTATTTATAATTTTTGTACATTAAATAATTAAATTTATTTATGATACAATGATGATGCAGTAATTACCTTATTAATGAAAGATTAAAATAATTGAAATTATAAATATCCCAATAAATCTAATTTGAGACTTTTACTTCATTCAACTAAATTTATATGTTAATATGACATGTTAGGGTTGATTAAATTAATTTTTTTCAAAGTAATAATGATGTTATTATTTTAACAAAAACAAAATCCCAAATAGTCTCAAAATTTACAAAAAAGAGTTTTTAAAAAAAATATTTAATTAATAATTGATATTATATTCATAAAAATATAAGGTTTTGAAAAAGGTCTTAAATAATATTATATATGTATTTAATTAATCACTTTAGGTTCTCTTGGAAGTTTATAGTATGTTTATTAACCATATAATATAAAAATACAAAGAGACGAGGTAAATGTCAAACTATTTAACTAAGAGTTAAATCAAAATGATAAGGTTAATATAGTGACACAAACATGTATAAAACCTATTGGAGGAGTGGTTTTAGACCCATCCATACATTATCATTGAAATAAATCATTTTGGATCCATTAGAAACCAAAAATTATTTTTTTTATAAAATAATATTTTAATCATTTCATAAGGTTCCCCTCAGCCCTCTTATAAAAGGGAACTTACACTTATTTAAAATTAACACCTTAAAAGCCATTTGGCTCGAAAAAACCCTTCCCAAATATCCTCTAAATTGTCGTAGCTTAATACAAGAGGCATTTCTTTAGTCATAAAGCCATTATAAGGAGCCATTTTGGTCAAATCAAAAGGAATAACCTGAAGAAGAGGAAAATATCTCATCACCTCTTTCAAGTTTGTTTCTTCTTCCACATCCTATTTTGTTGTTGTTTCCATTTTAAATTAATAACTACAGTATCTTATATATACTTTGATGTTATTATAAAAATGGTACAACCATATTCATAATTCTATCCATCCTATAAATGACCAAGTCACCACACGTGTGTACGTACGGATTACTGTCTCCACGTCATGGTGTAGTTTGTTATTCAAACACTTCATCATTTGGATGGGTATAATAATGAGTATAAATGATATAAATAGTAAATATAACATGATAATTATTCTTTATATATGATATGAAATCCAATTATATATGATTTTAATATCTAAATAATGATATTATCGCTCGTGGGTACATACAGATTAACGTCTCTACGAACGCGATGAGAATCATTCCCCATCCTATGCATTCAAGAATAATTTTAATTTTATTATTAAAAAGAATGTTCAAAGACTTAATATCATTATGAATATGAATTATATACTTCCTTTCCATAACTAACATTACTTACATAATAAAGCATATAAAGGAAAACAAATCAGTTAACTCCCAAAACAATGATACTACTGAAATATCATTTACAAAGCAATATTAGAAGATGATATTTGATATAATATTTATGTATATAGTTCATATATAATTTAATAAAAATTATTTAACTATTATATAGGAGTTTAATTTACCCTCAACCAATTAATAGTACAAGGTAATGGCTAATTTCACAATCTCTTTATTATCCGAGGTTGTTTTAACGTATCTACTGGTACCTCTTTATCATCCACATCCATGTTTTCTTAGAATATGTATTTCAAAACATTTTTACTATTTACTAGACAATTTCTTAAAGTCCTTTATACCATTATTTGACCTTATATGTTTTGAAAAGAATATTTCCGTTGTTTTCCAAACAAAGTACTCTATGTCCTTTTCGATAAAATTAAGTTAAGAATGTTTTTTTTAACTTATACAACGGGTACATCTATTTTCTGCCATTATAACATCGTTAAAGCTTCCATTTAAATATTATAAGAATATTTTCAAAATAAATTCTTTCTTTTATAATTATATGACTTTTAAATGATTTCAAAATTGAAAGAGATATTTCTCAAAAAAAAAGTTCTGATTTCATCTATGTCAACATCCTTTGATGGATTTTATGCTTATTTGAAGTTGATTTATTATGATACAAAACATCCATCTTTTATTTAAGGTTTTTATATATTTTTGACTATGGATTTGTTATTTTTACACCATTCATCGTTTATGGGTAAAGTATTGACATTTCGTATTCTAGTTTCAATACGAATGTTTATGTTATGTTTAAACATTTTCATATGAGGAATGCATTGGACTTGGTAAGTGACAGGTGGATCCCACTATAGCTCCTAGATGTATCAGTAGGCCTCATGAGACAAAATAGTGTCTTGGAACAAGGCCTTGAAAAATATTATTTGCAGTCTAGGCACAAAGGCCTTGACAATGTGGTTATGAAGTCTGGTATTATGCTTTCCATTACTATGAAAGTGGCTATTGATATTTCATGTGATTATTCAACTAGTAGAATATCCATGTGAATAACTAAATAGAATTATTTGATTTTATATTTTCGATATTATTATGAATTTCATGTTTAATGGTCTTTTGTTTTAGTCTTATACATTTCCTTAAATGTTTATGCTTATTTATGAAAGTTTCTGCCATATTTTTATCCTTACTGAGCATCTGAGCTCACCCCTTTCTACGATTTATTTTTCCTAGGATGTGAAAGAGTATATAATGAATGGACTATAGGGATAGTATAAGGGATATAAGTGTGGCCTATAGAGACTATGTTGTTTTAGTTTTTCATTTTATAATAAAACGTAAAACTTATTAATGTATCTAGTATTCCCAAGGCTACTAAACAAATCGGTATTTGAAGACTTGATCATTTGTGATAATGAAAAAGTTATGTAATAATGCACTGACTCTAGGTAACTAGGGTCAAGGCATTACAGTTGATATTAGAGAAAGTTTAGTATAAAACTAGGAAGCTAGATTTAGAAAAACTCTGATTAGAGAACATTACCCTAAGATAGACTTTGAGGATTAGTATAGAAGATAATCCAAGATATTTTATATTGTAGAGATTTTGTGATTTTTCCAAGTAATACATCCCTCTATGAATATAGGTAGGTAGAGGCGGATCTATCACATATGTACCAAGGGGTAAAACCCGAAAACACCGATTTGAGCTAGACTCAAATGGGAACTAGTGCACAACAATGGGCCTTTCTACACTATTATTTATGAAACTCCCGGGGTATATGTTTAGGATAATTCTCATTTTCATTACAAAACATTTTTAAGTGTTTATGAGTATATAATTCCTTAATGAAAACATTTTATTATTGTGGATTATAACCATAAACTGTTCAATTTATGTTAACTGTTTTACAAGTTTGGAATTATGTATTGTGGTTCATAAACTAATCTAGTGTATTCCATTTTTTAGAAATGGTGCTTACTGGAATGAATGGAAACTATATGAATGCATGTAATCCATGTAGGGATTTCCCTCCTACATAAGAAAATTGTAGTGGAGATGGTGATGAAACCAGTGATGATTATTTTATCACTATATTAGGACAACTCAATCAGGTTATGAATAATAACCCTACTAGTATGGACGACCTAGATCCACAATGTGGAGGGTAAATGTTAGACCGATTCATGAGGAAACAACCAACAACATTCAATGGGACTAAAAATCCATTTTTAGTCATGCAATGGATAAGTTCCTTAGAGAAGATATTTCATGCTTTGGGGAGTAGCTAAAGAGAAAAAGTTGTCATGTCAGTTTATCGCCTCATAGGAGATGCAGATCAAAAGTGTTCATTAATTAAAAACACAAAGGAATATGATGAAGTATCAAATATGTAATGGAGGGTGGTTAAAGATATTTTTGTAGAAAAATATTTTCCTCGTGACCATCGAGTAGATATAGAAAGGGAATTTTTGTGTCCGAGACAAAAGGAGGATGAGAATGTCGTAAAATATGAAGCTAACTTTACAAGGTTATCTTGGAATGTTGTATATTATATACGTAACCCAATATGTAATATTGATCATTTATTTGATGGTTTAAAACAATTTCCCCATTGGGAATTAATCTCAAAATCATTCTCGTAGAAAGAAGATATTATTTTATGTGCTATCAAGACAGAAAAGGAATTCTATAAGTCTTATGACATTAAAGAAATGCAAGAGAATAATAGATCTGCTAAACACTCTGGAAATGGAAATAAGGTGAAGAATGGAAAAGTTGAATATTCATCCTAAATTAAATGTAGGATGAAACGCACCGGTACTTTACTAAAGGGAATGAGAGCCTGTTACAAGTGTGGTGAAAAAGTCCAACAAACTCATTATTGCAAGGGGAAGAAAGAGGCTATCAATGTAGAATGCTAAAATGGTAGAAAAATAGGGCATTATTAAAATGAATTTTCTATGTCCCAAGAAACCTTACCTCATAAAGGACAAAGGATCAAGGCCAAGCTTATGCTATCACTACTAATGAGGATAAAGCTCCAAAATACATGGGGGTAGGTAATTTAATGGTTTCATCATGTTTATAAAATGCTTTATTTGATTCTAGATCATTGCATTGTTTCATATATTCATTGTTTTCTAAGAAAATTAGATATTTAAAATTTTATTTAACAACGTAATTTTCAGTCTCATCTTATAAGCGAAGTATCATTGCAAAAGGTTTTTTGAATCAGTTCCCAATAGGGAATATAAATGTTCTTTATCTGATGATCTCATAGTCATAATCATGATTGAATTTGATATAATCCTTTGCATGGATTGTATTTCAGACCATGATGCGAAAATTTATTATAAGAATATGGAGGTTACAATTCCCGATAATGATAAGAAGTACCTTATCTTTAGAGAAAAAACGTCACCACCTAATTCTTATCTAGATCCACCCCTAGTAGATCAACTAAAATCAATTATTGGGGAGGAAGAGATGAAATAACTATGCATGTGGAAATAAATGATCAATTAGAGGAGGTACCTATTGTGCAAGAATATGTTGATGTGTTTCAAGAGGATTTACCTGGACATCCTCTAGAATGAGAAATTGAGTTTTCCATTGATTTAATTCCTCGTTCAAGGCCCATATCAAACACCCCTTATAGAATTGCCACTGTGGAATTAGTGTAACTAAAGAAAAAACTAGAGGAATTGAGTAACAAGGGATTTATTCCCCATGTTGTTTCTCTATGGGGAGACTCTGTCCTTTTTGTTAAAAAAAGATGGATCTATGAGGTTGTACATTAAATAATGGGAGATCAATGATATAATAATAAAGAACAAGTATAACCTACCCCACATTGATAATTTATTTGACTAGATTCATAGAGCTCAATATTTTTCAAATATTGACCTTCGATTTGGATATCATTAGTTGTGTGTGAAGAAGGAAGACATTACGAAAATAGCATTTCGAACTAGGAACGTGAATTATGAGTTTACAAAAATTTCTTTTGGATTGACTAATTCACCCTTTGTCTTCATGGATCTAATGGATAAGGTTTTCATGGAATATCTTCATGACTTTGTTGTGGAATTTATTGATGATATTTTGGTATACTCAAAAATCTACAAAGATCATGAAAATCACTTGCACATTATCTTAAGGACTCTTAGAAGAAATGTATTATATGGTAAATTTTTCAAGTGTGAATTGTAGATTCAAGAGATTTCTTTTCTAGTCTATATTATCTATAAGGATGGAATCTCTGTTGATCCTTCAAAGACCAAGGCAATCCAAGAATTCACAGCACTGACAAGTATAACTAAGGTACGTAGATTTATTGGTTTAGTAGGTTATTATGGACGTTTTGTCCAGAATTTTTCCCGGTTGGCTAACCAATTTACCAAGCTCACACGTAAAATGGTTAAATATGTTTGAAAAAAAGAGTATGATGAATGTTTTGAAGAATTTAAGAGAATATTATTAAACACTTCTATGTTGACTCTACCATTAGGGAATGATGGTTTTGTTACTTATAGTGATTCTTCAAAGAAAGCATTTGGTTGTGTCTTAATGAAAAATGAATGATTTATTGCCTATGCATCACAATATCTAAAAATTAATGAGAAAAACTATCCTACTAATGATCTTGAGTTAGAAGCAGTAATTTTTTCTTTGAATATATGGATACATTTTCTCTATTGTGAAAAATCTGAGATATATACTGTTCATAAGAATTTGAAATATAAATTTCTCACAGAAATAACTCAACATGAGGTAAAGGATATGGCTTAAACAACTCAAGTATTATGATTGGACAATACACTACCACCTAGGGATGGAAAATTAAGTGGCATATGCTTTGAGAGGAAAGGATCATGGAGTTTTGAACAAGATGAGAGTTGAAAGAGATAATATTTTTATGGATCTTGTGAAAATCGATATGGGAATAATCATGGAAGGTAAAACATCAATAATTTTTCCAATGGTTTCCAAACCATATTTATTAGAATGGATAAAATGTTCTCAAGATGATGATGAGGAGTTTTAAAAGAAAAATAATGTTGTGAATTATGGGAGACTGATTGACTTCATATATGAAGATGGGATTTTGATATTTGGGAAGAGACTTTGAATTCCTGATATACCTGATCTGAAAAGGGAATTATTAGATGTTTCTCATAGCTCCAATTTCTATATACACCCCAGTATCATCAAGATGTATAGAGATTTGAAAGAACATTTTTTTTGTGGGACTACATGAAGAGAGAGATTTCTGATTTTGAGCACTGCCTACCACCCTCAAACTGATGGACAATCATAATAGACTATTCAACCCATAGAATACATGTTGAGATCTTGGTCACTTGACATTAAAGGTATGTGGGATCAATATTTACCTCTGGAAGAATTTTCTTATAACAATAACTTTCATTCATGTATTCATATGGTACCATATGAAGCGTTATATGGCAAAAGATGCCACACACCAACTTGTGGGGATGATGTTGGGGAAGGAAAAATCATAGGCCTAGAACATGTTGAGGAAATGATGGAAAAGGTGAAGGTTATCCAAACCCACATCAAAGAATCACAAAGTAGGATGAAGATCTATACCGATAACCGAAGGAAGGATTTTGAATTTCAAGTTGGAGATCATGTTTTAATGAAGGTATATCCATGGAAGGGAGTTATATGATATGATAAGAAGGGTAAATTGAGTCCTAGGTACATTGGACCTTTCGATGTTCTAGAATTAATTGGGGCTATATTTTACCGTTTGGCAATGCTGCTAAGTCTCTCCAATGTTCACGATGTGTTCCACATATCACTATTGAGAAAATACGGGCCTAACCCAATGCCCATACCCACCTATGATGAAATTGAATTAGAACCTGATCTGCCTTATTGTTAAGATCCTGTCAAAATTCTTGATATGAGAGAACAGGTTCTGAGAAACCATATAACTCGTCTGGTAAAATATCTATGGAGAAACTATAAGATTCAAGAGGCAATGTGGGAACATGAGGAACATGTGATGAAGAAACACTTGAATCTTTTCATGCTATAATATTCTTGAAATTTCCATGTAGAAATTATTTTAAGGAGGGGAGAATGTAACACCTCAAGATTCCACAGTACATTTCCCTTTTAATAATAAAATAGCTTGTGTTGTACACAACTTCGAGTTCAAACACACCATAACAAATCAAACTAGCCTTTTTGAATAGTAATACCACCTTTTTGAAATTTTATAAATTTTATCATTCAAAATGGACTTCATTTTTGGAATCATAATATCAAAATTATCATAGGGTGAATTTTTGGTATTTTTCTGAAAACCTTCAATTTTTGATGAATAGTGAAAAACACTGAGTTATTGTTTAAAACTGACATTTTATTCAAATAAATATTTATTTTATTTAAATTTATTTTAGGTTAGGAAGATTAATAATACCTATATAAGTTCAATTTAATTAATTATAGTCATTTTATAATGAGTTTAGATATATAAATTTTTTCTTGAACTTTTTACAGTCTTTTACCCACCTCCTAGGAGCATTTGAAAATTTGTATAAAACATAATTTCACCAATTCTGGGAGTGGAATTTCAAAAATCTTAGAGACACAGTTAATATCAGTAAGTAAAATGTGGTTCAATAAGATGAAAATAATTTCATGGTGAATAGTAACTTTTGAATTTTATTTACCACCGTTAAAAGTAAATAAGAAAATTAAGGGTAAAAATGATATCATAATTACAATAAAACATGTCCTAATTCTACTGGATAAGTATAATTCGACCAAAAATCAACCTTATGAATAAAGTATTATCCTCTTTGGTCCACTTATATTAGATTAGGACATTTATTATTATTTTATTTAATGAAGAGTCAAAGGAGTTAAAATGAAATTTTAATAACTAAACCATTTGTAATGGAGGGTTATACATAAGATAAATTCAACTATTAATATTCATTAGTAATCTATAAAAGATTTCCTATATAATGGTATTTTATTTATAATTTTTATACATTAAATAATTAAATTTATTTATGTCACAATGATGATGCAGCAATTACCTTATTAATGGAAGATTAATATAATTTATATTATAAATATCCAAATAAATCTAATTTGATACGTTTAAGAAATTCCACTAATTTTATAGGTTAATATGACATCTTATGGTTGATTAAATTAATTTTTTTAGAAGTAATAATGTTGTTATAAATTTAACAAAAAAACAATTTACCAAATATAGTCAAAATTGACATAAAAGTGTTTTTAAACAAATATTATATCATTAATAGATATTCTATTATAAAAATACAAGGATCAGACAAAGGTCTTAAGTAATATTTTATATTTCATTAACGAACTTCTTGAGGTTATCTTGGAATTTTTTAGAATGTTTAATAACCATATAATATAAAAATACAAAGAAACATGGTAAATGTCATACTATTTAACTATGAGTTAAATAAAAAAGGTAAGGTTAATATAGTGATCAAAACCAAACTAAAACCAATTTTTGAGTAGTTCTAGACCCATACCAACCTTATCCTTGAAATAAATTATTTTTGAGTCATTAGAAACAAAAAATTATTTTATTATAAAATGATATTTCAATCTTTTCATAAGGTGCCCCTCACCCCTCTTATTAAAGGACACTTCCCCTTCTCTCAAATTCACACAATCAAAGCTATTTGGATCGGCCAAAACCTACCCAAATAACCTATAATCTATCTTCCCTTCATCCTACAGGCTTTCCATTATAAATAAATCCATCTTAAGTAGCCCTTTTAATCATATGAAAAGTAAGAACCCGAAGAAGAGGTAAATATTTCATCACTTCTTTCATGTTCTTTTTTTCTTCCACATACACTTTCTTTGTTGTTTCCATTATAAAATAATAAATCCAATATCTTCTATATATTTTTATGTTATTATACAAATGGTACAACCAAATTCATTATTCTATCCATCCTATAAATGTCAAAGTCATCATACGTGCGTACGTATGGATTATCGTCTCCACGTCGTGGTGTAGTTTGTTATTCAAACTCATTATCATTTGGATGGGTATAATAATGAGTATAAATGATGTAAATACTTAATTTAACATGATAATAATTATTTATATTTGATATACCATCAAATTATATATGATTTTAATATCAAAAGAATGATATTGTTGCTCGTGTGTATGTACGGATTAGTGTCTCCATAAATGCGATGAGATTCATTCCCCATCATATCCTTTCAAGACTAATTTTCATTTCATGATTAAAAATAATTTTAATGACTTAATATCATTCTTAACATGAATAGGATACATTCTATCCATAATAAAATTTACTTATGAAACAATTCATATAAAGGAAAACGAATCATTTAACACCCAAAATGATGATACTACTGAAATATCATATACAAAGAAATATTAGAAGATCTTATATGAAATTATATTTCTGTATATAGTTCTTGTATTATTTAATAACAATGATTTAACTATTATATATTAGGTTAAGGTACACTTGACCAAGGAAAAGTACAAGGTAAGGGTTAATTTCACAATCTCTTTATTATCTGAATTTGTTTTTACATAAGTATCTATGTGGACCTCTTTATCATCCACCTCCATGTTTTCCTAAAAATGTATTTCAAAAAAAATTTACTTTTTACTAGAATATGCATTAAATTCATTTATACCCTAATTTGACTTTATATGTTTTAAAGGATTCTTTTCCTCATTTTCCAAACAGGGTACGTTATGGCATTTTTGAAAAAATTAAGGTAAGAATGTTTTTTAACTTATATGGAGGGTGTAAGAACCCGGATATTTTTCTGCGAAAGACTTTGGAATGTTCTTGATGTTATTCCAAAGAAAATCTTTTAGACGGCGTGCGATTCCGAGCCCCGGAGTGGCCGAAATTAAATTTTCAGTGCGTTCACACTAGAAATGCCAAATAAATGTGATAACTCCTAAACGGTGCTTCAGATCAGAGATCCGAGTGTACGGATGTGTCCAGAATGGGGTGTTTACCCTAGGAACAACATCAAACATGTCGTCGTGGGATGTTTGGACCCCTCTCCCACTCCCGGAACGTTAAACGGAAAAATTAATTTATTTATTTATTCGTTTAATGGTTAAACTCGAGTATCTCTTAAACGGTGGCTTGGATTGGGAAACCGAGGGCAGAGTTGAGTTAGAAATGTGCCGTTTAGCCTAGGAGGGGTATATATTTTGCGGTCGCGGGCTGTCTGTAAAAAATGGCCCCAAGGGCGTTTTCGTAATTTGGGGGCTTTGGGCGTTCAGCTTTATAACATTCAAACAGAAGCTCAGAATCAAATTCGGAGACCACCCTTGTGCTCGGGAGGTGGTTTTTAACCTAGGTGGAGCTTAATCTTGACCGTTACGGAGGTTTTGGATGCGGGTGTTTTAGGGGTCGAGACTTTTAATTAAAGAGTTTATTTATTTAAACACTCCTCTCTTCCTCTCTCTCTCATTTCCACCCCTGTCAAAGCTCTCCCTGAACCTCTCCTCTTCTTATCCTCCTCCTCCCTCCCAAGAGAGGTGGAAGAGGCAATGGATCTGGCAGTTCAGTGGCGAAGCATCCGGCGAAGCCCTGCGAGGTAGGAGGTTTTTGTTGAGTTTTTATTTCTGAACCTTTCTTTCAATTCAATTTTATACGTCAATTTTCTGTTAAATCTTCAAACAAATCCCATGGTGGTATAGTATAAATTCTCATCCTTCGAACGCTCGTTTTAGATTTGAAATCCGAGTTCGGAGGAGGCTGTAATGGCTCGTCGAGGATTGCGGGTTTTCGAAATTTCTGGCGGGTTCCTCTTTTTTCCGGCGAGCTCCAGCGGTGACGACAGGGGATTCGGTGGCGGAGAGACTCTTTAAGGCGCCGACGGCCCCCCTTGGCGGCAGCGGCTTCTCTTCCAGGCGGCGGGGCGCTCAGCTTCGGTGGTTGCCGCAGCGTCCATCGGCAGGGCGAGGCAAAGCTCGCCGGGGCGTAGGGGAGCGTCGGGGCACCGAAGAGGGGACAAAAGGGGTTGCGCTGCGACCCCACGGGGAGACCGAGACCCGCCGTTGGCAGGTCTCCGCATGGACGCGACCGGCCAGCTGGCCATTAGGTGGAGCGACCCGCGCGCAGAGCGGGTCCCGCGGGAGATGGAGGGCCGCTGGGCAGCGTCCTATGGGTCTGGCTGGGCCGGGCCCAGGTGGCTGGGCTGCAGTCCCAGCAGGCTGGCCCGAGTGGGGCGGACCGGCCAGACCGGGCCGGTCCGGCCCAAGGGGGTCCCCCCCTTAAAATATTTGGACGCCCGTATTTTGAGCTACGTGTGTCTGTTTTCAGCACCGTCAGCGGCAGCGCGGACCTAACAGCAAGGAGGTCTTTTTTGAGATGATCTCGAGAAATTATAATTCCCGAGATGGGGCTTCAGTGGTGCGACATGTACATCGAGGGGATTGACGTTGTCCCGGGGATTCTTGTTTTGGACGGTGCGGACGTGTCTAACGTCCGTTTTGAGCGTCGTCAGCGGCGTTGGGACCCTAGCACCGGGGCAAAGATTTCTAGTGTGTCTTCGGACTTTGGAACTGGATTTGAGGCATGGGCCCTATAGCCCGTCTTTCGAGCTGCGTGCAGTGTTTAGTGACTTCCTCTTCGATCGTCCATTCAGGGTGTGCGCGAAGTTGTTTTTGGGTGTTTTCCCGAGGGGATTGCAATGGTGCAATCTACCCAACCTTATTAGGAACGATGGTGCGGGCCCCACAAGGGCTGTTTGAGCATTGACAGTGATTTTCTATCTCTATCACCGGGTGATCATTTTGGACAAGTGATTTGTCCACCTTGTGTACTTTTTCAAGAGGATCGCAATGGTGTGATCTGTTCTTTGTGTTTCGAGACCGAGATGAAGGTCCCATGAAGCACCACTCGTGTGCGGTGCACCAAAATGCATCCTTTTCCCCGGATATCCGTTGCGCTCAATTGAGCAGTATTTTTGACGTGTTTTCTCGAGAGGATCGCAATGGTGCGATGAACCTGCCTGCTTTCAGGGCCGAGGCTCGGGATCACAGGATGTCATTCGGGCGTGAGGTGGTGTAGGTGACTTTTCCGTCGGGTATCTATTTGAGGCGAGTAATTAGTCTATCTCGCATGTCTTTCTGTTGTGTAATCTGTTCAGGTGAGCGAAGCCTCTTACACGATCTTATTAAATGTGGAAATATGAAAGGTGCCCTGATGGAGGTTCTTCTACCGTGTTTGTAGCGGACCTTTGGCGTGTAATCGTTTGCACTCCTGGGAGAGTGAGGTTAGTGTCTAAAGATATTTGGTTGGTTGTGCCTCAACTGTTGAGGTGGCAGGATGGAGTTGTTACGTTACGTCTTCGCGTTGACATTGGGTGCCAGGTGCACATTAGCCTTTGGGTTGGAGAGGTGGTATAATCTAGGAGTATACGGGAGCATGGGGAGGTAAATTTGGATGGTTGTACCTGATAATGTTTGTGCGCTTGGTTGGGGTAAACTTGGGGACACACGTCGTGTGGGCCCCATGTGCATCCCATGTTCTGCTTTGCATACTTTTGACCTCTTCTGATGTAGAGGGTCCCTCTGTTCTCAATTGTTGACCAGCGGGGCTGAGGTTTTCCCCCTGGCTCTGTGCTTGATGGTTTAGATCAGCATGGTTGAGTGGTTTCCCCTGGGTTTGTTCTGAATTCGGGTGGTTGCACGATACCCACTTTGTGTTTGGTTGGCCAGTGTTGTACCCTCCATTGGAGATGTCCAGAGAAGTTTTGGGTTGCACACTTACTTCTATGGTTTACCCTCTAGCAGAGACTAGGCAGTGAGTCACCCGACACTCTTAGGGTCTACCCTCCAGTAGAGACTGGGCAGTGGGTCATCCGACCTCTTAGGGTCTACCCTCCAGCAGAGACTGGGCAGTGGGTCACCTGACCTATTAGAGTCTACCCTTCAGCAGAGACTGGGCAGTGGGTCACCTGACGACCTCTTAGGGTCTACCCTCCAGCAGG
Organism: Viscum album; assembly: GCA_963277665.1. NCBI lineage: Eukaryota > Viridiplantae > Streptophyta > Magnoliopsida > Santalales > Viscaceae > Viscum > Viscum album. The sequence continues at coordinate 2,022,784,698 of OY728130.1, forward strand.
TCTGGGCAGTGGGTCGGCTGTCGACTTATTCCAGGTCTACCCACCATCAGAGCTGGGTAGTGAGTCACCTGATGATGTATTGGGGTCTACCCTCCAGTGGGGCTAGGCAGTGGGTCGCCTGATGATGTATTCGGGTCTACCCTCTAGCGGAGCTGGGTAGTGGGTTGCTTGATGATGTATTAGGGTTTAACCTCCATCATGGATGGGTAGTGGGTCACCCGATATCTTGTTAGGGTTTACCCTCCAGCAGGGCTAGGCATTGGGTCACCCGATATCATATTATGAATTACCCCCCAGCAGGGTCGGGCAGTGGGACACCCGTTGACATTACACACTTAGTACTTTCTACTAGGCTAGTTTGTGACTTTCCTCCGTGATTACCGGAGCAGGACCCTTGGTTATACGGGTCAGTGATGGAACGACCTTGACTTTGAGGAGAGCTCTCGACTGCAGGGCAGTGACGAGGTGTGGTTTGACTTAACCCGAAACTCTCAAGTACGAGGGGCACTTTCCCCCACCGAGACGCATCCTTGTGACATGACCTAAAACCATGCGGGTGAGTCAGTTCTGCGCAAAGCGGATAGTGTCGAGGTGCGGTGGTTTGAGCCCCTTGACTTGTAGTCTGGGGAAGACGTGCAGGATGTTGGGCATCGATGGTGTTTACTTCTGGGACTGTTGGTGACTCACTTACTTGGACTGAGCTAGGGGATGGATATCCGCTTACGAGATTGTTCGGGCATCTTGTTCAGCACATATATATTTGTATATACCTGTTTCTAGTACCCACTTTCTGGGTTTAGTTACTCTCCCTCCAGGAGAGGTGAAGACATGCGGGGTATGCCACATGCTTTCCATCTCTAGCTTCTCAGGGTTGGACGAGTCTACTCTCCTGTAATAGGTAGCAAAGACTCGACTGTAAGTTCATCATCTCACCATTTCATGCTTCTTGTGTCTGGATGATTCTACCTTCTTTCCTCTTATTGGGTTAAGCTAGACTCTTTACTGCACTCTTAGTTGTACCTTTCTACTTTCCCTGTTCGATCTACTGCTCACCCCTTGGTACCTCCTTTGTTTCTCCATCAAGCCTTCGGGGTATCCTACTGTGTATTTTTATACTCACCCCTACATGGGATTTTCCCGCACTTGGTGTGCCCTTGCAGACGATGGACTGTTTGGTCATGACTTCAGTGGAGGTTAGGAGTTCAGGAGTATGGACCACGTGCGGTGATTAGAGTCGGGTCTAGGTGGGGGACACTTCCAGTTGTTTTCCATTTTGTTTACCTGTTGCTGCATTCTGGCACTTTTTTGGTTGAGCGTGTGTTTTACCCTTTTATTTTTCAGTTACTTTTTGCACTTGTTTTGTACTGTAGAGGTCGATGTACATTTTTAGTTTATTTATAGCAGATTCCCTTTTACATTAATTTTCTTTTCTCTTTTACGCTGCACTTTTTCTTTGATTGTGATGTGTGTGTGTGTACACGTACGTAGGCAAAGGCCTCCCTGAGTTTTTGTGCCTTTAGTAGTGGTCGCCAGTCCCTGGCCTATGGAGGCTGGCTTGGGGTAGTTACGTCTCGAGCCTGGGTAGGGTCGGGTTATGAAAAAGTGGTATCAGAGGTGGTTCGTTCCTTGGGGCATTGTGCGGACATCCCAAAAAATGAATTGGTTGGGATTTAGGGAAACAGTGTTAACGTGTCTCGAGAGTGGATCTCGGTCCAGGGAGTCCAGTGACGGTGCGGCGGCCGACGTATCCATTCCCCAAGACCTTGATAACATTCTTGTCGACTCGGCATGCTGAGACACTTGTTGTAGGGAAAATTGGTTTGTGCATCACATAGGATTGAGTCTTTGGTTTTCCTTCCTGAGTCAGCTCCCCATAATTGTTATTGGTATATACATATATGCTCATCTGACCGTGGAACTCCTTGATAATATTCAGGATGTCTTTGCAAAGACAGCCAGCAAAGATACCAGCTTTGGTTCGTGACGACGACCCTGTGGGATACGAGGCCTTAGTCCAGGACCCATCATGTAAGCCCCTTTCTCCGGGTGGGCCAGTAGCAGCATGCCAACCATTTGAGAAGTAGACAGCTTCAGCAGAGCAGGCTGCGCTTGAGCGCAGGTTGAGCGTGCTCCGTGGGATCCAACAGTAGAGACTTCTAAGCTTCAGTGGTGAGCCAGACCCTCAGGTAGCAGAGGTTTGGCTCGAGGCAGTGGTTCTCCTTTTCAGGCTTGTGAAGATTACGACAGATCAAAGAGTGGCTTTGGTAGCCAACCTTCTTTGTGGTGCAGCTTGTTATTGGCGGAGTCTGGTGGCTCAGTTTCTTGACGAGTCATCACTTTCATGGGGTGAATTCCAGTTGTTTTTCCGTGAGGAGTTTTTCCCCTCCTGCTGGCACTCCGTTCGGATTCAGGAGCTCCTGTATTTTCATCATGGAGGGATGACGGTGGTTGAGTACACGGGTAGTTTCACAGACTGTGCATGCTTTTACCCAAACATGGTCCATTATGACAATATACGACTGTGGAATTTTGAGCAGGGTCTCTGCCGAGAGATTCATGTTGTTATATTACCCTTGGGAATTTCCACATATTTCAGGGTTCTAGAGAAGGCGCTGGTGACAGAGGACTTCCTATCACGTTCTAGAGTTTGTGGTAGTAGCAGGCACATCAAAAATGAGATGTCTGTAGTAGCTAGTGGGCGTCGGCAATAATAACCTCGACGTAGGTGGATTTCTGACAACCAGGCTCAGGGGCATGGTCGCACACCACAATGGTGCCAGAGGGCACCAGTGCAGCCTGAAGAGAGTCAGTGTTATGCTTGTGATGGGTGAGGTCACCTGGCACGGGACTGCCTGACCAGGCATGTGGAGAGCTTCGGGAAGACAGTAGGTGTGCCACCACAACAGAGGCAGCGCCATGATCGGAGTAGTACTCAGAGAGGTGGTGCTAGTAGAGGAGTGGGAGGAGTTAGGAGTGGGGGACGATTTATGAGGTCTTCTCATCACCACTACGTGGTCCACGACATGCTCTAGGAGATGACAGTTGGGACCGAGGATAGCCGCGATATTTGGATGTCTACAATCTTGCAGAGCATGAAGTGATAAGTGGTACACTCTCCAACTCTTTTACTTCTTGCAGTAGAATTGTTAGACTCTGTGTGTGGAATTATTTACTCCCTGCTCCTTGCATGAGGTGTTACAAGGTTGGCGCGGGGCATTGGTGAAACCCTGTGTTGGTAAGGTAAAAGGTGTGGAACCTTTCTCTTTAGTCTATGGTGTTTAATCCTTCGCTTCCGAGCGTGTAAGAGGGCCTTGGATGTGAGACCTCGACTGTGGATTCTGGTGTGACCAGATATCCTTGGGTGTTCCACCATATGGATATTCTGAAGGAGGGAATCACCACGCCTTCTTCTAGGTGCGGGTGGTGATTCCAGTTGCGGCGTGCGACGTAAGGGTTCGGTCAGGGAGGTGAGCTAACCCCGAGAGCCTTCGGGCCATTTGAAAGTGTGAAAAATGGATGGATAGGTTCCCTACCCCCTTTCCCTACCCCCAAGGGCTGGTTTGGGTTCATAGCGTCTCCCTAATGACTCACCTGAGGAGATGTGTGGGTTCTCCTATGCACAACATCGGCAAGGGCCGACCTCGCATGAACGGATCAATCCTTTGGATTGTGTGGGGTGTCATAGAGCTGTGCAAGAGCTCTTCTGGGTAAGGGAGAGCCAGGTGTGGGGTTAGTACCCTGATTTGTTCCCTAGTTTTGATTTTCAGGGACGAAAATATTGAAGGAGGGAATGATGTAAGAACCCAGTTTTTTTTCTGCGAAAGACTTTTTAATATTCTTGATGTTATTCCAGAGCAGCTCCTTCAGAAGGCGTGCGATTCTGAGCCCCGGAGTCTCCAAAATTAAATTTTCAGTGCGTTCACACTTAAAACACCAAATAAATGCGATAACTCCTAAATTATTGTTCAGATCATAGAATCGATTGTATGGTTGGGTCCATAATGGGGTGTTTACCCTAGGAACGACATAAAACATGTCGTCGTGGGATGTTTGGATCCCTCACCTGCTCCCTGAACGTTAAATGGAAAAATTAATTAATTAATTAATTAATTTAATGGTTAAACTATAGTATCTCATAAATGGTGGCTTAGATTGGAAAAATGAGGGCACTGTTGAGTTCGGAATGTTCCTTTGACCCTAGGAGGGGTATAAGGTTTGCAGGCGCAAGCCGTCTGCGAAAAATGGCCCCAGGGATGTTTTCGTAATTTGGCGGCTTTGGGCTTTCAACATCATAACTTTCAAACGGAAGATCAGAATCATATTCTGAGACCACCGTTGTGCTCAGGAGGTTGTTTTTACCCTAGGGGAGCATAATCTTGACCACTCCAGAGGTTTTGGATGTGGGTGTTTTAGGGGTCTAGATTTTTAATTAAAGAGTTTATTTATTTAAACTCTCCTCTCCTCCTCTCTCTCTCTCATTTCCTCCCCTGGCGACACACTCCCTCAACCTCTCCTCTCCTTCTACTCCTCCTCCCTCCCAAGAAAGGTGGAAGTGGCAATGGATCCAGTGGTTCGGCGGTGAAGTGTCGGGCAAAGCCCTGCGCGAGAGGAGGTTTTTGTTGCATTTTTATTTCCAAACCATTCTATCAATTCAATTTTATACTTCTATTTGCTGTTAAATCATCGAACAATTTCCATGGTCGTATAACATAAATTCTTCTCTTTCCAACGCTCGTTTCGGATTTGAAATCCGAGTTCGGAGGAGGCCACAACGTCTCGTCGAAGTTTGTGGGTTTTCGAAGTTTCCGGTGGGTTCCTCTTTTTTCCAACGAGCTCCAACGGCAGCGGTAGGGGTTTCAGTGGTGGCTCGGCTCTTCAATGCGGTGGCGGTCCCCCTTGGCGGTGGAAGATTCTCTTCCACGCGGTGGGGTACTCGGCTTCGGCGGTTGGCACGGCATCCATCGGCTCGGCGAGGCGAAGCTCGCCGGGGCGCAGGGGAGCACTAGGGTGTCGACGAGGGGACAACCGGGGTTGCACTGCGACCCCGCGGGGAGACCGAGAGCCGCCGTTGGCGGGTCTCCATGTGGACACGACCGGCTAGCTGTCCGGTCAATGGAGCGACCCGCACACAGCGTGGGTCCCGCTGGAGATTGAGGGACGTTTTGCGGTGGCCCACGGGTCCGGTGGGGCCGGGCCCAGGCAGATGGACCACAGTCCCAGCGGGCCGGCCGGAGCAGGGCAGTCCGACCCAAGGGGGTTCCCCCCCCTTTAAAATATTTGGATGCCCATATTTGGAGCTATGGGGGTCTGTTCTGAGCGCCTTCTACGGAAGCGCGGACCTAACAGCAAGGAGGCCTTTTTTGAGATGATCCCGGGTAATTATAATTCACATGGCGGGGGCTTCGGTGGTGCGACACGTACGTCGAGGGGATTGACTTTATCCCGGGGATTCTTGTATTGGACGGCGCAGACGCGTCTGACGTCCGTTTTGAGCCCCGTCAGCAGCGTTGGGACCCTGGCATTGGGCGACGCTTTCCAATGTGCCTTCGGCCTTTCAAACCGGATTTGAGGCGTGGGCCCCAAGGCCCATCTTTCGAGCTTCGTGCAGCATTTAGCGACTTCCTCTTCGGTCATCCGTTCGATGTGTGCGAGTAGTCGTTTTTGGGTGTTTTTCTGAGGGGATTGCAATGTTGCAATCCGCCTGCTCTAATTCAGCAAGATGGTGCGGGCCCCACGAGGGTCGTTTGGGCGTTGATGGTGATTTTCCATCTCTATCACCGGGTGAACGTTTTGGACAAGTGAGTAGTCCACCTTGTGTACTTTTTCGAGAGGATCGCAATGGTACGATCCATTCTTTGTGTTTTGGGACAGGGATGCAGGTCCCACGAAGCACCGATCATGTGCGATGCGCCGAAATGTATCTTTTTCCCTGGATATCTGTTGCGCTCAAGTGAGTAGTCTTCTTGACATGTTTTTCCAAGGGGATCACAATGGTGAAATGCGCCCGAATATTTTCGGGGCTGAAGATCGAGATCACGGGACGTCGTTCGGGTGTGAGGCAGTATTGGTGAATTTTTTGTCAGATATCCGTTTGAGGCGAGGTTGTATTCTATCTCACGTGCCTTTCCACAATGATTACAACAGTGTAATCTGTTCAGGTGAGCGGAGCCCCTTATACAATCTTATTAAATGTGGAAATATGAAAGGTGCCCCGGAGGCAGTTCTTCTACCATGTTTATAGCAGACCATTGGCGTGTGATCGCGTGCACTCCTAGGAGAATGAGGTTGTTGTCTAAAGAGATGTGGTTGGATGTGCCTCAGCTATTGAGGTGGCAGGTTGGAGTTGTTACGTTACGCCTTTGCGTTGAAGTTCGGTTCCAGATGCATGTTAGCCTTTGGGATGGAGACGTGGTATACTCTGGGAGAATACGAGATCACGGGGAGGTACATGTGGATGGTTGTACCTGAGAATGTTTGTGCCCTTGGTTGGGGTTAACTTGGGGCCACCCGTCATGTGGGCCCCATGTGCATGTCGTGTTCTACTATTCATACTTTTGACCTCTCACGACGTAGAGGGTCCCTCTGTTCTCGATTGTTGACCAGTGGGGTTGAGGTTTTTCCCCTAGCTCTGTGCTCGATGGTTTAGATCAGCAGGGTTGAGTGGTTTCCCCTAGTATTGTTATGGAGTCTGGTGGTTGCACGATACCCACTCAGTGTTCGGTTGGAGAGTGGTTTACCCTCCAGTGGAGATGGCCAGAGCAGGTTTGGTTTGCTCACTGACTTCAAGGGTATACCCTCCAGCAGAGACTGGGCAGTGGGTCACCCGACACTCTTACGGTCTACCTTCTAGAAGAGACTGAGCAGTGGGTCACCCGACCTCTTAGGGTCTACCCTCCAGCAGAGACTGGGCAGTGGGTCACCCGACCTCTTAGGGTCTACCCTACAGTAGAGACTGGGTAGTGGGTCACCCGACGACCTCTTAGGGTCTACCCTCCAGCAGGGCTGGGCAGTGGGTCGCCCGTCATCTACTTCCAGGTCTACCCTCCAGCACAGCTGGGCAGTGGGTTCCTTGTCGACTTATTCAAGGTCTACCCTCCAACGCAGCTGGGCAGTGGGTCACCTGATGATATATTAGGGTCTACCCTCCAGCGGAGCTGTGCAGTAGGTCGCCTGATGATGTATTAGGGTCTACCCTCCAGCAGAGCTGGGCAGTGGGTCGCCTGATTATTTATTATGGTTTACCCTCCAGCAGGGCTGGGCATTGGGTCATCTGATATCTTGTTAGTGTTTACCCTCCAGCAGGGATGTGCAATGGATCACCCGATATCATATTATGCATTACCCTCTAGTAGGGTTGGGCAGCGGGACACCCGTTGACATTCCCGACTCAGTCCTTTCTACTAGGTTAGTCTATGGCTTTACTTTGTGATTACTGGAGCGCGACCCTTGGTTGTACGGGTCAGTGATGGAATGATCTTGACTTTGAGGAGATCTATCGACTGCAGGGCAGTGACGAAACGTGGTTTGACTTAACCGGGAACTCTCAAGTACGAGGGGCGCATTCCCCCACCGAGACATGTCTTTGTGACACAACCTAAAACCCTGCGGGCGAGTCAGTGCCACCCAAAGCGGATAGTTTCGAGGTGCAGTGGTTTGGGCCCCTTGGCTTGTAGTTCGGGGAAGACGTGCGGGATACTGGGCATCGATGGTGTTTACTTCTAAGACTGTTGGCGACTCACTTCCTCAGGCTGAGCTATGGGATGGAGATCCCCTTACGAGCTTGTTTGGGCATCTTGTTGAGCATACATATAGTTGTATATACCTTTTTCTAGTACCCACTTCCTGGTTTTAGTTACTCTCATTCCAAGAGAGGCGAAGACGCGTGAGGTATGCCACGTGATTTCCATGTCTAGCTTCTTGTGTTTGGACGAGTCTACTCTCCTGCTATAGGTAGTGAAGACTCGACGGGAAGTTCATCTTCTCACCGTTTCCAGCTCCTTGTGTCTGGAAGAGTCCACTTTCTTTCCTCTTGTTGGGTTGAGCTGGACTCTTTACTACACTCTCAGTTGTACCTTTCTACATTCCCTGTTCGATCTACTGCTCACCCTTCGGTACCTCCTTTGTTGCTCCCTCGAGCCTTCGGGGTATCCTACTGAGTATTTTTATAATCACCCCAGCTTGGGCTTTGCCCGCACTTGGTGTTCCCTTGTTGATGACGGACAGGTTGGTCGTGACTTCAGTAGAGCTTAGGATTTCAGGAACGTGGACTGCGTGTGGTGGTCAGAGTCGGGTTCCAGGTGGGGGACCCTTCCAGCTGTTTTCCTCATTGTTTACATGTTGCCGGGTTGTTGCACTTTTCTAGTTGAGCATTTGTTTTTCTTGTTTTCTTTTTCAGTTACTTTCAGCATTTGCCTTTTACTGTAGAGGTCGATGCACATTTGTGGTTTATTTATAACAGTTTCCCTTTTACTTTACTTGTCTTTTCTCTTTTACTCTGCACTTTTGCATTGAGTGTGCTGCGTGTGTGTGTGTGTGTACAGGTACATAGGAAAAGGCCTCCCCAAGTTGTTGTGCCTTCGGTGCTAGTCGCCAGCCCCCAGCCTATGGAGGCAGGCTTGGGGTAGTTGCGGCTCGAGCCCGGGTAGGGTCGGGTAGTGGCAGTGGGTGCGTCAATTTTCCACCATTATAACATCATCGAAGATTCCCTTACATTCTTATAATAATATTTTGAAAATAAATGTTTTATTTTATAATTATATGACTGTTAAATGATTTCAAAATAAAAATAATATTTCTCTAAATTTTTTTTTGATTTCATCTATGTCAAAATCCTTTAATGGATTTTAAGCTTATTTGATGTTGATTTATTATAATTCAAAACATCCATATTATATTGAAGTTTTTGTGATATGATTGTCTTTGGATGTGTTATTTCTATGCCATTAATGGAATATGGATAATTTATTGACATGTAATATGATAGTTTTAATACAAATGTTTATGTTTTCATTAATCCTTTTCATATGGGGAATGCATTGGACATAGTAAGTGATGGGTGAAGCCCGCTATAGCTCCTCGATGTATCGGTAGGCCTAATGAGACAAACTAGTGTCTTGGAAAATGGCATTGACAAAAAGAATTTGTATTCTTGGAACAAGGCCTTGACTATGTGGTATGAAGTCTGGAATTATGCATTCCGTCATTATGAATCTGGCTATTGATATTTCATGTGATTATCTGACTAGTAGAATATTCATATGAATACGTAAATGGAATTATTTGATGTTATATTTTCTATATTATTCTGAATTTAAAGTTTAAAAGGATTTTGTTTTAGTATTTTACATTCCCTTAAAGGTTTATGCATATTTATAAATGTTTCCGCTATATGGTTATCCTTACTAAGCATCTGAGCTCACCCCTTTCTATGTTTTATTTTTCCCTGGATGCAAAGAAGTATATTATGACAGACCTACAAGGATAGTCTAAGGGATATGAGTGTGGCCTATGGAGTCTATGTGGTTTTAGTTTTTCATTTTATAATGTAATGTAAAACTTACGAATGTATCTAGTATTTCCAAGGCTACTAAACAAATCAATATTTAGAGACTTGATCTTTTGTGATCATGCCAATGGTGTAAAATAATGCACTAACTCTGGGTAACTAGGGTCAGGGCGTTACATCATGTGACATAACGATTCATTAAAAAGATATATTGGCCCCCTCCCTTCAATTACTAATTCTTATACATACATCATATGAAAATGTTGAAACATAAACAACATAAACATTCTTATTGAAATAATACCATAAGAAATGTGAATACTTTAACCATAAACTATGAATGGTATCAAAATAAAACATCCATAGTCAAAATGATTATATACCCATAAATAAAATATGGTATATGGTATCATAATATATAAATCTCCATGAAGTACAAGATTCAATAAAGGATTGTGACATATATGAAGATAATTTTAAATTATGACATTGAAAAAATCTTGATAAATTTAATCATTAAACATTCCAAAGTGTCTCATACCACTTTAAAATATTTAAATAATTATACCCATTATGGAATAAAATTAAATTATACTTATAATATCATGATAATAAAGAGATTTATGACATGGTATATCAAAGGGTAACACATTCACCACTCCCAAAGAATAATTGGTGAACAAGGAATATATCATACGGAGGTAAAAGTGAGATGAGAAAACTCTTACTTTAAACTTCCATTAGTTGAACATGATTTAACCTACTATAAAATGTCTTTAATCCTGTAATTTACTTATCCCATAACCATATAAATATTTTTTATATCATATATGATCCTTTTATATTATTGTATTACCTATTTGTTGATAATATTTTGTTGTTACCCTTGTTTAATGTGTTAACTGCTTCATTTTCCAATACACGTTTTTTCATGAATGTCTCAGTTATTTTTTCTAGGATATAGATAAAACATATATATAATTATATTAATGTTATAAATATCATATTTAATCAATAAATATATTTTTTTAATCATTATTGAATGGTTAATTTGTAAAATGAATCACATCGTGTTGTGGAGATGGTATGTCATACGTACGCACGAGTGACTGTATCATTCCCATAATAGTGAAAGAGTAAGGAAGTGGATGGTATATTAACTTTTATTGAATAAATAAATTTCCACTATTATAATATATACAAATTATTTCTATCATTATAAAAATCCAAGAAAATCGTTGATGAAAAAATTTCACCATGGTGTGGAGACTATAAGATATATATATGCACGGGCGGTATTTTCATTATTTGTAGGATGGATAAATCAAGGAATATGATTTTCCCATAATCATAATAAAATCTCCCAATATAGATGAAATATTATTTATTACATTATCATCGAAACAACACATGAATTTGAAGTAGAATAAAAAATGAACTTGAATGAGTAAGTAAATAAGATTACGTCTTCTTCGGTGGACTTCCTTTTGATCTCTAATTAAGTGATATTGGGTAGGTATTTTGGAAGGAGTAGAACCTCCATAAATTAAATAATTATTTTTTAACGATAAATTTTCATGGTTTTTTGATCTACATGACTGAAATTGGTGTGATTAAGTGAAGGAGGTGGTTCCCTTTTTTAATTGAGTTGAGTGGCACTTTCGGAAATCCTCAAGATATTAAAACACAATAAGTCTATTCTAAAAGAAAAGACTTAATAATGAACTATAATTCAACAGGGGAAGACATGTTTGAACATATATTATCACGTTTTATAATTATTTAATATTTTTATGATTTTTAAATAATAAAATTATAAGTTAATTTAATAAAATATTTTTATTTTTAAATTTGATACTATTGATTTAATTTGACCTCAAATACATCAAGACAAAGTGGTAATTAAAATATAATTATTTAACACATAATCAATATTACAAAGAAATATATTAAATTAAGTGTACACATTAACGCATCCTATGTATATCAAAATTAATTATTTTAATATAAATTATTTTTTTGTTAATTAAGTAAATGCAATTTTAGCATTGAAAAAAGAATTTACAGAAATTTTATAATTTAAAATAACTCAAAATAAAATTCCATAATTAAAATAATTTATTTAATATCACCATATACATTTATATTCATTCATATCATTATTTTCACTATGTGGACACATAAATGATATTAAATATAAAGAGAGTGACATTCTATAGCTATCTTTAATTTAATTAATATATATGTTATATTCATGGAAAAGTATACATTAAACAAATAATATTCTATCTAAAGGTTATATAGGTAGAATTATATTCATCCAATAAATTTTGGACATGATTAGGACATGTTTATACCGTTATATTTTGTTTTGAACTCCTTTTTAAACCATTTAACTCTTACCATGACAATATGTGTTTTTACTCGTTGAATGTTAATATAGTTACTAGAAAATAAAAGACCGCCAATAAATTAGTCCATGATGATATTTTTAGACATATACAAATGATTTGTCTGAATTTTATATTTTTTTGAATTCTATATCATTTAATATAATATTATTTATTTTAAAATATCATTAATGACAATTTTGACATTATTCATTGGTTTAATATTAAAAAAAATATAAATACAGAATATATCTTCACAAAAATGATTAAGGAATTTATAATATGTCTATGTAACCTATAAGAGTTTTAGAAGATATTAATTATATCAAATTATATTTATTTTAATATTTTTAACAACATTTATTTTATAATTTCATTAAATAAAAAATTACTCCATCATCATTGTAAAATCCTTTAATTAAATTTTTTTTCCCTAAAATTTTAAAATAAATCATCATGATAAAGATAAGAATTTTATATTTGGAATGAATATTTATAGTTGAAGTTATATTCTAAATAACCACATATATAAAATGTAGCACTTATTAAAAAAATTAGTATGACATATTTAATTTTTCTTATATTAATATTTATTAAAAGGTATAATGTCATCCATGTGGATCCAAGTTTCCATAAAATCACACCAATGATTATTTTTAGGGTCAATATCTCCATTAATAAAATTTTAAAAAGTTTTATTCTAATTTTCTAATACTTATAATATTTTTTACCCTTAATTTCCTGATTTTCCTATAATTGTGTAAATAAAAAATTACTAAATTTACTATTCATAATGCCAAAAAATGAACGAAAACTATTTACGTAATTTGTAATAATTTATTCCAAATATTCAATCAATATTTAAAAAATTCAAAACATTTAATTTTCAGAAATTAATCTAAAATTTTCAAGTATACATAATAATAAAACTCGCTTCTAAAGTAAAAATTTTCAAACGATTGAAATGTTTTTATATAAAAATTCAATGTAAATTTTATTCCAATGACATACATTATATTAATTAATAACAATTTATCTAACTATACATTAAAACAAATCCAAAATATAACTTAAATCCATAAATTATTTAGATAAGAAAATTATTTTTTAGGTAAAATGTAATATTTTCCACTATTTTTCATACACAAAACATGTTCATAAAAAAAATTAAACATTTTTTTTGATATTCCGATTTCAGATAAAAATAATAATTTTTGAGATATAAATTTTAAAATGTTTAAAAACTTGATTTAATATAATTCACCATCAAATATAGAAAAAATGCCATTATAAAAGTATAACCATTTATGTTTAAATTTTTTTTATTATTATCTAAAGACTATAAAACTAATGGGATGGATTTAAAAATATATTTTTGAATATATAAATATAAATTTTATCAGGATATTTCAATAACATGGATTAATTTTATTTATTTTGATAAAATTATATTATGGGTATAAATATACTTTTTTAATAAAGACACATCATTTATATTAAATTGGTTTTTTCATTTCTGATGAATTAATTTTATAAACATGTGTAAAAAATATTTTAATAATTTATTTAATGACATTAAAAATATACAATTTATATACTGGTGTAAAAATAATAATATTTAATACAATATTTTGGTTTATTAATTTTGGTTTTGCGTGCAACATATAATATCAAAGAAATTGATTTTATTTAAGAAGTGACATAATATAAAATCTTGGGGTGTTATACCCATCACTAGAGTATGACTGAATGTAATGAAAAGTAAACAGTGCCAAAAACAATCCCAACACAAAGAGTTTAAAAACATGTCTAACTTGAAAGAAATGATGGGGACTATTGTCAAGGTACCACAGGAACACACCCTGAACTATCTGGCTCACTAAGAACTGTCATTTACTAGTCCCTCTACGAAATTATAAAAATTATGATCAGCTACACATGAAATAACACATGTGTGAAAAGCCTGTTCAAGTGTTATTGTAACGATACATAGTATAAAACCCCAAAACCATAAGTAATATAACAAAAGAACAACATTTGTATCTACAAATGTACATGTATACATAACTTATAACAATAATAACCATGTATACTCAACAAATACACATAGTATCAAGGTAAAGTCATAGCTATAATGCTAGCCTCAGATTCTTGCTCGAAATTTCCAAATAACACCCATTTAGGAGAACTCACTCTACGAGTTAGATAGCTCTAATGATGTATGTATGATAGGTATTCCTCATAGGGTCTCATCATTATAAGTGTGTACTAGAAATCTTAAGAGATATGATAAAAAAAATTTAGTCACTCCCAAAGCCATTGGGTATACAAACAACTCAATCTGGATTATCCTACTGAGTCGTGGATTGGACCTCATACAGTGTTGGTCATGAAAATACCAAGTACTCCACCTAGGGAAAGAATATGAGAGAGGATATCATTCTGAGTATCATTAAAGGATTCAAAAAACTCTATCCAATAATTTATACTAAATGGATCATGTTCCTATGTATCATATGTAATTCCATATGAACCATTAGGGAAATTATATAGGGGACGCACCCTAATGAATCATTTCCATGATGTATAGGAAAAGGGCTCCAAGCCAACATTGAAGGAGTACACGACATATAAAAAAAGTACATCGTGTGTCCCCTTGGCATGGGTTCTTTCTTGTGTAAACAACTTTTTCTTGTGTCCATGGGAAAGTACAAAAACATGACCATGCCCTTGTGCATCTGTCCATGTCCAAGTACACGTCTTTTATTGTGTACATATAGCATGGTAATATCTGTGTGAGAGTACACAACATTATCGTTCTTGTATAAATCTATTCATATCTATTTAACCTCCATGGTATAAACTAATCCAATAGGGATGGCTCATATATCTTGTCATTAATGTTTAATTTCATCCAATCCATTAATTCATCTTGAAACCCTAGCCACCTCTATGTGGCACCCATAAGGCATATAGCTATATATTACATGTTGAATTTATCTGGATTTTCTAGAAACCATGTTATTCCTCATGCATATTCTTATGCCTCTGTCACCATGGATTTGGGCCTCAATCTCACAAAGAATCCTAGATCTACTCTAGCATAAACTTTTCATCACCAATCACAATATTCTAGACACTGAAACCACTCTGAAATAATTTTCATGCATCATCTACCATTTCACACTGAAGAACATGATATCCGGTATATAAAACCGTATGATCCACTATTACATCATTTATTTACCAAATTTAACATCATGACGAGCCTGAATATATGATATCAAATCATTATGCCCAGAAATAGGTGTGAAACATTCTATTTCTCCATGTTTATCGAACTATAACCTAAGGGATTTTCCCGTGATGAATGATGAAAATATGGGATAAAAACACAATCAAAACCATGAGGAATGAACTTTGACAAATATTCATGTTGTCCTTGATTCGTTGATACGACAGTAATAATATATGAGATAAACAATCAAACAGGAATCTATTTCCCAAAAAAGACCCCAGAAGATAACCAATCTCTCAAAATTAATGATAAATGAATCAATATGTTCATCAATTTATTCTTGTTCATCATAGTAATAGATAAAGGGTAAACAATCCAATCAAAACAAAAAACCTATAGTAGTTTCATATTTATTGTTGATAAAGAATGAAGTTTCATTATTGTTGTTGGTGAGATCTTATGATTCCATTGAAAACTACTTGTAGAAACTCAATTCAGTTGGTGTTCGTCTCAGAGAGATCCTCCAACGCTCTCTCCAATGGATATCCAATTAATCTAGGTTATCAAACTAACCGTAGGATTATATCATAATATTTTAATTATATATTAAAAATATGTCATTGCATTAATTAATTAATTAATAAATAGATTTTATTTACTTTACTCATTTTATGTCTGTGATGAATTTTTCTTAACGGTTTAGCGATGATGATGGTTATGTCATGCCTAAGGTAAAACTCATGTTCTGAACTCAACATTTACCTAATATTTAAGATATGGTTCCCTATTTAGAATTTATTCCACTTTTCAAGAAAATTTTGTGTGCGTGATATTTATTTTTTTTAATATATTTTCAATATTTATTCTGGGAAAACCGGGCCTCATAATCACATGTCGTCTCAGTTCCTGGTCTAGAATATAATCGAAACAGTATCCAAAAAATAATACATGAAAAATATGATTCACTACATTTTGGATACCCTTAATTATTTACACAAGTGAATAATGAAATTAAAATTATGAAGGGATGACTGTAACATCTCAGGTTCGCATAAGAATTTTATTTCCTTAATATGATTAATTTATTCAGTGTAATCTATAGAAACATAACTAAAGATAAATTATAGAAGATTAATATTATTTTACATTTCATTTCAAAGTAAATAAATTGATTATAAAATATTAATACGGATAAATAAATGAATTTGATATGATAAACACGATTTCATTATTTTGTTAATGGGAAAAATTAAATGATGTACACTCAACACATTTAATCAATGAAGAAATTATAAATTTAATTTAAAATCATCATCTCATATAATGAAAATAATTATTTTTGAGCAACCCTATTAACCATGCCCATATATCCAATAAATAAGGTAAATATTATACATATAATTTATGATGGAAAATTAAATTTTCAATGAACATAAATACTATTTAAATTTAAAACTATTATAAAAAATATATGGGTTAAATAATATTTATTTATTTAATATATATTGGTGGTTTTTTTATTTTATATTTAAAAAAATTATTATTTTTAAATATAATAAAAAATATGTAACCTTTTTCAAAAGAATTATGTTTGATAAGCATAAATAATAATTTATTATTCATTTAATAGTTAATTATTTATTTCATATAATGACTCGATGAAATAAAAAATGGTTTCTTTCTTCTATATATATTCTTTTTCAAATATTTTGTGAGAAGAATTATTTTATTAAAATGGATTCATGAAATTATAGTAATTATTATTAAAATAATTAAATAACATTCATGAAATAATAACGGATTTATAAGTAATAATAATTTAATGATTCATATCTAAGGAAATATATTTTACATTAAAAATGTTTCCTTATTAAATATTATATGTTTTTATTTAGAAACTAAAATTATCATTTTTTAGAATTAAAAATAAAAAAATTTATTGTTTATAAATGAAAAAAATAAAATAATATTCATACATTGATTATAAATTTGCTAGAAATCAAGATAAAACCATCTAATGTCAAAAGGATATATTTTTTAATGTATTGTTTTTATGTGATTAAAGTATTTTTATAAAAATAAATTGAGGTAATGGAAACTAATGAATAATTTTAATGAAATTTATTTATATTCTATATATTTATATACACAAATATATTAAAATTCATCAAATGGTTTTCACTAGTCATGGAATATGAATAAATTCAGTTTATTCTTAAAACCCATTTTCTAAATATTATTCTTTTTCATCATGTAATATTATATTAAAATTAATTATCATCAAATTTAGAATTTTAATTTGATAAAATTAAATTATATTTCATATTAATTATCTCAAAATTATATTAGGGTGGAAGTTTGAGGTTTTTTGAAATTAATTGATCATTTCAGTGAATAATAAAAAGCACATCTCGTATGAATACCACACCATTTATTACCTAATTTTGATATAAAAATGAATTAAAAATATTTGGAAAAATATTAACCAAAAAAAATATAACAAAGGATTAGAATTATTTATTTTAAAATATTCAGTTTAATTTTGAAATGTATACTTGACATTTTGGATCCTAAATTACATTGTTTCCTAATAAAAAAAATATATTTTTGGTTTTTTTACCTTTAATTAAGTGCATGGAAAGATATATTCTATTTTGGATAGATATAAGTGTAAAATAATCCAATTTTTTTAATAATAATCCAAAAAATCAATTTAATCATTAATGCTTAAAAGTATTTGGTGTAAATGATAAAATAAAAAATATTTTAACCCAAAAAATCCCCTCCTCTAGTCTAAACACCCCAACTCATTTACCTTGGAAAAAACTCTCTGTTACCTTTTGAAAGAAATATATGTACCCATTTCCACATTAATAAGTCTCTTAGTTCACTTATAGTTGTTCTGGAGTTATATAACCCAAATCCTTAAAATATTTATCAATGTAGAAAATGTTTAATGAGAGGCTGACCCTGATTCTTTTTTCATTGTTTTTTTTTCTCTTCTTATTTCTTCTCTCTCAATAAATTTACCATTTTGTACTATTATAAAATATCTCACATACAATTATAAAACATAAAAAATGTGTTATGATATTGGTATAACTATTTTAATCTATTTATGGTATATACTCTCTCTCTCCCTTTCTTTAGACACGTCGTTATAAAGGCCTATTTCATCCATCTATGATGACGTTTTCAATTTTCTATTTATCACATACTACATGGATTGTTAGTTTATATTAAGAAATAAAAAATAATTCCAATATATTCTAATATTCTTCACGTAATATTAAAAAATTTATAAATTATAGATAATGAAAAGATTTAAATCAAAACAAAACCAGATAATTTAAAAAAAATAGATGTTTAATCCATTCTTTATTTAGAAAAAATAGTAGTAAATAAATTTAAATGATTATATATTATAATGAATTAAAAAATTTAATATAATTAAAATATTAATTACTTTTTAATAAACATATTTTTATTATATATTAGGTGAAAATGTGAGAAAATGAATTTCATACTAAGGTATGGGTTTTCTTCATCTCAATTAAAATTCCTTGAGGGATGTTTCTGATTGTGAAATTTTTTTTAGTTTATATGGCATAATAAATACCATATTATGTTCATGTATAATAAAACACTTTTATTTTATGATATTTTAATTTCTATCTCAGGATCCCTCTTTCATTTTTGTTGAATCAATTTTTTCTAAAGCAGTGAGAGTGTTGTCAAATCAATTTCCATTCCATTGGGATAAAAACATTATACATTTACTATTACATTATAATATTCATATATTCTTCTATTTAGTTATTTCACATTTTATTTTATGTTTATCTTTGTGAAATGTCTGTCTTCACATCATAATATTCTTATTTGATGGATTCCTTCTTCACAAAAATATGAAATTATTAAAAACAATTCTTATACTTTATGACCGCTCTTTCACTTCTTTGTACATATTATCATTTCTATAAATATTGAATTTTATTATTTTTAAATATAGGTACATAAAATATTATAGAATTTTTATATCTCTCCATATATTTTATAAAATTAATAAATTCCAATCCTTCTCTAATTTTGGTTATGTTGTTAATACTACCTAAAAATACAAAGGGAATTTCCTTTAAAATTCATACATTTTTATATCCCACAACAAATTTATTAACATAAAAATTTCAAATTTCCATTATTTTGGAATATTTTAATGTAATATTTTAAAAAATATTCCTTTCACCTTCATGAAAATTTTTTTGTGAAAGTGGCATATAACTTTGAATTTATAATGAAAGGATATTTTTTTTTTCTAAAAACACTTTTCATGACATAATTTTCATCTATACTTCAAAGGGATATACCTATTATGGTGTAACGTTCATGATCAAATTTAATGGTTTTATAGTCCATTTTATGATTTAATTTTTGTATCAACAGATATATCATTATTTAATGTTATGTTATACCATTTTGAAATATTTTGAAAATATTTTTCTTTACATGTGTTTTTAGGATATGATCTATGATTGAATTCATATGGCATAAATACATATGGTGTATCAGTATGTGACATGGGGGGGTCCGATATATCCCCATAATAATTTTTATAATTTTTTATTTATCATGAGATAATGATGTTAAGCATGGAAATAATTGGGTTTGTTCAAAACATAATTCCTGGGAATGACTGGGTTTTATCACATCATAATGCATGGATATAACTTGGTTTGTTCACAACATAATATTTGATAATGGTTGGGTTTTCTCACTTGATAATGAGTGGTTATGGCTAGGTTTTTTTGCAACATAATGTGTGGGAATTATTAGGTTTTCTGATAATGTTATGATTTCTTATTCTTATGTTTATGCCACATTTCCATGGTTTAGGATTATTTTAACATGTTTTAAGCTATAATATAAGTTTCATACTCCCTTAATCATTATTTTATGATCATATGGTCTTATTCCATGGTCATTCATATCCTATAATTTATTATGATTATATTGTATGATTCTACGGAATATTTAACAAAATATTTCTCTCTTATTTTTTTTTCTCATATGATTATGATCTAACCCTATATAAAACATTGATATGTTTTCATTACATAGTGTTTTAGATCTATATTATTATTTTTAATTTTCCCCAAAAAATAATATATAGGACTATATGTAGAATAAATTTTTATATATAGATTTTTGTGGAAAATGTTGATGTAATATGTTGTTTATTAATATTGTTTCCAAAGACAGTAAACCATAAGGTATTTAGATTGTGGGATTACTTGTAATATGTAATATTTAAATCAGGAAAAGGAAGTAATATATTTGTTTTTTATCTTGAACTATCTCACATTATATTGAATCGTATGATTAAAGAATATATTTTTGGCATTGGATATGGGAGTGTAGGTTTGGGGCATCCCACTACACGTTGTGTAGTCACATCTTCTCAACCAAGTACATTTATTCACAGATAAAACCATTTTATCCAAAAAAACACATGAAACACGTCACTGTTGTGTCCCAACACTCACATCACTCCTTCTATGTTCATCGGTGTGACTCACATCACTACCAATAGTCTTGTTCTAAGACACCATTCTCGAGTAGCCTTTTTCCAGCTAAACCAACAATTTAATCTTTATCTGGAATCCTTCACCATACACCAACTATGAACATGTCTCACTGATTGTGTCTCTTATATCACGACCACATTCTGACCATTATATCCCTTATATATTCATATTTTTATCCCCAATCTCATTTTATTTATCATTATGCTTCTGACCATTGAAAAGGATAACAAAAACATTGGATGTAAAGGGAAGGCCAATAAAAATGTAGAGGAAGAGGGACACTGGTTAACAAAAATTATTCATTCCTATATACATTATTCATATTAGTTATGTTCTATAGATAAGTTACTTAAAAAATTGTAATACCCTACATGGGAAGGATGAAGAACTTCAAAATATATGATAGGAAAAAATTAACAAGGAATTAGATTATTATTTGATAACATAATGAAAAATTAATTAATATAATCAATAAAAGAATGGATTTTCCTAAAACCATGTGGTATAAAAGGATCTGAAAAATGAAAATTCAAAAATAATATCACATGATTAATGATTTGAACAAAAACAATAAAAGGTCCATACTTTATGGAGATCAAATCATTGCTTCTAAATTACACCTCTAACTTAGAATCTAGTGGACCCTTAATGCATGAAAGCACTATAATATACACTATATAAACAATCATAATTTAATATTTTTTCAATAATTTTAAATTATTAAAAAAATAGAGTAGGATAAGAATCATATCCCACCTTTTTAGTGATATTAAAATGCCTACACTCAGTTATTGAAATGAGAATCTGTTAATATCATGAAGAACACCAATCACCCAAATCCTCCCTATGGTTTCATTTTTTTAAAATTTGATAACACTAGATAGTTCAAAATAAATGAATTAGTACTTCCCAACATATTTTGATTAGTATAATAAAATAAATACCCAATAATGGTTGATTAAAAGTCTTATTCATTGACACAATGGTTATAACTCTCCTAGAAAAAATATCAGAATCTCAGTGAAACCACAATATAAATATTTTCACTTGGGGACCCTTATTAGAGGTTTCTCCACACACACACATGGGATAATTTTTTATATATTAAAAAAATATTAAATATCCATTGAAACAAACTCATTTGTAACTTCATAAAAATTATTTCCAAGGGTAAACACCATGTCATGGGATCAATGAAATTCGTAGAAATATTTTTCTACATTTTTTCATTGATGAAATTACCAATCTATCATTTTTAGGCCCTCTAGAATTTTAAACAACACAATGAGATACTTATTATCATGTAAAAACATGGGTAACTATATTATCCCTGCATTTCAATTTTTCATCCTAGATAATAAAAAAGGGATGATAACAGGAATGATCACAAAATGATCACTTGAAAAATGTTTGTAAAACCTCAGAAGTGTTTTTTCCACATTTAGAGGTCCAATTTTTAAATTAATACATGGGACACAAGACTTTTATGGAGGATATCTATTCATATCACTATCATCCCCTTCTAGTTCAATTTAGAACTAACTCAAAACAATTGTAGGTTCACAATACACATATTATACATGGTTTTAAAACCTAATAATGTT
Source organism: Viscum album (assembly GCA_963277665.1). Taxonomy (NCBI): domain Eukaryota; kingdom Viridiplantae; phylum Streptophyta; class Magnoliopsida; order Santalales; family Viscaceae; genus Viscum; species Viscum album. The sequence goes on from OY728130.1 coordinate 2,022,807,020, forward strand.
CCTATAAAAATGGAATATCACTTTATAATGCAAAGAAAAATTACTGACCATCGACATCCACATTGAAATGGCATTCTTCTATGGATGTATGATATGGGAGTGTTACACTCCCTATATGAAAGAGAAATTTAGATGACTATGGCATGGGAATAACCAGTCAGTGTCAAAATCGTCTATTGAGTGAAATAATATATATTATTTACTAACCTAATAAGATCATCAACACTCATTGGGGCCTTCTTCAAATTTTCCTCATCTCCCACTGACAAATCACACATCCCAATGATTCCCACACTAATTAACAATGATAATATATGTCCTCATTTTTAATATTTCCTCCATCCTTAGTCTGGAACAATAATAAACATATAACTCTCAAAAATATCATATTTACCACACACAAATAAACCTGAGTCGGGTTTGTGTCTCTCCTTTGAAAATGCTATAAAAGAGTACACAACAATACAACACTAATCATATCAAAATTCACAACGACATACCATTTATAATCAGTGACACATTCTACAAGAATCAAAAGTTGATGGTCCTGCCTAATTAGATTACATGACTCTTTTTTCTTTAGAACGTAGTATGACAACTTACAAAACAAGGGAAACTAGTAACAAGACATATATAGAAACATCACCCTCTACGTATACACAATATCCGAATAATTATAATGATTAAAATATCTATTTAAAATACCATATCATGGACCATAATCCACTGGGATAATATTTTATCAAAACAACCATCATAATATCATATTTCAATGTCAATGGAAAAACAATTCCTAACTAGGAAGTGGTTAATATTCCCCACCTTCAGAAAAAATATTTAGCCACTTTATTTAAAATTTATCATGTAACATGTAGTCTCATGATATATATCACCAATATGATACACTCTCACTCAATGAAATAGATTTTGGGAATCACCATAAATCAAAGGTAAGAAAATTACCCCCTCGTTTTAAGAACCAAATATATCAAATTGAGCTGATCAGATACATCCTCTATCAATTAAACAATTAATTCTTAATTAAGGCGTTAACCACCACTACACTATTATGCCACTATAACCTCATTAACCATAAGATCCTCAAAATTTATAGGTCATAACTACCAATACATCTCCTTAAATGGAACTCCATGGATAAAATGACTCTATGAAATTATAATTCATATAAAAATAGTTTTCCACACATATTTTCCCCAATGGTAAGTAAACAATCAAGCTCTTAACATGTTATCCCTTTATTATAGAAGAGAAATGGTTATCCTTACTATTTAATACCATAAACTGGTATAATAAAAGAATCAAATCGTGTGTCTCAAGAACATAAAAATGGTATTCAAATTTCTATGAAACATCACTAAGATACATAATTGTTTATAAAAACAATTTAACTCTATTTTTGAAAGGAAGATAATATATAGTTAGATATTTCATTGGAAAAACACTCTAGGTATTCCTTAGTAAAATATCCATGCATCCCTTCATGACCACATATAATGAATCTATAGATATAACTATCACAAACAAACTCTGGGTCTTTACAGATCTGGATAGTCGAGCTGGCCTACAATATACCAGAGGAGCATTCAAAATCACCCCATGCTGGAATCTTCTTCTATATATTAAAATGAGTTCTTATAAGAATGAATTATTCTAATAAATAACTCTATAAAAGAAGTATAATTCTACTATAATTTTGGAATGAGGTTTCTAAAAATTTGACCTCAATACAAAAAATATTCTTAAAAATAAAATAATAATAACCAAATATAACACAACCAATAGACATGAAAATTATGAAAATATAATAAATACAAAAAAATAGTAAAAACACATTATCTAGAATATAATAGACTAAAAATACTTAATATAAAATGATATAAATCAGAAAAAAAATATATTCTAACATGATACCTTTTTGACCTCCATAGTCACCATCCATCCATAAAAACAACTCACTCCATGAGAGATCATGATTCATAATTAAAACCTTCAAAATATATATGGTCCAACAATTCCATGTTGAAAAATTAGGGTGTGATTATAAAAAAATTAGTAGTTATCCACTACAAAATCAATACATTTCCTTTCCCAATACAAAACACAAATTCTATTTTAAAAATATAACACTAAAAGTTGATATTATGTTATTTTATAAAACAAACACATTTGTTTCTCAAATCCTTTTTTAATTAACCTTAAAATTATTCATTAAAAATACCTATTTTTTGATATCTACCTTTGATCTAATTCAAAAAAAAATCCCAAAAAATAACTAAATGAAACACAAAATAGGTTAATACATAAGAAAGGATTACTAAAACTAGGATATAAGCCACATTGTAACATCCCAGGTAAATAAAGAATATGACATTTTCATATTTATTAATATTTGATAATTAATTTTTAAATTTACTTTAAAGGGGATGCAATGTTTGATGGCATACACGATACACAACAACGGGTTTCATTGAAATCTTAAGTTGCACACAACGTTGGGTCATACTGAAAATTAATAATATAATATTATTTTAAATGGTAGTTAATGCCTATCCATTTTAGTGGAAAGAATTAAAAAAACTAACTAAAAAATTAGTATACATGTTTTTTAAATGTTTTTATATTTATCGAATAAAAGTTAGAGGATTAAAATTAGAGAAGAATTTGATTATAAGCATAAATACACTAACATTCTTTAAAAGGTTGATTTGCCGCCTTTTAATGGTGAACCTTATTTAAATCTAGTTTTATTCACTTTTATATGTACTATTTGACAAAATAAAATTAATATTTAGAATTGGGACATCAAAATTCACATTGGGTAAAATTTTTTTATTTTTCTGATAAAATTCATTTTTTAATGAATAATGAAAAATATTGTATTTTATTTCGAAACTGCCTTTTAATATAAATTATTTACATGTTTATATAATCTTTTTAATTGGTTTTAAAGTTTAATTAGATTATATTTTTACAATTTAATCCTATGATGGTCATTGAATTAATTTAACTTTGAAATTGGACATAAAAAAAGTGTCAATCTTTTGATAGTTATTATTTCTTAAAAACACGCTTTTTGTTTTGACAATGGGAATTAATTTTAAATTAATTAATGAAACTTCTATGTTTTTAATATGGTAAAATAGACATCATTTTTTAATTTGGAATATCAAATATGTCTTCAGCTGATGATTTGGTATTTTTCTGAAAAACTTCAATTTTTGATGAATAGTGAAACCACTAAGTAGTAGTTAAAACTGACCTTGTCATTTAAATGAAATTTTAATACTTCTATGAATTGAATTTTGAAAATTGTACATAAATGGTTGTTATTATTAAGTAAAATGTGGTTCAATAAGATGAAAATAATTTTTGGTGAATAATAACTTTTGACTTTTATTTACCACAGTTTAAGGTAAATATGTTAATTCAATGTAAAAAGAGTATCATAATAATACAAAATTACCTTAACACTTGTTCTAAACTTATTTTATGAGTCATGACCGACCATGGGAATAATTGGGTCGATTTTGGGACCGCATGGAGCCACAAAAGAGTGATAATGACACTTTATTTTGATTAGCGTGAAGTAAAGACAAAAATGACATAAACAAATATCTCTTTGTAAATTAATTATTTCATATGGTTATATAAGTTATCATTTAGAATATTGATATTATTTGGAAATATAAATAAATTTTCTACATCATGGAATATTTTTTATAACTTTCAGATATCAAATAAATTAAATTATAAATGACATAATAATGATATTGCGTTTACCTCATTAATAAAAAATTTAAATAAATAAGATTTTAATGATTAAAATAATGTCCAAAACCAATACAATTATTATTGGATGATTTAATTTATAGCATGAGTCATATTAGATTATACTTTAATAAGTTTTGGACCTTTAAAAACTGAAAATAGTTTTATAATAAAATAATAGTTTCACACCTTCCTAAAGAGCCCCTCCTCCCCCTTATAAAAAGCACTCACTTATAACCCATTCCTCACACCACTCAAGCCCTTGTCTTATCCAACCCCAGACCAAATAATCTCTCAAGATCTCTATATTCCACTTATAATCATTACCTTAGGAATTAGGCACTTCAAGTAATCCTTTAGGTTTAATCCAATGGGAGATACCTAATTTAAAAGTAACATATTCTCTTAAGTCCTTTGGTTTTATTTAACACCTCTAACCCCTAAAATATTTTTATTAAATTATTTTATAACTAAAATAGTATCCTAAATATACGATGTTGTTTTTATGAGAATTATGATAACTAAACATACACACTCCTCCATATAATGGGTAAAAACATACTTTTTTGTGGATGGAAAACTAACGCATCACGAAACGATGATTGTTCGATTATCTCCTACTGCCTCTCATGGTGGCCATTATGATGGAACATTATTTTTATATGATATATATTATTTCTATGTTTTATTTATTCTTCTCTATTTTTCATTTATAGCATACCCTTATGGTTTCTATTATGGTTTAACGCGATAATTTTATTTGAGGATGTGCGGAATACCACCCCCTCAAAGTGATATGACTCGTTAATGCCATACGTGGGATGAATAAAGGATGGATTTAATGGAATTAAATATTATATTACACGTGAATTATAATATACCTATGTATCATATGTTTTTATTCCATTAAATATAAAATAGAAATGAATGTAGCGTTCATGTGTACGTACAACTTCCCGTCTCCATGAACGGTGCATTTCATTTCTTACCTCTAAATGTTAAGTACTGTTATAAATACATATATATACCGGATATAATATATATATGATATATAAATCATTAATATAACTCTGGAGAGAATGAAATTTTGACCACATTGATAACTTGTAAATATAAGTTCTGTTTTTACTCAAGTACCAAATATCGACAAAATAACCATTATTAACTCAAATGAGTACATAATGTTTATAACATGGTAATATGTTATATAAAAGGAATAATAAACCTGAAAAGGGCTCTTAAGAAAGTATAAATTAACTTATGTTTTTTATTTAGGAAGAACAAGGAACAAATGAGTTAAGTCGGACAAGAGGTAAGGGATTTCTTATCTCACTTTCAATTCCGTGAGATTTCTAATTTTCTCCACAAATTTATTGCATGTGGTATATTGTGTACTTCCATTTGATATATATTATAATAATTATCTTTCTGTTCATGTTATTATTTTATTCATATGGTGGTTATTAACATTTTTCATACGACTCAATTGATTACAACAAGGTAAATGGTTTTATCTCACTTTTTATTCCTGTGAGATTCATGCTATATTTTCCACTATTTCCTTTGTGTACTGTACGTACTACCCATAATTTTTACTCTTTGTGTAATATAATTTCATTTATGGGTATTTAAATATTCATTTAATGATCCTTATTTCATGTGGTTTATGTTTTGTTAGTTACCAAATTTGGAATGGAACTTTTTAACCCAATTTTCATTCCTTGGCTTAATATTATAATACATAATTACATCATTATATGATTATGGGTGGAATAACTATTTGTTTTTTTATGTTGTAATTTCCACCCCCCTTTGTGTTTATATACTTTTGATACACATAATCACTCCATTGATAAATTCTCAAGTCATCGATATGAACTTGATAAGAGTAATCCAAGTCACTAGTTTTGTCATAAAAAGAACATTTGTGAATTTACTCTAATTGATTTACACTGAATATCCAATAATATTGAGTGTATTTATATTTTTTACACATTATTATGTAATTGATTTATCCTTAATCTAAAGATAGCGTCTTTATAAGGGATTTCATCTAAAATTACATTCCATTGATACTTCATTATTTTTATGCACCAATTCACTCTTACATGGGGTATATATTATCCATTGGCATATTATATCATGAATATATTTATTCTCATTATTATATAAAGTTTGTATTAAATCTTATTCCTCAATTATTTGTATTATAGTGTGCATCATTTGGTTAAAAACTCTTTAACTAAAATATCATTTTAATATTTTTAATGATTTATTATTCTAAATATTTCTCATTAATGTTCATGTTTTAAAAATGGTTTTAAGGATTTATTTATATGAACATTAATGTTTTCAAATTATAATTTATTTACAAGTTTAAATGGGGTATGGGACACCATGATTAAATAGTCTCTTTATTAAATATTTTTAATGGTTTTGAAATTTATTTGATAAAGAATTTTTTATTTCAATATATTGATTTGATATATTGTGGAAATTTTATCTTCCCTTTATGATTGTGTTATGTGTCATGAATATGTTATGGTTATTGGGCAATGTTTAGGTATATGGGTGGTTCCGTGATATACATAGGGTGGTTGAGCCCAAGATATCCCTCCAATGCATTGGGTAACGTGACAAAGGTAAATGTTAATGTTTCTCCTAAGTGATTAAGAAAATATACTATGATGGGTATTCCACCATAACTCCCTATGTAGCTATGATAGCTACAATGTAAGTATGATATGGATTCCACAAGTTACCTTTATGATTTATGATTTCTATGTGTTATTCATAAATTTTTTGATTTTATGAGGTATGTTCTGATCAAAAAGTATGGTTTCATTTATTTGTATTTATTTATGGGTTAATGATTCATTTTCTTATTTTGTAACCCTTACTAAGATTTTTTATGCTCATCCCATGTTTTTTAAAATGATTTCCATAGGACATAAAGATGAATAGTGTCAAGGATGGGATCAACGTAATGTCATTCCATCTAAAACATGGAAGTAGACATGTTTCTTTTTAATAGTTTTTTATGGAAAAAATAGATACTGAGTAGTAGTGTCTAATTGTAATTTTCAAGTTGATATGTAATATTTATGGCCTAATTCTCTAAAACTCTAAACTTTAAAATATCCTTAATGTTAATTATTCATATAATTCAAGATTATGTAATGTTTAAGGCAGAGTCCATATAGTTGGTATCTAACGTCGGTTTAGATAACTTTAGAGGTTAGGGTTTTATTTAAGCATAAGTGAAAAAACTATAATGGTTAGCATATTTGAATGAGTCATAGTTATTTTAGATATGATAAATTGTTATTATATTTTGGGGTTCAAAATGAAAGGTATCATATAACCTTTGAGGATAAAATATGTTATGGTTATTTTTTAGGAGTTTGCCTCTTTTTTGGAATGTTATAAAATTGTATAGTTTTTGAAAAAGGAAAACACACAGACTGTGTGACAACCCATCGCATCGGACAAAGCTGTGGGAATCAAACCCACAACCCAAGTGCGATTGGGATTTATCACCGACCACTGGACTACATGAAGTCCCTAGTTAGTATGAAAAATTCATTTTAGTTAAATGATATTATAAATCAAGAATATGTTTATTTTGGATCTTATGTTTTATCAAATAAACATCCTTAGTAAGAAAAATTATTTGGTGATTAAGTAATAATGGTTATATTGGAAGACATTCTCTCTTTTGTGAAAACTATATGCTTATGGAAAATAAAAAACTATGGGATTTAATTTGTGGATTAATGATTGAAATATTATTTTGGAAGAATATATGTTTTTATAGTGAACATAAGTTGATTTGGGTTATTTATGGAAATGATTAAATCTATCATAAATAATATGTATTTAGGTAAATTATACATTAGTATGAGACCTTAAAATTAGTTGCTCTTTTTTGAGATAAATGTTAAGATTTACTGTGGAAGACTATGTGATTAAATCCTTCTAATTTTTGGGTTTCAATCATAGTTTAGATTACTTTGAATAATTTTAAATACAATTGTATAATTAATGGTATTTCTTGAACTTTGGGTTCTTTTTGTTGAATTTTGGAGATTAAGAGTGGTATTTCTTTTTATAAAAGATTATCCTTTTAGGGATTATCTGATCTTGTACTAACCAATTTTGGTTTTGGTTGATGTCTAATGATAAGGGAAAAATATAGTTAATATTTTGTATATTATGTGATACTCTAGAAGTTTATTCTATCACTTCCGGTGTGAACAAGTCATCTTTAATACTTACCATTTTCAGAAAATATTAGTTTGTGGTAGAATTTTATTAAAGCATGACACTCTACATGACAAGTAAGTATATTTTCTTACGATCTTAGTCTAGTTATTAAAATAATTCTTCAACTCTATGAAATGTATCTTGAAGAAAAAATGGTATAAGATCTATTTTATCATCATAATTTTAGCCGAACACAAATTTATGTTATTGTGGAGGTTAACATTCCATGATAAAGTTCTCTATCACTCTCTATTAATCTATGAGAGTTAGTTTTTCTTCTATATCCATATTTTCATGGAATACTAGTATCTATTGTCTTGGGTGACCTTTTTACTTATCTTACGTTATTTTAAAGTGATTTTTTATTGACTCTTTTTCCTATATAGGGCATTCAATGAAGTTTCTGAGCCCAATTGTAAAATTGTGAGGATGTAATTCCCAAAAGGGGGAAGGATGTAACATCCTAGGTAAATAAAGAATATGAAATATTCATATTTATTAATATGTGTAAATTAATTATTCGTTTTACTTTAATGGGGATGCTATGTTCAATGGAGTACCTAATACACAATAATGGTTTTCATTTAAATCTTACGTTGCACACAACATTGGGTCATGCTGAAAAATAATTATATAATATCATTTTAAATGGTAGTTAACTCCAAGCCATTGTAATGATAGGAATGAAAAAAACTAACTGAAAAACTATTTATACATGTTTGTTAAATGTTTTTACATATATCCAAAAAAAATTATAGTCTTTAAATATGAAAAGAATTTTATTTTAAGTATAAATACTCTAATATTAATTAAAAGGTCGATTTACCACCTTTTAATGGTGAAACTTATTTAAATATAGTTTTGGTCACTTCAATATGTTCTATTTGAGAAAATAAAATTATTTTTTAGAATTTATACATCAAAATTCACTATGGGTAAAATTTTGGTATTTTTCTGATAAATCATTTTTTTATTAATAGTGAAAAATAAGGTATTTTAATTGAAAACTGCCTCTTAAAATATTTTATTTATATGCTTAGATTATCTTTTTAATTGTTTTTAAACAATAATTAGATTATATTTTTACCATTTATTCCAATTAAGGTCATTGGAATTAATTTCACTTTGAAATTGGACATAAACCAGTGTCAATATTTTGATAGTTATTATTTTCTAAAATCACGTTTTTTGTTTTGACAACATGAATTAATTTTAATTTAATTAATGAAACTTATATGTTTTGAATTTGGTAAAATAGAAATAATTTTTTAATTTGTAATATCAAATATAGCTTTGGCTGAGTTTTTGGTATTTTCTTAAAAAACTTAAATTTTTTATAAATAGTGAAACCACTAAATAGTAGTTAAAAACTAACTTTATCATTTAAATGAAATTTTACCACTTTTTTGAATTGAATTTCAAAAATACAAAATAAATAGTTGTTATTTGTATGTAAAATTAGGTTCAATAATATGAGAAAAAAATTTCGTGAATTGTAGCTTTTGAATTTTATTTACCGCGGTTAAAGGTAAATAGGGTAATTCAAGGTAAAAAGAATATCATAATAAGACAGAATTACCATAAAACTTTTCCTAACATTATTGGATGAGTCATGGCCGAACATGGTCATATTTGAGATGATTTTGCGACCCCATGGAGTAACTTAATTGTGATAATGACACTTTGTTTTAATTAACTTAAAGTAAATATAAAAATAACATTAACAAATATAGTTTTGTAAATTAATTTTTACATTGAATTATATATGTTATATTTTATACTATAAATATTATTTGGAAATATAAAAATATTTCCTACATCATGGTAATTTTTTTTATAATTTTTAGACCTCAGATAAATTAATTAATTTATGACACAATAACGATGCAGTGTTTACCCCATTAATAAATGATTTAAATAAATAAGATTATAAAGATTAAAATAATGTCCCAAACCTGTCCAATTCATATTGGATGATTTTATTTAGACCTCGAGTCATAGTTTCTTTGACTTTAATAAGTTTCGTATATTTAGAAACCGAAAATAATTATATAATAAAATAATGGTGTCACACTTTACAAAAGAGCCCATCCTCCCCCTTATAAAAATTGCTCACTTCTAACCCATTCCCCACACCACCAAAACCCCTTATCTCATCCAAATCCTACCCAAATAAGATCTAAATATCCCTCTCTTCCTCTTATATGCCTTACCTTAGGCAGAATGCACTTCAAGTAATCATTTTTTTCCAACCAAAGGGAGATACCCAATATAAAGGTAACGTGTTCTCTTAAGTCCTTTTGGTTTATTTTACATCTCCAACACTTAACTATTTTTATTCCTTTATTTTATAAAAAAAGTATCCTAAATTTACTAGGTTGTTTTTATGAGATTTATTCTAACTACACTTACACACTCCCCCATCTAATGGGTAAAGAACATATTGTTTCTGTGGATGTGAAACTAACGCCTCACGAAATAATGATTGTTCAATTATCTCCTACCTCCTATCATGGTGGCCATTATGATGGAACTATATTTATATATGATATATATTATGTTTATGTTTTCTTTATGATTCTATATTTTTCATTTATTTTATACTTTTATGTTTTCCATTACTGGTAAACACGATATTTTAATCTGAGGAAGTGCAGACTACCACCCCCTCAAAGTGATATGACTTGTCCATGCCATACGTGGGATGAATAATGGATGTATTTAATGAAATTATATGTTATATTATAATTTAATTATGATATAAATATGTATAATTATGTTATTATTCCCTTAAATATGAAATAGAAATGAAAGTAGCGTTCATGAGTACGTACGGCTTACCATCTCAATGAACGGTGCATTTCGTTTATTACCTCTAAATGTTATGTACTATTAAAAATAAATAATTATAATGAATATATAAGATATATATGATATGTAAATCATTAATATCATTATAGATACAATTGAATTTATACCACATTGACAACTTGTAAATATAAGAAGTTCATTTTTTACTGAAGTACGAAATATCGATAAAACAACCGTTTTTTACTTAAATGATTACATAATGTTTATAACATGGTTATATGTGATATAAAAGGAATAATAAACTTGAAAAATGTTATTATGAAAGTATAAATTCACTTTTGTTTATTATTCAGTAAGAACAAGGAACAAATGAGTTAAGTCGGACATGAGGTAAAGGATTTCTTATCTCACATTTAATTCTGTGAGATTTTCATTGTTCGCCACTATTTAATTGCATGTGTTATATTGTGTACTTAAATTTGATATATATTATAATGATTTTATTTTTGTTCATGTTATTCTATGATTCATTTTTTGGTTATTAACTTTTGTTCATAAGACTCAATTGATTACAACATGGTAAAGGGTTTTATCTCACTTTTTATTCCCGTGAGATTTGTGCTATATTTGTCACTATTTCCATTGTGTGGTGTACGTATTGCCCATGGTATGTAATATTTTTTTAAAATACTTTAATTTATTTTTATTTACATCTTCATTAAATGACCTTTCATTCATGTGGTGCATGTTTCGTAAGCTACCAAATCGGTAAGGGAACTTTTTAACCCAATTTTCATTCCTTGGGTTATTATTATAATTCATAATTATGTCATGATATGATTATGTGTGGAATCACTATTTGTTTATTTATGTTGAAATTTACACTCCCCTTTATTTGTATATAATTTTGATACACATAATCATTCCATTGATAAATTCTCAAGTAATCGATATGAACTTGATAAGAGTAATCCAAGTCACTGGTTTGTCTTAAAAAGAGCATGTGTGAATTTCCCTTGATTGATTTACACTGAATATCCAATCATATTGAGTGTATTTATATTTTACACAAATTATTATGTAATTTTTTTATCCTTAATCTAAGGATACCGTCTTTATAATGGATTTCATCTCAATTTACATTCCATTGAGACTTCATTGTTGTTATGCACCAATTCACTCTTACATGGTGTATATACTATCCATTGGCATATTATATCATGAATCACATTATTCTAATGATTTTATAAAGTTCTTATTAAATTTTATTCCTCAATTATTTTTATTTAAGCGTCTCTCATTTTCTAAAAATATCTATAGCTGAAATATAGTTTAAAATGTTTTAAAGATTTATTATTATAAATATTCCTCATTAATGAACACGTATTAAAAATGGATTTAAGGATTTTTTTATATAAAAATTAATGTTTTCAAATGATAATTTATTTAAAAGTTTCAAAGTGGTGTGGGAAACTTTGATTCAAAAATATCTTTATTAAATGTTTTAAATGGTTTTGAAAATGATTTGATAAAGCATTGTTTATTTCAATATATTGATTTTATATATAGTGGAAATGTTATCATTCCTTTATTATTATGTTATGTGTCATGAATATGTTATCATTATTGGGAAATTTTTACGTATATAGCTGGTTTTTTGATAATCCTAGGGTTGGTGAGCCCGAGATAGCTCTATATTTCTTTGGGTAACATGATGGTGTTAAACGTTATTTTTTCTCCTATGAGATTTAGGAAATATACTGTGATAGGTATTCCAATGTAACTCACTATATAGCTGTGATATCTACTATGTAAGTATGATATTGATTTCAGAAGTTACATTTATGATTTATGATTTCTATGTGTTATTCATAAATCTTATGACTTCATCTGGTATGTTATGATCGAAAATTATGGTTTCATTTATTTGTATTTATTGACGGGTTAATGATTCTTGCCCTTATTGTGTAACCCTTACTGAGATTTTTATGATTGTCCCATGTTTGTGAAATTTTTTCTAGTGGACTTAAGGATGAATAGGTTCAGGGATGGGATCAAGGAAAATTCATGCCATCTAAAACATGGAACTAGACAAGTTTCTTTTTAAGAGTTTTTATTTTTAATAAAAAATGGATACGGAGTAGTAGTGTCTAATTGTAATTTTCAAGTTGATATTTAATATTTATGGCCTAAATCTCTAAAACAATAAACCTGAAAAGATCCTTATTTTGAATTATTCATTTAATTCAATATTATGTAATGTTTATGGTCAGATCTTTATACCCACAGTATGCCACAATAGAATATAGTAATTAAAAGTAAATAAGTTTATTGAACTAAATCTCTACTCAACAATAAGGAATATATTATATATAATCATGGAAAATTTCAAAACAACCCATGGGGATACCCTAGATGTACTCAGTTTGGTACCATTTATTAGCAAATAGATGTATTTAGAATTTTATAACAAGTGAATTTCCCTCTACTAGCCTCACCTGTAGAACACCCCATGGGTATTTATAACTGATAGTTTATCTACTCCATCACATTAGGTCATGATAGAAATATCTATCATCTCCCTCTAAGATACTTATTATTCCATGATGGTAATAATAATGGGGGGTTGGAAATTTTTTATATAAAATAATTAAACCAAATATAAAAATAATTCAAACACAACTACTTATCTCACCTTCCTATACCCATTCATGTTAAAAAACCATTTTAACACAATAAGTAATATATAATATATAATCATGGAAATTTTATAAACATCCCACGAGAATACCCTAGACGTACTCAGTCTTATACCATCTAGAGGCATATATATTTATTTAGAAGTCTACAACCAGGGGATTTACCTCCTCTAGCCTCACCTTTGGAACTCCCCTTAGGTCTTTATAAACCATATTGTATCTCCTCCATCTCATCTGGACTAGATAGAAACATATATAATCTCACAATAAGGTAACTATGATTCCATGATAGAAATAAAAATAGGGGTTTGGGAAGCCTTTAAATAAAATAATAAAACTAAATATCAAAATAATTCAAACACAACTACTTAGCTCACCTGTATATACCAATCCACTTGAAAAAAACCCTTTTAACACAATAAAATTATATCAACATAATCAAAGTATATGGGCTTCCATGGAGAATTTTATTTTTTCATAAAAACTAATTCCCAACCAATCCATAACATTTGAATATACTAATTCCTCAGAAAATATTTCATTCTTTTAATTCCATTTAAAAATAAAAAGGAAGCCTCAAACCACTTTCTCAAATTACCAAACATGCCATTAAACAATGTTTTGTAATGTACATCCTTGGAATAATTTTAGAGACAATTTTTTTGAAACCATGTGTTTATTTTAGTACCCTTGTTTTCTCAAAGGCATTCCACAAAATTTCATCACACACACAGACATATATATATATATATTAACAAATACATATATATGTACAAATATATGTACATAATGATATATACATATAACTCACACATATATATATATATATATGAATTCATAGGAATGATAAAATATCAAAATAAGGGATGATATTCAAGACTCATGTCAAATCGTAAGAAGATAAAAATAAACCATCAAACCTCAAAATGTAAACAACCCAAACAAACTGTAATTAAATATCAAAAAACATATATAATTTTATTAAATATAAATCATAATATTAAATAAATAAATCATTTTAAATGGAATATTTGGGATTTTAAGAAACATATAACATATATATTGTTTTATCACAAATTCATAAACATTTAAAAAAATTTAATAATATTCATTTTAATCAAAACCACTAACCAAAAAAATCCTTTAATAACCAATTCAAATATTTTTAAGTCTTGATAAATCTGATTATAATGAATTTAGAAAATTAAATGTTACTAGTGGTGTGATTTAGAAGAGAAAATACCGGAGACACAAACCTCACATCCTAGCACCAATAATTAAAGAAAAACGGAATACCCTAGAATCTCGTAGTATGGAATGGAACCCTTGGTTGTGTATAGAACTAAGCCCAACAGACCAACCACACACCCTATAACTAAGGATAAAAGTACATTAAAGAAAACAATAATGTTTAATCTAGAATATACCAAGGAAATTAGAGTAGATAAAAGAAGAAAATAAGTATTATGGGAAGAGAAATATGGTTTACCACAAAACAAAAACCAAGAAAATTGAATATGGAAGACTAAAATTCAAGGTGGATTAAGGGAGGGATTTCTAAAGGATCGCAATAGCCCGATTTCATGAGTGGGATGGAGGAGTAAGAAAATGAGTGTTTTATTTTGGGGTAATACATTTCATTTTTTTAACCCTGGTAATTCACATGGAAAGGAAACACAATTATCCAAACTGGGCACCATTCATGTTCCCTTCACTAGAGAGAATCTAGAAACTGAAGGGTTGGATTGAATTGTTGGAAAAACCATGAATAAATCATGTAAATGGATATGTTATAACCTATAGACGTTCACATGGTTGTCATATGATTATTACTACCCATGTGAGCTTATCATTCCATAATAACTAAAATCATGAAACATCACAATTTAAATATGTTTGACCCAAAACTCGATGAAAGGAAAAAGGAAAATCAAATAAATAAAATAATATGGAATATAAATGTTAGGGTGTGATAATTATTCTCAAAGTAATGCTTTGTTCCCAGATAAATTCATTTAATAAATCAAATAAATGAAATAATAACTCTCATTACAAAATAAAGAACATACCAAATAATAACCCTTTAACCAATCCAAGAATGAATGAAACTTTCACCCATGGTATGACTCTTAACTCCACATGCATCTCATGATAATTATAATGGAGAACTAGAATAGGGGTACCCATATAGGTTCACCCTATCATTTGAGGATTCTTCTTGAATTATGGTTTATTAAAAAAAGTTACCCAAAAAACTCAATACCAATCATGACTCTAACATCAAACCTAAGGAACCCAAAAAAATAACCAAATCAAAACATTATCATAAATTATACAAGGTACAAACATTAGTAAATATGAAATCTATATGATAAAACTCAAAATAAAATATAATAATCATTAAAATATAATAAAAAATAAAAATAAATAATGATAATAAATACCACTAAGGGTTACCTAAAAGATAATGTGAGACCGCTGCAAAGATTTTAGAGTTAGAAAAAATTTATTCCATTTTTTTAACATTCTAACACATTTTTTTTGATGAATTACTATTAAAAATAATAAAATATATTTAAATCCTGAGATAAGTAATTATTCTAATTCCCAGATTTACCACACTGGATGCATATAATGAAATTCATCCATTCAGAATAAGAAATAACAAAAAGAGAAGAAACATTAAAATAATATTCCTCTAGTTTGTAATCCTTTATAGAAGGTGTGTCTTTATTAGAACCAATGGAAATGTTTCTACCACCTGTCACATGTTTCCCTATAAAATAACTTAACAAATAAGGCATTATCCATCAATTCTTTAAACAAAACCAGCCAAGTTGAAATAACTAAATCATTAAAACCAAAGTGAAGACCCTTAAAAATGATATGATAATTTTTTAAATAACTAGATACAATCACTAGAGAAAAGTTAATAATCTCATGAATGTGTTCAATGTAGTCCTTCACCATATATTGACTCCATTGGATACTCATAGGATCTTCCATCTTCTCCACCTTCACATCCTCAGGAAGAAACCACTGAATAAAAGTGTTCTTAAATAATTCACATGTCATTCTATTTGGTAATGGTAATGGAAAAAAAACCCTTCACTGATCAAGACTTTGTACTTCAAACAATAAAGAGGTAGAACACACTATCAAAGATTAATGTGTTCCCATGTTCATGAAATTTACTTGATTTTACCCTAGCCACATATTCCCTCTATTAAACCTCAGTCTCGCGAAAATATATATAACATCTGAGAAGATTTTGACTCTTTTATTATACTCATAGTGTGGTTAGAGTAGACTAATAAAATAGTGATACTAAAACTCAAATATAAATTCTCCCTATGATCCATCAGGTTCTTTCTGGGAAGTATTCACTAAATAACATGAAAACATATGATTCAGTCAATAATAATCCCATCTTAAAAACAAACCTAACTAAATATAAAACATAATTCAAAACTTTTATAAAAAATATAAACAACAATAATAATCCAAGAAACCACAACACAAAATAAATAAAAAGATTTATTTTCAAAAAATCATAAAATTCATTCTTAAAAACCTCTTTAAAAATATATAAGTAACTTTAATAAAACAATTCACCAACTTTTAAAAATTAATTAAAATTCAATTCACCTTATAAAACATATTCATAGATTTAAAATTTTATATTTAAAAACAAATGTTTATCTTAAAATTTCTTTATCTATTTTAAAAACCCAAATTATTTTTCTTCAATTGGAATCCGGCTTTTTTATTTCCAAATTACAACAAAAACATGATCAGAATAAAAAAGACAAAAAAATCCTTAAAATAAACTATTCATCATGCATGACTTGGACACATGGTTTATAAAACCATGTACTAATTGTGAAATGTCAATTGAAATTCATCTCAAATTGTGAATTGAATCTTCATGGTTTTTTTATCCCTTAGAATCACTCCTTGTGATGCTAGTTCAACAACATTAGTCATCATACAAAAATAAATTTGTCTATTGGAAAATAGAAAATACCTTTAATATTAACAAAAATAAACTATAAACCAATATGAAAGTCAAATTTCAAGACATAAAACCCCACATCCCATGGTAATTATGGTTTTTTATGATGAGTGGGGATCATTCACCCACCCATGACCTACCTCCTGATATTTTATGATCCTAACTCTAATCTACCATGAACTCTTAATAGTAATGTGTTCTCTGAAATATAGGCCTTCTTAAGGACCTAGGTTATGATACCATTATTTTATGAACCAACTTCAGTTCACCCCTAATTCACGCATCTATGTTGTCCTAAAACAAACATGAGGTTCATTCATAATCGCATCATGATAGAAAATAGTTTTAGGGAATCAAATGAGAGCTCATGGAAATTAATTTTAACAAAAAATAACATTAACCAAGTATTTGAATTATACTAGAGTTCAAGAATAATTTATCTTGAAATCAGGCCATTTAACAATGAAAATAAGTAGAAACAAAATATTCACATCCAAATGGAACACATACTATAGACATCAACAAGAATAAATTACAATAAATCCAACCATAATTTTTAAAGACATGATCTAGAATATAATATGTAGACATGGTCGAGGAGACTTAGATAAAATCTAAAAACAAAAAAAATCATGAAATGATCTTCATAAAACTTCCATGGCCACCATCCATACAAAATACCAAATCACTCCATAAGTGATCAAGAGTTACAATCTAATCCTAAAAAATTCCTCACTTCTACCAACGTCAAGTGGAATGAGTAGAGTGTGAGCATAAAACAACTCAGTTGGTAAGCACCAAAAAGTCCATATATTTCCATTTTACAAACAACTATCATATGCTATTATTTATATACAATATTTAAATTAGATATTTTCTAATTTTAGAAAAAAAAACTATTATTTATAAAATCCATTTTAATGACCCATTGAATGTATTCTATGAAAATACCCATTTAATGAAAACAAACCTCATATCCATACAAAAAATAGAGATAAAATTAACTAATAAAAACACCAACCAAGAAAATATATAAGCATGAATAAATATATACATTATATAAATAGATAATTATGTCATAATATAATACTATAAGTAAAAGTAAATAAGGCCCAGTAACTAATGATCCAATATGAAATATGGAATACAGAATATATAATCATTTTAAATTATTCAGCATCAAATAAGAAGACCCTAGCAATACCCATTTTAAAACAATATGCATAACTATCATTTTATTCCTATGTATATAACTTGTTAGATACCTTCAACTGACCTCATAGGTGATACTCACCTTTGGCCTTTCCATACCATAGTGTATCTTACCTATCTCATAAGTACTAGATAAAAACATAAATTATATAACTATGATGGATAAGATCCCAAGATGATAATAATAATGGGAGGTGTGGTAGCCATTACATAAAACAAATCAACTAAGAATCAAACTAAGTTAAACATAACCTCTCATCTCATCTCCTTATACTCATAAATATAAAACACTTCTTTTAGCAAAATAAAAATATTTAAAAATCGCCAAGGAGAGGAAGATTCTATCGAGGTTTCTCATTTTTCAAAAAACATATTTCATATTAACAATAGATCCATAACAATTAAAATTAGTAACAATTTAATAGGAAAATATTTCTTTATTTTAATGCCATTTCAAAATCCAATTGAAGTGTAAAACCTATTTTTCAATGTGAAAAATAGGACTATAAATCATGTTTCATTAATCTCACCCTTGGAATCACTTTTGGATAGTATTTTTGAAAACCAAGTGATTATTTGAAAACCAAAATTTTATCCAAGGAATTATATGAAATTTTGATATATATATATATACACACATGTTCACACACACACACACAGATATATATTTTTACATATAGATATATACAAATCATATATATATATACATAAACATTCATAATAATTCCAAAGGATCAAAAAATATACATAATTCAAGTCTCATGTCAAAGAATAATAACTTCCAAATAAACCACCAAACATAAAAATGTAAATATCTAAAAAAGCTCAATTAAATATCAAAAACCAACTAACATATTTTTATTAAAAACAAATTATCAATTAAAAAAATTAAATCCTTTCAAAAGATATCTTGGTAATTTTATCAAATATATAATATACATATACCTTTTGCACAAACATGAAAACATTGAAAACCTTGAAGAATATTCTTTAGAAAAATATCTAAAACATAAATCCTTTAAAACAAATTTATAGTTTTGACAATAAATATAAATCTAAATAGAGTGAATTTAGAAAAATTCAATAATCTCACAGTTTTCTTTTGAATGGAAAAAAATGGAGACCCCTACCTCAACCAAGTGAAGACGCCATGATACCTTTGATTGTGGACGAAATTAATGATAAAGGGAAGACTACATAACCTAGCTTCAATACTTTAATCACATTAATGAAATTCATCAGCATATGGTTTTGTAAGAAGATTCCAAACTGAGGGAGAAAATAAACAAGATAATAATGAAGAGGGGAATAGAAGTATGGCTTTACTCATGAAGAAAATGATGAAAATAAAATGGTAAATTATTGAAATTATAGGAGTATGGGAGGTTGTTCCAAAGGATCCTCTATGGAAGTTCATGTGATTCGGAGGGAAGTGAAAATAATATAGTTTTTTTTTTGTAGGGGTAAAATTGACATTTATATTTTTAAAAACTAGGTAATTCACATGGATAGGCCATACTATTTTCCAAAACATTCACCCTTTACTGGAGTTAATATAGAGTCTACATGATTAGACTGCATGGTTATACAAATATTGCACCAACCATGAAAATTTTAGTTATTAAAATTTTGATCCATTTTCATTATTTTTGTATAGTTAGTATAAACCATTTGGGCTAATCGTGTACCCTGTAATGAAATATTGAAAATTAAAAATTTAAACTAGTTCAACCTAAAATTTGAGTAAATGACCAAGGGTCATAAAATAAATAAAATGATACGGAATATAATAGTTAATGTGTGATAATAAGTGTAGTTCACAATGATGATATTTCTATATAATGGGTAATTTTCCACATTTTCTCAATGTTTAACCATGCCCACCATACCCTAAGGGTCCCACTCACCACTAAAGGTGTTCCATTGCTCAATAGTTTGTCTAAATATTTTATTACAAGGTTTTTAATCAACCCAAATCTTTTCTAAGGATCAATGATCCATACTAAGTATAATACCACTAGATACAATTTTTTCTATGATGAAATCCAATGAAGATATATACCTCTACCAAAGATATACTCACTTCATTATAAAGTATGTGTAATAACGTGACCATCGGTAGAATAATTTTCTGCATACAAATGTTTCACTATAGTCTCTTATAGAACCTTTAACTCCAATAAAAATTGTGTATAAGTTAAATAATAGATCGTAATGGTGTTGCTAAGCATAAGTGTCCTTGAAAAGAGGTAATATATCATACATTAAACCATATGAGGAATCATCTTACCATATCCATATATTGTATGTGTACATCTATATATTGTCTTACAATACCCACCACATAACAAGATATATCAAATGGTGGGGATGGTTGAAGTGGGTTGACGAATCATCCACATATGTATTCCCTACACCACCAACTCTTTAACTGAAAGAGACTCATGGGAAGCCACTAATAAAATAGCAGGAAGGACCCAAATAATTTTACATAATTAAAATTGTGTTATATACATGACACCACTCTAATTTCCCTCTTTCAAATCATTTACCTTTTCCCAAAACAAGGATAATTTATGTTTATAAACTTCAAACTGAAAATGCTCACTTCAGAACTCGGAAATATGTGGGGGTGTATAAGATAAAAAATTCATCCCTGATTATCTCTATAAATTAATTTATTGAACTACAAGACGTGTAAAAATACATCATGATTCATTTAAAATGAATACATCAAGAGGTATGTGAACCTAAATGTGTCCTAGGACATGGTTATGTTTAATTGTTTAGGGTCCAACATATGGTAAACTGGAACCACCCCCAACATATCGAGATGTAAATACACCCTAAACCAGGTTTTTAACTCTTACCATGAAAGATGAGACATATTATGTTTTTAGGAAAATAAAATACACTAATACCTCTTTCTTCCACCTAGGGAACTCAATAAAAGAACCATTATCTAGTCATTAGTTCAATATACTAGATGAAATTATGTGATTTATTGACTCCAACTATCCCTCTTGTGAATGAGGATTATATTTTCCTTAGATTCTAGGAAACCTATACTGTTGGAACTCCCATCATGAAATTAACTGATAATTAGTCTCATCTAACTCAAAGGAAACTAAAATCTAGTCTACGAGATAGTTTATACAAAGAACAATTGATAAGGAAGCTTCTCTACTCACAGGTAATGGTACCTATTAATCATGTCATTAAATCAATGCTTCATTACTAAACCGATAAGTAGTGAGGGGAATAATAAATATAACATGATTCACATAAACATGATTCTAAATATATGTTGGATATATATTGTTTTCATCGTTTATTAAATATGAAGGATGCGTGATTATTAAATTATATATGGGCGGAAAGGCACAATAAGGATGCGAAAAACATTGACTAACCATAGGATAATGAATATGTAATCAAAACCATAACCCTAAATCAATTTATTGTATTTTAAAATTAATTATCAGATTCTTGGTGAATGAAAACATATACCAATGCACTAAAACTATGTTCTTTTGTCTAAAATGTATATTAAAATATATTTAACATTGTTTCCTTAAGATTCAGAAACCAATTCTCACAAGACCACTACATTAGAATCCATCCATTGAAAATAAAATTTCATTTGATACCATTAAAACATGACATGATCTACCATGACCCCACATGAGATTTAATTAGTTCAAGTGGTCCACCAAAATTCCACCTGTAATAGTTTAAAGGATGGTGGCAAGCACCAACATTTAAACTATAACATACATGGGATGATTTTTCCTATATCAAACTAAAATAGATATTTAATAAAAAACACAGGGTTTAACTAACAACCACCATTAATATATATAAACAACTAAATAATATAATATATGTATGAGTGAATCATAAATTATCTAACAAAATGCCTCATAACCATACCCTTTACGAAAAATAAAATAATGATAATTCCATTAAGAACAATAGACACCTAAAAAGGAAAACTCTTTATCATTTAAAGGAAACTAGGAATATATTTCTAATATCTTTATTCATTTTCAATAAAGATAGATAATCATACCCACTCATATTGTACTTGATCTATGATCACTAAGACCATTTATAAATTGTGTATCATCTAAAAAAACAAAATTTGTGTGGGGAAAAGTGAATGTGTGGGTGTGAGTATAAAATTACCATGTAGTACCCACCATACTCAAGGGTTAGATGATATAATTATTTATCTCAACAGGTAATAATATGATATGTCTATAATAAAGAATCCATATATTTTTTACAAGTATGATACATCATTACATAAGGAATTTCCCATCAATATTTCTCAACTCTAAACTCACAATCCAATATTGCAATGTATACTACATTTTATGATATTATAGATTCTCAAAATAAGATAAGAGTCATATAATTTTAATTCAATTAATCATCTACAAGTCACAACTCAATACAAATTATGATAATTTGGAGAATTTTAATATCACAATATTTTATCATTATAAAGTTCCCATGCCTAAGGGAAATATGAGAATCTTATAGAACCCGTGATTTCTAAATAACACACAACATATAACTCAAAATATCACCTCCCAAAAATAATATCATGGAACCACACTATATTAGATAAACATGTATTGATCAGGGTTATACGACCACTTATGGTGGGTTTCACCCAAATAGTTAAGAAAGTACTAACTAGTCAAGTGTAGGAATACACATTGTTACATATAGGATCCCCTATAAACCATATAATACCTTTATAACCATTACTTATATCTCTATCTACATTAATAAATATATTTATTATTTGGGTGATCAATAGAGGGGGTATTAACCCCAATGGAGGACCTTTATCTCATAGTGTATGATGTGTATTGGCCGAGGGGGATACCTACTCTATAAGTGGAGGAACCACCCCTTTCACAAATTAGTTTTTCTTACCCCATTATGTATTTGTAGAACATAATCCCAACAGTCTTATTGTCCCCAATGGGGTTACTGAACCCAAATTTTCTCAAACTATGTCACTAATACCTCTTTATCACCAATAAAAGTAATGGAACTCCTATTTTCAAAAAAAAACATTAAAATAATATTTAGAGATGATAAAATATGATCTATTATGCTATATGTGAACAAATATATTTAGAATGGAATATTTAATTTTCCAATTTTATGACTCAGGTGACAATACTTGTAAAAAACAATGGAATACACAATATATGACATTAATTTTACTAGACACAATGTGTAGCCCTTGAGGAGAATCTGGACATATACCATTTTCATCCTTCCTTTTGGGGTCAAACTACACATCATTACCTAGGTAGGTACATAGCTTTTGGGAGTCTGGGTTTATCCTGGTGTGTAATCATATAAGCACGATATCATGTAACCTAGTACTACACCACTTGTACTTGAATAATACACATTGTGTGATACATAATGATTCCTTGCTAACCCTAGCTACTATACAAATATGAGACATGAAATATGATGATAGGTCACATGATATATGATATTTAACTCCTATATAGAAATATTATCCACATGTTTTCATAGTAACCAACATTTTATCCTAGACTATATAACGAGCCAAACATTTGTTAATGAAAATACATCTTGATCTAATTAAATGTCTTATTATATAAAATGGTTATATAAAATATAATCTTCCTTGGTTTTCTGTTTTTGGATTTTAAAATACCATTAATAATTGTTATAGATGTGAACATAGTCGTTCAACAATTATCACATGATTTGTTTAAATATGGGGATTTGACAAATCCAATTTACATAGAAAAACGAATTGATTGACTCATACAATAGAATTTCTCCATAAATAAACCCATTTTCGGAGCTTGAAAAGAAGGTTTCATCATTTTGATTCACCCTTGTAAAACTCCAAGGTGAGATTCAACATGTTAAGCTTGAACGGAATTGCCTACGAGGGAAGTGGAAGTTAGTAGAGATTACCACTCAAGCGATAAAATTTGAGCCACCCTAATAGTTTATCACAATTTCAAACCTTACCCTTAGGTCATATGCAGATGTTATAAGGGGTTATGTAACAAGATCCTACCACTATGATTTTTTGGATTATTTTTTTATAAAATAATGAATATACACTCATTTTATTATTTTTACTTTGTAAATAATTTTTAAATCACAAATAGTATTTTTTTTGTTAATATTAAATAAAGAAATCAATTTTGATGAACTTATGGTTTTTTGAATTAAATAATATTTTAAATGAAATTATGACTAAATTAATTTTTATTAAATATAAGTTATGGTATAATTTGTATGAATGAAATTGTAATTTTTATTATGTTTTTAGAGCTGTTTCTATCAAACCCCATGATTTTTTTATAAATGTTGGTTTTTATTTTAAGAGAAAAAATTCACATATTTTGGAAATTATTTATATAAAATGAATATTTTTTTGGAATTCGGACGTTGAAATTATCTAGTGGTGAATTTTTCATAATTTTTTGAGACATTTGAGTTTTTGGATAAAAATTAAATATTGTTTAAATATATAATCTGTTTTATGACATCATAATGACCCAATAGTGATTTAATAAAATATTTTAAAATTTTCATTAAGAAAATATATGTTTTAAAATTAAAATAATGTGATTTTAGGTTTTTTTGAGTAATTTAAAAAAGCCTTAGTGGACCCTCCAATACTTATGAAACATTTTAACATTTTACAATGATTTCCTTGAGTGTGTGACTCACCTCCACAATCGAAAGCCAGATATTTTAAAAAGTTAGGAAATTGGACTTATAAAATAATGTTTTCTACTCCACTTTGGGAAAACACATGGGACAAAAACCATGGGTTGGTTTTTGGATCTGATTATTTTAATGTGAAGTGTCCAAAACCTAAATAATAATTAATTCCCTCTATCTTCTGATATAAACTCACCCAACCTCCCATATATCTTCACTAAACCCCTTTTAGAACGTCCCTACCCTACCCTACAATATCTAAAATCCTATAATGTCTCCCCAATGTCCAAATATTCCTTTCTCAAGCCTCTACAAAGACTTCTGGAACACACTTCCATGTAAGGGATTTCTTCCTTTCTCATTTTTGGCCAAATTTATTTATGTTGTTAGTACATTCTATTTTCAATTAAAAATGATTGTATATAATTTCTCACCTCCTCTATTCTTCCCAACATCTGTTTTGATTATTAGAGACCCCTTTATCCCTCATTAATACCTCCCATGTACTCCCCTTACCATGCCGAAATTCCGTATGGGATTTTTTCCTCTTTCATTTTTGTCTATGTATCATTGTATTTCTATACCCTTTTATTTAAAATTACAAATGTTGGGGTATGATTTATCACCTTCACCGTAGTTCCCTACTTATGTTTTTTGGATGAGATACCCATTTCTCCCTCATTAATTCCTCCCATGTACACCTGTTACCATGCCAAAATTCCACAAGGGATTTCTCTCTCCTCATTTACATTGAAGCAATTATTTTGTATTATGAATCTAAATTCAATTTCATATATTGGTAAATGTATATATATGATCCCATAACATTATATTTCATGTAAACATGATTATACACCCCTTTATCTCTCATCACCTATTTTTATGAATTCTTAGGTCACGCCATTATGCTGCCGAAATTTCACTGCGATTTTCCAAGCCAAACTCATTATGTAGTGAATACCATGCTTGTTTCCCTATTAAGGGAATTCACCTATATACACATTAATAATTGAATATAGAGTTTCATTTATTAATTCCACATTCCATTATCCTATAATAAATTATCTTGTTTAATAAATCCATGTTATATGATCCATGAAGAACACTTATGCATGAAATGAAATTATTACGAAGGGTGTTCCCTTGTAGCGCTCTAATGCATTGGGTAAAGATTAGTATCATGATAAGTCAATTGAAATGAGAGTATACTCATTATAATTAAATTTCAACGAGTTTATACCCATTCTCCATGTGCAATGAGCCTTGGATCATGCTAATATTATGTAAAATGTTGTTCTCACATTTCCATGTGATGATAATCTTGTTATATCATGCCTTTATGTTCATGTTTATGTTGTTCTCATTGATATGAAAGTTGAATGACATGTACTGTATTTTTCATGTTATTACTTTTTTACACTCTTACTGGGATTTATTCCTCAACCTTCTCTTTGGTATTTCCCCAGGTTATCCCATGAAATGCTAGGTACGATGGAATGTTGTCATCATGTAAAGGTAGTTTTCATTAAAGATGTTGTATTTTTATGTATTCTGTTATCATGTAATGTCCCTAATTTACCATTAATATACACCTCTTGATCATAAAAGATTTATTAAGTGCATTTTTATGTAAAAAATCATGTCTAAGTGTGTAATAAAGAGCATGTTAGTTATAGTTGGTATCAAAGGATAGGTTTAGTTATTTTTGGGATTAGGATTAGAACACCCTAGATAAATCCTTAAGGATTAGACTTAGGATAATAAAAGAATCCCTAAACATTGGTGAGTTTTTATTAAGTGTTTTATCATGAAAATATATCCCTTTATGTATATGTGCATGTAGAGGTGGCTCTAGAACCGATGTATCAAGGGGTATAACACGAAAACACCTCTTTTAGAAAGACTCGAATGAGAAATGGTGCACAAAAATGGGCCTTGTTGTACTCTTGGTTACGGCACTCTTATGGGATAAGCTTTGGTAAATTCATAATATTAATACTAACCATTATTATAGGAATAAAATATTTCACCTAAAAATATATGTTTGGATTTAGATCATGAATAACATAGATTGAGGCTTATAAATTCATAATATAAAGAAATAAAAATAATTTATAAGTCATGTATTTTTGTCTTTGGATTACCCATTATGTGTTACCCCTAACTTTAATTTTATTTCAGCCAATGACTGGTAATAGAAGAACTTGGCCTAACAACCGAAGTGAAGATCAATGTGAAGAGTGTTCTAATGAGATGCCCAATCGGATGGGAGTGGGAACCACAAACTTTGTCCCAATACTCTCTAATTTAACTCATGTTTGGAATAGAAATATGGGTCAAGAGGAACATTCAACCCCCCCTAAGAAAGAATGATACAAAATCGAGATCTTCATGAGACAAAGGCCACCAACTTTTTACGGATCATCTAATACCTCAGTCGCCAAACAAGGGATCAACTCCATTGAGAAGATATTCTACATTAATTAATGTTATGAATAAGAGAAGGTACTTCTAGCAGTTTATCATATGGAGGGTTAATCTGATCAATAGTGTACATTGAACAAAAATCTGATGCCTAAGGAGGATATAAAGGCATTGGAATGGAAGGAATTTTGGAAAATGGTTTTTGATAAATATTTTCTTCACACCCTCCAACATAATATGGAAAGGGACTTCTTTGACCTAAAGAAAAAAAGTTGATGAATCCATCAAACTGTACGAGGAAAACTTCACAAGGATTTCACAATACGCCTATGGCTTTTTCGTTACCCCCTAACGCAAGGTTGACCACTTCTTTGGTGGGATAAAACCTATCCTATGGAAATACCTAGTGATCTGTGAATTCAAGAGCTATGAGGAAATTATCTGATGTGACTTCAAGGTCAAAATGGAGATCAGTGAATGTTAGAGGTATCATAAGGATACGAAGCATAAGGTGGACTTTAATTCTAGTGGTCTGATTGATAAATCAAATGGTGATAATAAAATACAGCACCCCACATGCCAAAGGTGCAGAAAGAAGAACCACAGAAATTTCCTGGAGGGGATGAGGAAATTCTTTAGGTGTGGAATAAAATAGAACCTAGACAATAATTGTCAATAAAAAAACACACAGTAGTGATGTAGGAGAGGAATTCTCCATTTGACCCTCAACAAATTGTTCATTTCTTCAACGGAAAATAACTAGGTCACTTTTCAAACAAGTTCCCTAATCCAAGGGTTTTTTGAGGCATCCAACAACCTCCAAGGTAGAAAAAAAGAACTTTTTCCATCACTACCACCGAAGTGAACCCCGAAAAAAATATGGTGAAAGGTACGCTAGTTATTCATTCAATAATAGGGAATGTACATTTTGATTCTGGTTCTACAAATTATTTTATATCCAGAAATATTAGAAGAACAATCCCAACACCTCTACAAATCATGGATGTAAAGATATCGGTGAGAACAGAAAAAGGGTAAATCATTACATTCCATGAATATAAATCATCCCCTACCAGTTGTGGATTTAACCTCTAAACGAACCTCATCATAATCTATTTTCTATAATTTTATTCAATTCTTGTCATGGAATGTCTTTCCTTATAGTAATCCAACATAAATTTTTGTTAGAGAGAAATCAATCTTCATATGGCTAATAGACCCCTGATCCTATACAACTGCAGGGAGGAGGACGAATCTTCTTTAGCACCAACATCTCAAGCATGGATATTACTTCCCTATGAGCATGCATATCTTTCTCAGATGATTGAGTCTAAGCAAGAAACCATCCTTGAATACATGCCTATTGTGAGGGAATTTGCTGAAGTGTTTCCTGTGGAATTTCCTGGTATTCCTCCAAGAAGAGATGTTGAATTCTCAATTGATATTATACCCAGGGAATTTCCAATATCCAGGAATATATATATATGATAGTTTTTGTAGAGCTTATGGATCTGAAGAAACAACTACATGAGAATCTGGATAAAGGGTTTATAGGCTGAAGTGCTTCACTATAGGGTGCATCAGTCCTCTTCATCAAGAAGAAGGATGGGTCAATGTTCCTTTACATTGATTATTGTGAGCTCAATAAAATCACGATAAAGAACAAGTATCCTCTACCAAAATTTGATGAATTTTTCAATCATATATATGGAGCACAATACTTCTCCTAGGTGGTTTTTTGGGTGGGATATTACCATGTAAGTGTGAAGAAGTAGGATATCTCCAAGATAGCTTTTCGTACAAGATACAGACACTATGAATTCATAGTAATGCCTTCTGGACTCACTAGTTCTCCAGAAATCATTATGGACGTGATGAATAGAGACTTTTGAGATCACCTTGACAAATTGTTGGTATTCTTTGTATATTATATTCTAATAAACTCTAAATGAAAGGATGAGAATGAGGAGTATCTAAGACCTATACTAGAGAACTTCTGAAAGGATAAGCTCTATGAAAAGTACATCAAGTGTGATTTTAGGTTGAAGAAGGTCTCATTATTTTGTCATATCATCATAAGAAATGGGATATTTTTTGACCCCTCCAAGACAGATGTAATTGAGGGATGGCCAAGGCCTACACCGATAATGGATATCCTTAACTTCTTGGTGTTAGATGGATATTATAGCTGATTTGTGAGATATTTCTCACGATTTTACTACCCTCATACAAAGATAACTCAGAAGGGAGTAAATTATTCATAGAGTAATGAATTCTAATATAAATTCAAGGAGTTGAAAAGTAGGCTTATCACTACACTCATTATCACACTACCAACAAGTGGAGAACTTTTTGTGGCATTTTATGATGCTTCAAAGAAGGGCATGGGATGTGTGTTGAAGCAAAATGACAAAGTCATTGCCAATGCTACATGGAAATTAATAGTTAATGAGAAAAACTACCCCACACATGATCGAGAGTTGGTTGTAGTAATATTCTCTTTGACAATTTGGAAGCATTAACTCTTTGGGGAGAAGTGTGAAATATATAAGAACCAAAAAAGCCTCAGGTATATATTCAAACATAATGATTTGAACATGAACCAATGAATATAGCCACATCTGATCAAAGACTTTGACTTCTCAATCCATTACCACCCTATAAATGCGAACATTTTGGAAGATGCCCTGTGTAGAAAGGACCCAATGATTTTATCATTGATGAGAATTCAAAAGGATACAATATTGTTAGATTAGATGATGATGGAAATGGGAATCAAAAAGGATGGAACATCATCAATCCTTTAACAAATGATTGCTCAACCATCTGTTTTGGAAAGTATAAAAGAAGATTACAAAGATGTAGTGGGAATTCAGAAGAAAGAGGAAACTATCAGAAAAGGGAAATCCTCATATTTCAATGTTAATGATGATGGAATTGTGAGATTTGGTAGAAGAATATGTGTTCCAACAAATTTGGAGTTAGAGAATGAACTTTTAGATGATTCACATAGTTATAATTTATTCATTCACCTAGTAAATAGAAAGATATATCGAGACCTCTGAGAGAATTATTGGTGGGAGAACAAGAAGAAAAATATCGATGAGTATACATCAATGTGCCTAGTATGTCATCAAGTGAATGATGAGAGGAAAAAGTATAAGGGAATGATGTAACCATTACCCATACAAGTATGAAAATTGGAGAACAACACCATGGACTTTGTCACTTGAATTATGAAAACATTGAAATGAAACATTTCTATATGGGTTGTTCTGGATCGTCATACAATGACTATTCATTTAATTAAAATTAGAGAGTATTTCTCATTAGATCAAGTAGAAAAGATATATATCATAGAAGTGGTGAGGCTGAATGCAGTACCACTATCTATTGTATCCGATCAAGATCCAAGATTCACCTCTATGTTCTCGAAGAGTCTTCAACATGCTATCAATGTTAAGTTGAACGTCAGTATGGATTATCATCCTCAAACTGAAAGTTAATATGAGCAGACTAACCAAACACATTAAGAAAAGATGAGATCATGCTCAATGGACTTCAAAGGTGGATGTGATCAACATCTTCCTCTGGTTTACTTCTCTTACAATAACATTTTCTACTCAAGTATCAAAATGGATCCTTATGAAGACATGTACGGGAAGAGGTGTAGAACACTGGCATGTTGGGATAAAGTTGGGGATAGAAAACTCCTATGTCTAGAAATGGTTGATGAAATGGTGGATAAGGTTAAGACCATCCAGCAGAACATTAATGTTGCTCAGAGTCGAAAAAAGATCAATGCTGATAATCATCGGTGATACCTAGAGTTTGATGTCGGAGACAAGGTATTCCTTGGTATATCACCGTGGTAGAAATTTATGAGATTTATGGAAGAAGTGAATTCTTAGCCCAAGGTACATCGACCCTTTTGAGATCCTTGATCGCATGGGAGCAGTGGCCTATTGACTAGCACTCCAACAGATCATGTCTCAAGTACATGATATATTCCATGTATCACTCTTGAGAAATTATATACCTAACCAATCACATATACTCAATCCAGAGGTGGTACCATTGGAGAATGACCTCTCTTATGAAGAGAATACAATTAAGATCTTGTATTGTAGAGAAAAAGTTATACAAAATAAGGAAATTCACCTCAACAAGTTGCTATGGTGAAACCACAAGTTTGAAGAGGTAATATGAGAATCAGAGGACGTGATGAAGTAGTGTTACCCGCATCTATTTTTGTATTGGAAAAGGAAAATTTGAAGGAGAAATTTCATAAGGGGGGAAGAATGTAAATTCCCAAAATTATATTAATGAAAATCTATTTGATCTATTTTAATTTCTTATTATGTTAAATGGTTATATAAAATATGCACTTCCTGGGTTTTATGTTTTTGGGTTTTCAATACAGTTAAAAAGTATAAGGACCCAAACTTTTATTAATGAAAATCCATCTTGATCTATTTAAATGTCATATTATGTTTAATGGTTATATAAAATATGAAATTCCTAGGTTTTATGTTTTTTGGTTTTTAATATAGTTAAAAAGTATTACCATTTCTAATATAGTCATTGAATACAGATCCCATGATTATTTTAAATATAGGGCATTAACAAATCCAATTTATTCAAACAAAGGAAGTGATGACCTCATCCAGTAGAATTTCTCCATACAAATCAATTTATCGGAGCTCAAAAAGAAGGTAGCGTCACAAGGCTTTTCCCTTGACTAAGGCCAATACGAGCTTCAACACGTTAATCTTGAACAGAACTGACTACGGGATATGTGGAGGTTGATAGAGATTACCACATGAGTGATGTTATATGAGCCACCCCTAAAGTCTTTCATCATCGCACACCTTACCCTTAAGTCATATGATGGTGTTATACGAAGTTATATAACAAGACCCTAGCAGTATGATTATGTGCGTTATTTTTGTATAGAATACAAAATATTTATTCATTTTATTATTGTTACTTTGTAAATAATTTTTAAAGAAAAAATAGTATTTTCATTTAATATTCACTGATGTAATCTATTTTGATGAATTATTAGATTTTTTAATTAAATAATATTATAATAAAATATTATTACTCAATTACTTATTATTAAATATAATTGACCATATAATGTTTATGAATATAATTGTAATTTTTATTATGGTTTGAAAGTCGTTTTGGTCAGAACCCCTGAATTTTCGGTAAATGTAGGTTTTTATTTTAGATTCTAAAATTCAATTATTTTGAAAATTATAATGATAAAATTAATATTATTTTTTTAATCAGGATGTTGAAATTATCCAATGGTTAATTTTTCATAGTTTTTTGAGACAGAAGAATTTTTGGGTAAAAATTTCATACAGTTTCATTATTTTATGTGTTTTATGACATCATAATGACCCAATTGTGACATAATAAAATACTATGAAAATGGTTTTTGTCCAAAAAATGTTTTATCTTTAAAATAATGTGATTTTAGGTTTGTTTTATTAATTTTACAAATCCTTAGTTGACTCTCCAAGACATATAAAACATATTAACATTTTAAAATGATTTCCTTGAGAGTGTCACTCACCTCCACATAAGAAAGAAGAATATTTTTAGAATTTTTTCCATTTTCCATATAAAATAATTTTTACACTCTTTTTTGGAAAAACCCATGGGAAAAAACCATAGTTTGGATTGTGGTTTTGATTAGTTTAATGGGTAGTGTCCAAAACCTAAATAATAAAGAATTCCCTCTCTTTTCCTATATTAACCCACACAAGATCCCACTTACCTTCCCTAAAAACCATTGGATAATGTTCCTACCATGCCCTTATATCTATAAAATCCTCCTAAGGCACCCCAACCTCCCAAAAATCATCTTCTAATCCTTTGGGACCACACTTCCATGTATGGGATTATCTTCCTTTCTCATTTTTGGAAAAATTTAATTATATTGTTATGCCCTTTTATTTTAAATTAAAATTGATTTGGTATGATTTCTAGACTACCATATACTTCCCTAATTATGTTTAATGATGATATACCCATTTCTCTCTAATTAATAACTCTCATGTACACCCGTTACCATGCTGATATTTTGTAAGGTATTTCTTCCTCTCTCATTTTTTTCGATGTTTCATTATGTTTCTATACAATTGTCTTTTCAAATAAAAATGTTGGGGTAAGATTTATCACCTTCTAGATACTTCTAGACTTATTTTTTAATGATTACATAACCAATTCTCTATCATTAATTCCTCTCATGTACACTCGTTACCATGCCAAAATTCTTTATGGGATTTCTCTCTTCTTATTTACATTCGACAAATAATTTTGTATTACGAATCTAAAATAAAATACATATATTGGGACATGTCTCTATATTATCCCCATACTTTACATTTCATGTATATATGATGATACACCCACTTATCTCTCATCAACCATTTTTTTAAACTCTTATGTCGCGATGTTATGCTGCCAAAATTGCATTGCGATTTTTCATGCCAAAGTCATTATGTTGTGAATACCATGCATGTTTCCCTATCAAGGGTATTCACTATTATTCACATTTAATAATTGATTATAGAGTCTAATGTATGAATTCCACATTTCTTTATCTTTGAATAAATGATGATCTTTAATGAATCCATGCTATATGATCCATGTGGCACACTTATGCATCAAATGAAATGAATAAGAAGGTGTGCCCTGATGGCGCTCCAATGGATTGGGTAAAGATTACTATCATGATACATCATTTGAAATGAGGGTTTACTCATGATAATGAAATTTCAATGAGGGTTTACTCATGATCCATGTGCGGTGAGCCTTGTCTCATGCTAATATCAGGTTAAATTTTGTTGCCACATTTTCATGTTACGGTAATCATGTTATATCATGCCTTTATGTACATGTTTATCTTTTCCACCATTGTTATGCCTATTTCCTAACATGTACTATATTCTTCAAGTTTTTACATGTTTACTCCCTTACTGGGATTTATAGCCCACCATTTTTATGCATGTCCTCAGGTTATCCCATACAATGCTAGATATGAGAGAATGTTGTTGTCATGTAAAGTAAGTTTTCAATAAAGATGTTTTATTTTTATGTCTTAATTTGTCATTTAATGTCCATAATTTATCAATACACTAAACATCTCAATCCTCAAAGTTTTATTAAATTAAAGTTTTTGTAATAAATCATGTTTATGTGTGTAATAGAGTGTTGGGTTATTATAGACTACAAGAAGGGTAGTCACTTATTCTTCATCAAATCCATTTTTTTATTGATTTTCCAATCGCTGTTACAATTTTTGATGAAAATCATGCCCAACACATTTCCATCATACCCTAGTACTACCATAATGCATATATTAGTTTATTGCCTCGCTCTCCTCATCCTTAAATATTCTAGGCCAAACTTCCTTACTTGATGTACAGTTTTTCATCTGAACAAACACCCAAACAACCATCATAAATCATACTCTATACACTATTGATGGAAACATTTCACTTCTGACATATCTTACATCACCATCTTTTCTAAAGTATTGTCTCTCTCCTCTAGTCATTTTTTAATCCCCTATATTTTTAAATAATCATTGAAACGCTATACATTCTTATGGTCTATTATGAACACTACATGAGAAGGGAAAGCAAAATGATATAGAAGAGAAATTAATGAGTAATGAAAAGATATTTTTTACCCCGTATGTTTTTCATATTATTATTGATCCATAAAAAATTCCAAAATAATCAAAATAGTTATTTTGGAATAGAAAGAATAAATAACAAATCCATAGTAAAGTAGAATTAACAATTAAAGATATTATAGTTTGATCAAAAAATTGAAAAAACTAGTATAATCAACAAAAAATGAATTTTAGTAAATTTTAGTGGGATTTAAGGATCTCATAAATGCATATTCTATAAAAATATCTCATGTTTAATGATGGAAAGATAAATTATAAAATTCCAACAATCAAGGTGATAACACCAAAACATTTAAATCCATCCTTTCACAAGTGAACCTATTAGCCCCTCGATCTTCAAAATCATCATAATGACAACCAAATAAATAGTAGTAATATAATAATTTTCAATTATATAATATTATTAAACAAATAATGAATCACAAGACACATATCCCACCTTTTTACTTATTCTAAAATATCTCCACTTAGTTCTTGATATGAGATTCCACTTATAATATAAATAACATCGATCATAAAAATCATCTCATTAGGTTTTTCATTTGTGTGAAAGAATAACACTAGATTGTTGAAAAAAAACATGAATTTATAATTACAAAATTTGGTCAACAAGTAAAATAAAATAAATACACAAAAAATTCAGGTCTGAGGCCTGATGCGCGAACATGAATATTATATCTCCCCTAAGAAAAAAATCATTATAATTACAAATGTGGTGTTATATATTATATATAGGAATTTTTCTATGATATAACTCCCATTGCACCCATGAACGAGAATTATTGAAAAAATATTAAATATCCCTTAAAACTAAATATATTAGAACCCCCCCACCCAAAAAAAATTTATCCCAAGGTCAGACACCATTTACCTAGACTAATGAAAAGATAAAATAATTTAGATCATTTACATTTTTGAAATTACTATTATTCCCTTTTCAGATCATCGGGACTCTAAAACTCAAAAAAGGAGCTTCATTCCATCATGGTTAAAACCTCGGAAATGACACAAATGTTATAAACTAGTATTGGTTCAGAATGAAGGATTATATTTGACCTATTAATGTATAGAGTTTCATAATTTGGAAAGTATTGGTATGAAAGGATGAAAAAACATGGTTTATGATGATATGATAGCCGACGACTGATATTTAATCAAGGGTTCCCTATTTATGTTTATAATTTATTATTTAATCGAAGTGTATAATTAATTTTGATTAATTTAGGGACATTTTTTATTGTTTCAGTTCATGCATATGTGAATTTATGGAGTGATGGGGGAAAAAATTATTCTAATAATGTTAATGGGTAGACTTAGGCTGGGTGAACTTCCAACCCGGGGGTTTGGTATATATGGTCTTAATGTTGTAAATTTTAAGAAATTGTAACTAGGAGGTGTTAGCTCATTTGTAAGTTATATTTATCTTTGATCATGTTTAATAGGTCCAAGCATTATGTTTTACCTTTATGATAAGGTA
This sequence comes from Viscum album, assembly GCA_963277665.1. NCBI lineage: Eukaryota > Viridiplantae > Streptophyta > Magnoliopsida > Santalales > Viscaceae > Viscum > Viscum album. The sequence goes on from OY728130.1 coordinate 2,022,844,177, forward strand.
TTTTAATAATTCATGAACTTTAATTTGTGTTCAGCCATCTACAGGAATGATATGCAACCCCATAAGAAGTGTTTCTAGGAGGGACACAATACCCCCTGATAAATTATTCCCTGTAGAAAACACTACCCCCTTTGTGGTGATTCCATTTTGGAAACATTTCCCCCTATGACTGGGTTGGATGTTATTCTAATCAATAGTGATTCATATGATCATGTTAGTTTTTATATAAAAAAATCATGATCCTTGGGAATGATTTTGATGTTATGACTACTAATAATCATTATTTTGAACCTTTTTATTTATTTTACAAATTAAGGTGACATATGTGAATGGGTTGGAAGGATGTCGGCCTAAATATGTGTGAATATGGATTTGTTGGGTTTTATAAAAACCTAGTTTCCTTTGATAGTTAATAGGATTTTGGCATGGTACCAACCAATGGTCATGAATTTCATGAGTGGGTTAGTGTGGTTCAAACAACGTTTTTTATCATTTTAGGTTGGCTAAGTGTATTTCCAAACAAGTTTTTCGAAATATTCAACAATGGGAACTTAGACACTATTCCAACTCAATGTTTCTAATTAAGGTTATGGATTAGATAGGTGGCATGACAACCTTGATTTTTGGGATACTTATTTATATGATTGTGGTTTCATGTTTCTCCATCTCACTATGGTTCTATGTAACAATTTCATATTCAACATTATCATTATATTAAAAAGGTATAATTTGACCATTAGGGTAGCTTCTTGAGTAGCCAGTGGTTTTATAGGTATATGCATGTGATTTTATATCATTCATTGCATTCGTTACATATATATTTGTTATTATTTGGGTCACTATTTGTGGTTTCTTACTGAGTATTCTAATCACACCCTACACATGCATATTCCTGGATGTGAAAAAATTATGGTTTTAATCAATGTTTATGAGATGTACCTTTTATTGGTGAGTGAGTAGGAGGAGTTTAGTGGGGATATTGTTAATGGTATAAAGTGAGGACGAGGATAGGATATGGGTCCCATTATTGATTATTTGTTTCATAATTTTTTATATGATCAACTTCTTATGTGATTTATTTGAGATGTAAACTATGTAATATATATGATTTTCATTATACTATAGCATGGTTATGTTATACATTATGTTAAACATTACATTTTAATTTAATATGTGTACGGTAATGTTTTATTTGGATTATGGATGTTTTATTTATTTATCTATTACTACATGTATTAATACTATAGTTATAGTATTGCATGGTTTTATTAGACCCATAATTCTAATATAAATACATTGAAATACCTGGATGTACTCTTAAGGACCATGATTCTTCAACATAGATCAATGGTCGATGAATAGTCTAAGGATATTACACATATTAAGACTCATTCTTATCCACAAAAATAATAAAAATATATTTAACGGTTACATATATATATGTCAATGGTATATATATAAAAATATAAATACAAAATTTAGAATGTTATAATAGTGTATTTTCATCATATAATGATCAATAAGAATGAATATGGATTTTGTTTTTTGGATCTTGAGAAAAGTAGATGACTGTAATATCTTTATGTTTTGGGGAATTCAATCATGTTTTCTCATGAACCTTTAGATTTTTCCTCTAAAAGGATTGAATAATTATGATTTTTCTAGGATCCTTCACTCAAAAAACATTATGTCTATTTCATATTATACTTATTTCTATATTGAGGATAATTATATTAACTATATAAAAACTAGAAATTTTTATTCCACAGTTTGAGATAGTTTTGATGTAATCTTCTTATAATATGACGAATTATTTTTTATCTATTTTACCATTTTTATTTACTCTTGATTCCTTTTAGGACACTGTGTATAAATAATTTCAATAAATGATAAAATTTATATACATCTTGTTGTATCATTTTTTTGTTTGGTTGGGAAGGAGGTGTGGTAGGTGTTAGTTAATAGAACACCTGATATCTTTCATCCCCTCAGAATGAAAATTCTACCTAGAATCAAGATTTTATTGTGAGTTCACTTATAAATTGTTTTATACTCCCTAACCACATTACCTCATCTTCCAATTATTTTTTTGGCGTGTCCTTGGGCACTTTATTTTCCTTTATGGTTCCAAAATAATTAGTGGTGTATCACTGTGGAGGGGGTGAATAAATGATACTATTTATACAATTTATTATTTTAAAATAAACTCTATAAAAATTTTACATATTGATCCAATATCTTTTAATATCACCCTTACCCACAAGAAAAAAATAAATACAAATTCATGGAACATAGGAATTTTTTTAAATGTAGTCCCACAGTGTGGGAGGCTACTCATTATTGCGTTTTCATTTATTATGATACAAATATATCCAACATATTACTCAATTGAATATGCTGTAATGGATGTGTATATCCTTGACTCGGGCATGGAAATCTATGAAATTGAAATAAAATGTAAGAATACATCTTTAAATATTTTTAATGAAACATAAGTTATCTCTCGATAGAGATTTTTTTTGAGATTATACTACAATATTGTAATTTTTAAGGAAGCACAATTTTTTATAATGTGAACAAGATCATAAGATGGTTTCTATATTTATTAAAAATAAGAATAATGTGATTCATATTCAATAGTTCATTGACTACTAGAGTACAATCATCAAAAATTCACGCATGTCGGCCCCCTTCTTCAAACTATTCGAAGAATTATTGTTTGAATTAGAGTATTCAAAAACATTTTGACTCCTTTCTCCTCAATAACAGGACTTAATATGAATTGAAAATAAAATCTAATTTCCTTAATGTAGATTATTAACAACAATAAATTTTCATGTAGTTATCTCAATATTTCTATTTATTTGTTACACCAAATTAGTCGTAGGATACAGTATCAAATAAAAAAATATTTTTCAATCACCGTTATATTTTTATAATATCATCATATCTCTTAGATATTTTTTCCACAAAATAAATTTGAAAACACTTTGAAATAAGTACTTCAATTCTACATCAATTTTGATCATAAAATATCACTTAAACTGATCTCATTAAAATATATTTTCAATTATCAATTTTTAAATTCATTCAATATCCATAATTTTAATAGATTAATATTTATTTAAAACCTACATGACTTAATCTTCTATGATTTCATGGTAATATAAAACATTACTTTCATAACATGAATCTCTCCTCTGATTATATCTTCATTATGCACTATGGGGTGTCCTTCTACACATATCATGATATCATTTCATATAACATAACTAGAATCAACCTATATTTCATCACCAAATATCTCTATGGAATTGTAATATTATACATGGAATGAAGATCATCTTTCCTATTTTTCATCCCTAAAACTAATTTCTTAAATCATGATTATAACTGAAATCATGTTATTTAAAGTATTGAAGAACAAATTAATCATGGAATATTCTTGGACTCTAAATATTATCCTTTTTTATCTAACTATAAAGCCATATATATTAAAATACAATTTCTTATGTATCACTTTTCCGTGTTGAAATATATTATATATCAAACGTAATTACTTACATATCATGCATTCTTTTTTCCTTTTAAATAATTTTTTATCATGTCTCTTACATATCATTTTAAACATTATAAAAATAAATTTATGTTTTCTCTTATCTGCAATTATATTTATTTAACAGTAAATGAATTATAAATTCTATTTCAATATATATAGTTTTACCATGAGATATTTTCCTTTTCTGGTTTCCACGGTACTTCTCAATAAGTTACTTACTCATGAAAATTTATTACATTTCCCTCACCAAATTTTTTTCCATCATTAACATAGAGTATTTATTATGTATAATGAAATAACTTCTATATGAAAAATAATGTATCATTTACTGACATAATGTATTCCATTTTCCTATTTTGTAGTTATCTTCAGGATATTTCTTATGTATCCATCTAATTCCTTATGTATATAGAGAATCTCGGCACTTACCAATTTTTATGTGAACTCAAAAAAAATCGTATGCATAAAGGGAGTGGATTAAATCCTTTTATAATCTCTTATATTTTTAGGTTGGCACAAATATATTACATATTCCAAAAAAAAATTATTTCCATATAAAAATAAAACATCTATAAATTATTTTAAGGTTCTCAACTAAACTTTCAACACCTTCAACTACCAAAAATCAACTCGATCAAAATCTTATTAACTAAAAAATATTTTATGGGGATTATGGTGATTATTTATCATAATTGAAAAAAAATATTAAACAATTCTATGTTATATTAAACCACCCCCATTGTATTTATTGTCAACTTCAAAAAATCTGACCAAATTTCATTAAATCGTAGCCTTTCTCGAGGAGAAATATCTTGACACAAAACTAATGCATAATGAAATGGTTTTAGATAATTACATCCCATGGGATTTTGAAAATTATATATATGTGAATTTGATTCACTCCAACTAAATATTTACACTCCTTATTACATGTTTCTTCAATAAAATAAAATTTATATTTAAAAAAATAAACAAGAGTTTTATACATTTATCCCACAATTAAAATTTAATCCAAAAGAATATCATGAATCATAAAAGTTCCTTAAGTGATAAGGGAGGGACAGACATGCATGTTTATCTTGAAATATTTAAATTTTTCATTAGTAACAACCTTAGAAATGATATCTTTAGGTTTACATCCTGTAACAATGAATTCCAGTCACACCTATCCCTTTGTAAACTTTTAATTGATCGAAGTTATATTTTGTTTGAATTCATTTATATATAAAGTGTTTCAATAAATTCATGGAAGGATAAATATCATATTAATTATCACATGAAATACCAAAATTCTTCTTAATGTTCAACTTCAAATATTCTATCTTTTCTCTCAACCAAATTATTTTTTACAAGAGTATGTAGCAACCACCAAATCATCATCAATATTGACTAGGTTCACTATATTTTTATTTTTTCAATACTATCTAAAATAGATTTATACTAGAAAAAAATAAACCACTTAATATATATTTATTATCATCAAATTATCCACTCCAATCAATATCATTGTATCCAAATAGGTCTATGTACTCACACTTTTCTACATCAACCCAAAGATTAATGTTCATTTTATTTATTTGAGGTTTCTCTTTGTATCTATCAAGTGTGATTCATTTTGATCACGTTGATACCTTTCATACAATTTCATTTCATAGAAAATTCCATATATTTCTGTGATAAGTTAAATAAAATTATTAATCAAACTTATAAATTCATTTTTAATTACATTTTATCCCCCGATATCATTTCTCAGCATCACCCCAACTTCTATGGTTATAGAATCCTCTTTATAATCCTCTTTAGAATCACCCTTTCCAAACTTGTTCAATAATTCTTTGGCATATATTTCATATGATAAAAGGTGAAATATTCTTCTTTGACCACTTATGATGTCGGTAAGAAAAATATTCCCCTAAGAATATTCATTTCAAAGTGATTATTAATTTTTCTAAAAAATACTTCACCCAAATAGTTTTCTTTTCACATTAGTTTAGCATTATTTATTTAAACTTCCCCCTTTTCATTGATCTTGTTTCTAAATACCCACCTGGTTCTAATGAAATTCTTACCCTTTTTTCTTGGAATAGGATTACAAGTGGAATTATTTTCCAAATTACATGACTCCTCATTCATTACATTTATCTGGTCATTGGACTCAACATCTTCGAAAACAAATTTCGGCCCAACATGAGAAATAAGAGTTCTTTAGTTGTCAAATCATAACCTCTTTCTAGTCAGAACTAGTGCATTTTGAGGTATTTATATATTTTCTAGTCTCACATTATTCTTAACTCACTGATGTTTTATTTTAATATTCTCAAAAACGTTGTATACATCACTAGATTGATCAAAATAAATATCAGTACTATCCAGTTCATTTAAAGCTTATTCTACACTTTCTTTTCTGATTACATGAATGTTATACACTTCTGTAACTTTAAAAACATATTCATTTAATAGAAGAAGATTTGGTTTAGTATAAATATTATTTAATTCGTAATAGTCTACCAAATTTTTTATATTCTTGTTTCAATGCTTATAGCCTCTTTCCTTATCTAAGTAACCCATGAATATCGATTCCTTTTCTTTGTCATCAATTTTTCTTAAATTTGAATTTTTAATCTATATTAAATATATAATTTCAAAAACTCTTATATAGTTCACATTATTTTTCTTATTTTAAAAATATCATAAGAAATCATGTTTGATTTGGGTCCCAAAAAGAACCTATTTTTAATGTTCACTATTATGCTCCCATCCCTCTCTAGAAAAACATTGAGAGATTGAATTCTTATTGCATTTTTATAGATATATCAACCATGTTTTTTTTTCTATCTACATTTACATTTTTATGTGGTATATAAGGATCACTAGAGAATTTATTAATCTAATGATTAAAAAGATTTGATCCAAATTAATTTAAGTTGAATTCCCTTATATTATCAATTCATAGCTTATTTAAGTAAACTTCATCTCTTTCTCAAACTCTCTTCTGAAAATTTTGAATGTCTCCACTATGTATAACTTTTTCATCATAAAAATTACTTTAGTCATTCATTTAAATTCATAATTATATGTGATAAATTATATATCACAGTTTTCATATTGATTTCTCATTACACAACACAAATCTAAAAGGACTGATTTTAAGTATCCGAATAGATTGAATTCCCATTTTTGTGTGACCTCCCTGAATCATTTTCTCTTTTTAACATGTTTCACATATTTAATATTTTTCTCTATTGTTATGATAAAATTCAATTACAACATATCCTTTTTAATCATTTTAAATATCATTGAAAAAGGAGTTAAAGCCATTTATTCCATAGTTTATTTTCCTACATATATCCCAAATGAAAATTATTACAAGATTTACTGAGTTGAAATCCATTACCACTAATTATTTCTCTCATAGTAATAATAATTCTATATTTTCAAATTTTGATTTGTAAGGATTTATTTCTAAAGAAATAATTCCCATTATCAAAAATCTGGATGAAACTCAACAAGTTGTGTTTAATTCCATTAACAAACTTAACATATTGAGACATCCGTTTTTTTTGCCTTGATATCAATTTTTCTCAAAACCACTAATATTTACAGAGTTATAATTTCAAAAAAATCAATGAACCTTCATCATTTTGTTCTATATTCCTTAGGATATTGGTATCTAATAGCATGTGAGATACATAAACACTATAATGTTTCCATAGTTTTCTTCTCTTGCTTACATTAAGATCTACCTCAACAACAAGCAACTCCTCAGCATTGTCTCTCTGAAAATTATTATCTAATGTAATGCAATGAATTTTTCATGGGAGAATTTTCATAAATTTTTTAGTATATTGACCTTCTTGATTCCACATTCCATTGATTTTTTCTATGAAATAAAATCTATTCTGGGTATAGAAAATAAACCGAATTATTTTGACATATTTCTTATTCTCAAAATTATTCTTTTTTTGTTGGATATATCCTCATTAATTTATGTGTCTTTTGACTCCAAGGTAATAAAATAGAGTACCATCATGAATTTTATTTATGGATAGATTCTCCACATCACCAGTATAATCAACTAAAACATGATCTTCCATAAAAATGATAAATTTATCTATGGCAGTATTCTTATATTCTAGGTATATTTCATACATCCTGAAATGCCTGGATCGGTTGTGATCACTGATAGGGGAGGGGTGAATCAGTGATAACTTTTTCTTTTTAAGAATTGTTCCCTTTGAATTATCAATTCAACCTCTGCAGCTGGTTAAGTCCCAGATCTACTCTTTTAGGGGTGCAGTGATAATGAAAGCACAGAACACAGAGATTTACAAGGTTCGGTACAAATACCTACTCCTTGCCATGTTGGTTACACCCCCCAACACGGATTCTTCACTATGACAAAATATGTTTACACAGTATTTGGTTATACCCCCAATTACAAGTTGGTTAAACCCCCCAACTCCACAACATCATCTTCATCAAGGCTCCACTTCACTTCTTCAAATGTGTTGTTCAAAACTTCAGGTAGACTCAACAGTCTTCAAAAGATCTCATTGGTCTTGCTCACCAGAAAACCAATCACATAGAATGATCAGTTCTTTTGCATTCACACACTTAAGTGTGTACTCCTCTTCTTCTCAAAGTTGGTCTTCTTCACTTGTGCACACACAAGGCTAAGCCTCGGGTCTTCCTCCTTGCACACACACTCCCAAGTGTGGTAAATGCTTCACCCAAACACAAACACCAAAAGAGGAGCGCAAGGGGTGTGGCCTCACTTCTTTAATAGCCGCGCAAGGTGTGCGGACGGCCTCTGTCACGCAAGGCGTGACACCCGTGGGCACGCAGGGTGTAACCAAGCGAGGGGCGCGCAAGGACGCTGCCCAAGCTCTTCTTCCTATCATGCAAGAGGTAGCGCGCATGGGACTTCTTTGGGGCCTCGGGTGGCTCCGAGATTCTCAGTCGCGCAAGAGGCTGCGCAGAGGTACATCGCGTAGCTCAGATGGCTTCGCGGGACTCTCGAGTTCTCAAAGGATCAGCAGCATTTCCAAGGGCGCTGGACTTCTCATTTTATAGGCGAGGAGTATGAATGCAGTCCGCAGGATCCAATACTCGAATGCCCGAAATCATCGGCGTTTTGAAAACTTCAAACGCGTTAAATATCTTCCACGTATCTCGTTCTTCTTCTCTGTTTTAATGCGGGTTTTCCATTTTTCGGTTTCCTTCACGTGCATGCGTTTTTGAACGCATGCATGTCTCTGTTTAGGCCCATTCATGCAAAGCACGAACACCCGATGCCTCGGCAACTTCGTTTGCCTCGGCCTCGACCGAATTCATCATCTTATTGCATGCATGCAAATTTTAATGCATAAATATGTTCGTTATGTCTAGACGATCACAATGGTGGCTTTAGCTTGATTGGAGGTGGCCGGGAGCACGACTTCAGTGCTCGGAGGGCCACTGGTTCAGGCGGCGTCGCGGGAGGTGCCTCGGCCGAGCTCGAGGAAAGAGACGCCTTGGAGCCATCAGATGCGGTGTTGAAAAGATCATCAACGGCTGGATTAGAATGCGGCGTGCGGCGGATGAGATGAGCGGCTGCGATCCAGCGGGCGATCGATCGTGCAGCCAGGATGCGCTCCCGGTGAAATTTGCGCGTCCCACATCGAATCGGCGGCCAATTTTTCCAAGCGCTCCCATCCTCACCTCAGTTGTATCTTATCCCTCCACAGTGCCGCCCCGCACCGTGTTCTCTTAGAGGGCGCGCTTTGCGCCCACCCCTGCCACTCGGGCGCGCCACTGGCGCCCACTATGCGCTCCTCCGGGCGTGCCCCTGGTGCCTACGCTGTGTCCTGCGGGTGCGCCCCTGCCTCAGGGCTGCTACATTGTCCTTGAGGGTTCCCCATGGGCGTGGTGACCGTGAGTCCCACAAGTGCCTTGGGTGTTGACCCTCGGCTGGCCTCCTTGGTGGCCCATATTTTTGGTAAGGGGAAATCTTAGGACTTTGTATAAAACAAAGTAACCAAGTTTCCAATTCCAAATGCCACTTCAACCTCTAAGCCATTTCTTTTTCTATATCTCTTCTCCGCCTCTATTCTCTTTTCTTCTTATTCATTAGAATTACTCCAATTCTTCTTCATCATGTATTCAATATTTAAGAATGGAATTCCCGAAGGGTCTTCCTTCAACCGATGCTCCTGACTCAAATAATTCATCAAAATTCTTCAATGATCCAATCAGAGATCAAATTGGAACATCTTCAATGCATCATGCACTAAGAGATAGTGCATAGTCTTTATTAGCACCACTTCATCCACTTAGGAGTTGTGGATGGTTCTCCTCATCTCCTCATGCATTGTCAATACAATACACGGTCTTCAAACATTGTTGTGACATTGTATCCACTTGATACAAGTTCATTGAACTTAAAGACCAGTTCAACAATCGTCTGATGTAATGATGCATCTCCAACCATTAGTCTTCATGCTCTACGTCATCAGTTGACACATAGTGACATGTTATTGACAAAAAATGCAATCACTTGGGAACAACAATCTCCCCCTTTGTATTTGGTTGCCAATACTCCAAAGCACATCTTGAAGAATGTCACAATGTGTATGTGTTAATTATTTCTCCCCCTTATTGGCCAACATATGCAAAGGGATGAATAGGAAGTCATTCCCAAAATTCATAACTGCTTGACTCAGCAACTAATGCTCCCCCTCAAGGGATGCACTCATCTCCTTCAATTCCCTGCATGTCAGTACAAAAACATATAAATTTAGGGAATAAGGAGGGATCTTTCTCTTCCTCAAGTGAGAGGAGAAGGCTGAACATGAAGTTTCAGCCTTAGTTCAACAAATCATTCTGTAGGCATAGCTTTGGTGAAAATACCTGCCACCTGATCTTGAGTAGAAATGTAGTCGAGAGTGATGTCTCCACCGGTGACCCTTTCTTTGATGAAATGATATTTTATATCAATATGCTTGGATCTAGAGTGTTTTATAGGATTCTTAGACAAGCCAATTGCACTCTGATTATCACATAAGATCCTCAATGGTTTTTCAGCTTTAATTCTCAAATCTGCTAGCTGCACCTGCATCCAAATCATTTGTGTACATGCATGTGTAGCTGCCACATACTCTGCTTCGGTTGTGCTCAATGTTACAGAATTTTGTTTCGTGCTATACCAACTAACACATCCTTCTCCCAGAAAGAAGGCTCCACCAGATGTGGATCTTCTATCAGTGCAATCACCAGCCCAATCAGCATCAGTGAATCCCTAGAACTTTATGTTTGTACCGTGTTTGTATAAGAGTCCATAGTTGAGGGTTCCTTTCACATATCTCAAGATTCTTTTAGCTGCTGATAAGTGAGATGCTTTTGGGTCACATTGAAATCTTGCACACAAAGTCACTACATATGTTATATCAGGCCTTGAGGCCGTGAGATAAAGGATACTGCCAATAATTCTCCTGAACTATTTCTGATCAACATTGTTGCCTTCTTCATCCTTGCATAGTTTGGTTCCAACAGAAATGGGTGTTCAGACTTCCTTTTCATTCTCCATTCCTAACATTTTTACTAAGTCCCTTGCATACTTTTCTTGTGAAAGAAATATAGATTTTTTCCTTTGTTCCACCTGAAATCCTAGAAAATATGTCATTTGACCAAGCATGGACATTTCAAAGGTTCTCTTCATCTGCTCAACGAATTCTTCACATAGTCCTTCCTTGTCACCAGCAAAAATAATATCATCCACATAGATAATGACTATGAGAGTACCAGTGGTCATTTCTATGACATAGAGATTACTGTCAACTGTTCCTTTGACAAACTTCATGCTCTTAAGACAACCATACAACTTGGATTACCAGGCTCTGGGAGCCTGCTTTAACCCATACAATGATTTCTCCAATCTGCATACCATGCTACTATCTTTTTCTAGAACAAATCCCTCTGGTTGTTCTATATACACTTCTTCTTCAAGATCTCCATTTAGGAATGCAAATTTCACATCCATCTGATAAACCTTGTACTGCTTGTGTGCTGCAACTGCTAAGAACATTCTGATAGTCTCCAGTCTTGTAACTGGTGCAAATGTTTCTTCAAAGTCGATTCCTTCTATTTGTGAATACCCTTTGCATACAAGTCTGGCCTTATTTCTTGAAACTTCCCCTTTCTCATTGAGTTTGTTTATGAAAACCCACTTTGTCCCAATTAAATTTTTATTTTTGGGCCTTATCACAAGATCCCAAGTGGAGTTATTTTCTATTTGATTGAGTTCCTCATGCATAGCTTGTATCCATTCCTCATGTTCAACTACTTCAGCCACTGTGTGAGGTTCCACTTGAGAAACGAATGCAGTGTGATCTTCCAATATCAATCTTCTCCTAGTTTTTACTGAGGACTGTGGGTTACCAAGGACATTCTCTGTGTCGACATGTTTCTTCAATTTATTGTATCTCCTTCTTCCATCTTCATTACCTTCCTCTTCATCACTGGTGTGTTCAGAGTTGATCTCACCAGCAGTTGGTATTGGCTCAGTTAATTCTTTATTCTTTTGTTCCATGGTTTAGTAATTCATTGAGTCATCATTATCCACAGAGTATGATTTGGTGTTGTTTTCAATTATTATGACATCACTGCAGTCAAACATTTTGTTCAACCTCTTATTCCAGCATCTGTAGCCTTTTCCATCAAGTAGGTAGTCCATGAAGATTCCTTCTTCTGATTTTTCCTCAAACTTTCCCAGATTAATGTTTTTAATCTTGATGATGCACGGACTGCCAAAGACTCTGAAGTACTTAACAGTTGGTTTTCCGTTAAACCATGTTTCATAGGCTGTCATTTGTGTTTCTGGTCTTAGGAGACATCTATTTTGTATGTGTATAGCTGTGCATACTGCTTCTCTCCAGAAAAACTTAGAGATATTGTGCTCAGCCAACATAGTCCTCCCCATTTCAACTATGCTTCGATTCTTCCTTTCAGCCACTCCATTTTGTTGTGGAGTATATGGTGTACTGTATTGATGCTTGATTCCATGCTTTACCAAATAGCTTTCAAAATTATCACAAGTGTATTCTTTTCCATTATCTGATCTCACTTTCTTGATACAGATTCCAAGTTCTTTCTCAGCCTGCCTCCTGAAGTTTTTGAACATCATGATTACTTCTGACTTGTGTTTCATGAACATGACGTTGGTCATCCGAGTGTAATCATCAATGAAGGTTATAAAATAGAGATCTCCTCTTGTAGACTTTTGTCTCATCGGTCCACATATGTCTGTGTGAATGAGTTCAAGAGGCCCAGTAGACATGATATCTACTCCTTTTTGTGAACTATGGGTTAGTTTTCCCTTCTGACATGTGTCACAAATTTAATCTCTTTCTCTCTTTAATTTGGGTAGATCTCGTACAATATTTTACTTCAGAATTTTACTCATACTTCTTTGACCTAGATGGCCATGTCTTCTGTGCCAAAGATTGTTTTCATCTTTAGAAATAAGATAACAAGAATTTATGGACTCACCAATTTGAAATAGGTTTCCAGTGGTTCTTCTTCCTTGAGTGATGATTTTTCCATCCTTTGAGCTCTTGATGATGCATGAATCCTTCTGGAACAACACCTCATGTCCATCATCACATAATTGGCTTACACTCAGTAGGTTGTGCTTTAATCCTTCAAAAAACAACACATCATTGGATTTTAGATTTTTTGTTGCAATCATAGCCTTTCCAACTCCCTTGATTTTCAGAGAACGATCATTTCCAAACACCACGGTTCCTCCCTCATGGATTTCATCGTTACTTAGAATTTTTGTATCACCAATCATGTGGGATGAGCATCCACTATCAAGAATCCATGACTTGGTTTTACTGCTAGCTTTTAGAGCCACTTCAGCAAAGCATGTGATTTCATCATTGGTTTCTTGAATGCCTTTCCCTTTCATGTCTTTGACTTTTTGTTTAGGAAGAGTTGTCATACATTTATCAGCTCTATGACCTTGTAGGTCAAATCTTCCACAGGCTTCACTCAGGCAGTCAAATGTGTTCTGAATTGGAGGTTTTGATGCTTTCTGCAAAACACTCTGGGTTTCAGGATGTCTCCCCCTTGACTCATGCCTCATGCTTGGAAGAGACATTTTATACCAGCATGTATAAGCCTTATGTCCAAACACACCACAACACCAGCAGTAGCCTCTGAACCTTGACCTTCTTTGTTGATAAGAGTCATGTTGTAATTTTCTGTCCATGATTTGAGTAGTCCTTCCTGAGGATTTCCTTTCTTCCATTGAAGATGATGTTACAGAGGTTTGTTCATGCCGTGTTTGTCTCAATTTTAACTTTGAACCTGCATTGTTAGAAATAACAGATGTATTTAGATATTTACTTAGTGGTAAATTGACCTGCCTCTGAGCACCAGCATAAGATGATTCTGCCTTGACCTCAACAGCCTTATTGAAGTCTTCTCTTATCTTTGCCAAGCTATTCTGTGCTTCAATCCACTTGGAATGTTTCACTGACTGCTCTTCTTATTTGAGGTGAAGTTTCTCCTCAAGATCTTTTGCTATCTTGTCCAGCTCAGATACCTTCAGTTTGTGTCTCTTGATTTCATCAATGTACATTGTCTCTTTCTTCATACATTCTTCCAACTCCTTAGTCATCCTTTTGGTTTCCTTTTGTAACAATCTCTTCTCTTTCTTGAGTTCAGTGTTCTGTTCATGGAAAGCCACTAGTTCATCTTTCAGTATGTGTTCGAGCTCTGTTCTTTCACTTTCATCATCTTCACTGCTGCAGGTGTCAAACCCTTTTTCCACATGAGCCATAAAATTCGTTTCTTCTTCTGATTGACTGGCTGAACTAAAGTCTGATTCTTCCTCTTTGCTTACATAGCTTTTTCTTTCACCAGGAACGATCCTTTTCTTTCTTGCACCAGATCTGTTTCCTTATCTTGGGTATTTACTCCATTTCTTCTTTTGTGACTTATCATCTTAAATATCTGGAGCACTAGATCTTTTCTTAGGACAGTTAACAGCAAAGTGTCCGATGTTATTGCAATTGAAACATCTCGATGGTGATTTCCCTTTTCCCCTGAATTTATTTTTTCCAAACCTTTTAGAAAAAAGAGAAATAATCGTGTTGAGATCTTCATCCTTTTCTTCATTGTCAGAATCACTTGATTCTAGGACTTCGTCATCTTTTATCTTGAGTTGTCTCATGGCCTCAAAAGCCATCTCATCCTTGATCTTCTTCTTGAATACTGGGATCTTCCTCATTTCATATGCAATGAGAATGTTGTGTAGTTCATCAAGAGAGAGATCATCTCTGTCTTCTAATGCTGAGACTTTGGGGTCAAAACTGTCAGGAAAATTTCTCATTAGTTTTTTAACAATAGTGGAGTCCTCCAACTTTTCACCAAAGCCCCGAATGTTACTGACAATTTCATTGACTCTTGTGAAATAATCATCAATATTTTCTTCTTCTCCCATCTTGACATCTTCAAACTTGCTTATCCAAATTTGTAATTTGGCTTCCTTGACTTTCATGTTACCTTCATAACTACTTTCCAATTTGTCCCAAATTTCTTTAGCATTCTT
Organism: Viscum album; assembly: GCA_963277665.1. Classification (NCBI taxonomy): domain Eukaryota; kingdom Viridiplantae; phylum Streptophyta; class Magnoliopsida; order Santalales; family Viscaceae; genus Viscum; species Viscum album. Next base: position 2,022,859,329 of record OY728130.1, read on the forward strand.
GAGTCCCATGACTTTTGTGTATACCTTTTCTGAGAGTGACATAAGAATGGCATTTTGAGATTTACCATCAACTTCCATATTTCTTTTCTCATCGAGTGTCATAGCAGCTTCATTAGCAAGAGGAGGGAATCCAAATAAGGCTGCATTTCTAACATCACGGCCGAGAGATAGAAGGTAGGGCAACATCCGATTTTTCCAGCTGTGATAATTCGTTCCATCGAATGTAGGGACACCCCTACTATTAAGAGAATTTAGATTGTCCATTTTCTCAAAAGTAGATCCTAACAGAGGCAACCTCCCTCTAATACCACTTGAAATGCCTGGATTGGTTGTGATCACTGAGAGGGGAGGGGTGAATCAGTGATAACTTTTTCTTTTTAAGAATTGTTCCCTTTGAATTATCAATTCAACCTCTGCAGCTGGTTAAGGCCTAGATCTACTCTTTTAGGGGTGCAGTGATAATGAAAGCACAGAACACAGAGATTTACAAGGTTCGGTACAAAGACCTACTCCTTTCCGTGTTTGTTACACCCCCCAACACAGATTCTTCACTAGGCCAAAAGATGATTACACAGTAATTGGTTAGACCCCCCAATTACAAGTTGGTTAAACCCCCCAAGTCCACAGAATCATCTTCATCATGGCTCCACTTCACTTCTTCAAAGGTGTTGTTCAAAACTTCAAGTAGCTTCAACAGTCTTCAAAAGATCTCGTTGTTCTTGCTCACCAGAAAACCAATCACTTAGAATGATCAGTTGTTTTGCATTCACACACTTAAGTGTGTACTCCTCTTCTTCTCAAAGTTGGTCTTCTTCACTTGTGCACACACAACGCTAAGCCTCGGGTCTTCCTCCTTGCACACACACTCCCAAGTGTGGTAAATGCTTCAGCCAAACTCAAACACCAAAAGAGGCGCGCAAGGGGTGCGGCCTCACTTCTTCAATAGCCACGCAAGGTGTGCGGACGGCCTCTGTCGCGCAAGGCGTGACACCCGTGGGCACGCAGGGTGTAACCAAGCGAGGGGCGTGCAAGTACACTGCCCAAGATCTTCTTCCTGTCGCGCAAGAGGTAGCGCGTAGGGGACTTCTTCGGGGCCTCGGGTGGCTCCGGGATTCTCAGTCGCGCAAGAGGTTGCACAGAGGTACTTCTCGTAGCTCGGATGGCTTCGCGGGACTCTCGAGTTCTCAAAGGATAAGCAACATTTCCAAGGGCGCTGGACTTCTCATTTTATAGGCGAGGAATATGAATGGAGTCCGCGGGATCCAATACTCGAATGCCCGAAATCATCGGCGTTTTGAAAACATCAAACGCGTTAAATATCTTCCGCGTATCTCGTTCTTCTTCTCTGTTTTAATGAGGGTTTTCCATTTTTCGGTTTCCTTCACGTGCATGCGTTTTCGAATGCATGCATGTCTCTGTTTAGGCCCATTCATGCAAAGCACGAACACCCGATGCCTCGGCAACTTCGTTTGCCTCGGCCTCGACCGAATTCATCATCTCATTGCATGCATGCATATTTTAATGCATAAATATGTTCGTTATGGCTAGACAATCACAATGGTGGATTTAGCTTGATCGGAGGTGGCCGGGAGCTCGACTTCAGTGCTCGGAGGGCCACTGGTTCAGGCGGCGTCGCGGGAGGTGCCTCGGCCGAGCTCGAGGAAAGAGACGCCTCGGAGCTGTCGGATGTGGTGTTGAAAAGATCATCAACAGCTGGATTAGAACGCGGCGCGCGGCGGATGAGATGAGCGGCTGCGATCCAGCGCGCGATCGATCGTGCGGCCAGGATGCGCTCCCGGTGAAATTTGTGCGTCCCACATTGAATCGGCGACCTATTCTTCTGCGGTTTATCACCCAAGCGCTCCCATCCTCACCTCAGTTGTATCTTCTCCCTCCACAGTGTCGCCCCTCACCGTGTTCTCTTAGCGGGCGTGCTTTGCGCCCACCACTGCCACTCGGGCGCGCCACTGGCGCCCACTATGCGCTTCTCCGGGCATGACCCTGGCGCCTACGCTGTGTCCTGCGGGTGCGCCCCTGCCTCAGGGCTGCTGCCATGGCCTTGAGGGTTCCCCATGGGCGTGGTGACCGTGAGTCCCACAAGTTCCTTGGGTGTTGACCCTCGACTGGCCTCCTTGGTGGCCCATATTTTTGCTAAGGGGAAATCATAGGACTTTGTATAAAACAAAGTAACCAAGTTTCCAATGCCAAATGCCACTTCAACCTCTATGCCATTTCTTCTTCTATATCTCCTCTCCTCCTCTCTTCTCTTTTCTTCTTCTTCATTAGAATTCCTCCAATTCTTCTTCATCATGTATTCAATATTTAAGAATGGAATTCCCGAAGGGTCTTCCTTCAACCGATGCTCCTGAATCAAATAATTCATCAAAATTCTTCAATGATCCAATCAGAGATCAAATTGGAACATCTTCAATGCATCATGCACTAAGAGATAGTGCATAGTCTTCATTAGCACCACTTCATCCACTTAGGAGTTGTGGATGGTTCTCCTCATCTCCTCATGCATTGTCAATACAATACACGGTCTTCAAACATTGTTGTGACATTGTATCCACTTAATACAAGTTATTTGAACTTAAAGACCAGTTCAACAATCTTCTGATGTAATGATGCATCTCCAACCATTAGTCTTCAAGCTCTACGTCATCAGTTGACACATAGTGACATGTTATTGACAACAAATGCAATCACTTGAGCACAACACATCCTTCAGTTTTTACATTGGGGATATTTTCATTATTTATATAGATCTAGCTTCTCTTGATATAGAGGTGGTATTATCATGTATTTTCTTAATATAACCATTCCTAATTTTTCCCTAAGAGATTGTATAGTTAGAAAATATAATTTTATCATTCTTATGAATATCGGGTATCAATTTTACCTAATAATTGTAAAAATATTCTCAAAAAATTATGATGAATCTACCATTACGTCCATAAATTTTTTACTCATGTGCATTTTATGTAAAGTATCCTAAATATTAAGACACCTTGTTTTTTAATTATTTAATTCCTCTTCCTTTAAACCAAATATATTTTCAAACTCCTTTAATATTTCTTCTTTTCAGAAACTTTAACTTTGAAATTTTTGATATTATTAATGTAGTCATTATTGTTGATATTAAAATCGTCTTTACCAGTATTTTTTTTCTCATCCTCTTTCTTTGGGGTTTTTATTTACTTCTTATGTTGAGTGTTGTGGTCAAGAAATGATTGATTAAAATCTTTCAACATATGCTCCGTATAGGTTTATTCACCTTATTTATCCCTAATTTTGGTTTATCCATGCTTTTCAATATGAGTAACAATGTGAATAAACATTTCTGGAACTTATTATTCAAATTGACTACTCTTAGTTGAATAGACGTATTCTTCTTTGATTAGTATATTTAATTTTTTTTCTTGGATACTTTTCATTTCATTTAATATATTTAATATCTTCTTTAGATCATCTTCTAAATTTTTTCATTCATGGATTTGTTTATTCTCATCATGTTTTTAATTTTCATATTTATTATTTTTGAAAATCAATTTAAAAATTCCACTTTTTTCTACACATAAAATATTTTATTGAATGCTTTAGTTTTTGATAATATTTTATTTTTTATATATTCATTAAGATTGGATCCATGATCCTCATATAACCATTATCCTTTTCTTCATCATCATCATTAGATTCACAGGAGGACTAATCTTACTTTTCTTTGATTGTTAGCCTATTCATTGCTTTCAATGTCATCTATTCCTTAACATTATTCATAACAATAGGATATTTCGTCATCTTATAGTTGAAAAGTGTTTTATGAAACTCATTAAGAGAAAAGTATTCATTCTCTTCCTAAAAAGAATCCTTTGCATCAAATATATTATAGAATTTTCTCATGAGTTTATTAATAATGATTAATTATTCTAAAGTTTTTCCAAAACCATAGATATTACGGATAAAATAATTTACACTTGTAAAGTATTCATTAATAGTCTCATAATCATATAATTAAATATCTTTAAAATTTTCCATTTATATCTTTAATTTTACATCTTCCACTTTGAAATTGACTTTAATAATGTTATCAAGATTATACCACATCTCTTTGAAAATTTTGAATCTCATTTACTTTGTGTAAAAAAATTTATATATAGATATCAAAATTTTATTCCTTTTTTAATCATATTCTAAAATTATTTTATCAAAACAAAAATCATTTGAGAATCTTTCTCAAGGTGGGTAAAAAAAATTTAACCACGTAGATAACTTCTATACTTATGAATAAGGTGGGGATCATCCAATTCACACAACCATGAAAATTATTATCATAAAAATAGAAAAATCATATTTGTTGAAGGAATTTAGATTCTCTATATTATATTTATATGATGATAGGATCTTTTTTGTGAAACATGGTTTAATTTGATATAACTTATGGTGGCCAAAAAAGTGTTGGTTTATCATTGAGATTGGTGAATGAATCAATGATACTATTTTTATAATTTTTATATGCAAATAACCTCTATGACTGGTTAAATTTGTGATCTAATCTCCTTTAATCTCACTCTTTCCCCCATAAAACATATTTAATGAAATAAAAGGTATAGATTTATTCTTTTCAAGGTCAACCGCCAAATATAGGTGATAAATACTTGTTGTGTTCAGGTTGAGACTATGTTATAGATATTCAAAATAATATTCAAGAATATATAAGATAATGGAATTTTAAATCCATGAATTATATATGTAATCATATAAAATTACAAGAAAAGGTCAAAATACATTCCTCACACTTTTTAAATGAACAATAGTTATCTATCGATAGTTGTTTGGAAGAGATCATACTATATTCCTGAAGTCTTTAATGGTCCTTCTTATTCACTTCTGTAAACATTATATTTAATGGGTTCTTATATGTACTCACATAAATAAGAAAGATCTTTCCCCTCAATATCTAGTCTTACACTACAATAATATAATCAAGAACATTTCATGTGTTCCAGTCTCTTTCTTTAAGATATCATAATGATTAGAATATATATAAGAGCATGAAAGCACACCTCATCACATTTATCCAATCAAAAATTATATTATAAGGAAAAAATATCTATTATCCTCAATATAGATGATGGATAAAAATAAATCTTCTCATAGATCTCTCACACATTCTCTTTCTTTGATACACCAAATTAGCAGTTTGATACTATATCATATAAAAATTCATCTTATATTCATTATCTTTTCATATTATATGTATCTCTATGAGATATTATTTTCAAATGTTAAAGGTGAAAACTATTTGATAATATTACTTCAATTCTTCATGAGTTTTAGTAATTAAATCACTTTTAAATTCATCCTAGTAAATTATCTCTTGAAGGCTTAGTTTTTAAATTCACATGTTATCCAGACTTTTTATAGCTCCATCCATCATCAAATCCCACATGTACTTAATCTTACACATCTATATGATAACATGAAGAAATATTTTCATTGAATTAGGATTACAAGACACTCTTTCTTCATCATGGACTTCTTCTAAAAGTGTGATAACATCTCAAATCAAAAAAACATCTTCATATTGTATTATATACTTATAGAACATAATGGACTGTACTTATTCTACTTGGTATGAATATCATATTCATTATTATCCATTATAGAAATTAGTTTTTTGGATATTTAATGTTGATTAAATCATAATATTTGAATTATTGAATAATACATCAAGCATTGTCTAATCTGGAACTCTAATTTTTTTTTATTTTTTTCAAACTATTAAGCCTTATATAATAAGTATAATGTATTATGTATCATTTTTAAAGGTTCAAGTATCTTATTCATCATCAAAACCCCATTATATATTGCCTAGGATTTTCCCATTTTCTATATTTGATAGAATTTACCTTTTTTATCATCTTAAACAAAATATACATATTATTTCTCCCATTACATTATTTATGGGTGAGTAACAAAAAATATATTTTTCATTCCCTTATAATCTCTTAAATATTGTTTTATGATAATTTCATATTTAAAATTTCAATGTGATCATCAACAAGTTTCTTACACACGAAAATATTATTATGCTTCCCCATACATTTCCATTTTTCCGTCTTTAACTCAAATAATTTCTTGCGTATCATTCAATATGTTTTGTATTTTGAAAAATATCGTCTATATAAATGTATGATATTACCTTTTCTCAGTATTTTCATTCTCTTTATAATGGTTATTATGTATAAATCCAATTCCTTAGGTATATATGGAAGCCTAGTAGTTATCAAAAATTTGGTGAACTCCAAATAATTTTTTTTCAATACTAGAATTTTATTCATACCATTTACAATTTCATTTATTCTATGGAATACATATATTATATATTCCATGAAATTTTCAATTATATATAAAACAATATCTTCCATATCTTCTTACATGGTTATCAAATCAACTTCAAAAACCTTAAACATTAATAAATCATCAAAAAATGTATTAATACATTAAAATAGTTTTGAACAAGTTTAATTGATTCTCTCTCTTGGATGAATATAAATAAAATAAATCATAAAAAATTCATTTGGGGTTTTTATGAATTTTATGCGTAATTTTTATCTTGATTATATCTACTTATTTGATTTGTTTTACCTTAATTAGGATTAGTGTCTAGAGATTTATTCATTTATCGTGACTAATTTGTTTATTATATAGGGAGGTGAAAAGTTTTCTATAGAGTATGTTTTTTATCTCAAAAACCCTAATTTGAAAGGTTTTGATAAAATTATATATAATATAATAAATATTGAAGTATCATATATTTACTATAAAGAATTAACACATATATATATATATATTATTGACGTCAAAATTGACGTTTTATTTTTGGTTGTGTTTGTTTGAAAAATTGGTGAATAAATGAGTTATATTATGATATAATTTGTTTTAGAGAATATTAATATAGTTTTTAGGTTAAGAGAACATGTTTGGTGATAGAGGTAAAAATCACATTATGTTTTATTTAATCATGGAATGATATTAGAGAAAATATTAATGGTTTGGAAGGATTCCAAATTTTTAGAAGATATTTTTCATATGTTTAACGTGGCTCACTCAATATGACTCACTTATAAATAATGAACCAATTCCTGAATCAAAATATTTTAAATAATGGATTTTTCAAATATCTTATATTTCATACCATGGAATACATCTTCATGCCCTGGTGGTTGCCATGATCAAGACGTATTATTATGTATATCCTATATTAAATGTCCAATGATTAGAAAAAATGATTTATTATGATGATCCTTTTGAAGAACACAACATGGTGAGTTTGAAATGGGAATGTTTAACATATATAATTTAATTTCAATAAAATGTAATAATAATAAAAATATTGGATATCATGATTTATAGATTTTCTTTTCATAAAAGGATTTTGAAAATTCATAATAGTCAAAAGTCAATATAAATTCATCATGGGTTTCCTTGACCCAAATAAAATAATATTTCAACAGTTATTTTGATAAATAAATATTTGGGATATAGTGGAATTATTACACTATAGTTTTAGAGAAAATAAATTGTATTTTAATACCATTTAAAATTCAAATAATTGGATAAAACAAAGGGGATAGTAAAATGAAAATATTGTTATATATATAAATATAGATATTGAATATATGAATAATGACAGGTGAGTGACACTAAAATACACTATAATGGTAAAGAGTGTTCTCCAATAGAGACTATTCCTATACATGGATACTATCCAAAACAATAAATTCATTGCATGAAGATTAAAATGAGTGAGTTGATCCATAATTCTAAAGAATAAAGAGTACACCACCAAAACACCTTTTCAAAATAGTAATTTTTTAATATGTATTCATAGGTATATTGTAATGAAAGTAATCCAAATCAAAATAAGGGAAGTGAACTTTAATAGATATTGAATCCACTCACAATATTTTATTATAACATATTTATTTAGTTGTTTCATGTGAGATTATAGTGAGTCTATCCAAGTCCTTAGATTAGCCACCAAAATGAAAATGAACTAAGTAATTCATGTGTTATTTGTATTATTTAATTAATTTCATGTTAAAATATTGTGTAATATAAATTCAAATATTTTAACTATAATTAGGAAGGATATCCAAAATAAAAATATTGATTTCATTGTAACTTATAATACACTAATTCCCCAACCCATTTAATCTATTTTTATCATGGGAATTACAACTAGTATAAAATATTTGAGATTTTATAGGTGGGGTATTTTGTCTCAAAATGAAATTCATAATGACTCCAGTGAACCATAAGGTGTTTTGACAATTGGTGAGTTAAAATATTTTATAAAAATCATTAAACCATGGAAGAATCCTGTGTGATATTATATTCAATCTTTTGGAATGGATGATTATATTTTTTTGATGTACTAATTTACTTTTTGATACATTTATAATGGAGTTATGATAGAAGCAAGTCACAATGTGGCAGATGTAAATGATAAAAGATTTAATATTCCATAGTTTCCATCATATAATATCATGCACATAAAGATTATGTCATGAAGATCATCAATATCTATGTGTAAAAATATATTGACCATTTATGATGGTGTTTAATGTGAAAAATAATGAAAAACGTAATGTTATACCTTAAAAAATCAATACTTTGAGATACTATCGATATATTCAATTGATTAATTATTTAAATGGGAGATTCAAATAATATATATATATATATATGGACTTGGTGAATTCTCTGAATATATAGACATTCTGAAATAGATATTGTGAATATTTTAATATAAAATATTTTATTATTGACTAAATAGTTTTAGAAATTGTACGTATGGATGATATTTATAGCCTAATAATTATATATTATATTATGATAAATCGAGATAACCTGATAAAGGAAAAAATATAAAGGATATGAAATTTTAATCAAATAAAAAATCTATCATATAATATGGCCCTTAATATGAAAGGTCCATAAAGTAATGATGTTCCTATCCTTTAATAAAAAAACATGGAAAGTAAAATACAAATAGAAACATTGAATTCCAATATTTCGATATAGAAATGTTAAGAAAAAATTATGCGTTAAAATAATCTTTAATAAGAAGAGGATATAGAATGTGATCTAAGAAGATCTTTTAATAAAATAACATTAGAATAAAATAATATAAAGGCTAGTATCAAAAAAATATTTTATCCCTCAAGAATAATAATTTTTTAATTAGATGAAAATTAGATAAGATATGTATTGAAAATATGTGGAATCATTTATTTTGATAGATCCAACATAAGAAGATTCACTCAATTATTAAGTTTGTGGTGGCAACGGAAAAAAATTACTTGAAATTACAACTTAATGAATTGTAGAATGGAATTATTATAAAAATAATTTAAGTGAACAAGACTAATAGTGTCTTTAAATAATGAAAAATCTACATGAAATAAGAAGAGGAAGAAAATAATGATAAATTTCAAGAATAATTGAAAACACTTGACATTATAAAATTTTAAAATATAGAAAACATTTTAGGTTAAAACATAATGTTAAAGAAAAGATAGAATCATTAGGGAATTGATAATAATAGTGAAATGTAAATGTTAGAGAATTTGTGAGCTTGAAGTTTATTTTTTTAAGGTAAAAATAAAATAAGATGATTATATGGAAATCTATTGTTTTTTGCATGTATTCTAATTTTTTTAAAAAATTGGAAACATATATATTGAGAAGGTGAAATAAACATTTAGATAAAAATCAAGGATATTAGATGATTTCCTTAAATAAAAATAATTTAATCTTAAATGAAAATCATTTTGGGTGTTAATTATATTCCTTATCAAAGTAATTTTATCCTTAATATTTATTATTATTAATATATATGGTATGTTAATAGATCCATTAATTGTTCATTAATAAGATGAGGTATTTCCTAAATATTTAAGAGAAATTTTTATCCTAATATAATTTAAAAAAAGAAATCGAAATCATAATTAATAATTGTTAAATCAATTTGATTTACATAATTAAAATGATCTCTTATCCTAACATCCCAAGTAATAACTTCAGTTAAAAGGAGTAATATTGATCAATATAACATCATAAAATTATATGTCAATGAAAATAGTTACAATAACATATGAATACATGATAGTGGGAGTTATTATTATATAATTATACAAGACCCATTTTTTGACTATTACCTTACAATAAATTTTCTTAAGAAAAAATTTATAATTGGATGAGGTGATGGATATTTTTTATGTAATTGAAGGTATAAATGAAGTAATTATTATAAAATTAATTATTTAGAAGGATCTTGTTTTCTATTAATGGATTATGAAAATCAATCATGGAATTTATGACTTAGTCATCTAAACCAAGACACACTAGATGAAATTATAATGTTTAGTGATTTAAAATATATTCTAATTTTAAAAAGTGATCAAGAGTATACTGGTTGATCATTCCAAGAATTAAAGGGCATTAATAATATATACATGTCTTGGAATAAAAAATACACAGAATTATTGGAGTTTTAACATGTGAATTCTTTTGTTCAATTCATCTCAAATTTTATGTGCAGTACCCCTCGTTTATAGTATTTAACCATTACCTGATGTTATTATACGTTTAAAGGTTATGAAGGAAGTTTTGGGAGAATTATTATTTATTTTGTAGGTTTTTTGGTACAAAAAAATGAATTCATTATCAGCACACAGTTTGGCCAAGCCGTGTGGCCAAACCGTGCAAGGCCAAAACTAATTCCCTATCTTTCTGGATCTGAATCGGTATGGCCATATTTTTTATCTATTTTAACCTGAATCAACCCTAACATTAATTTTTTCATGCCCAAATACTAAAAGATGTTTTTACATCTATTTGGAAGATATCTTAACACGTTCCTTGGAGAATCGAAGGTGGATTCTTGTGGTAAGTGCATGTTCTTCATTGTTTTCTTAACGGTTTCATAGATATACTACTTCTTTCATATATTGTTCTTAGATATATGCCCCCTATAGATATATTTAAGATTTTATATTCCAAATAAGGTTATATCTTTTGTTTTTCATGATAGGGGAGGAGATCTTTGGCAGTTTCCTGAAATCATCACATGAATTCTTGAACGTTCTTCGTCCGTTGTCAGTTTTTGTCAAAACGAGCGGGGTAGGTGGATTCACTCTCATCTAACCTTTAGAGAATTGATTTTAATTCATTAAAATTTAGTTTTTATTAAATCAAAACTTTTTTTTTATTTTTTTCAATTGTTAAACCCTTTTTAGTGATAGGAGGTGGAAAATGTTGAAAATTGTGGGTTTTTTTGAAAACCATAGTTTTGGATTTTAAATGGTGATTTTTAAATTATGGAACATCCGTAATTTTGTAAAAATGATTTATTTAGAAATTTTCCGATAGATATATTGGTTTTTAAAAGATTTAATGGTTTCAAATTTTATGGTTGGAATGTTTTCAATAAATGAGCATTTTTATTGAAACAGGTGAAATTGTTTGAAATTGGATTGGTTTTTTGGAAAACGTGGTGTGTATATCATATTTCATTAATGGGAGTGGATGAAATATGATCATTTTACTTGGGATAAAGGTTAAATGGTTGATGGGGAATAATTACCTTGTGACTACTTGGTAGATCGATGTGAAACCTCTCATGGGTGTGGAATTGTCATAACTATGCAAGCATTTTGGGTAGTTATTATTGTGTGGAGTTTATTGGTTTTCAAAATTAGTTTTTATAAAGTGCTTTAAATATTTATTTAAATTTTCACCTGGGTTATATATTTAAAGAAAATTGGTTGTCGTGGTTTTAGTTTATAGTTAGTTATAAACTATTTTGAGAGGTATTTATATACATTTATGAACTATTTTCAGAATTTTTTTTATATAAACTATTCTATATAAATGCGGATAAATTTTATTTCTCGTGACATGAGTAGGGAAGTTATTAGGGAAAGCATACTATGTTTTATACTCATCCCTAATTTGGAAATTTGGTGATTTTTTATATGTCATCTTCTGATATGTTGGTAAAGGTAGGGTACAATAGGTTTTTATAGTACTTCTTGAGTTGTTGAGTTCTCTAGTGGTGGTGGAGCAAATAGCTGGTTGAGCCTAGAGTATTTTGATTATTTTGGTGTATTATTGAGTTATCTTCTACTATTAGGTTGATTTATAGTTTTATTCCACTGTATCACTTTTTTTGGGCTCACTTTGGTATAAAATATTTTCTAATGTTTCATTATTGTTTTCATACATCATATATCGGTTATGGATTGTGGTTAGTTGGTTTATAGTTTATATTTAAAAGGGTAAATCATTCCTTAATGGTCTTTGAAACCATTCGGAATTTATTTCCAGCCTTTGGCATCTTGGGAATGTCTTATAAGGCCCAAAAATGTATTATTTTTTTCAATCCAATGAGAATGAGTGGGTCATTATAAATGATATCAGCTTTTCCCTTCTTTGTAGAATAAGTAGTTTTTTGTTTTCGTGGTCTTGGAGTTGAAATCCTTGTTGTATATTCCTTGGGTGGTCTTCTTAGAAAATCTTAGGATTTTTTGGACTTGAAATGTGGATAATAAAACGACATATCTATCCTTTTTATTATAAACTTCACATTACCAGGGAGTAGAGTATACTAGTGTTTTTGAAACACATGTAGGATAGTGGAGTCCCGTTGCCATGGTTTTAGCAAATGAGACCAGCATCACATAAATTACAGATGAATGACTTACCACTAGTATTTCATATCTCATTTTGAGTAATGAATTATTATTCTAATCATGGTTTTATTTTTCTTAAAAAGAAAGAAAATTGTTTTCAAATGAAAGAGCAATGTTTAGAACTCTTTCAGGGCAACAATCATTTTCATCTTATTGGGGACGAAAAGACCAATGTTGGGGAGAATGTAGCACCCACAGTTTCTGGTATGTAACCCTTCCCTCATGATTTTAAAATGTTTAATGTATATGTGGGAAGTTGGAGAGACATTGGAGTAGTTTTGGATGGTTTTGGGTAAAAAAGGGGTGCACGATCAGCACATGGTTTGTCCAAACTGTGTTGTCCACCGTGAAAGGCCAAAACTAATTCCATATCTATGTGGATCTAATTAGTATTGTCCCTATGATTGATCTATTTCAATCCATATCAATCCTAACCCAAATTGTGGCTCTCATAAATTCCAAAGGACGTTCTCCCATCAATCTAAAAGTGATCCAAACACGTTCCTTGGCAAATCAAAGGCAAATTCTTGTGGTAAGTGCATGTTCTTCATCATTTTCTACCCAATTTTTTAAATAAATCCTAATTTCATATATGTTAATTATATACACACCCATTGTGGGCAGATATAATAGTATTTAGTCCAAATAAAGTTATATACTGTTTTTTTCATGATAAGGGAGGGGATTTTGGGTGGTGTCTTGGAATCTTGACCTAGAATCTTGAGTGTTCTTCATCTATTGTCTGTTTTCAACAAAACAAGCGAGGTGGGTGGATCAAATATAATATCAAAATTAAATAATTTGTTTTAATGCATTGAAATTTATTTTTTGATGAAAATTTTGTTTTTTTCAATAATACAATTGTTAAACCCTATTTAGTGATGGGTGGTGGAAAACGTTGAAAATTGGGCATTTTGAGAAAAAACCCTTGTTTTTTATTTTAAATGGGGATTATAAAATTATTAATCTTCATAATTTTGTAAAATTGATTTATTTATAATATTTTTCGAAGATATATAAGTTCATTTAATTCTTTAATGTTTTGTAATTTGATGGTTGGAAAGTTTTCAATGAACGGTCATTTTGATTGAAATACGTGAAATTGTTTGGAATTGGTTTTGGTTTTTAGAAAACATGTAATGTGTATGATATTGAGTTATTGTGCATAGTTAAATTATGATCATGTAACTAGTGACAAAAGATAAATGGAACATGTGGAATAATTATCTTCTGATGACTTGGTTGATCAATGAGAAACTGCTCATGAGTAAAGAACTTTCATAACGATGCATTCATTTTAGGTAGTTGTTTTTGTTTGGAGTTTTTTTGTTTTCCAAAGTAGTTTTCATAAAGTGTTTTAATGATTTATTTAAATAATTACCTAGAGTATGGATTGCTATAAAATTGCTTCACATGGTTTTTGTTTATATTTAGTTATAAACTATTTTGAGAAGTGCCTATATTTTGTTATAAACTGTTTTCAGAAAACAAAAACTATTTTATATAAATGTTTATAATTATTCTATCCTATTGTAATGAGTATTTAAGTCATTAGGGAATTCCTACTATGTTTTATACTCATCCCTTCTTTGTCACTTTTGTGATTTGGTAGATTTTATCTTCTGGGATGAGGTCAAAGGTAGGGTGCATCAGATTTTTAGTAGTAATTCTTGAGTTGTTGTGTCTTCTGGTGATGGTGGATCACATAGTAGGTGTAGGTTAGAGTATTATGATTATTTTGGTGTCTTTTTTATTTGTATACAATATTAGGTTTATATCTAGTTGTTTTCTATTGTAGAATGTTTTTTAGGATCACTTTAGTATAACATATTTTATGAATTGTCATTATTTTGTCCATGAACCATATAACGGTTATGGATTGTGGTTGGTTGGTTTATAGATTATCTTTAAAAGTTTCAATCATTAAATAATATTATTTAAAACCCTGAAAAATTTATTTCTAGACTTTGGCAACTTTGGGATGTCGCCTATGGCCCAGTAATGACTCATTGTTTTCTCATGCCAGTGAGAATGAGTGGGTCCGTACATTATGGGTGATAAGTATATGTTCTAATTAATTTATGACAATAATGAGATATCTTGGGTTGATTTTTTTATACACAAAACAAAATTGTTAGGTTACATAAAAATATATATAATAATAGATGAAAATATATATTTTCATAAGTTCATCCCTTTGAAATTTTATAAGGACATATAATTCTAAACGTAAATAGTAGAATATTATCTTAAAAATCAAAAAATAATTCACAAATACTTGGAAATAAAACAAGGTATTTCTGTTAACAAATGAGGAATTTCCAACATGGAAATAGAAATGTTTGTTATCAAAGGTCCCTCATGAATGTTAAATTAAAGAAGCTATGTTAACCTATATTTTCACTTAAAATTAGGAATTATTTATCCTTATTGAAGAGAGGGTATTATCTATGGGATGTGATAAAATTAAAAACTAAGCCTTAAATATATTTTTTACCTTAAAAATGATATATCTCAAACAAATAAGGTATGGTGGGAATGCATGGGAGTAATGTTTCTGTGTGTATATTTTTTGGATATTTATTCAAGGTAATGAAATATAAATTCTTCAAAAAAATTATGTTCATGATAATAGAAATAAAATATATCTCTATAATTAAATATGATATCTATATTCATTCAAATAATGAATAAAATCATGAAAAAATTGGTGATGAAATATTTTTTCAAAAAGATTAAAAAAATAAAGGATGTATATATGGGGTTTAATTTTGAAGAGTATGATGAATTAAAAAGAGATTCAAGGATAATATTTGTTGATAAAATTAATTAGAGGGATAAAATCATAGAAGTAGAGAATGGTTGTGGTGATTTAAATTTAGTTCAAAAAAGAATAATAAAGGGAGAATAATGGTAAAAATTTATAAAGTTTATTGAGCTAATAAATATTTTAAGAGGAATTAAAAAGAGGGAACCAATTCAAATAAATAAATCATTATCATTAATAAATAATGAAAAAAAAATTGGAATATTTTTCTATGTTCAATGAATACAAAATTTATTGAAACCAACTATGTATTTTAAAAACAATCTAAACGAAAATGGTAAGGTGATGTGGAGAAAATAAAGACTTGTGTGAAAATTGTATTCTATAATTAAATGTCATGATGTTAGTGAAAACAATTTCTTTATAGAATGGTTGGAAGATATAGTGTTATGAAGAAACTCTCAGGGTGATGTTACAGAGTTTTTGGGTTGTGTTTATTGAAAAATATTATTGAAAAAGTTCAATGGATGTGAAAACGTTGAAAATTTCATGAATTAAATGATCTTGAAGTGTTTGGAGTTTTATCAAGAAGTTTTCATAGAAATTTAGGCAAAAACTGATTCTCAAACAAGTCAATAATACACATGTTGAATTAGACTTCTGCGAATGTGTTATGCTGGTGGAGTTTCATAATGGTAGAGATAATGGAGATGGTGACTTTTTTGAGTATGAAGGGTTGTGAGAATGGATTGGACACACCTATAAATAGGATTATAATCAATTATTAATAGAAGATAGTAACAATAATGAATGGGAAAAGATCTCCCTTTTCATTTAATACTTATGAGAATTAATTTAGAATACGAAGACATCATATGTGGCCATAAATTACAAATTTAATTTAAATTATGTTACATGAACCAGTTTCATGAGAAATTGGTTTATGTGAATTTTTTTTCACAATTATGACTATGAAAACATTAATGGAATTTTCTAGTAAGTTACTAGTAAATTTTCATTCATTATTTTGAGGAATGAAGAAAATTTTGATACAACAATTATGGTGTAATAAAACTCGATTGAGAACATTTGATGAATGTTATTAAGGAACCGTGAGTGAAATTCAGTTGAGGCAGTAGTGATTTCTCAAATTGTATGTGATAAGTGGGTTCTTTGGGTGAATAGTAATAAAATAGGGGGTACAGTGAGTTTACTCAAAACATTTTAGACAAGTTTTGTGTTTTTTCATTCTGTTACATTGACACATCACTATTATATGCTCCATAAACATGACTATTATGGGTGAACCAAGTAGAAACAACATGAGTGTCTCTTTTACGTTCTTTATCACATCATATCTACTTTTGGGGATTGTTTTGTTCCTAATTAATATGTAATAATATCCATAGATATTACCATTTAATATTTATTAACATACCATAATTCAGCCCCAATATAAGGGTATTTACTTTACATGAGCCTAATATATGGCATCAAAACTAAAAGTTCCATTCAGTGGTATTATTCATTAAGTGGATGATATGGCCATTCTAAATTTTTGACGTATTTCTATCATAAATGGAAACAAATTTTATCTCTTGAATAATTGAATATAGAACTCATTTTTATCATTAGTTAAATATTTTTACACGGTTGTTATTCATTGTATCTTATTAAATTTGAATTATGGATCCCTATAAAAATGTTATCATAAAGTGTTAGATGTTGATATAATGGAATCGATGTGTAAGAAGGATAATTGGATAACAAAATTTATAGTATATTTATTATTTAAAAATCCTCACATTCAAAGTGTGAAAACTACATCAAATCTATGATGGTGACTTAATGGTAAGCAAGAATAAATTGAAGGTTATATGGAACAAATATGTTGACTTTAAGAAACACCCAAACGAGGAAATTCATATATTATTTGATCTGGTAAACATTATTGTGAATGATTTGTCTTGTCTTAGAGAAGCCCTTGATGATTTTAATATTTTCAATATTTTATTGAGAAGGTTTCTACCTTTGTTTAACCCAAAAATATCTACTCGTGATGTTAAATATTAAAATGAGGGATAATTGGAAAGTATTTATAATATCGATGTTTCATAAGAGATGAGGAAGAATAATAACAAGGTTGTGGAAAAGGGTATGTTTAAGGATGTCAAATTCAAGGTGTTGGAGAAACACTCTATGAAGGATGGTTTGGATAAAAAAGAATTTGATGAATTCATGTCATTATTTTCCATAAATTTGAAAAGGTTAAAAATAAAAGATTAAATAGAGCCATCCAATAATGTTATTTTTATGTGGAATGGTTGGAAACCATTTATAAAATTGTCCCTTGAATTTTCAATATGATGAAGAGGGGAATGAGTTTCTAAAGAATAACTCTTCAACTAATGTGGAATGTATGAGGAGTACTATGAACAATTTCATCATAAAGAAGAACCTGATTTCACAAGATGATAATATCTCAGAATAAAAAAATGTATAATATGTTGAGGAATGAATATAAATAAAATAATATTTTATCATAGTTTATTTACATAAGTCACAAAATATAGTAGATAGTGATGATGATGTGGTATAATTATAAGGAATATTTTATCTCTGTGAAGTGTTTGAAGATTCTCTTATTGAGTTAGATGTTAAAAGATATAAAAAATTTAATGGAATGGTTATGGTTCCAAACTCTATAAGTAGAAATAGTAATAAGAGAAGTCTAAGTTAAGGGTTGAAATTAAAAAGGTTAAATTTGAAATGATAAAAAAGTTAAGAAGGTTGTTCAGTACAAGCTTATGGTCGAAGAAACAATCTGGATCATTGATGGTTTCAAAAAATATTGAATCATTGATTAAACCAAATCAAATATTTTTTGGGATAATTCATTGTTATTTAATGAAAATAATAAATTATAATATACTATTAAAAATTTTCATGACATTATGAAATTAGAAAAATAGATTTAATGGGATAAAAACAAGGTAATAAAGGATTATGAAGGTCTATCTAGATAATTATATAACATTCAATCAATGAAAATTACACATAAGAACAATAAATGTAATGTCTCTTATTTTTGTGAGGTATGTTTTCCATTAATTTAAATAAAACCCTAACTATGTTTTTTCTGGGAACCTACATTTGTAACTGAGCCTTTAGGTTTGTTGGAATGCTTCATAGATTTGATTTTCACCTATGAGGAAGAATCTCAATATTGTCATGACGTGTAAAGTTTACACATCATGTAAGTATGTTGGGTTGTTTTTTAAAGGACGAAGACCACTTATCATTGGACAGAGCCCCCCCCCCCCCCCGCACCCTCACACAATAGGATCCACACATGAGATTTCCTGGAACACCTACCTAGGTTCCACCAGATCTCCCCCATCCAAGATCTATTTTCTTCATCATTAAGTGAATTTGATACAAAATAATAATCTCTTCAATCGTATTCATTCATTTTTTCATTTGTTATTCCCATATTTTGTGATATCTATTTGCAAGCTCAAATGCCATATTTTAATAGTTATTGTACATTATTACAAATTTTTTCCATTCTAGATTGATTCAAGTGAAGATACTGGGTGAGGAGAGTACTATGGGCTTAATGTATGTGATCTAGTTACTTTTCTTTAATCCTTTTTTGTTTTTATCATGAATTTTTATGTCGTGGACTGGACTCCTCTAGTGTCACCTCCATGAAGAATACATAATTACATTTAATGTAGTTATATTCCTAATATAATCCTATATGGCTATAAATCAACATCATAATTTGATCCCTTTAATATGAGTTTCTCCTTTGGGTACGTCTATCCTTAAAGGCCTAAAATTCCCCTTTGACCAAAATTGATAAAAACCCATTGAGGGGTGTTTTTTCCCTTGTAATAATTATGTTGGTCATGAACCAACCCTGTTCAACCCCAAGTTGGTCACCCTACCATCCTTGAGACAAGACTTGAGAGGTCTTCTCAATCCCCTCGGGCTGGACACTAGTGTCATACATTAGGAATACATAGATTGGAATTATTTATCCCATGAAAGCAGTTAAATAAACAAGAATAAAATTAAAAAAATATGGAATAAAAAAAATAAAAATAAATTGCTAAATATGCCTCCATGTGAACTCTTGGGTCACCACCAATCAAAGATCCATGCTTATTCTGATATAAAACTAAAACTAGAAGAATCTGAAACTGAAAAGATAAAGTATGAGTGATCACCAAAAATCTAATCATGGATTCCAAGGAAAGAAAAAAATTATGACTTACCTTTAAAGATAAATACACTCTTTCATAATTGAAAATATGATATATAAAAATGTGGTTATATGTTCATTTCAAATAACAGGAAACAAACTTATATTTTTAAGAAAACACATTTTTCAATTTCATTTCCAATTTTTTTTTAAAATCATGAAAATTAATTTTAATAAATTCATTCAAAATAAAAAAAAATCAGGATTAGTTTGTTTAATATGGATTGAAAAGTAGGGGTGTTATGGGATAAAATATCCATTGTTCCACAAAATTAAAGAGGAATATACAATATGTTGTTATGGTGAATTCTTAAACATATATATATATGTAATACCTAAACATACTCAGTTTAGAATCACCTTTTAGTGTATAGTGCATCTCCATAGTCTATATCCAACTACATTCCTTAAACTAGCTGCACTAGTGGAACATCCCAACTAGACTCTCAGCAAATCTTTAAGGTACCAACATGTCTAATCAGGGTTGATAAGAAACTGTCACTTGAGTATCTAGATAATATCCAAGAATCCCATGGAAATAGAATGTGGTTGATAAGGAGGTCCTCACACTCATTGATCAAACTCAAATGCACAACCATCATGCTTTCTTAGCCCAAACACTCACACCCCATATGCAACGACCCTCTCATTGGAGGGTCCACCGTAGAGGTGACCATCTCACATCGAGTCTTACAAATTTTCCAATCAGTCCTTCACAACACATGAGTTTAAAACCATTTTTTAAAACATATGAAGGTACTAACTGTTCCATTATAATTTCAAAAACCAAGTCCATGATTCAAAATCCAATTCCATATTCAATATATAAATACACAACATACTAAAAAGGCTCCAAACAGGACTTCATGTCATTTAATTTCCAATCTTCACTTTGAGGTTCTAAATGGGATATGATTTACATAACATATTTAACTAAATCCTTCGACTACCATGATAAACACTTCAAAAGATTGTAATCCTTTAGAAATCTATTTTAAAAATTTTAAAAAATTCAATTTTAAATGAAAACTTGTTTACAATGTTTGAAAACTTTTGTAAATAAATAAGAAACCAATTTAGGAGGAATAATAAATTTTAACTAATATATATATATACCACATGTAACACCCCAAGATTTTTGGAATGTAACGTTTTTAAATTTAATCACTTTGATATCTTACGTTGCACGCAACGCTGATTTCAAACGCACAACAATCTATTAATAAGGTAAGGTTATATCCCATTAAATAAAATAGAGTAAATTAATATTATTAACCACATAATGAAATTTATATATTTAATTTATTGACATTATAGGCATAAAATAAGAATAAATCCCATTTTCTGCATTAAAAGGCCATATTTTTCTTAAGCATGTATTACCATGTTTAGATGATTTAAATGTTTTAAATATAATTTTCACACTTTAATAAATTATATTTGAGAAAATAAACTTCTTCTTTGAAAAATAATATAAAAATTTACTTTGGATCAATTTTCAGTATTTTCCTAATATGTTTCATGTTTTGGTGAATAGTGATAAAATATTACATTTTAATTGAAAACAGCTTTTTCATCTAAATTATTTATACTGTTAAATTATATTTTTAATTTATTTTCAATAATAATTAGATCTATTTTTTTAGAATTTAATAAAATTTAGTATATTGAAATCAATTTTGACTTGAATTGGGATATATAAACATTTCATTCTTTTGAACATTTTCACTTAAAAAACTTATTTTCTCAATCTTCCAACATGATTAATTTTAAATCAATTACTAGAAGATATATGTTTTGAAATTTAAAAAATTGATTCCATATTACAAAATTTCCAATTTTATTAAATAGGTCCATTTTATTTTTCCCATTATGAAGATTTACTTTATGATTTTTTTATTAACACGACTAAAGGTAAATTGAGTAATTAAGTGTAAAAATAATCTTATATATATTATAGAATAACCCAAAAACTTGTCAAAATTTAATTGGATGAGTATTTATTGACAAAAATAATCCTTGTATGGGGATTAAAACCTTTTTAAGGCATGTGGATGAGAGTATGACAATAATTATATTTTATTTAAATAAAATCTAAAGATGTCATATTCATATTTTTAATAAATATACCATTTTTAATATATGGTAATATATAAGATAAATTAAAGTATAAATAATAATTTAAAATATAAAATTTTATCATCATCGTGATAATTTATTTTTTACTTTTTCTGAAATAAATAATTACCACAAAGGCTTAAAAATGACAATACAGTAATTGTTTAATTAAAAGTAATATCAAATAAATAATATTAAAATTATTAAAATTAATATAATTTTAGGTAATTAATGTCCTTAAAAAAGTACTTATTACCTAGACATATTATTTATTTATTAAATTTTCTTTTCAAAGTTATCTTTAGTATTGATATTTTATAAAATGTCATGAAAAGAATAGTGTCAAAATTGACATTAATGGTTCTCTAAAATAAATAATATTTTACTAAATGTTATAAAATTCTTGTAAATGTAAATTTTTTCTAAATTATTAGGTTAATGTATAAAAATATAATCTATGACACTTTTATGATAGGTTTGGTATTTTATGGTATATATATTGACACCTAAAATGTAAAAACACATGTTGTCACAGTACGAGTTAAAGTGGTTAAAGAAGGGTTAAAACCAAAAGACAATGGTAACAATGAGACCTAAACTTGTCCAACAATTATGGGTTGAGGTAATTTTGATCCATAAATATATTATATTCAAAATAACTCATTTTTATTCATTTTTAAATGATAATTAATTTATATTAATTTATTATATTGAGATTTTCCAAAAGTGACCCTCACGTCAATTATAAAAGGGAATATCCTCCCTCACATCCTCACAGCACATTGAGCCATATATCTCGACCAAACCATGCCCATTTATTCTTTCAACGTCTTTATACATGTTTTGGAGTTCATGGTCTTCCAAAAATACCAACTCTAAATTCCTTAAGAAGAGATTTAAACAATGTCCATCGAATGAGAGGTAATTGTTTTACCAGATCGTTCAAGTTAATTTTTTCTTCTAGTTCCTATTCAAGTTTTTTTTCAATAATAAAGTAATAACTAAGTATAATTTATATTCTGATATTTTATTATATTTATAGAACAACTATATTACCCCTTTATTCAATCCAACAAAAAATTAAATCACCGCACGTGCGTATGTACAACTTACCATCCCCATTTCATGGTGTAATTTTTTTTCCATCACCACATTTTTTATGGGTATAATGTTGGATATAATAAATATAAACAATATATATTATATTATATTTATTATTTATAATTAATAAACCATCCAATTACTTTCCCTTTTAACATTAAGGGAATGATATTGAGGCTCGTGCATACGTACGGTCTACCATCTACACGACACGATGTGATTCATTTTCAATTTTCAACCACTAAATAATTATTATAAAATTTTATATAATGAGTAAATATAAAATATATTAACATAACATAATTCATGATATGAAATAAATATATCATATTCATAAGAAACATGACTTCCATGAAAAAATATGCTTTCGAAAATAATGTTTTTTTCAACCAAAACAATGGTAATAATGAATTATTATTAACAAAATCATATAAGTGAATCATATATTATGTAGTACCATTGGTTGTTGGTATGTAACCCTTACTTGAAAATTTTCTGGGTTTTAAAAGTTTCGGCTGACGTATGGGAGAATAGGGAGATCCTAGAGTGAAGTTTAAAGAAAAGGGGAAGGCGCACGGGCGACACACGGTTTGTCAAACCGTGTGGCCAAACCGTGTGTATCTGACTGAGGAAGAAGTGGCTTTGGCAGGTCGGCACACAGTTAAGGGAAACCGTGCGATGAGTTTGTGCATGAAGGATGGCCGAGGGAGAAGCTAACACACAGTTATCACATGGTTTTTCAAACCGTGCATTCACATAAAGTTAGATCATAAAATTGTGGATCTAACTTGTTTTTCCTTTAATTGCCTTGTTTAAACCTACTAAGTGGCCCTAACTTGGGATTAATCTCCCTTGAATGTTGTAATGCTTCTCCCAAGCACTCTAGAGGCGATCCTAAGGCTTTACTTGGAAAATAGAAGCCGGATTTTTAAGGTATGTGATCATTCTTGATTGATTTCTTAGATCTACATAGATCTACTTCTCCTCTTCTCTAGTTTTCTTAGATATACGCCGTTTATGGGTAGATCTAAGGGTGTGAATGCCAAATATGACATGACTTGGTCTTGGTTGTGTTAGTAGAAGAGATCTAAGGAGGGTTTTTGGAGTTTTGACCCGATGTTCATGAGCGTTCTTCGTCCGTGGCTTGGTTTCACCCAACTGGTTGAGGTAGCTGGATTTTCTCTCGATTCCTCTTTCTTATAACATGAAGGCTTAGATCAAATTGATTTAATTTCTTGGTTTTTATTGTGAAATTGTGGTGCATATCATGTTATAAATCATCCTTAGTGATGATTTATGGGTTTTGATGAAATTGGGGAAATTGAAAGAATGGTTTGTGAAAAGTGTTTTAGTTTCTTGATTTTAAAATAGTGATTTTAAAATATCAATTTTCTGGATTTAGAAAATGGTTTGTGAGAAAAAGGTTTTCAATAAAATGGTGTTTTATTGAAATGGTTTTGGCATGGTTGAAATGGTGTGGTTTTTGGGCATACATGGTGTGTGTATTCATATTTCATTTATGAAGCTTGGTTGAAATATGAACTTGTTCTCGGTGCCAAAAGTGTAATTGAACATGGGGAATAATTACCTTATGACGACTTGGTCGATCGACGAGAGACCGCTCATGAGTATGGAACTGTCATAACGATGCAAGCATAGTGGATTTCACGGGTTGTGAAGTGGTTGGTTGTGTGGATTTGTGAAATGGAATGAAAGTTCCAAAATGGAAATGTGAATTTTATTGGGAAACATTGCTTGGTTTCTTTGTTGGAAAATGGTTTTTGTTGGAAAAATGAATTTGACATGGAATTTTCTATATTGTGAACTGTTTTGGAATTTTTTTATATAAATATTTTTATATAAATGTGATAACATGTTTTATCCTAGAGGCACGAGTTGGGAAGTCCTCGGGGAAAACCTAATAAGTTTCATTACTCACCCCATACTTTGGCATGTTGGTGATTTTCTAGATGTCATATATCGGGATGTTGGCAAAGGTAAAGTTTCACAAGTTTATAGAACTACTTCATGACTATTGGGCTGGTTTGTGATGTTGGAGAATGGAACTTGTGGAGAATGGAGTTGGGTTGTCGTCTTGATGTCTTGTATTTTTCATTCCACTATTTACCCTGATTTGATTTTGTACTCCATTGTTGTTCATAGTTGGGTTTTTATGAAAATAGTGGTTGAGATGTTTTGGTTTTCAGTGATGCATCATATAGTGGTTTCTTGGAGATGTTTATCTACTTTGATCTTTTTGTTGGTTTTTTTCAAATAATGGGAAAATTGTCCCCCATGTATTAGGAAATCCTTCAGCATTTATTTCCAGCCTTTGGAGCCTTAGGGGATGTCCTTTAACGGCTAGTAATGACTCGTTGAGCTCTCAAGCCAATGAGAATTGGCGGGTAATTACAAATGGTATCAGCTTGTTCGGTCTTTCCTAACAAGTATTCACCAATGTTCGTGGTCTTGGAGTAGAAATTCATTCTTTTCTATTCCTTTGGTGGTCATCTTATACAGGAGTAGGATTGTCAGAACATGAAATGTATAGTAGAAAAGGATGTATCTAACCTGTTTATGCTGAACTTCAAGTTACCAGGGTGTTGGGTACATATGTTTTTTGGATACAGTTCTAGAATGCTGGAAATCTCATTGTCATGGGTTTACCAAATCAGATGAGCATGGCATGCATTATAGAGGAATAAATTCCCAATAGGATTCCATAAACCATTTTGAGAAATGGATTAGGGTTTGATGCAAAAGCATGATTTTTGAAAATTTTAAGCACGTTTGCAAATGAATGATTTTGAAAAGATAATGGTTGATGTATTTTGAAAATAGATTTATTGTCAAAAGAAAGAAAATATATGTGTTACAAATGTTTGGAAATAGATTCTGTGATAGTGGTGTAAAAGAGATTGAAATGCTAAGCCTTCAGTTGCTAGGAAGTGAGGCCAACGACGTGCGTTTTTTGTATAGAAAATGAAACCTGTTAGATGTTGTAGAAACCAAACGGAAGCAGCTATGGAGAATGTGGTTGTACCTAAACCACGTATGAACCTGGATCTGGTTCAGAGTATCATTCAATCATTTCAGGTGGTGGACATAGGGAATCAGAAGGATGAGTCAAGGTATGTATAATATTCTGTCCAGTTCTAGAAGCCCAATCCACCCATCTTTCAGGGTGATTCTGATCCAAAAAGGGCGGAGGTGCGGCTTAGTATGATTAATCATATCTTTGATTTCATCGGCACACCAGCAGAACTGAAAGTGAAGTTGGCGACATTTATATTGGAAGATCTTGCACGATAGTGGTGGGAGCTAGTGGTGTAGGCTGAGGTGGATCAAGGCTTGGGCTGGGAGGAATTTGAGGAATTGTATAATAAACAATTCTATCCTCACATGTTCAAGATCTAGAGGACAAAATTCTTTTTTAGCCTGAAGTAGGAAAATCTCTATGTCACAAAGTATGCGGCTAAATTCATGAATTTATAATTCTTTGCATCGGATGTTGCTGCAAGTGCGTCAATAGAGGCACACATCATTGAATCAGGGTTAGGGAAAGAGATTCGTTCGAAGATAGCTATGCTCTGTATTATGGATTATATGGAGATGGTAAACAGGGAAACCGTAGTAGAAAAAGACATCTCAGGAGTTATGGGAGGGGGAAGTATGATGATACCCACGGGAATGGGTGGGAACTCTAATACTGGGAAAAGGCAGAAGAGGGACACCTACTTCCACGGTGGGTGTGAAAATCAGAATCAGATAGTCGTATCGATGAATCTTCCTCCACGGCCCATGATGAAAGATGGGTGTATTCAATTTGGCGTGATTGAACACATGAAACGAGAATGTACAGTACCATCAAAAGCAAGTCACAATTGAAACAATATGGGGAATCTTCAGAGATATTGTTGTCGGGCTCTGAGGTCAGGTGCGCATGATACTTCCCAGGCGTCACAATCTTCTTATGCTTCGACAGGGCGAGGACAATAAAATCAGCCACGCTAGCAGAATAGAGCTAGTTATGGTGATTCCAGGAATACCATGACACCTCAGGCAGGGAAATCTCAACAACGTAATAAAGAGAAAACTACAGCAACAAAGCAATTGTATATAGTGGAATCGGTGATTTTGGATGACAAGTCTAGACCGTCTATGGTGAGAGGTACGATTCTTTTGAATTCTACCATCATGCAAGTTTTGTTCGACACTGGTGCATCCCGTTCTTTTCTTGCTTCATGGATTTCTAATTTTCTGAACTTAAAACTTGAAATGATGCCTTCTGTGATAAAACTTAAAACTCCTACTGGTGAAAGGGAATGTCAAGCCTTCGTGTGTAGATCATGTTCTATAAAGGTTGATGGATCAGAGAAAAAATGGGACTTCTCCATGTTGGAGATGGATTTCTATGATATATGCCTAGGTGTGGATTGGTTGACAACGTTCAAGGCTCACATCGACTACTATGGGAGAACGGTAAGTTTCACAATGGAGGACAGAATTGAACATCTTTTCAGAGGAGAGAAGATGGTAAAGAAAGGTGGAAAGAGCTTGTTAGATACAACGGTGGGAGGGATCTCTTACCAACTGGCAGTGTTCACTTTTTCATCATTGAAAGAGATCGTGGAAAATAGTTTTCCATCTATGGTGGATCAATTTCATGATGTTTTTTCTAAAAATATCTTAGGGTTACCACCAGTAAGAGAAGTGAAGTTTACTATTTTTCTCCTTCCAGGGGCTAGTCATATCTCACATCCATAATATAGGATTGCACCAATGGAAATAAAGGAATTGAAGGTGTAGTTAGAGGAGCTGGAAAGCAAAGGTTTTATTTGGCCAAGCATGTCTCTGTGGGCAGCACCAGTTTTGTTCTTAAAGAAATAAGATGGAACTTTGAGGCTATGTGTGGATTATCGTAAACTTAACCAAGTTACAATAAAGAATAGATATCCACTTCCACGCATTGATGACCAGATTGAGCAATTGAGGGGAGATTAGTGGTTCTCCAATATTTACTTACAGTCAGGATATCACCAGTTGTGAGTTCGGAAGGAGGATATTCCAAAGACAGCCTTCAGAAGTAGAAATGGCCACTATGAATATGTATTCATGCCTTTTTTTCATACGAATGCACTAGTGGTCTTTATGGCTTTGATGAATCAGATATTTCATCCATATCTGGATTCTTTGTTTGTGGTGTTTGGTGATGACATATTGGTGTATTCAAGAACAAGGGCTGAGCATGAGCAACACTTGGCGATAGTGTAGGAAATCTAGAGGGATCATCAGTTTTATGCCAAATTGTCAAAGTGCGATTTATGGATACAAGAAGTACATTTTCTGGTCCATATCGTTTCTGAGAAAGGTGTTTCAGTGGATCTAGAAATGATTGAAGCTATTCTTTCTTAGAAACCGCTGAAGAATGTCCGTGAAATAGTATGTTTTCTTGGTCTATCTGGTTATTAATGACGCTTTGTGCATGAATTATCA
Organism: Viscum album; assembly: GCA_963277665.1. Taxonomy (NCBI): domain Eukaryota; kingdom Viridiplantae; phylum Streptophyta; class Magnoliopsida; order Santalales; family Viscaceae; genus Viscum; species Viscum album. The sequence goes on from OY728130.1 coordinate 2,022,887,845, forward strand.
CAACTATATTCACCTATGACAGCATTGAAAAATAAAAATATCGCATTTCAATGGACTGAGGAATGTTAGAGATCTTTTAAAGATTTGATAGTTCGCCTTGCATCCCCACCCATCTTGATTTTTCTAGAATCAGGACAGGGGTATGTGGTGTATTGTGATGCTTCGGGAACAGGTTTGGGTTGTGTTCTCATGCAAGGAGACCATGTTGGTTCTTATGGTTCAAGGCAGTTGAGGGTGCATGAGAAAAATTACCCAACACCCAATTTGGAGTTAGCTGCAGTTTTCCATGACTTGAAGACTTGGCGTCATTATATCTTTGGTGAGAAGTTCACCATGTTTACAGATAAAAAAGCCTGAAACACATTTTTTCACAATGATATTGGAATATGAGGTAGAGGATATGTATGGAGTACCTTCAAATTTTAGACTTTGACTTGATGTATACACCGGTTAAGGGCAATTTGGTGGCTAATGCATTAAGCAGAAAGTTGTATGCCCAGTTGGTGAAAGAAGCTTCAGATGAATGGAAGTTGATGTAAGTCTTTGCCTACATGCATGTGTAATGTGAAAACCAAGGTGATGTTGCAGTTATATTTTCAGTTACGCTTGTTCCTAAACTGGTAAAAGTGGTCAAAGAGGCACAAATATCTGATGCGAAATGTCTGATAATGAGTTCAAAACTCAGTGGTGGGGGAGACCATTGATAGCTGGAAACTGGAAGCGGGTTCAGTTTTTTGTTTCAGAGATCGGATGGTTGTAACTATTGTTTGTCAAGAACAACTCCTTATTGCTTATGATCATTCACGATGGGTTGTACATTTGGGTACACAGAAGATGTATAAGACGCTAAAGGCGCAGTTTTGGTGGAGGGACAAGAAAATGAAGGTGGCTGAATTCATCTCATGATGCTTAACTTGTTAGCAGGTTATAGCAGAGCATTAGAGACCATATAGAATGTTACAGTCTTTACCTATCCAAGTGTGGAAATGGGAGTAGATAGAAATGGATTTTGTTACATGTCTTCCAAGAATGGTCTGGAAACAAGATGCCATTTGGGTGATAGTGGATCGTCTAACCAAGTCGGCCCATTTCATCCCAATTCGTGAATCCCATACGGTGGAAGATCGTTCAAAAATCAATATCCGTGAAGTGGTAAAGAGACATGGTGTACTAGTGTCTATCATCTTAGATAGAGATTCGAGGTTCACATCTTGTTTCTGGAAATCCTTACAACAAGACCTTGGGACTCAGTTGACTATGAGCACGACATATCATCCTCAGACGGATGGGAAATTTGAGAGGACCATAAAGACTTTGTAAGACATATTTTGGGCTTGTGTAATGGATTTTGATGGCTCATGGGTGGATAATATAACCTTAGTGTAGTTATCATTCAATAACATCTATCAAGCCTCGATACGCATGGCTCCGTTTGAAGGATTGTATGGGCGTCCTTGTCGTTCTCCACTATACTGGGTGGAAACTGGTGAAACATCACTAGTTGGGCCGAGCCTTGTCCATGAAACAACGGAGAAGATTCAGTTGATTAGACAGAGGATAGAGATGGATCAGAGTCATCAGAAATCTTATGCTGATCATCGCCGAAGACCGTTGTCATTTGCAGTGAGTGATCACTTCTTTTTGAGAATCTCTCCAAGGTTTAGACAATGTCATTTTGGGAAGCAAGGAAAGTTATCCCCTCGATATATAGTCCCTTTTGAGATACTGGAATGGGTTGGCAAGCTGGAATATAGGTTGGAATTACCATCAAGATTCAGTGAAGTGCATAATGTGTTCTATGTATCTCAGTTGAAGAAGAATCCGCCCGATCCTGACCATGTCATCAGATGGGATCACGTTGACCTAGAGCTAGATGCTTCATTGATACATATCCCAGTGTAGATTGTGGATAGGCAGGATAATGTATTGCATGGAAAAATAATCTTCCTAGTGCGGGTTTTGTGGCAACATGGCCATATTCTGGAAGGGACTTGGGAACGCAAGAAATAAATGAAGGAGCAGTGGCAAGAACTCTTTCAATCAATAAATAGTTTACTACTTTCCGGGAATGGAAAAGAAAATGGTGGGGAGAATTTAGTACCCCCGGTTTCTGGTATGTAACCGTTACCTGATACTTTTCTTGGTTTTAAAATTTTTGGGTGACGTATGGGATAATCAGGAGATCCTGGAGTGAAGTTTGAAGCAAAGGGGAAGGCGCGCGGGCAGCGCACGGTTTGTCAAACCGTTTGGCCAAACCATGTGTTTCTGACTGAGGAGGAAGTGGCTTACGCTCGGTTGGTGCATAGTTACGGGAAACCGTGCGATGAGGCCATGCATTAAGTATGGTCGATGCAGAAGCTAACACACAGTTAGCGCATGGCTTTTAAAATCGTGTGGACTAATCGTGCGGTCACATAATGTTAGATCCGAAAATTGTGGATCTAACTAGTTTTGCCTTTAATTGCTTTGTTTAAACCTCCAACGTGGCTATAACTTGGGATTAATCTCCCTTGATGGTTGGAATACTTCTCCCAAGCGTTCTGGAGGCGATATGAAGGCTTCTCTTGGAGAATCGAAGCTCGATTCTTAAGGTATGTGAACGTTATTGATCGGTTTCATAGATCTACTGGGATCTACCTCTCCTATTCTCTCATTTTATTAGATCAACTCCTGTTATAGGTAGATCTATGGGTGTGGATGCCAAATATGACATGATTTGTTCTTCGTTGTGTTTAGAGAAGAGATCTAAGGAGGTTTTTTTGAGTTTTAACCTGGTGATCTTGAGCGTTCTTCGTTTGTGGCTTGGTTTCGACGAATTTTTTGAGGTAGCTGGCTTCGCTCTCGATTCCACTTTCTAAGAACATAAATTCTTAGTTCATATTGATTTAATCGCTTGTTTTTATTGTGAAATTGGGGTGCAAACCATGTTATAAATTTTCTTTAGTGGTGATTTATGGGTTTTTATGAAATTGTGGAAATTGAAAGAATAGTTTGTGAAAAGTGTTTTGGTTTCTTGATTTTAAAATAGTGATTTTAAAATATGGATTTTAGGGATTTGGAGAATGGTTTGTAAGAAAAAGGTTTTCAATAAAAGGGGTTTTTATTGAAATGGTTTTGACATGGATGAAATGGTGTGGTTTTGGGCATACATGGTGTGTGTGTTCATATTTCATTTACGAGGTTTGGTTAAAATATGACCTTGGGCTCGGTGCCAAAAGTTTAATGGAACATGGGGAATAATTACCTTGTGAAGACTAGGTAGATCAATGAGAGGCTTCTCATGAGTATGGAACTATCATAATGATGCATGCATAATGGATTTCATGGGTTGTGAAATGGTTGGTTTTGTGGATTTTTGAAATGGAATGAAAGTGAAAAATGGAAATGTGAATTTGATTGTTAAACTTTGCTTGGTTTCTTTGTTAGAAAATGGTTTTTGTTGGAAAAATGGATTTGACATGGAATTTCATATATTGTGAACTATTTTGGAATTGTTTTATATAAATTATTTTATATAAATGTGCTAACATGTTTTATCCTAGAGGCATGGGTTGGGAAGTCATCGGGGAAAACCTACTGAGTTTTATTACTCACCCCCTACTTTGGCATGTTGGTGATTTTGCAGATGTCATATACCGGGATGTTGGAAAAGGTAAAGTGTCACACGTTTATAGCACTACTTTGTGACTCTTGGTCTAGTTGGTGATTTTGGAGCTTGGAACATATGGAGCATGGAGTTGGGTTGTCATCTTGAAGTCTTGTTGTTTTCTTTCTGCTGTTTACTCTGATTTGGTTTTGTACTCCGTTGTTGCACTTTGATCGGTTTTTATAAAAATGGTGGTTGAGTTGTTTTGGTTTTAAATCATCCATCATATAGTGGTTTCGTGGAGATGTTTATCTAGTTTTCTCTATTTTTTGGATGTTTTTAGTTAATGGTTAAATCAGCCCCCTTGTATTTTGAAACTTTTCGGCATTTATTGCCAGCCGTTGGTGCCTTGGGGTTGTCGCTTAAGCCCTAGTAATGACTCATTGAGCTCTCAAGCCAATGAGAATTGGCGGTTCATTACATATGATATAATAAATATTTATATGGGTCTAGTATAAATTAATAAATTGATTTAAATAATTATTAAAGAGTGAAAATTATGTGCATCTAATTTAAATTCAATGTAATTGTTAATTTCGCAATCTCATTATTATATGGGGTTGTTTATATGTAAGTATATGCTAAGAAATATTTATCATCCCTGTCAATATTTCTTAAAAATGTATTTCAATTTTTTTACTATTATCATAAAAAAAATTAAAATAATTTTAATCTATTTTGAGTTTTTATAATATTGTACGGAATGACTCTTTTTTCCATTTTCCAAACAAGGTACTTTATGAAATTTTCAACAAAAATAGGGAAGAAATGTTGTTTAATCTTATGCAGAATGAGTGGATTTTTCTACTGTCATGAAATCTTAATGTCTTTAAGCTTCCTTTATAAGATTACGAGATTAGTTTTAGTGAATAATTTTTCTTTTAAAATTGTTTTTCCTTTTAAATAATTCACTTCAAATTTAAAAAATCGGAATTTCTCTAATGAAATTTTTATTGATTTTATTATAGTCATTTCATCTATATAAAAATCATTTTTTTGGATCTTATTATTGTATTGAGGATGATATCTTATGAAACCATCTACCATAATTTACTTAAGACTTTATTATCTTTTCAATTACGGATGTTCTATTTTGATACCATTCATGGTTTATGGTTGAAGTATTCACATTTCATAAGCTAGTTTTTCAGTACAAATGTATATATTTTTTATGTTTCACCCTTTTCATATAAGGAATGAATTAGAATTAGTATGTGATGGTTGGAGACTTTTTTGTCACCTCGAAACATTGGTAGGTGTCATGAGACAAACTAGTATGGGTATTGGCTGAGGCCTTAACTGCTTATCTATGGTGTCTGGTTGAAGCCTTGACAATATCTTTGTGTTGTCCTACATAATAAATTCCATCATTATGATATTTGTTACTGGTATTCCATGTTATTATTCTAATATTAAAATATCCATGTGATTATTTATATGGAATTATTTTATTTTCATTTATTCTTGCTATATTAGGGTCAAATTATATCTTTAATGGATCATGTTTTAGTTAGAAATATTTTCATAATGTTTTGCCTTATTTATTAAAAATAGAATCTATTTTACGCTTATACTTTATGAGTATCTGGGTTCACCCCTTTCTTGTGTTTTATTTTTACCAGGTTGAAAATATGTGTATTATGACTGATATACAGGGTAAAACTATGGTAATAATTGTGTTCTCAAAGGAGTTTATATGATGTATTTAATATTTTAAATTTTAATGTAAGGCCCAAATGTGAAATATGGTTTCACAAACTGCTAAACTAATATGTCCTTGGGGATTAAAATCTTGTATGTATTCTAATGTAAAAAAATTAAGGCACTATCTTTGGGCTACTGGTGTCAAGGTCTTTACAGTTGGAAATATATAAAGTTTAGAAGAAACCTTGGGAACAAGATTTAGGATATCATAGATTAGTGAGTGAAAATCGATGACATAATTTGGAAATATATCCAAATAAACTAATTTTATGATTTAGAGATTATTAATACCTAAATTGTCAATTTTTGTTATGTGATTCACTAGGTTTTGGATTATGCATTATTCTTCATAATGTTATAATCTAATGTAATGTATGCCATTATTTAGAAATGGTGCTTAGTGGAAGGAATGAAAACCATATCAACACACATAATCTATGTTGGGATTGAACTTTAATGCAATATAATGATGTTGGAGCTGGAGCAGCAACTGGTGATGAATAACATATAACTATACTGGGATAGCTAATTGAAGTTATGAACAATAAACTTACCCATATGAAGCAGCTTGACCCAAAACATGGAGAAAAAATGTTAGACTTATTCATGAGATATCAACCTCCATAATTAAATGGGATTATAAATCCATTTGTATATAAGAGATTGATGTGTTTTTAGAAAATATATTTCTTGCATTGGGAAATAAAGAAAGGTAGAAAGTTTTTATAGTATTTTATCATCTAATAGGATATGCAGATCAATGTTGGTCATTGATTCAGAAACATAAAAAGGCCGAGGAAATAAAAAACATGGAATGGAAATAGTTTAAGGAACTTTTCTTGGAAAAATATTTTACTGACGAACATTGGTGGAATATAGAGTGTGAATTTATGATTCTGACGTAAAAGGAGGATGATAATGTTTCTAAATATGAATCCAACATTACAGGGTTATTAAGGTGTGTTATGGACTACATATGTAAACTAATCAGTAAAATGGATTGTTTATTTGATAGGTTAAATCCATTCATCCAAATGGAATTATCTTCCCAAACATTCATATCATATGAAGATATAATATCATGTGTTATCAACATATAGAATGAATTATCTATGTCATCAGACTTTATATGAAAGAAATATAATAAGATAACGGTGGGGAAAGATATTGAGGAAGGGAAAATGGAAATAAGGATTTTCCCATATGTGATAATTTTGGGAAGAAACACCTTAGTACTTAAATGAGGAAAATGGGATTTTGTTACAAATGTTGAGAGAAAGGTCACTAGGCATCGGATTGTAAGGGAAAGAGAGAAGTTGTAAATGTGCAATGTTTCAACTATAAGGATATGGAACACTAAAAAAATGAATGTCCCAAACATAAAATAAATATATTTTGGAAAAATAAAAGGGATAATGGTTATGATTTTTTTATTACTATAATAAAAGTGGAAGAATACATGTATCTTTGTTTTTGGATTAAAGAATTATGTTATGATATTCTGGTTATAATTATTATGAGATTTATAAATATTAGACTACAATACTTCTTCATTAAGTATTTTGAATAATTCATGTTATCATTAATATTTTGAAGGTGACAATGGTATTATAATATTTGGTATGTGGAAAAATATCTACATTATGTTTTTTGGAAAAAATATAATGTTTAGTTGATTTTGGAAATTTGGTGACCTTCCTTTTAATTTTTTGGACTATGAATTTGGATAGATGTATTTTGGATTAATCTTAATGCTTGAATGGATTAATATGAACATTAGATATTGTTTTAGATTAAAATATGATTTATTGGATACATTGTGCTAAACTTTTTGCTTTTGGAAAACTTATAAAGGATGAAGAAAATAATTTCAGACCTTATGATTCATGAAAAGTGTTTCACTCATAAAAATTCCTCTTGAATATCCACCACCAAGTATACATAATGAAATGGAAATAGATCAATGAACAAAAAAATGATTAGATTAGGATTATGAAATATAAGGGAATCAAATAATTTTATTTTCTCAAGTGATTATCAAGAAAATAAAACATTCCCTCAACTCAAGGATGTGAATTTTGAATAAAAAATGCAATTAGTCTAATTTTATTATTGATAAATCAATGGCCTCCTAAACCATAAAAAATTTATGTTTTTGTGATGGTAAAATTTTTTATAACTGTATTCTATATCAGTATATATCAGAACATGATAGTTTGATTTCTCTTCCATGTCCTGATTTTCAATTCCCAACAGTTTTGTACTATTTGAAAGCCATATTTTTTGACCTTCACATTCCCCTTTCCATCTTATTAAGAAAATTTTTTTGACCCTATTTTCAATGTGGGTTTCTCATAAAATAATTTTCTAGAATCAAAATTTAATTTTTGAAGTGAAATTTGAAATTTAGAGGATGTAATTTATTGAATTAGGGAATAATTTAACAACCCGATAATTTATGGTATGTATCTTTTATTAATTTAATCTCTTTATTTTCTTATGTTGCATGAAACACCAAGTTTGAATGCATGATGGTCTATTAATAAGTGACTATTATGACCCAGTGATTAAAATAATAGGAAGAATAGTATTAACTACATAATGAAATTTATATATTTAATTTTTTACATTGTTGGCATAAAATAACAATGAATCCAATTATATGCATTAAAAGGCTATATTTTTTTAAATGTAGTTTTACTGCCTTTTAATGCTACAATTGTTTTAAATATAGTTTGTAATTTTTTAAAATTATATTTAACAAAATAAACATCTTCTTTGAAAAAGGAATATCAAAATTTATGTTGGTTTAATTTTTTTTATTTTTCTGATAAGTTTCTTCTTTTGATAAATAGTGATAAAATATTGAAATTTAATTGAAAACAACTTTTTCTTCTTATTAATTTATTGTGATAAAATAATATTTTTTATTTGTTTTAAAATATAATTTGATCAAGTATTTATCAGTTAATACAACATATTTCATTATAATAAATTTCAGTTTGATTTTGGATATAAAAACATTTCAATATTTTGAACGTCTTCACTTTAAAAACACTTTTTTTGTTCCATATATGGGATTAATTATAAATTAATTACTGTAAATTATATGTTTTTAAAAATGGATTCCATATTTTTAATAAAAAATTAAAAATTTATTAAATATTTCCCTTTTATTTTTTGTCATTATTAACAGTAGCTTTAATAATTTTTTTCTTAACACGATTAAAGGTAAATCGAGTAATTAAGGGTAAAAATAACATTATAAATAGTAGAAAATTTTCCTCACACATGTATAAAGATAATTGTAGGAGTGGGTGTCGACAAAAATAATCCTTGTGATATTATTATAATCTTTGGAGGCCACTTGGATGAGAGTATGACACTCATTATATTTTATTTAATGAAAAGTTAAAGATGTCATACTCATATTTTTAATAACTATATCATATTTAATATTGGGTTATATAGAAGATAAATTGGAGTATAAATTTTAATTCAGAAACTAAATTGTAAATATTCATCATGATAATTTATATTTAATTTTTTATTAAATAAATAATATCCATAAACGCATACACTATCATGAAGCATTAATTGTTTAATTAATTGAAATATCGAATAAATGACACTAAAAATATTAAAATAAATATAATATGATATTATTAATGTCATAAATTAATTTTATAGATTTAATAGATATAATAATTAATTATTAAAGTTCTTTTAAATTTATCTTGAGTTCTAATATTTTATAAAACGGAATAAATGAATAGTGTTAAAATTGACATTAATGATACTTTAACATAAATATTATTTTATTAAAGGTTATATAATTTTTAAAGATATGAAAATTTATAGGGATAATGTTTAAATGATAATACATGACTCATTTAATATTAGTTTGGCTTTTTATAGTTAATATTTTTGCCCCAAAATTGTACAAACACATGTTGTCATAGTAAGAGTTAAAAAGGTTATGTAAGGGTTAAAACAAAAATTTGAGGGTAACAATGGGGCCAAAACTTGCCTAAAAATTATTATTTGAGAGTATTTCAACCCATAATAATCTAATATTATCAATATCTCATATTTATACATTTTTTTCGAAAAATCATTTTTATTAATTTAATATTTTGAGAATTTCAAAAAGTGACCCTCACATCAATTATAAAAGGGAACCTCCTCCCTCACTTACTCACACCACTTTTTTCCTTATATATTTACCAAAACATTCCAATTTAACCTTAAACATGCTTATATCAGTTATGGATTTCCTGGTCCTCCAAATACCAAATCTACATTCCTTGAGAATAGATATAAAGGAAGTCCATCATAGAATAGGTAATTGTTTTACCAACTCATTCACGTTCATATATTATTTTAATTACTATTCATGTGTTTATTCCATAATAAAGTAATAACTCTAGTATAATATATATTATGATAGTTTATTAGGATTATTATATAATCATATTCCACCTTTAATCCATCCTATGAATAATGAATGCACCGCACATGATTTCGTATGACTTACCATCTCTACGTCATAGTGTAATTTTCCTTTCATCACCACTTTATTTGAATGGGTATAATGACTATTATAATGGATATAAATTATAAATATGACATGATATTTATTTTCTATAATTAATGTATCCTCTAATTCCATAACCTTTTACCATTAAGGGAATGATATCGTCACTCATTAATATGTATGACATACCATCTCCACGACGCAATATGATTAATTTTCCATGATAACCATTAAAGACTGATTATAAAAATTTATATAATGAGTTAATATAATAAATATGAACTTACTATAATTCTACAGATGAAATAAATATATCTTATGAATAAGAATCATGACTTACACGACAAAATATTCATTAAAAATGAATAATTTAACAACTGAAAAAAGGGTAATAATGAAATATAATTAAAAAAAGGATATAAGAGGATCACATATTATGTCATAAATATATATATGGTTCTGTTATAAATTCATTAAATTCCTTAAAACATTATACAGGAGGTTAAAATCATGTTAACCTAATGGAAATTGCAAAGTAAGGATTAATTTCACAGACTCATTATTATTCAAGGTCGTTTATATGTAACTATCTATTGAGGAATATTTATCATTCAGATCCATGTTTCATAAAAATGATTTCTAAATGATTTTTATTATTATACTAAAAAAATTAGAACCTTTTTACCAATGTTCAAATTTTTATAAAATAGATTAAAATGAATATTTTTTCCATTTTCCAAATGAGATGATTTATGAATGTTCAACAAAAATACGGAAGAAATGTTTTTTTAACGTATACTGTATGAGTGGATTTTTCTACTATCGTGAAACCTTAATGCATTTAATTATCCTTTAAAAGTTTTCAAGACTATTTCAAATTAAAATTTTATCTTTTAAAATTGCGCATCCTTTTAAATAAATGATTTCAAAGTAAAAAAGGGGTAATTTCTCTCCAGAAAGTTTTAATGATTTTATTATAATATTTTCATCTATGTCAACATCCATTGTTATATATTATGCTTTAATGAGTTTTATGTCTTGTGATTACATATAATATTTTTTTTAAGGGTTTGTGATCTCTTTGACTTTTTATGTTCTATTTTGATACCATTCATGGTTTATGGTTGAAGTATTCACATTTTATATGCTAGTTTTTCAATATTAATGTTTATGTTGTTTATGTTTTACAATTTCCATATGAGGAATAAATTAGACTTAGTAAGTGGAGGGAGAGGCCCACTATAGCCCCTTTATGAATTGGTAGGTCTCATCAGACAAACAAATTTTGGTATTTGTTGAGCCCTTACCTGTTTATGTATTGTGTCTTGGTCGAAGCCTTGATGGTATGTTTGTGATGTACAACATTATGCATCCACTCATTATGTGATTAGTTATTGATATTCCATGTTATTGTTTGATTAGTAGAATATCTATGTGATTATTTATTTGTAATTATTATTATTTTCATTTATTCTTTCCAAATTATACTCAACATTATGTTTTAAATGGATCATGTATTAGTTATATATATTTCCATAATGTTTATACTTATTTATTCATAATATATTCTCATTTATTCTTACCATTACTGAGCATCTGATCTCTCCCCTTTATTATGTTTTATTTTTTCCAAAAATCCAAGATGTATATTATTATTGATATGTAGGGTTAATCTTGGAGAATAATAGTCTTCTAATATATTAATATATTTTATATTTTAAATTTTAAATTATAATGTAAAGATCATCTATGTAAACAGGGTTCCAAAATTTTTATAAAAATCGGTCCTTTGGGATTCAAATCTTGTATCTATTCTAGTGTATTAATGTGATACACCATATCAGGGCTATAGTTTTGGGGTCTTTACACCACATAAATATAAAAACATACTATTAAAATGTTATGAAATCAAGGAATTCAAATTAAAGTCTTGCTCATAGGGAACCTATCGAACTCAGGGTAAACTGCTTTAGAATAAATCAACTCGAATCTAGGCTTCCAGCTTCCACACATTTGAAAATTTTCTTATATGAAAGTTCACGTATCCCCTATTTACATATTTTCATGGCCAAATATGTATATGGGGATCACTAAATATGTGCTTATAAGTTCATATCTACCTTTACAAATATTTATATATGCATTTTCATATACCCATGTAATCACAGGTAGCACCATTATATATATATATATCCTCCCATGATTGAATATATTCAAAGGGGAAGTTACATATATACATTCCTATCTATGTATACTTCCATAAGTCTTAATAAATAGTGGCTTGAATCCACCCCAACATGGTTCAAGATGCACAAACAAATATTGAGGACCCAAATATCCCAAAAAAACCCTAATTAAAATTGGTGAAAAAGAAAAGGCATAAGAAAACCTATATCAAAATGGTTGAAAGCGGACCAAAACTATCGGAAAAGATTCACCTTTGATAGTGGATTCCAAAAAATGCCCATTAAAGACCCGAGATAATCATTTAATGTTCTAATAATGTAATAAGGAACAAAAAACAATGTTAACCCATGACACAGGGTTTGGTTGAAACATGTGGGGTGATGGAGATAAGAAACAATTTCAAATAAAGGGAGTATGGGGGAGGCAGAGACCATACGTTGAAGGTTAGGCCACAAAACCGGAAGGAATTTAGTTGATTCAACACACTATAGGAGGCCACGATGGAAGGGTGGACACGTGCCATAGGTATTTGGGTGAGGGGATGTCATTGGAGACCCATAGATAAGGAAGGGAAGGAAATGTGGGAAGAACTGGAAAATAAAATAAAAAAACTAAAACTTCTAAAAAATAGGAATTATCTATAGTCAATGCATGGTTTTTGATACTGTGCACCTATCAAGTTTTACCTACTGAACAATAACAAGTCACTACACAATTACCCTAAGGAGATACACATGGTTGGATAAACTGTGATCCAACCGTGCCAAACAACACTTCCAACTCACAGAGCCAAACTGCATACATTCTACATAGTTTATTAAACGTTGCACAATCCATGCGCCACACCACTATCTCACCAGGGCTCCCAAATGGCTCTTCAAAGTTGCTACAAACCATGTGGGAAAACGGTGAAACACATAAAAAGCTATCAAAATTTTAAATTTCGTCTAGCCAACCAGTGAAACTGAAAACAAAGGCTAAATAAAATTAAATAGTTAAAATAATTAATATATCATGGTAGGGGTGTGATAATTCTCCACACAAAAACCACTTTATACCCCTATAACATCCCCTAGCCTCATGAAGAATCTAACATGAACTCAAAATGAATCAATGAATAATGAAATCACCGACCGTGAGGTAACTTATTTAACTTCATGAGTCAAACCTGACCAAATATATGGAAACCCACAATCATGGAGATCCATGGTGGATCTCCCCACCATAAGAGACCAGCTAGAACCAACCGACACTAGAACCTGTAACTCTCAAACCAAACCAGAAACCCTTAACATAAGGGAAACCTAGTGAAAGAAACTCGAACCAAGCATCTAACCAAACCAAAATTCTTCATTTCCAAAAGATATTCTCATATCCAAAGTGAGCACAAGTGAAAAGAAAAACTAACCCACAAAAGTCCAAGGGCACAAGAAAGAACCACAAATCATAGACATGAGACCAAAAAGGCATAACCAATATAATTTCATGAGGTTAAGAACACCACGATTTTGACATAAAAGATAAACTTTCAACGAGATGGAAAACTACAACAAGAACATTGAAACATACCACACCCTAATAGTGGGGAAAAGATCAGGACCATGGTTCCCAACACCCTTAGTTGTTCATGAATGCATGAAGAGATTTACTCAATGGAATATTTCTATATCCCTTATGTCTTGAAGAATTTTCTCCACCGCAATAAGGATTTGATAACCTCTTGCTGAGACTTCCTCTTCTAGAAACATAATATACATAACTTCTCTACTGCCATAATGATGGAAAGAATTCAAAGGTTTATGAAAATATGGATCAGAGTGCTAAAAATGACCATACCGAAAACAACCAAGTGAATGGTCAAACAATGGATGGTAGGAATAGAGATGAGTAATTTTCCAAAATATGATTCTCTAGTTCATACTCTTCACTAGATGGGGAATGTTCATGAGTACCAAAAGAAACTGGACCATCAACTACCATAGGCTTCCTTCTGAGACTTTCCCATATAAAAGGATGTGATCCATAAATTCTAAATGAAAAACCACATGAAAATATGAGCTTCCAATGATCACTAAACACTGTCATTAGAGAAAAGGATACCAGATCGTCTAAATGGTCAATATAACCCTTCACCATATATTGGTCTTATCGATCATCCATGAGCTCTATCACTTTCTTCTCCTTCACTTCCTCAAGAATATACAACTAGATGAAATCAGTCTCTAAGATCACCTAATAAATCCAACTCACAATGATAATAGAAATACTACCTTCCACTTGTATACTTCTAGTCCTTCAAATGAACCCAAGAAAAATCACACTCTCATGGCATCTAACTTTCCCAAAAACCTAAAAACACCCTCAACTTCTTCAAGACAATCCACAGCCCATAACAGACCTCAATGACTATAGAAAACAACCAATGATTGAGAATAGCTCAACTCTATCACTCATCTAGGAGTCTTGTTATGGACAATTACCATAAGAGACTATGTAAGAACCTTCTAGGTCTTTCTATGTGGCGTAATACAAAAAATGTGAAGAATAAAACCAAATAAACATCAAACCAGAACTCAAAAATTTAAAATTTTTAACAAAAAATCATATAAACAAATCCATAACAAAACCAAATGGCAACACCCCAAGCTTCCATGATACGCTTCACTTTGAATAATACAATAGCTTGGGTTGTACGAAAATTTGAGTTTAATACACCACATCCAATCTAACTCGCTGTTATAAATAGTAATACTCACTTTTTAAAATTTTATAAATTTTATTTTTTCAAAATTCAAATCATTTTTTTAATTCGGAATATCAAAATTATCTTTGGGTGAATTTTTGGGATTTTTATGAAAACATTCATTTTTTGACGAATAGTGAAAAACACTAAGGTATTGTTTAAACCTGACATTTTATTTAAATAAATATTTATTTTATTAAAATTTATTTTAAGTCAAAATAGATATATAATATCTATATAAGTTCAATATAACTCACTGGAGTCATTTTATAATAAAATTAGATGTATGAAATTTTATTGTCCTTTTTAACGTCCTTTACCCACCTTCTATGCACATTTGAAAATTTTAATAAAACATAATTTTATGGCATTAGAAAATTGAATTTAAAAAATTCGAGAGACACGGTTTACATCAGTAAGTAAAATTTGGTTCAATAAAATGAAAATAATTTTAGGTGTAAAATAACTTTTGAGTTTTATTTACCACTATTAAAAGTAAATAAGATAATTAAATGTGAAATGATATTATAATTACCCTAAATCATGTCCTAATTCTATTGGATAAGTGTATTTATACTAAAAACAACTTTAAGAATATAATATGATCCTTTTGGTCTACTTGGTTTGATTAGGACATTTATTATTATTTTATATAAAGATGAGTTAAAAGTGTTAAATTCAAATCTTCATAACTAAAAATTTTTTAAAATAGGGTAATACATAAGATAAATACCACTATAAATATTCATTATAAAAATTAAAATATTTCCTACATAATTTTATTTTATTTATATTTTTTATACATTAAATAATTACATTTATTTATGAAATAATGATGATGTAGTAATGACCTTTTTAATGAAAGGTTAAAATAATTGAAGTTATAAATATACAAATAAATGTATATTGTGACATTAATTCCATAAAGGAATTTTATAGATTAATATGACATGTTAGAGTTGATTAAATGATTTTTTTTGAAGTAATCATGTGGTTATGACTTTCACAAAAACTGAATACTAAATAGTGTCAAAATTGACATAAATTACTTTTTAAGAGAAATACTATATTATTAATTGATATATTATTCCTAAAAATCTAAGGTTCTTCCAAATGACTTAGATAATGATACATATATCAATAATTAACCACATGGGGTTCTCTTGACTTTTATAGTATGTTTATTAGCCATTTATTATAATTATACAATAATACATGGAAAAAGTTAAACTATTTAACTAGGAGTTAAATCCAAAAGATAAGGTTAATATGGTGGCCTCAACCTATCTAAAACCTACTGGTTGAGAGGTTTTTGACCCATACCCATCTTATAATCTAAATAAATCCTTTCTGATCCATCATAAACCGAATATTATTGTGTAATAAAATAATATTTTAAACTTTTCCTATAGTGACCCTCACCCCTCTTATAAAAGGATACTTCCCCTTCTCCAAAAATCACACCTTGAAATCCATTTGTCTCAGCCAAAACCTACTCAAATAACCTCCCAAATACTCTTAATTCAACCTAGAGTCCTTATATAGATCATAATTCCAACCTAAGGAGCCATTTTGATCAACTCAAAAGGAAACACCTAAAGAAAAGGTTATAATTTCCCCACCTCATTCAATGTTTTTTCCCTCTCCCACTTCCTCTTTATTTTTTGTTTCCATACCAAAATAATAACTTCATTACCTTATACATACTTTTATGTTATTATAAATATGGTACGACCATATTCAATATTCTATCCATCCCACGAGTGACAAGTCACCATACGTGGGTACGTACGGCTTACCATCTCCACGTCATGTTGTAGTTTGTTATTCAAACCATTTATTATTTGGATGGGTATAATAATGAATATAGTAGATGTAAATAATAAATATAAAATGTTAATTATTCTGTATATATTATATAAAATCCAATTACATATGATTTTACCATTAATTGAATGATATTGTCGCTCGTGCGTACGTACAGATTACCGTATCCAAAAACATTATGAGATTCATTCCCCATCGTAATAATTAAAGAATAATTTTCATTTTATGATTAAAAATAATGTTTAAGAACTTAATATCATTATAGATATGAATCAAATACATCCAATGAATATCAGATATGGCTTACATAACCAAGCATATAAAGGAAAATTAATCAGCTAACACCTGAAACATAAATACTACTGAAATATTTTTAACAAAGAAATATTAGAAAATTATATATGATATCATATTTATGTATGTGTTTATTGTATAATTAAATAACAATGATTTAACTATTATACATGATGTTAATGTAACCTAGATCAAGGAAATGTACAAGGTAAGGGTTAATTTTTCAAACTCATTATTATCTGAGATTGTTTATGTGTAAGTATTTTCTTGGAAATATTTATTTTCCATGACCATGTTTCATAAAATACATTTATAAATTATTTTTTAAGGTACTATTTAACAAAAACATCATTTTAAATGTTTTAAATATTTATAATTCTAAATATTTCTCATTAAAGTCTATGTTTTTAAAATGGGTTTAAGGATTTATTTATATATACATGATTATTTTAAAATATTAATTCCTTTAAAAGTTTTAAAATTGTTATGGTGCGCTTTGATTCAAAAATATATTTTAAATTACTTCATTTATAAAATTGTGACTTTTAAATGATTTTACAAAAAGGTAAATTTCTCTCAAAAGGTTTTACTGATCATTTTCAACAATGTCCACATCCTTTACTGGATATTATTCTTGATTGAGGTTGATTTATTATAATTAAATATTCTATATTATATAGAATGAGTTATAATATTTTTTTTCTATGGATGTGTTATTTTAACACCCTTAATGGTTTATGGTTGAAGTATTGACATTTCATATGCTAGTTTTAATACGAATTTTTATGTTATGTTTCAGCATTTTTATATAAGGCATGCAGTGGACTTAGTAAGTGAATGGTGGGGCCCGTTATAGGCCCTCGATTCATTGGTAGGTCTCATGAGACAAAATAATTTTTTGGAATAAGGCCTTGATAAAAACATTATCTATAGTCTTGGCATGAGGCCTTATCTATGTGGTAATGATGTCCAGCGTCAGGCATACCCTCATTATGAAATTAATTATTACGTGTAATTATTCAACTAGAAGAATATCTATGTGCATGTTTTTATGGTATTTTTTGATTTATTTTCACCATATTATGGTTAATTTTATGTTTAAAAGACTGTTATTTTTATTACACATCTTTCCTTAAAAGTTTATAGCTTACACTAAATTATTTAACCTTACTGAGCATCTAATATCACCCATTTGTTATGTTTTGTTTTCCTAGGATTCCCAAGAAGTTTATTATGTTTGATATACAGAGTTAATCCAGGGGAATAATGGAGTTCTTAATGGATTATTTATGACATGTTTTATGTTTGAATTTGTAATGTAACGTTCATGTATGTAATTTATTTTCCAAGACTACTAAACTGATCGGTCCTTTGGTACATGATTCCTTATAATCATGCCAATTTATTAAAATAATGCATCAGCTCTAGGATTCTGGGGTCAGGTCATTATAGTTGCTATCAAGGTAATTTTTGAATAAACCTGGAAACTAGATTTAAAAAAACTCTGATTAGAGAACATTACCCTAAGATAGATTTTTAAGATCAGTATAGATGAACTTCCTAAAATTTTGGTAATGAAGAGATTTTTTGAATTTTCCAAACAATACATCCTTGTCTATATACGAGCAGGTAGAGGCGGCTCTGGCTCAACTGTACCTAAGAGTGAAAATTTCGATAAGGAGTTTTGGGCTTGACCCAAAGTATCCTAGTACATGACAATGGGCCTTGCTTCCCTCTTGGTTACGACACTCTCAGGGGATAGGATTAGGATTATTCACCTTTTATTTAAAGACCATTATGAAGGATTTATGAGTAAATACTTCCTCAAAGAAACCATTTTTATGATTATATATTATATCCATAAACTGTTCAATTTATGTTATGTGTTTTAGATGTTTGTAATTATGTATTGTGATTCATAAACTAATATAGTCTATGCCATTGTATAGAAATGGTGCATAGTGGAAGGAATGGAAACTGTATCAACGCACGTAATCCATGAAGGAATTTCCCTCCTAATCAAGATAATTATAGTGGAGCTGGTGATGCAAATGGTGCTGATGAGCTTATCACCATACTGGAACAACTCACTCAGGTTATTAATAATTACCTTCCCTGTGTAGAGCACCCTAATCCACATCGTGAAGGATCAAAGTTAGAACACATCATGAAACAACACCCAAAAAAATTTAATGTGAATACAAAATACATTTGTATCTGAGTTATGGATAAGTTCCTTAGAGAAAATATTTCATTCTTTGGGGAGTAGAGAAAGGGAAAAAGTGGGCATGGCAGTTTATCACCTCCGAGGAGATGCAGATCAATGGTGGTCATTAATTAAAAACACAAATGAGGATGAATAAGTATAAAATATGGAATGGATGGAGTTAAAATAGATTTTATTAGAAAAATAATTTCCTCGTGACCATCGAGAGGTCATGGAAAGGAAATTTCTGAGTATGAGGCAATAGGAGGATAAGAATGTCGCAGAGTATGAGTCTAACTTTACAAGGTTAGCATGACATGCAGCTGATTATATACGTAAACCAAATAGTGATATTGATCAGTTTTTGATGGGTTAAAATAAATTATCCATCAAGAATTAGTCTCACAATCCTTCTCATTGTATGAATATATTGTATCATGTGCTATCGAGACAGAAAATGAATTCTTTATGTCTTAGGACTTTAAAGTAAAGAATGAGAAGAATATATCTTCTAAACACTCTGAAAATGGGAATAAGGGGATGAAGGGAAAAGTTTAATTGATTTCATATGGTAAATGTGTCAAGAAACACCCATGTACTTTCTTGAAGGGAATGGGAGTCGATTACAATTGTGGTTAAAAAGGCCACCAAGCTCGTGATTAAAAGGGAAATAAAGAGGACGTCAATGTTGAATGCTATAATTGCATAGAAATAGAGAATTATGAAAATGAATGTCCTAAGAGCCAAGGAATCTTTCCTCAGAAAAGGCCAAGGGAACAAGGCCAAGTTTATGCGATCACTACTACTGAGGTTGAAGCTCTGAATGACGTGGTGGTAGGTAATATAATGGTTTCCTCAAATTTAGAAAATGCTTTATTTAATTCTGGATCATTGCATTGTTTCATTTCTTCCGAGTATTCTAAAAAAATTACATATATCTAATTTGATTTAATATGGATGTTTTCAGTCAAAACTCTTAAGGGAAGTATCATTGCAACAATTCTTTGTGAATCAATTTCCATTAGGGAAAATAAATATGTTTTATCTACTAATCTCATCGACATACCCATGATTGAATTTGATATAATCCTAGGTATGGATTTTTTTTTGGACTGCGATGAAAAAATTTATTTTAAGAAGAAGGAGGATACAATTTTTGATGATGATAAGTAATACCTTATCTTTAGAGCAGAAATGTCACCATATGATTATTGTCTATATCTACCCCCAGTATCTCTACTAAATTCAATTATTTTGGAGGAAGAGAATTAAATATCAATGGTTGAGGAAAACATTGTTCAAATAAAGGAAATACTTATTTCACAAGAATATGTTGATTTGTTTTTAGAGGATTTATATGGACATCCTCTATAACAAGAAAATGAGTTTTCCATTGATTTAATTGTTGGTTTATGGCCTATATCAAATATCCCTTATTGAATAGAAACTGTGGAGTTAGTGGAAATAACGAAATAGCTAGAGGAATTGAGTAACAAAGTATTTATTCTCCCTAATTTTTCTTTTTAGAGATCCCATGTTCTTTTTGTAAAGAAGAAATATAGATCTATGAGGCTGTGAATTAACTACAGGGAGATCAATTATATAAAAATAAATAACAAGTATCCCCAACCTCATATACATTATTTATTTGATCAACATCATGGATCTCAATGTTTTACAAAGATTGACCTTTGATTTGGATATCATCAGTTGTGTCTGAAGAAGGAAGACATTCTAAAAACAATATTTCAAACTAGGTACGAGAATTATGAGTTTATAGTAATGCCTCTTGGACTAAATAATGCACCCTCTATTTTCGTGGATCTAATTAATAGATTTTTTTAAGGAATATCTTGTTTAACTTTAAGTAGTATTGATTGATGATAACTTGGTATACTCAAAAATCTATGGAGATCATGAAAAACACATCTGCACTATTCTAAAAACCCTCAGAAGAAATGAATTATATGGGATGTTTAGCAAGTGTGAATTGTGGCTTCATGAAATTTCTTTTCTTGGCCATATTATCTCCAAGGATAGAATCTGTATTGATCCATGTAAGACAAGAGAAATACAATAATGTACCACATCGATGAGTATAATTGAGGTACATAGTTTTATTAGTTTAGATGGTTTTTATCTGTGTTTCGTTCGAAATTTTCCCGAATGACAAACCCATTAACCAAGATCAGACGTAAATAGGTTAAATGTTTTTGGAAAAAAGAGTATGAAGAATGTTTTCAAGACCTGAAGAGAATATTATTAAATTCTCTTATCATGAATCTACCATCAGGGAATGATGGCTTTGTTTTTTATAGTGATCCTGCAAAGTAAGGACATGGTTGTATCCTTATACAGAATGATAGAGTTATTGTCTATGCATCATGATAACTAAAAATTGAGGAACAAAGCTCTCTTACTCATGATCTGGAGTTAACAGCTGTAATACATTATTTGAATATATGGAGACCCTATCTCCAAGGTGAAAATGTGAGATATATACTAATATAAAGAGTTTGATGTATATGTTTCTCACAGAAAGAACTCAACATGAGGAAAACACGATTGCTTGAACTAATCAAAGATTATGAGTTTACTATACACTACCACCTGAGGAAAACAAATAAGGTGGTAGATTCTTTAAGCAGAATAGATCGTGGATTTTCGAAGAAGATAAGAGTTGAAAGGGATCTGATGTTCATGGATCTAGTAAAGATGGATATGGGAATAACCATGGAAGGTGAAACATAAATACTTTTTCAAATGGTTTGCAAACCATCTTTACTAGAATAGGTAAAATGTTCTCAGAATGATGATGAGGAGTTTAAAAGGAAAATTAAAGCTGTGAATGATGGGACATTTATTAGCTTTGTATATGGAGATAGAATTTTGAAATTTGGGAATAGAATTTGTGTTCCTGATATACCTGGACAAAAAATAGAATTGTTGGATGATGCCCAGAGCTCCAATATCTCTATAAACCATGGTAGAAATAAAATGTATAGATATTTGAAGGAACATTTTTGGTGGGATAACATGAAGAGGGATATTATGGATCACGTGTCAAGATGTTTGGTTTGTCAATAGGTGAGGACTGGAAGACAACATCTTAGAGGAGTCATGAACCCTCTTCCCATACATGAGTGGAAATGGGATGATATTACGTTGGAATTTTTATGGGACTAACAAAGACTTCTCGAAGGAATAATGCAATATGGGTCATTATTGATCATCTTACTAAGTCAGCACATTTTTTTCTATAAGATAATATTTACCACTTGAACGTCTAGAAAGATTATATATTACAGAATATGTTAGACTTCATGGAGTACCACTATCGATTGTTTTTTATTTTGATCCACATTTTACATCAAGATTCTAGAAAAGTCTTTATAAGACCTTGGATATTGAATATCATTTGAGCACTACCAACCACCCTCAAACTGATAGACAATCAGAACAGACAATTAAAACCATAGAAGAAATGTTTAGATCTTTCCCACATGACTTTCAAGGTATGTGGGATAAATATTTTTCACTGGTAGAATTTTTCTATAACAATAGCTTCCATTCAAGTATTTAGATGTCACCATATGAAGCATTGTATGGAAACATATGTTTCACACCAAATTTTTGGGATGATTTTTGTGAAAGAAAACTCGTATGCCTAGAACTTGTTGAGGAAACATTGAAAAAAGTGAATATTATCCAAACCCACATTAAAGCAGATCAAAGTAGGAAAAATATCTATGCTGATAACTAAATTAAGGATTCAGAATTTCATGTAAGAGATAATGTTTTCTTAAATGTATCTCCAAGGAAGGGTGTTATACGATTTCGTAAGAAGGGAAAAATATGTCCCAGGAACAATGAACCTTTGTAAATTCAAGAATGAATTGGAATTGGAACTTATCGTTTGGAAATTCATCAAAGTCTCTCTAGTGTTCATGATGTGTTCCATGTATAACAATTGAGATAATACATTCATAACCCAACACATGTAATCACTTATGAAAAAATTGAACTGGAACCCAACTTGTCTTATTCTGAAGAGCCTGTCATGATTCTTCATACCAGAGAACAAGTGTTGAGATATCGGACGACTCTTCTGGTGAAAGATCTATTGAGAAATGATAATATGGAATATGAAACATGGGAACCCAAAGAACATATAATGAAAAACCACCATAATCATTTTATGCTATAATATTCAAGATATTTCTATAACTAAATTATTTGAATGAGTGAAGAATGTAACACTCCAAGATTCCACAGTACTCTTCCTTTGAATAATATAATAGCTTGATTTGTACACAACTTCCATTTTTAACACACCATGACCAATCAAACTACTCATTATGAATAGTAATAACTACTTTTTGAAATTTTATTTTTCAAAATAGACTTCATTTTTGATTTCAGAATAATAAAATTAACATAGGTTGAATTTTTCGTATTTTTCTAAAATCATTCATTTTTTGATGAATTGTTAAAAACACTACATTATTATATAAAACTGAAATTTTATTTAAATAATTATTTATTTTATTTATATTTATTTTAAGTCAAAATAAATATATAATATATATATAAGTTCAATTTAATTCATTGGTGTCATTTTATAACAAAAATAAATGTATACAATTTTATTGATGTATTTAATGTATTTCACCCACCTTCTAGACACATTTGCAAATTTGAATAAAATGTAATTTTAAAACTTCTATGAATTTTATTTTAAAAATAAAAGAGACACAGTTGAAATCATTAAATAAAATGTGGTTCAATAAGAAGAAAATAATTTTTGTTGTGAATAGTTACTTTAGATTTTATTTACCTTAGTAAAAAATAAATCGGGTAAATAAAGGTAAAAATGAAATTATAAATACCCTAACACATGTTATAATTCTATTGGATCTGTGTATTTAGACCGGAACCAACCTTAAAAATAAAATACAATCCTTTTTCTCCACTTGGATTAGATAAGGACAATTATTATTATTTTATTTAAAAATGAGTTAAATGTTTTAAATTCAAATTTTCATACCTAAAACATTTTTATTATAGTGTTATACATAAGATAAATTCGACTATACAAATTAATTAGAAATATAAAAATATTTCCTACATAATAGTATTTTATTTATAATTTTTATACATTAAATAATTAAATTTATTTATGACAAATTGATGATGTGGTAATTAATTTTTTAATGAAAGGTTAAAATAATTGATGTTATAAATATCCAAATAAATGTAAATTACGACTTCGATGTCATACACAAATTTTATAGATTAATATTATATGATAGGGTTGATTAAATGAAATTTTTTTGATATAATCAGGATTTTATGATTTTCAAAAAAAACAAATGCTAAATAGTGTCAAAATTGATATAAATTAGTTTTTAAAACAAATACAATATTATTAATTGATATAATATTCCTAAATTTCTAAACATCATCCAAAGAACTTATATAAGGTTTTATATATAAATAATGAACCACATGGGGTTCTCTTGGATTTTTATAGTATGTTTATTAACCATTTATTATAATAATAAAAGAATACATTGTAAAAGTTAAACTATTTTACTAAGAGTTAAATATAAAATATAAGGTTAATATGGTAACCTAAACCCATGTAAAACCTATTGATTGAGTGTTTTTAGACCTAGACCTACCTTATCCTAGAAATAAATCATTTTTATACCATTATAAACTAAATATGATTGTATAATAAAATAATATATCAAACTTTTCCTAAAGTGACCCTCACCCCTCTTAAAAAAGGGAACATACCATTCTCTCAAAATAACACCTCCAAAACCGTTTGGCTCAGCCAAAACCTACTCAATTATCCTCTCAACTACCCTCAAATCGACCTAGAGGCCTTAATTTGATCATCAACCAACCTAAGGAGCCCTTTTGATCAACTCAAAAAGGAAACACTTGAAGATTTGTTAATGATTTCACCACATCTTTAAAAGTTCTTTCCTCTTTCAACTTTTTCATTCTTTGTTGTTTAAATTACAAAATAATAACACCAATACCTTATACCTAATATGATGTTATTATAAATATGGTATGACTATATTCATTATTTTATCCATCATATGAATGATGAGTCACCATAGGTGAATACGTACGGCTTACCGTCTCCACGTCATGGGGTAGTTTGTTATTCAAACACATTATTATTTGGATGGTTATAATAATGAGTATAATTTATTTAAATAATAAATATAACATGGTAATGATTATTTATATATAATATAACATCCAATTACATATGAATTTACCATCAATAGAATGATATTGTCTCTCGTGCATACGTACAGATTACCATCTCCATGAATGTGATGTGATTCTTTCCCCATCTTAATCATTCAAGAATAATTTTCATTTTATGATTAAAAATAATGTCCAAGAACTTAATATCATTCTGGATACTAATCAAATACATCCTATAGATAACAAACATAGCTTACATAACCAAGCATATAAAGGAAAATGAATCAGGTAACACCCGAAAAAATGATACTACTGAAATATTATTAACAATGAAATATTAGAATATAATATTTGATAAAATATTTATGTATTAATTTATTATGTAATTTAATAACAATAATTTAACTACTATACAGGTGGTTAATGCACCCTCAATCAAGGAAATGTACATGGTAAGGGTTAATTCCTCAATCTCATTATTATCCGAGATTGTTTATTTGTAAGTATTTTCTAGGAAATATATATTATCCATGTCCATGTTTTATATATGTCATTTCAAAATGATTTTTTAAGGTACACATTAACTAAAACATCATTATAAATATTTTAAATATTTATTCTTCTTAATCATTTTCATTAATGTCCATGTTTTCAAAACGGTTTTAAGTATTAATTATATGGACATGATTGTTTTAAAATGTTAATTTCATTCAAATGTTTGAATGTGGTATGGGACACTTTGATTAAAAAATCTATTTTAAATGACTTCCTTTATAAATACGTTACATTTATATGATTTCTCAAAAATTTATATTTCTCTCAAAAAGTTTTACTAATTATTTTTAACCATGTCAACATCCTTTACTAGATATTATTCTTGATTAAGGTTGATTTATTGTAATACAATTTCCCACACTGTATTGAATGAGTTAGGATATGTTTTACAATGTATGTGCTATATTTATACCCTTCATGGTTTATGGTTCAAGTATTTACTTTTCATATGCTAGTTTTAATACGAATGTTTAAGTTCTATCTCAACAATTTCTTATGAGGAATGATGTAGACTTCATAAATGATTGGTGGGTCCCACTATAGCCCCTCGATGCATCAGTAGGTCTCATGAGACAAACTATTGTCTTGGAACAAATCCTTGACAAAATATTTATTTGTAGTATTGGCACGAGGCCTTGACTATGTGGTAATGATGTCTGATCTTAGGCATTCCCTCATTATGTAATTAATTATTACATGTTATCATTCGACTAGTAGAATATATATGTGCATGTTTATATAGAAATGTTTGATTTATTTTGTTCATATTATGTTCATTTTTATGTTTAAAAGGTTTTTGTTTTTATTACACATATTTCCTAAAAAGTTTATAGCTTCCGCTAAATTATTTCCCCATACTGAGCATCTGAGCTAACCACTTTCTTATGTTTTTTTCCAGGATTCCAAAAAGTGTATTCTATTTGATATACAAGGTTAAGTTAGGGGAATAATGGCATTATCAATGGATTATTTATGTTGTGTTTTATGATTTAATGAGTAATGTAACATTCATGTATGTAATCTATTTTCCAAGACTACTAAACTGATCATTCCGTATGGACATGGTTCCTTGTAATCATGCCAATGTATTAAAATAATGCTCTGGCTCTAGTCTTCTGGGGTCGGGGCATTACAGAAATCAAATTCAAAGAAAATATCATCCAAAACAAAAAAAACAACAATATCTCAAAATAATCCAAAAACTCTCTTTTATAATCCACAATTTCCTAATTCACTCATTTCAAAATTTAATTCCCCCTTTTCAAATAAAAATCTATTTCCATTTCTAAATTCATTTCAGAGAATCCACTTTAAAATTTCATAATACAACCTCAATTTTCCGTTTAAAACCAATATTATTATTATATAAGAATTTCACTTTTAAATAAAACCATTTTCCATTTCAATAAAACATTGAAAAATCACGTTGAATCCTTGATTTTAAAGACTCACCTGCCACATCCTATGAATAGTCACATATGTGTGCATCTCACTTATTCTTATATAATCCAGATATTCATACCAAAATGAACATTCCATAAACACATATATATATGAACATAACTTAGAAATAAAAAGGTTTATATATACCATTTTATCATCAAAACAAAGCATTTCCAAAATTCACAATTCACGTTTCTTCCATATTTTCCCAAACATTTCAAAATTTTGAATCAATTTTTCTTTTAAACCCCATTTTTTGAATCCATAAACAATTAGAAGAAATAATTTTCCCTTCAAAATCCAATCACACCAATTCAAATAAGACCTAAGTGTTGCCAATATCAAAATAACTAGAAACGGTATCTAGTGGCCATGCGTACCCCAGCCACCTGGTTTAGTATAAAATGCACTACGAATTACCAAAATACTAAAATCATATTTAACCATTCCCTTGGGATCCACGTGGTTTTGTATGAAATTTAAATATCATACTTTATCACCAGATCACTTCCACTATCATCCCCCAACATACAAACACTCATCAAACTAAAGACCCACAAACAGTATAAACCGAATAAAAAATAAAAATACAAGACTTGAAACCCAACTACCCCGAGTGAAAAAGGTAACATAATGAGTGGTGGTGATCAAGATCAAACCCATGCCTAAGCACCTGATCCCTATCAATCCTATCTCTGATCTACCTGACACCACAAATAACAAATTACATTCTCTGATGCCATTTTTTCGTGAACCAACTAGGGTCAACCCTGAACCAATCACCAAATCTAAAATGTGACAAGGCCCGAGAGAGGTTCACAATCTTATTGAGATCTAAACTCGTTTCATTCATCAATAGTATATATTTGGGAATGAATTATATCATTAAATATAGTGAAATATACTATAATAAAATAAATCAAACTGGTAAAAAAAACTAGACATCTAAACATACCTCCAGGTGACCTCTTGGGTCATCACCAATCATTAAACCTCACTCACTCTAAGAGAGAACCAAAATTGGAAGAACCTGAAAGATAAAAGATTGAATAAGTGTGAGAACAAAAATTAATAGTAGGGATTCCAAGGATACAAAATGCCTTATGCCTCACTTTTAATGTGAAGCTAACTCTTTTTTGTTTGAAAATAGGATATATTAAAATAAGGTTTTCTATTCTTTTCAAAAATAGGAAACAAATTCCATTTATATGAAAAAAAATTCCTTTCATTTCCAAAATAATTTCCCTATCATGAACTTTATTTTTAATAAATTCCATCCAAATAAAAATAGTGATGTATTAGGTATTTTAATATGTCATGAAAAGTAGGGGTGTTGTGGGATCAAATACGAAAGGTTCCACAAAATGAAATAGGAAAAGACAGTATGTAGTCATGGGTAACTCTTAAACATCTCTTGAATCAATACCTATATTTACTTGGTTTGGAATCACCTATTGTTATACAGTGCAACTCTATAGTTAATAAAAAATTGGATGCACTAATGTAGCCTCACCAATGGCACATCCCACCTGGTATCTTAGCAAATCTAGGGGGTACCAACCCATATAATCAGGGTTGATAAAAAACCATCCCTCAACCCTCTAGATGATTCCAAAAAATACCAAGATAATAACAGTTGTTAAATAATGAATTCCCTACATGCATGGCTTTAACTAAAACCCAAAACCTCCATGCTTTCTTATCCTGAACACAGACACAACATATGTGATGACCCTCTCCTCAAAGGGTCCACCATAGAGGATCCCATCTCACATCAAGTCACACACAGGTGCCAACCAGAAAATCACATCACATGAGTTTAAAACCATTTCCTAAAACATCTCAAGGTACAAACCATGCCTTTACTTTTTCCAAAATTTTCACACCTTACCAAATCCATTTTCAAATCCCAAATAAAAACACACAATACACGAAAAAGGTTCAAGACAGTCCTTTGTGTCACTAAATTTCCAAACTACACATCAAGGTTCCAAACATTCCATGTTTTAGATAACAAATTTATCAAAGCCTTTTAGTTTCAAGAAACACACTTCACAAGATAGTCATCATTTATAAAAATATTTTAAAAATATTGGATACTTCACATTTAATTTAAACCTTGTAAAAAAGCTTAGATAAGTTATTTAAATAAATTAGAAACCAATTATAAGATTCAAAATCAATTTTACCTAACATATATATATATGTATAGCATAAATATAAAAACAAACTATTAATATTTTAAGTAATCAATGAATACAAATTAAAGGATCGATCGTCGAGAACCTACCTCAAACTCAAGGAATGCTAATATAGATGAAAGAAACTTGAATATTTTATTTATACTTTAACTCATATGCACCTTCTCTTATATGAAAGAAAACCTCACCCTTATATACATATTTTTATTTCCAAATATGTACAGGGGGATCCTTATATATATTTTTATATATTTATATACCCATTTATACTTACACATGTATGAATTTTAATATACCCAGGTAAGAGTAACTTTCCCCATTATATATAATCATATTGACATTGGAGAATATATATAAATAGGTAACATACATATATACATTACTATCTATGGATACACCTATAATTATTCTACAATAATGGCTTAAATCTACCCCAACATTGTTAAAGAAACACTAAAAAAATATTAGGGACCCAAACATAATAGAAAACCTAATTAAAATTTGACCAATTGTAAAGGAAGAACAAAACCTACCTCAGAAAATCTGGAGGGTGGACTAAAATGGTCTGAAATGTGTTTCCTTCAGTGGTGGATGCTGAAACACACCCGAAGACGACTTGAGAAACCCACTACAAGCCCTAAAAAAAGAAGACAGAATCAAAAATCAGGTTAACACTTGACTTAGGGTTTGGTTGAAAGGTGAGGGGAAATGGGGAAAGGAAAACACTAAATAAAGGGAGGAGGAGGGAGTAAGTGGCCATACCTCGAAGGTTTAACCACAAAATTGGATGAAATATTGTAGATTTATCACAACAGAGGAGGTTGCAAAGGTGAGGAGGTCACGTGCCATGGGGGTTTGTCCAAGGGGGGTGTCGTGTGAGACCCATGGGGACATAGGGGAAATAAACAATGGAGGAAAATATAAAAAAAGGGAAAATGGAAAACAAAATAAAAACAAAATTTTATAAAAACCATGAATTTTTCATGGTCTGTTTGTGGTTTATCAAACCATGTGCCTACCATGATATCCATACTGGAAAAGCACGAGGAACCGCATGGTTACCCCTAAGTGAGCCACATGGTTGGAAAAACACTCTCTAATAATGAAAATGGAACTACCAACTCACATTGGGAAACCATACACATCCTGCATCATTTAACAGACCTTTCGCAAGCTGTGATCCACACCATTGTCTCACCTAGGCATCTGTATGTGCACTGTGCGGATGTTACTAACCATGAAGAATAACAGTAAAATAGCTAAAGAGATTCTGAAAATTGAAATTTCAGCCTTACAACAACCTAAAATCAAAATAAAGTCTAAATATAATTAAATAAATAAAATATTTATTATTTCAAGGTCTGGGTGTAACAATGTTTGAATGTCTAATGATCTAAGAAAAAATGATTGGTCTAGTGATAGGCCTTTGTGATTTATTACATCCCTGAATTGATGAATTAAATGAATTGGAAAACATGGATGATGTTTTATGATATGTATGATTGCAAAATGATATGTCCAAATAATAGATAAACCACTCTTCAAACCAATCTGAGGGTGATACAAGGTTCTCAAATTATGGATGCCTTGGACTAGTTCATCATGATATATAATTAAAACATGTTATTGATTGTGAATACACTGAGAGCGATACTTTGATATTTATAGGAGTAATTTCATGGGCTCATTGGATGGATTACTTACCTACTAATGAGAAATAATGTTCCCTTAGGTGAGTCATTATGAATGGTCTTTATAGAAAGATGGTTATACTATGCCACGAGCAATACTCACTACCCTACATGAGTTACATGGGACATGATCAAAGGGTCATGTTCTAAATCGTTCAAATAGTGATACATGGTATTCGGTTAGGATAAACATGGAAAACTCATTAGTGTTTGGTATATTTTAGTTCTCCTAGTGTGATACTCATGTTCCTTTATATGATTCCCATTAGAAGGTCCCATGATAATGCTTATTTAAATTCTAGAGATTCCTTATATACAATTCTAGTTTGTTCAAGATACCAACCACATTCATTGTATTAGTCCAATATTGATTGTACATTTATGATTATCCATTTATACACCAAATAAAACTTTTAATGTTTCACCTCAGTTCAGAGACATTTGGGTTATTCCGAACCATATAGTGTTGGTTGGGAATCCATGAGGAACCTAGACTGATATGTTTTATTTATTATTTTCCCTAATTTTATTGTGTACATGAACTCTACTCATTTTATACGAATAGACTGGATTGTTCTTGACACTGTTCATAGTGCAATACTGAGTATATATCACACACTATTCAGGCCACCATTATTACTTGAGTAAACTTCATGATTTCAGGTGTAGATAAATGGAATCGCTCAGTTTCTAATGCTTTATTTTCGATACTTGGATGGAGTAGAGGTATGATCCTATTCTTATGATTCTATTAGTGTAATATTTTGGTATTTTTTCTATTTTTTATAGCATTTGGTATATGCATGTTTCACCCTGTATCCCGTGGCCCTAATTTTTTGTAAATACATGACATGATCATCATCATTTAGTTTCTATTTATGATTCATCTTATTACTTTTCATTTATATTGGATGATTTATTATTTCATTTTTGAGTTTTATTACTCATTCCTCTATATCTATTTTTGTATATTACTACAGTAAAAAACTTTTATCAAGAGAGAATAGTCTTCACATAGATACACCCTAGGCCGTAAATACTAGTTGGCAGCTTCTAGCATACAATGAAGTGCACTTGAGGACATGAGGTAATCCATATCGAGGCACTTCTTAGTAGTTTACTGGGTGGGAGTATACAAAGTAGAATCAAATCCATTTTCCTTTTTTTACTTTTTGGGTTTTAGATAAGAGACCAGGATGGATCAGAATTTGGTAATGATCTTATTCCTGGCAGTAGCTAACCCACGTACTGGGGAATCCCAAATTTCTTAGGATGGGATATTATTGTTCTTGGTTTTTTCCTCTTACAATTATATCAATTTTACCATTGGGTAATGTGGATGTTTTTTAAGTATGACTAATATTGATATTATTATTATTATTATTATTATTATTGATTTATTACATTGTCCTAGTATGGAATGGAAGTATCATATCATTCATTATTATGGTCACTTTCAGACATATATGTCATGCATTTTTTCATGCCATGTTTAGTTTCTAACTGACTTGCCAACTTTATTATAACACCCCAATATTTTATGGAATGTATGTTCTTAAATAAATTCAATTTATTTGAACCCTTACTTTTCATGCAACATTGAGCTTAAACATACTGTGATATAATATTAAATATTAACATGACTATTGGAATAGCAATATTATCATTATGAATAGTAATGTTTCCATTAGAATGAAAATCTCACCTATTAATGTATAAATAAAATGTAGGTACTTCATAAATTAAAATATCATATAATTACGTCATAGAATAATTAAATAAATGTTTTAAAAATGATAAATTAAGTGTTTTTATTTGTGTGAAATCTAAATGTTTAATTGTAATTTTAAAATTAATCTAATCATTTAAAATAAAATTTATTTTAAACATATAGATTCATGAAATAGTATTTTTTTGTATTATGTTTTTAAAATAATTTTATTAGACCATAATTATGTTTTCACTGTAAAAAAAAGATATAATATTAAAATCGGTATTTTTTTAATAAATGATTACATTAAATATAAATTAAATGATCACATTTAAAATTTTATTTTCATAAAATGGATTCAATTTTTTAATCTAAAAATCTTAAAATTTATTGTGTATTTGTGGGATTTTTCTAAAACAGTTGAACTTTTTTGAATAGTGAAATATGGTAATTTATAGTATTTGACATTACAAGTAAAAAATTTAATTTTGGAGTCATGGATGATGTATGGATGAGGTAAGAATCTATTATTTTGAACTCACATTCACTATTTACTATAATTTTTCAAAAGTATCAATACTATTCAAATTCATGATCCAAAATAATAAACATATTAATAAAATAATCAAAAACAACCCTCTCCTCTCCCTATAAATAATACCCATCATCACCCCTTCTCCTCACACATTATAAGCCTTTAATATTTCCTAAAGTTTACCCAATTCACTTATAATAAGATTCTAAATTTCCAATACCTATTGTAATTACCAAAATACCAATTCCAAGTATCTTAAGGAGGTTCTCAAAGAGACAATATTCAAGAGCTAAAATCCTCCTTCTTTATCTTTTAATTTATTTTATTTTCTTATCCTATCTTCACCACCATTTTCCAAAGTGCAATTATAATTATAGTATCATATATATTATTTAATTTAATTTTATTAATTTAATATCCAACATCAAATCTCGTCTCTTCAACATTTATTCTAAAACTGAAAACATCATCTCTAATGTGTCAGTTCACGACCATTATGGAAGAAAATTTTTAACTTTCCATTGCAGCATTCAAGGATGGTCATCAATCCATTATTATTATAAAATAACATTTCTATATACATATTATAATTTATATGATGTTCTGGAACCAACATTTAAAAAAATATTCAATAAAATATACAAGTTCATGATTGTGGTAAAAATAAACAAAATAAATTAAAACATTTTCATCAATATTTTATCTAATGAGTCATCCACATACCATATAAAAAATGATATATAAGACTGTTTAAACATATATATGTTCATTAATAGTAAATAATTTCACTTCTATAGTCTTTATTAGATTTTACAAGAACTCCATTAATTATACATAGGGGAAATGACCATAAAACCATGAAATGAACACTCCTGAAACAACAAAATTAAATAATAAAACTCATCAAAATGGACATTAATGAACATAATAAAATTAGATTAAATAAAAAATATATTTAATAATTTATAAATTTTGTAATAAATAAATTTAATTTTATTATCTAGGATTTTAATTACTAGTGAAGAACGCTTTGAGACATAAGGAAAGGGTTTCTCCTATCACTTTTTATTTCTATGAGAAATATCTCTTGTTCACCTCTAATTTATTTTGTGTGTTGTATGTACTTAAATTTTAAATATAATATCATGAATCTAATTATCATAAAATTATTCAATTATTCATATGATAATTATTTTTTAATGGGGTATATGAATTAACTAATTATAAAGTGGAAAGGGTTTTCTCATCTCACATTTACTTATGTGAGATATATTCATTATTGAACCCTTATTTCAGGAGTGTGGAAAAACTATTACTTGATGATATATCATATCATGATTATATTAATTTTCAGGGTGTTTAATGTTTTTTTAAATGTTATTATTTTATAGGGAATGTGATTCACCTGATTACAAGGTGTTAAGGGATTTCATATCTCAATTTTCATTCATTGGATTAAATTTATATTTCATAGATTATGTTAGGATAAGGTTGTGTGTAAAATTAATTTTCATTATCTTATGTTTAATTTCAACATGTTTTATTTGGGTTTATAATTCATAAACATTATCTATTAATTTTATTACTTATATGATCCTGGTAAGGGACTTTATCTCAATTTTCACTCATTGAGGCATATTTTTTATAATTGGAACCTATATTATTTTCAATGGTGTATATACTTACCTTTTATTAATTATCATAATTCATCAAATATTTAATTAAATATGAACATCTATTTTATTATGGATATGAATATTTCTTAAAATGTATAACCATTTTTCACAGGGTGTTTACTTTGGATGTAATTTGATTAATTGGGGAAATAATGTTAAATCTGTATCTTTTACTCCATATGAATATTTATTGATAAGGTATTTTTATTTAGGAATTGAATTGATTGTTTCAATATATTAGGAATGATTTGGAAATGCATACATGGTTGGGTTCTGGTTATAGATATATGCTCGATGCATTGGTAATCTCATGAGATGACAATGTTGTCCATTTAAAACTAGTTTTAACCCATAATGATTGAACATAATTATGAAAGGTCTTGATGATAGAGGTATCATGATGACTGAGATCATGGATTCCAAATAATTAATCATATAATTCATCAATATTACTGTTATTATTATCTGTGATATTTTATCAATTATATTATCCATCTATTTATATTGTGCTCAAGTTATTGATTAAAAGGAATTTTATTCCAATAAGTTACATTTCCATACTGATAACACTTAATCCTCACATGATTGTAATGTTTTTTTTATTAAATGAATATTATTTTATTTATTTATAAATTTCCATATTGGTTAAGTTTCATTTATTTTTGATTCAGGAAATATTCTATTATATTTAACCCTTACTTAGAATGTGAGTTCACCATTTTATTTGTTTTATATTCCTGTGGTTATGAAGATGGAATGATTGATTGAGTTAAAGGATTAAATTACCATCATTTTTTATGTTTGATATTTTATAACCTATTTAATAATGGTACCATGTATGTACCTAGTTCTTAAAGATTACTAAATTGATCGGTCCTTTGGGATTTGAATCTTATATCTATTCCAATGTAACAAAGTAAGGCTTCGACTTTTGGCTACTGGTGTCTATGTTGTCACAATTGGTTTTAGAAAACGTTTCGTAGAGACCTTGGGAACTAGTTTTTAAAATAGACATAACCATATAGAAAAATATGATACTTACTTATAGTATTTAAAAACCATTACCATTATAGGAATGTTTATTTTGTGGCTCAATACTCATGATGATTATACGCAACTCAATGTGTGCTATTATTTAGTTTTGGAGCCTAGTGGAAGAAAGGGAATCAATACCTATAGAAAATATAGGGATTTTTTCACAGAAAATGAGAACACAATTGGTGATGGATATGAGAAAATCATTCTCATATTACGACAACATAGTCAAGTAATGGAGAATAACCATACTATGCCTAAATTGGATCGTTTCATGTGGCATAAGCCCCTATAATTTTGTTGGACTACTAATTTAATAGTATCTGACCAATGGATCAAGTCCCTTGAAAATATATTTATAGAATTAAGATGCAATGAATGGGAAAATATAGTACCCACACTATACTTCATCAAGGTTGATGTTGATCAATGGTGTTCGTTGATCCATAATACTATGGAGGAAGATGACATATAATACATGGAATAGAGAACCTTTAAAGAAAAAATATTAAAAATATATTTACCACATGATCAATTCAATAAAATGAATAGAAAACTCATAAACCTAAAGAAAAAATAATAAGAGAGTGTTGCATAGTATGAGGCTACCTTTATAAGACTATCCAGATATGCTACAGATTACATACATGATTCAAAAAATATGATTTATCATTTCATTATGTTTTTATGACATGTCTCTGAAGGGCACTAGATTCTTAAAAATTTTCATTAAATGATTAAATAGTGTAATGTTTAATAAAAACAAATAAGGAATATGTTAAATCCTATATGTTCAAAGAAAATCAAGATAAGAATAGGTCTTCTGATAACCATGAAAATGGAAAAGCATAAAAGATGAAGTGGGGAATGAATAAATTCCTAATATGTGAAAATTTTGGATAGAATAATCTAGGGAAATTCTTGAAAGGCATTGGAGTTTGTTATAAGTGTTTATAAAAGTTTCATCAAGATAATGAATTTGATGGGAATAAGATAATCATTGATTTTCAATGATTAAATTGTAAATAAAAGTGTAATTATTCAAATCAATGTCACAATAATAAGGGTTATCTACCATATAAGAGGCTTAGTGGAGATGACCAAGCTTATGTAATCACCACAACAGAAGTATAAGTACCCAATAATGTTGTGTAAAGTACATTAATTCTATCTTAAAATTTATCCAATGCATTATTTGATTCAATATCAACACACCCTTTTATATCTACCAATTTTTTCAAGAAAATTTAGTTTTTAACTTTTAATTTAACAAGGGAGTTTTTAGTCAAAACTCTTAAGGGATGTATCATTACAAAAAATGTGTTAGTAAATATCCATCATGACACATAAATGTGATTTATTTTTTGACTTTATCATCATGCATATGGTTTAATTTTATATAATCCACTGTATGGACTAGAATATAAAATATTATGTGAAAATTTATTGCAAGAAGAATTAAATAAAAATTTGTGAGGAAGATGTAGAATTACTTATCTTTAGAGGAGAAACATAATCATCTAATTATTATCTAGAACCACCCCAATAGATCAATTAAATTAAATTATTAAGTTTGAAAAGAAAAAACATATTGGGATAAGAAAATTAATATTAAAATGATGTATTTTCTAGTTTTATAGGTATACCTTGATGTATTTTCTGAGGAATTACATATAAAGCCCATAGATTATGAAGTTGAGTTTACCATTTATTTAATCCCTATTTCAAGACCAATATAAAAAACCTTATAGAGTGAAAACATTGTAATTTTTGGTGATCAAGAAACAAATAAGTAATTTGAGTAATAAGGGAATTAATCTCTATAGTGTTTCTCCATGGGGAGTTCCTATTCTCTTTATTAAGATGAAATAATGATCCATGAGGCTATGAATTTACGATAGTGAAATAAATGCTATTATAATAAAGAAAAAGTATCATTTTCCTCATAATGATGTTTTATTTGATCAACAACCTTGAGATAAATATTTTTTAAAGATTGATATTCGTTATAGGTATCATCAATTTCAAGTAATGTAGAATGATATTTGGAAGATAGATTTTTGATGGGGGTATGTACATTGTGAGTTTTTAGTAATGCCTTTTGGATTGACCAATACACCTTACCTTTTCATGGATCTAATGAAATGTGGATTCAAAGAATATCTGGAATATTTTTTTGTATTATTAATTGGTGATATTCTACTATATTCTAAATTCTATGAATACCATGATAATGACTTGTGGATATTTTTTGAGACTCTTATAAGGAAAGGGTTATATGAAAAATTTATCAATTGTGAATTTTGGATTCAGAAAATTTCTTTTCGTTACTATATTATCTATAAGGATATAATCTTAATGGATCTTGTAATTATAAAGGCAATCCATGAATGGCTCACACCAGTGAACATAACCACGATATGCAGTTTCATTGGTTTAGTAGGTTAATATCATCATTTCATTCATAATTGCATTCGATTGGTTTACCCTTTAACGAAGATCACATGTCAATGGGTTAATTTTTTATGGAAAAAATAATGTGCTAAATGTTTTATACAATTCATGAGAATATTAGTAAATTCTATGATTATAACTCTACCATCATGAAATGATGAATTTGTGAGATATAGAGATGCATAGAAGAAAAAAATAGGTTGTTTCCATATGAAAAATGATAATGTTATTACATATTAATCAAGGCAGTTGAAGATTTGTGAGAAAAATCATCCAACTCCTGATCTTGAGTTAGAGGTCTTAATATTTTCCTAGAAGATATGGAGACACATTCTCTATAGTGAAATATTTGAGATATCTGTGGATCAAAAGGATTTGAAATAAGTATTTTCAAAGAAGTAACTCATCATGTGCAAAATGCGATGGCTCGAGTTACAAAAACATTATGATTTATCAATACAATACCACCCAGGAAAATAAAATAAGGTAGAATATTCATTATCAGTAAATATCAAGGACTTTTAACCCAAATAAAGATTTATGAAAATCTTATGATCACAGATTTAGTAAATATGGATATTTGAATTGTTGAGGAAGAGGAAACATAACTCCTTTATCAAATTATGGAAAACCCATCTTTATTGGAAAAGATAAAAAGGTCTCAATCTAATGATAATAATTTTGAAAACAAAATTAATGATGTAAAGGATAGAATATTTAAAGACTTAGTTTATGAGAATGGAATTCTGAAATTTTGAAAGAGGTTATGTGTTCCATTAATGAATGAGAAAAAGGGAAACAATATGATGTTGTTAAAAGATCAATATTCTCTATACACCCTAGTATTACCAAGATATATAGAGATTTGATGAAACATTTTTTTTGGATAATATAACGTGGGAAGTTAATAACTATGTGTCAATATGTCTAGTTTTTTAATAAGTAAATGCTAAGAGATACCATACTAGAGGAGTAATGAAATATTTACCTATTCTTACATGGATGTGGGCTGATATTACTATGGACTTCATCACTGGATTACCAAAGATCCCCCAAAATAATGATATAATATGGTTTATGATTTCCTTACAAAATCACTACATTTTCTTACAATAAGAATTTATTTAGCTCTTGAGATCATAACAAGGCTCTATAATGATTAAGTTGTAATACTTCCTTGTGTGACACTATCAGTTGTGTCTGATCAAGATCCCATTTTTACATCAAAATTTTGAAAGTGTTTTCAGAAGTATTTGGATACTAAGCTTCATTTGAGTACTACATATCACCCTAAAACTAACCGAAAATCAGAAAGATCTATTAAAAAATTTTACGACATGTTGACATAATTCTCACATGACTTTCAAGGTATGTGGGTTCAATATTTACCTTTGGTATAGTTTTCATACTATACTAATTAAGTTGTAAGACTTCCTGGCATGCCACTATCAATCGTGTCTGATCCAGATCCCCTTTTTACATCAAATTTTTGGAAGATTTTTTGGAAGTATTTGCATACTAAGCACTATTTGAGTACTACATATCACCCTAAAACTAACAGACAATCAGAAAGAACTATTAAAAATTTTTAAGACATGTTGATATCATTCTCAGTGACTTTCAAGGTATGTGGGTTCAATATTTACCTTTGGTATAGTTTTAATACTATAATAGTTTCCATTCTAGTATCAAATGGTTCTATATGAAGCATTATATGGAAATATTTTTGTACTCCCTCTTATTAGGATGATGTTGGTGGTAGGTAACTTATAGGACCAGAACTTGTTAAAGATAGAATGAAAAAGGTAAATACTATCTAGGATCATATTAATCTATCTCGAAGTCTGAAAACAAGTTATGCTGAAAACTAAATAATGGAATTAGAATTTCATGTGGGAGATTATGTATTTATTAATGTATCTCATTGGAAGGGTGTCCTATGGTTTTCTATGAAAGGTGTATTGAGATCAAGTTACATCATACAATTTAAAATTCTAGAAATAATTTGATCATTATTATACTATTTAGAATTTCCACCATGTCTCTGCAAATCTCATGATGTGTTCAATATATCATTGTTTATGAAGTACATGGTAGACCCAACACAAGTACTCACCTATGAAGAAAAGTAACTGGAACCGGATATTCCTTACTACGAAGAGCCTATTGAAATTATTGGAACTAGAGAGTATGTATTGAGAAATCATAGGAGACTCGACAGGTAAATCGTATTTGAAGAAACCATAAAATGGAATAAGCAATGTGGGAACCTGAGAATATTATAAAGAAGAACCAACCTCATCTGTTTAGAAGGAAATATTAATGAAAAATTTCACAAATGAAATTTACAAATGTGGGAATGATATAAAACCTCAATATTTTATGGTATTTATATTCTTAAATAAATTAAATTTATTTTATAGCTTATATTTTACGCAACAGCAAGCAAAATTGAACTGTGATATATTATTAAATATTAACAGAACCATTGAAATAGAAAAGTGATAATTGAGAATAGTAATTTGGTTATTAGAATAATAAACTCACCTATGAAAGTTTATGTACAATTTAGGTTTCTCGTAAATTAAAATAAGATATATTTATATCATTGAATAAGTAAATAAATGTTT
The DNA here is from genome assembly GCA_963277665.1 of Viscum album. NCBI lineage: Eukaryota > Viridiplantae > Streptophyta > Magnoliopsida > Santalales > Viscaceae > Viscum > Viscum album. The sequence goes on from OY728130.1 coordinate 2,022,929,154, forward strand.
TAAAAATGATCAATTAACTTTTGGTTTTTTTGTGAAACGTAAATGTTTATTTAAAATTTTATAATTAATATAATGATTTAAATGAAAATTTATTTCCATAAAAAGTATTATTGAATTAATATTTTTTATTATAATTATATGTTAAATTTATTAGACCATAATTATTTATTCAAAGTGTCATAAAATCAATTATAATATTAAAATATATATTTTTAGAATAAATGATGATTTTAATTTCAAAATAAATTTCTAATATTTAGAAGATTATTTTAATAAACTTGAGTTCATTTTTTAAATCTACAAGTAGAAAAAATTTTAGGTTGACTTTTTGGGATTTTTCTAAAATAGTTGAATTTTTGGGGAATAGTTAAATACATTAATTCATAGTATTTAATAATATAAGTAAATAAATGAAATATTGAGTCATGTATTGTGTATAGATAATGTAAGATCCCATTATTTAGAACTAATATTAACTATTTAGTATACTTAATAACAATAATCAACATTATTTATTTTCTTGAACCAAAATAATAAACTAATGAATAAAATAATCAAAAACACCCTCCCCTATCCCGATGAATACAAACCCTCCTCCTCAAACCTTATAAGCCTGGGATATTATGTAAATTATACCCAATTCTCTTCCCAAGTCTCTTACCCACTTCCAAAAACTACTGGTTTTACAAAAATACCAAAACTATACATGTTATGGAGGTTCTCAATGAGACGATAATCAAGACATAAAATCCCCCTTCATTAACGTTTAATTTTGTTATATCCTTATACTATACTAAACTCACTTTTATAAAGTGGAATTATAACTAATAATTCATATATATACTTGTGTTATATTTTTTGTAATTAAATATCCATAAACAAATCTCTTATCTCCTTCTTTTATTCTAAAAATGAATACATCACATGTGACTTATCGATTCACCGCCTTTATAGATGACAAGTTTTCATTTTACAATTACATCTTCAAGGATGTTCATAAAACCATAAATATGGTTAAATAAAATTATAATATACATATTATAAGTTATATCATTTCTATAACCAATATATAAACATAATATTAAATATAATGATACTGGTTTCTGATGGTCATAAAAACTAAAAAATTAAATTTAGTCATTTTCATAAATGTTTTATATAATGATTTATCCACATACCATACAGAAAAATGATATATGGACCATTTAATATTTTTTCATTTCATTAATTCTAAATAATTTACCTTCTATATTTTTAATTCCATTTTAAAATCACTCATATAATTATACACAATGGAACCGACACTAAAATAATGAAATTAATAGTCCCAAAACAATGAAATTAAACATTATAACTCATCAAAATGGACATAATTGAATTTAATAAAATTATAATAAAAATATAAATTTAAGTGATTCTTAATTGAACAATTAATTAATCTAATTTTATTATCCAAGACATTAAGTACATGTTCATAATGCTTTCAAACATAACGTAAGGGTTTTTCCCCTCACTTTTTTATTAATGTGAGAAATATGCCTTATTTCCCTCTAATTTCAATTGAGTGTTATATATAAATACTTTTGATATATAATATCCTAGATATAGTTATATTTCATAGTATCAAATTCTCCATTTGACAATTATTTCTTTTATATGGAAAATTATTTCACTAATTACCAAGTGGTAGGGGTTTTCTGTTCTCACTTTTACTTTGGGGAGATATATTCCTTATTCAACCCTTATTTCTTGTGTGTGGTGAACATACATCCATTTAAAATATAACATCATTAATCTATTTATTTGTAGGGTTTATAATTTTTCTTTAAGTGTGTTTATTTTATGGTTTATATGATTCGGCTGATTACAAAGTTGTATAGAATTTCATAACTCAATTTACAATCATTGAGTTAAACATCTGTTTCATTGATTATGTCATTCTAAGGTTATGTGTAAAATATTTTTTGTTTATATTTTTTTTTATTTTTATTTTTTATGTATTTTTACAATTAATACTCATAATTTATTAATTTTATTAATGATATGATCTTTGTAAGGGACATTGTCTCAATTTTATTTTATTTAGGTGTATTTTTTATATTATAAAACTATTTTATTTTTTATGGTGTATATAATAACCATTTTTTATCATCATCATTCATTTAATTTTTCATTAGACATCCAAATTTCTTGATTCATGTATTTGATTATTATCTATGTCGTATACAATTTTTTTATATAGTGTTTACTTTGGAAGTTATTAGATTAACTGGGAAAATAATGTAAAATATTTATTTTTTAATCAGTGTGGTTATTTATTTATAATGAATTTTGATTTGTGAATTAAATCCATACTTTAAAAAATTTTGGAATGCTTTTAATTGCATACATGGGAGGGGCCTGGTTATAGACAGCCCCTCCATGCATCATTAGTGTCATGATATAACATTGTTAGACAATTCTAATTGGTTTTTACCTATAATGATTAAAGCATCTTGTGAACGGTCTTGATGGTGGGGGTATTATGATTCCTGAGATCATGTCATGAAATTTATAAATCATTTCTTTCATTTATATTTTAGTCACTATTTTCCATGATATTTACACTATGCTATTATTCATGAATTCATATCGTGATCAAGTTATTGATTAAATGACATTTGTTTCTAGTCATTTACATTTCCATAATGATTAAACCTAATCATATCATAATTATGATTTTCATGATTAAATGACATGAGTTTAATTTATATATACCGATCCATATTGATTAATTTTCATTTATTATTGATTCACAAAATATTACGTCGTATTTAACCCTTAATGAGTATCTGATATCACCCTTTTAATTATTCTCTTTTCCCTAGGTTATGAAGATGAAATTATTTAATGAGTTCAAGGATGCAATAAATTTCCTTTTTTATGTGTTATATTTGATCACCAATGTAATAAGGTCACAATATATATATATATATATAGTTATTCAAGACTATTATACTAATTAGTCCTTTGGTATTTGAATCCTGTATTTATGCTAATGTAATAATGTAAGTCACCAGCTCTGGGATGCTGGGGTATAGGTTTTCAAATGTATATAGTCTGTTGCTAGATTATTATATGTGGAATGTACCAATATTTATTGTAGTGATAACATAGTTGGATTAATTAAGTTTTTAGCATCAATCTAAATGGTGTTTCACTGCATATATTGACAATGACACCTTAATTAACCAATTATCCTACATTTGATCCATGAACCATTGTTTCTATCGATTAAATAATTATATGATTTAATTGTTGAATGTAAATTTTAATTTATGAAGCACGAACTTCTATAAATTGTGAATTTTACTTAATTCAATCAAATCATTATACATGAATTTTTACACCTTGATACCAGATTTAAAGTTCATGTCAAAGTTACATGGAATACCCATTTCATTTTATAAAGTATATAGGCCTTTATAAATTGGGAACAATGACACATCTAATTGGACTATGATATATATGTGTGTGTGTAAAAAATAATAAACATAAATAGATTTAATTTTTTTTAATTAAAATGGTTTTCTTTAAATGGGATGATAATTTCAATGTAATGGGGTTTTTTCCTCTATACCTTACAATTGAAACCCTATATACTCGCACCTATGATATTTTGTGTAAGACCATAACCATAAATTGAACTTAGTAGTGGGAAGTAGGAAGTGTATCCTCTAATCCATTGTAATATTCCTTATTATGTAGACCTGTATTTAGGATAAGGCAGTGAGGTGTGGTTCATTTATAGAATTTTTGTGTACCTATCCTTTTTTTCACAATTACAATATGCTGTTAAATATTATCAGAGGTGTGTTCTTGGAAATTTTAAATCCATGACCCCGTGAAATCCTTGGGTCATACACCAGGAGGGTGATGAAAGCCAATCTCCGGAGGTGGTGGGCCTTTGGCAACCGGTATCACATCCTATAGTGCCACCCAAGAAACCTCTTATTGATATTCCACTAGGTGTTAATGGTTAGTTTTTAGATATCATTATATGATTCATGCATATTGTATAAAGCTATTCATGACCTTCCCCTACTATGTTACAATTGGCGCGAGAATTTTAGAAACCACATCCTCCCACATTCTAGGGAAATGGTGGATTCTGGCTGCTAAGTCATTGCTTGAGTCCATGATATATATCTTCAATAATGTGGAGAAACGTTCAAATAAGAGGGTCAATATTACCTCCTATATGCTTCATGAATCTACAAATTATTGGTGGGATGTCATCTATCAGGCTGATTGTTATCAGGATATAGATTCATTGGACTTCCATACATCCTTCTATAACTACTTCATTCTAAAAACATTGAGATTGGAATACACTAGATATTTTATTCACTTTCCGAAGGGTGCTATTTTTTTATATAGTATTCAGTTAGTTTTACCAAAATTCGGCATTTTGCACCGATATTTTCTAGTGACGAGTTGATGACAACGAGAAGATTTGGGGATGGGACTTTTTTCACCATCTGATTGCAGGTGAACATCTTCATATTGACCATTATTTCATATATAGAGAACCAGAACATCATCAATAATTGGAACTTGAGGGAAGCAAAAAATGTGAGCAAGGGGAGATCATCTTTGAGATAGGGAGACGATTTGTCTAATGCCGGGAAGAGTCATTTTGAGGGTGCTAATGGGAGCAGTACGATCCAAATGACACATGCTAAATGGTATGTGGTATACCACTAGTGTGGTAAGACATTCCACCATAATCTTAAGTGTACAATTAACCACAAAAAAATTAATCTTATGGTAGGATGTGTCACATACAATACTTCTTCTAAACATTCCCTCCATTACCTAGTGAGAAGGGATCAATACCAGCACCGCATTTGGGTTAAGGATCAATAGATCTATTTCATGTTGTGAGTTGGTCTACTACCGGTCTATCCAGATGAGGAGGTGGTCATGTCAAAGGTATCCAAAACTCATAGCTTCGTCACTAGAAGAGCATAAATGTTCATGTAAGTCAAGGTGCATCTCAGGGTTGTGGATAAAATTAAATCTATACAATGTATCCTACACCTAAAGAGCACAGTCCATGATCTTCTAGGGTATGTGGTACTATTATAGTATCACCAGATTTGGTTTCTTCTTTATTTGATATTGGATCATTACACTATTTTAAATATACTATAATTATGGAAATTATAGTCTTGGAATTGGAATTCCCCTCTGGCGTGATGACTCTCGACACACCATTAGGGGTTCGATAAATGATTATATGCTAGTTCAATGATTTAACCCTTGAGATATGTGGGCATTGATTCTTGTGAAATTTCGTTTTCCTTGATATGAATAACATTGAAGTCATAGTCAAAATGGACAAGCTATTTCCATACCATACCCATGTGGATTTCTATCGCCAGAGGGTCTGTTTTACAACACATGCGGGAAGTGATTATATTCATAAGGTTAAATGGAATGCCACAGAAAATTAAGATGGACCCAATCATTATAGTCTAATTGGAGTGACAACCAATATTTATAGTCTCTTTGTAATCAATTGTGGAATTTAGCCTAAGGAATTACATCCTGTAGTGGATCATTGTAGGGAAATATTACCTAAAAACTTCACTAGATTACCTCATGTGAGAGAGGTAGAGTTAACTAATGAGCTGGTTATAGATGTGACACCAGTGTCTACTCCTCCTTATTGGATAGAACCTATAGAGCTCCAGAAACATAAGAAATAGTTGGAAGAGATAGAGGAAATGGGTTTTTTATGTACCAACACTTATCCTTGGGGGTCGCCAATCCTTTTTTCTATGAAGATGAATGATACCCTCTGAATTTTCATGGATTAAAAATGGTTTAACAAGATTTTTGTTAATATATCTGTCACACATGTGACTTTTTTATATATTAATATTTCATTTAATTTCCATTCCTGATTTTTTTGGGGGGTTTACCACTCATTTTGGTGAAAATGGTGGGTTTTGAAAATTTGGGCCAAACCGCGAGCCCAATTCCAGATTTAAACACTAATTTTGTTTCTTCTATAACTCCTTCAATTTTTACTATTTTAAACTCATTCCACTTCCCAATTGGAATAACCTGATATATTAAAACCACCATATCCCTTTGGACCACATATAAATCCAAAATCATGATGGATTTGGGTTTTTGATTTAGGTAATGGGTCTGCCCGTAGGCCCATTTCTTGCTTTAAATTTGTTTTTTAAAATTTTCATATCTCATTCATTTTTTACTGTTTTCCCGTGATTCCACCTTCCTCTCAAAGCCAATACCCCGAGGATTGCCCCCATTATCGGTTTCGCAATTTTGGAGATCAGGAGAGCCGCGAAGTAGGGAAATATCTCATACTCTTTCTCAAATCGACCAGATTTGACGAGGTAAAATGAATCTTTCATAACTCCTTCAAATTTCATCATTTTTCCCCATTTCAGTTCCCACATGACCTAATATTACTAATTCGAACCTCCATACCAGTTTTGGGTACTTGGAGATTCATATTTGGGTGGATTGGGGCCGATTTTTTCAAGATATTTCAAGTAAGGGAACTCCTTCTTGGTTCCCTCCATCCTCTTTTTGTTTTATTTCCTATTTCTTGAAGTTCCTCATGTACAGAAGTTAGGGTTATATCCTAAGGTCTGATTTGGTATCTTTTGGGTCAATTTTTTGTGGTCTAGGTCTGGATTTATATTCCTTGTGGTGCGACGGTGGTGCGCTTAAGGTTTCGCACCAAATTTTGAGGGTTTCGACTCAAAAGGTAGGTGATTCCATGTGTAACCATTTTATGATGAGTTAGATTGCTTGTTTTATTAATTTAGTATGTTTATAATCTGTCTTGTGTGGTTTGAAAACTGTTTTTGATGAATTTGTTTAAACATTTAATTTTTAGTTGTATTTTAGCTTGAAATTGGGTACTTTTCATGTGTGACTCTTGGGGTAATGTTTGGATTTAGTTTATAACATATGAAAGTGATTTATTAGTCTGGAAAGGGGCTGCCAATTCTGTTTTGTTAATTCCTTATTATCATGTGGGCCTTGAAAAGAGGTTTTTTGAATGAGTTTAAGTTGTAAAACTGTGTTGTACTTTTTGAAGGAGATTTATGAAAACGTGTGTTTTTCATGTGTATCTTTGTGGTATTATTTGATGTATTTTTAAAATATTTGGGGGTGCTTTAATAATTGTTTTAGGGATGAAAATTCTGTTTTGGATTGTTATTGTAATGATTTTGGTTTTGAATGAGGGGTTTGAAATGGGTTTAGAGTGCAAACAATGGTTATACCTCTTGGGTTTGTTTTATAAAAATTGCAAATGTTTTATTTTGTTAAAAAAAGTTGGGAAAGGGTTTATATGTACTGTTTGGGTGAGTGTGTTCACCTAATGTGGGTTTTTGAATGGTAAAGTGGTGATTTGAGATGTCAAACATTTTTTGAATGTTTTATAAATTGCCGAAATGTTTTACTAAATTGTGTTTTGTGTGCGAAACACGGGTGTGGGATGTTTCGTGTGAGTTTATTGATAAAATGAATTGTGAAGGTGAGAAGGGTATTATGTGACATGTGTGTGGGCTGTTTTTTGAGTTGAATATCTTGTAATGGTTTTATAAAATCATTTAAAGGATTTGTGTAAGTGTTAAAGAAATGTGAAAAGTGTTGTAGGGAATTTTGGTGTGAGTTTGATTTCAAAATGCATTTGAATGAATAGTGGAATTTGTGACTTATGTGATGTACATGGGGCTGTTTGGTTAATGTGTGAGGTGGAATTGATATTTGCATGTGAAAACTATACTTCTTGGATTGTTGAACTTGTTTGAGCACAAAGGGAAAACCCAGGTATCTAGGTGGGTGGACGTGTACTAGTATGCTAGTGAATCCGTGGGGTTTGGCCTCAGTTTCACTTAGCATGATTGACGCTTACAACTCTAACTAAACAATGATGATGATGATTGGGGACCACTAGGTTATGGTTATGATCCCTACTAGTGGCTCGTGCACGAGAATGGATATTTTTTTGTGGTTACTCTCACCGAGATACGAGGTACCTGGGACCCACAGCTAGCTAGTGCCTAGGGGTTATTTCCTATTACTTGTGCTCATTAGATCCTTTGTACTTACCGTCGGTATACGGTATTGTTGGCTGGAAAATTCAGTAGCTTTGTCATTTATTTTAAAATTGTTTTTCCTTTAAAATTATCTCACATGAAAACTGTTTTCATTTATTATTTCATCCTTTAGAAAATTGTAACTAGCATTTACTATTTACAAAACATGCAATGCTTTTTGTCATGAAATGTTTATCACATGGAATCTCATAGAGGTGGTATCCTACTGGGCTTTCGCTCACACCCTAACTACACCTTTGGGTGTAAGTATACTTGCTTATTTTATGTCACAGGTTTGGGTACAGGTTTTATGCCTTTGGTTCGTGTTTTTAGCGGTCCATCGTGATGGAGTGTCGTGGAGGTGGCTTGAGGGAGTGTCCCCATGCCATGAGGGTTCTTGGGCTATTACATTTTTGTTTTGTACCTTTGGTGTAGTATTTTTGAATTATTTTAAGCTATGTAATTCAGTTCTGAATTTATGTAAAAGATTGTTTGGTTTGAAAAATCCAGATTCATTTTATTGGATTCTTTTGTTGTTTTAAGTTTATAAACTCGGGTAAATCGTTCCCAATTCTCATTTTATGATACTCGGGCACTTGTGCCAGCCCGTGGGGATCGGGAACGCCCTTCGGGCCTTGTCACGTTCCAGGTTTGGCACTGGTTTCGGTGGTGACCAGATTTGGTTCGTGACAAAATGGTATCAAAGGAAGGTTCGCTCCATTGGAGTCATGTTATTTGGGAAATTTTCGGGATAGTATAGAGTAATGGCTTTTGGGACATGTAATTCTGGGTATGGGTAGTGTGCTTGATCACCACACCTCATTTCAGGATTCAAGTCACCAGGGGAAGTTGGGATTTGTCTATGTCTTTTGGTTTTCTTGGTTTGATGATGATTAGGGGAAATGAAAAGAGAGTTGGGTTAATGGTCTCAATGAGCTCACAGGGTCTGGAAAGCCAAGTGGAGCCTGGGATATTCCCTAGAACACTCTCTGTGACAGTGAAGTGATTGGAATATGGCCGCCAACCATATGTCCAAGTCACCCACTGAAACTAGTTTCCTCTCGCATTGTCTGGTTATCTTTAGTTTTGAAATCTTGGAACTTTGGTTTTAAAGTGACTTGGTTTTAGGAAGTGTAATGTTTTTGTGAAATTATTTTCAAATAAATATGAAATGTTATTATTTATGAAATGGTGGAACTGAATATTCAGAATTATTTTGAAATGGAAAATTGTGTTCTTACACCTCTTTTGAAAGCAGAAACTATATTGAAGTTGGTTTTGAAAAAGTGTTCCCATTAGAGTTTTCTAAACTATTAAAATGTTTTTATGGGTTGAGATGTTTTGAAATTGATGTAAATAAATTGAATGTGAGTTTTCATTGGAACGATTGTGCCTTTCTGAAGAAAAAAAAATTTATGCGGTAATTTGGGTTCGACCTCCTGGTTAGCGGTTTTGATAGTAATGATGTGTTGGTTGACCGTTTTGGTTTTGAAAAGTGGAAATAATTAGTGCATTGACCTTTGGTATTTTCATGAGTGACCACATTCATGTGGTTATATGGGATGATATATGGTTGATGGCATGACTGGATGAGTTCCAGGACAGATATGAGGAGGGTGCGTGGTGTGGCACAAAAACATTCATGTGTGAGGCCCACGGGGTACCATTGGTGGATACGCTCACCGTTGAACCGTTTTTTTTTAGAAATGGTTTTAAAGAAAAACATGTTTTCTTGATGAATTGTTTGGGATGGTGTATATTGTGTATTTTTGGAATATTTTGATGTTGTGGGATGTTTTGAGTCTAAGAACCCTTCCTGTTCGAACTGTTTTTTTGGGGTTTCTGTTTGGTCAGAAAGGTAGGTAAAAGGTCCGGTTAGTAGTCTCCTATGATATATGTTTTGGGATACCATTAAGATGGTTCCATTAATTAGTTTGGATCTTTTTTGTTTCATGTTTTTACCAATGAACCAGCTTGGTTGGTTCCCTGGGTTCTCTCATTGGATAAGGTGATCCCCCATTAAGATTTAGTACACAACTGAAGTGCAACACGGATTGTTTTTCCATTGGAAAATCCTCCAGTTGATCAATGTAAGGAATCTTTTCATGAGATTTGTAGAATGATTCTACACCATTTACTTTCTTGTTTTTTTTCGGACCCTCTTGTTGTGTAAGAGTGCTTGTGGATGGTTGAAAGAGACCTTAGTTTCTTAAGCTACCTAATTCGTCGAAGGTGAAGTTGTACAATATTATGTGAGTCTATTTTTTTTTCAAAACTGTTTTTCCTATTGGGAGATCTCGACATACTCTATTTTAGAGGAATGTGTTTATATGTGTCCTTTATTTCTGTTGTTTCTCACCAGAAGAAGCAGGGTGTGATGTGAGTGCATCCTCTAAACCCTTATTTCAGTGAATTTAAAAGTTAGGGTAAAGTGAGTTCTGGAGTGTGTTATGTCTGGGTGAACCCATATGGGATTGCGTGTAGTTGTTTGTATAATCATAAGAAGAAATTCTATTTGGGGGTTTCCAAATCCTAACTACGAGGCCGAAGATGCTTCAATCATTCCAGCTCCAACCATAGGTCCCGGAGAGAAGCTGGCACGTAGTTAGAGGAAATCCCAGGGCAGTTTTTTACCTTGAATAAATAAATGTTCTTAGTATGAGAGAAGAGAATAGTTTAAACATTTGTTGTTGTCATCTTTCTTCATTTGTTCACGTTCGGTGGAAAGAGGTGGCGGGCCTCATCCCCATGTTATCTCCCAATGACTTTCTTTTCCCCTTTGATTCCCTTTGGGTTCGAGGGAAAGGTTTTAGATATTTCTAGACGTGTTGAGTGAACACTTATTAGTAACCATTCCCTAGAAAACCATGTAGGTATAAGGATCCACATGGTTAGCACATAGTTTCCCAAACTGTGCGGGCTAACCGTGTTGTCGTCCCAACTCTTTAGGTTTTGGGGTTTTTCTATGCCGGCCCATATTGGTCAGTTAAGATGGATGGTTCTTATGGTGGGGAGAACCACTATGAGTCTCACGTATATTATTTTGAAAAAGCCTAATGGGATTCTACCCCTTGTACTGGGGAGTTTGTTCGGGGCTCCCCTGTTAGTGTCTTGATTCTTCTCGGAAAAAAAAAATAAGTTGTCTCTTATGGTTGGGGAGCCCATTTGTGTATCCTTGTACCAGTAACTCACTTTTGTACTTGGTCTTGGATTGGATGTGGGAAGTCTCGTTCGAAGCTATATAACCACATACATCTTCCTTGAGTAAACGTTGGGATTGGAGATTTCTCAATGGTTTAGTTATATCAAGGTAAGTGTAACCTTGTTCGATGTTCTTGTTTGTTTGGGTAAATTTCTTGAGCCTTGTTCAGATAGTGTTTGAGGAGTATTATTTTAGGGAAAAAAATCTTGAATGTGCTTGATAATTTCAGTAATGAGGTGTATGTTTTTTTTGTTAAGTATTCATTCCTTAATTGATCACTGGAGGTGTTTTGGCCTTTGGGGGCAAAGCTTAGAAAATGAGTCCATTTTTTTTTGCCTGTCGGTTGGGTTTGGTGTTTTTTTCCTTGATGTGGCTTTCCGAGGGCGGAAAGTATTATGGTGGGGAGAATTATCACACATGTGACTTTTTTATATATTAATATTTCATTTAATTTTCATTCCTGATTTTTTTGGGGGGTTTACCACTCATTTTGGTGAAAATGGTGGGTTTTGAAAATTTGGGCCAAACCGCGAGCCCAATTCCAGATTTAAACACTAATTTTGTTTCTTCTATAACTCCTTCACTTTTTACTATTTTAAACCCATTCCACTTCCCAATTGGAATAACCTGATATATTAAAACCACCATATCCCTTTGGACCACATATAAATCCAAAATCATGATGGATTTGGGTTTTTGATTTAGGTAATGGGCCTGCCCGTAGGCCCATTTCCTGCTTTAAATTTGTTTTTTAAAATTTTCATATCTCATTCATTTTTTACTGTTTTCCCGTGATTCTACCTTCCTCTCAAATCCAATACCCCGAGGATTTCCCCCATTATCGGTTTCGCAATTTTGGAGCTCAGGAGAGCCGCGAAGTAGGGCAATATCTCATACTCTTTCTCAAATCGACCAGATTTGACGAGGTAAAATGAATCTTTCATAACTCCTTAAAATTTCATCATTTTTTCCCCATTTCAGTTCCCACATGACCTAATATTACTCATTCTAACCTCCATACCAGTTTTGGGTACTTGGAGATTCATATTTGGGTGGATTGGGGCCGATTTCTTCAAGATATTTCAGGTAAGGGAACTCCTTCTTTGTTCCCTCCATCCTCTTTTTGTTTTATTTCCTATTTCTTGAAGTTCCTCATGTACAGAAGTTAGGGTTATATCCTAAGGTCTGATTTGGTATCTTTTGGGTCAATTTTTGGTGGTCTAGGTCTGGATTTATATTCCTTGTGGTGTGACGGTGGTGTGCTTAAGGTTTCGCACCAAATTTCGAGGGTTTCGACTCAAAAGGTAGGTGATTCAATGTGTAACCATTTTATGATGAGTTAGATTGCTTGTTTTATTAATTTAGTATGTTTATAATCTGTCTTGTGTGGTTTTAAAACTGTTTTTGATGAATTTGGTTAAACATTTAATTTTTAGTTGTATTTTAGCTTGAAATTGGGTACTTTTCATGTGTGACTCTTGGGGTAATGTTTGGATTTAGTTTATAACATATGAAAGTGATTTATTAGTCTTGAAAGGGGCTGCCAATTCTGTTTTGTTAATTCCTTATTATCATGTGGGCCTTGAAAAGAGGTTTTTTGAATGAGTTTAAGTTGTAAAACTATGTTGTACTTTTTGAAGGAGATTTATGAAAACATGTGTTTTTCATGTGTATCTTTGTGGTATTATTTGATGTATTTTTATAATATTTGGGGGTGCTTTAATAATTGTTTTAGGGCTGAAAATTCTGTTTTGGATTGTTATTGTAATGATTTTGGTTTTGAATGAGGGGTTTGAAATGGGTTTAGAGTGCAAACAATGGTTATACCTCTTGGGTTTGTTTTATAAAAATTGCAAATGTTTTATTTTGTTAAACAAAGTTGGGAAAGGGTTTATATGTACTGTTTGGGTGAGTGTGTTCACCTAATGTGGGTTTTTGAATGGTAAAGTGGTGATTTGAGATGTCAAACATTTTTAGAATGTTTTATAAATTGCCGAAATGTTTTACTAAATTGTGTTTTGTGTGCGAAACACGGGTGTGGGATGTTTCGTGTGAGTTTATTGATAAAATGAATTGTGAAGGTGAGAAGGGTATTATGTGACATGTGTGTGGGCTGTTTTTTGAGTTGAATATCTTGTAATGGTTTTATAAAATCATTTAAAGGATTTGTGTAAGTGTTAAAGAAATGTGAAAAGTGTTGTAGGGAATTTTGGTGTGAGTTTCATTTCAAAATGCATTTGAATGAATAGTGGAATTTGTTACTTGTGTGATGTACATGGGGCTGTTTGGTTAATGTGTTATGTGGAATTGATATTTGCATGTGAAAACTATACTTCTTGGATTGTTGAACTTGTTTGAGCACAAAGGGAAAACCCAGGAATCTAGGTGGGTGGACGTGTACTAGTATGCTAGTGAATCCGTGGGGTTTGGCCTCAGTTTCACTTAGCATGATTGACGCTTACAACTCTAACTAAACAATGATGATGATGATTGGGGACCACTAGGTTATGGGTATGATCCCTACTAGTGGCTCGTGCACGATAATGGATATTTTTTTTGTGGTTACTCTCACCGAGATACGAGGTACCTGGGACCCACAGCTAGCTAGTGCCTAGGGGTTATTTCCTATTACTTGTGCTCATTAGATCCTTTGTACTTACCGTCGGTATACGGTATTGTTGGCTGGAAAATTCAGTAGCTTTTTCATTTATTTTAAAATTGTTTTTCCTTTAAAATTATCTCACATGAAAACTGTTTTCATTTATTATTTCATCCTTTAGAAAATTGTAACTAGCATTTACTATTTACAAAACATGCAATGATTTTTGTCATGAAATGTTTATCACATGGAATCTCATAGAGGTGGTATCCTACTGGGCTTTCGCTCACACCCTACTTACACCTTTGGGTGTAAGTAGACTTGCTTATTTTATGTCACAGGTTTGGGTACATGTTTTATGCCTTTGGTTCGGGTTTTTAGCGGTCCATCGTGATGGAGTGTCGTGGAGGTGGCTTGAGGGAGTTGCCCCATGCCATGAGGGTTCTTGGGCTATTACATTTTTGTTTTGTACATTTGGTGTAGTATTTTTGAATTATTTTAAGCTATGTAATTCAGTTCTGAATTTATGTAAAAGATTGTTTGGTTTGAAAAATCCAGATTCATTTTATTGGATTCTTTTGTTGTTTTAAGTTTATAAACTTGGGTAAATCGTTCCCAATTCTCATTTTATGATACCCGGGCACTTGTGCCAGCCCGTGGGGATCGGGAACGCCCTTCGGGCCTTGTCACGGTCTAGGTTTGGCACTGGTTTCGGTGGTGACCAGATTTGGTTCGTGACAATATAGTATTCATGGTCGTATATAGATAACCTCTTCCACCGCTCTAAGGGGCGACAATTTTCTCTAAGATTGATTTGAGGCATGGCTAAAATCATGTGTGTGGGAGAAAATAAAAAATACTACATACAATGTTCCATTATAGAAACGTCTTATATGAGTATCATGTTATTACCTTAATCCTTAAAAACACTCCCACTATTTTATTGGATCTAATGAATCAAGTTTCCCACTCGTATCTGGATTCTTTTATGGTAGTCTTTGTGGATGACATCATTATGTATTCTTGTACTCGACAAAACCATGACAAACATCCTGATATCTTGATTAATACATAGATAGAGTATTAGTTTTATGCTAATCTCACCAAATTAATCTTTTTTATTAATAAGGTTCACTTCTTAGTTCATATCATTTCTGAGTCTACAATGTCTACTGATTTAGAGAATGTGAGCATTATAGTGTCCATAGATCTGCCCAATAATTTCTTTGAAATATATATTTTATTGGGGTTGTATAGATATTAAATGTGTTTAATTAAATAATTCTCACACCTAGTATCTCATCATATGGGATTGAAAAAAAGGGTGTGAATTTCTTTTGTTTTGAAGAATGTAAGACATAATTTTAGGAGTACAAAGGGAGACTGGCTTCAGTACCCATCCAAATTCTTCTAGAGCTTGTCAAAATCTCTATAAATTATTTTGGTTCTTCCAAAATCAATCGAGGATCATTTTTTATGTAGGTAGATCACGTTTTAGAGAATGGGTCCATTTAGTTGAGACCTCATGAGTTGAATTACTCTACACATGACCTCAAGATAGCATTCATGGTTTATGATTTATGCTTTTGGAGGAATTATCTATTAGGAGAGTGGTCCATCACTAGAATATAATAAAATAATATGAAATACATTTCTACATAGAGTGAATCAAATATCAGGCATTGAAGGTTCGTAGAATACCTACAGTCGTTCAACTTTATGTTTGATTATACACATAGGAAGGAAAAAAATAAGTAGTTGGAACCAAAAGATGGAATAATTAGACACAATACTTCTAGGAGGACAGTACTGAGTGGCAGTTGATGGATCTGTGTTCAGATATACAACTAAATATCATGGGAAACCTGTTTTAGTGGATTTGGCAGTGAAATCCTCCCTTTTAGAGTAGGTAAGGATGAGGCTGAATTCTAATCCTGAAGGCATAGTCCAAAAGAAAATAATCTCAATAG
Source organism: Viscum album (assembly GCA_963277665.1). Lineage (NCBI taxonomy): Eukaryota > Viridiplantae > Streptophyta > Magnoliopsida > Santalales > Viscaceae > Viscum > Viscum album. Next base: position 2,022,945,057 of record OY728130.1, read on the forward strand.
AGGTCCCAATTCCTAGTTGGGTTATCAATGATTATGATATTCTATTTTTCCATGGATTTATATGGGATATTATAGAGATATGGGAAGAGATTATGCAAGAATATAATGATTATATTTGTGATGTTCACCCTGGGATTTCCAAGAAGTACCTTGACATCATCAGTATTCTTTTCTAGGAATCAAGAGGAAAATTACTTGTTTTATCACAAATTGTTCCACCTATTAGTTGGTGAAGGTGGAGCACTAGTGACCCACTATAATATTATATCCTTTGTGCTTTCATAAATGGAAATGCGAGGACATTTCTATAGATGTTTTGACAGGCATTCTAAGATCCCCTCGAGGTTGTGATGTGGTGTGTGTGATATTTGATAGGTTGAACAAGGTCGCAAACTTCCTACCAATTCAATAGACATTCCCAATTGATGATCTTCTGAGGATTTATATTTGGGACATTGTTCGACTCCATGGAATTAACCATTATATCATATCAAAATGAGTGTCCTGGATTACGTTGTAGTTCTAGAAAGGGTTTCAAATTGCACTGGGTTTATAGGTGAAATTGAGTACAAAATGTCACCCTCAGACCGAAGGACAGTCTGAACAGTTGATACTGGTGTCAGAGTACATGATCTAGGGTCCTCCCTTTTTTAAAAGCTTAATTAAAAGAAAGATATACCAGTCATTTATTTTTATAAGAATAATATTTTACAATAAATTATTTAGATGGATCTATAAGATTTACATTACAGTAGGATGTTCCATTCACCCCTATGATGGTTAGAGGTATGTGAGGCTACCTTATGGGTTTCACATCTCATTTAAGACACATAGAAAATTTACAACTAATTCAGAAATGTATGGATACAATTAAATCCCAGATGAGGTCTTATATTGATCATCACCATCGACCTCTTTAGTTTGAGTTGGGAAATTAGAACTTTTTGTGAGTTTTTCAAAGATTAGGTCACATACAGATTCATATAGAGAAAATATATATCCAGATTATGTCAAGTATTTTGATATCATAGAGAGAGTTGGGATAGTATCCTATTAGTTGGATTTACCTCAATGATATCACACCGTGTATGACATCTTCCATGTATCACAGCTTCATAATTATCATTATAAATCATCTCATTCATTTGAGACGGAGCATATTATGCTTAATGTATATGTGTCATTTGAGGATAATCTGATACATATAATTAATCATATCACGATGGATATTTATGGTATGTTATTTACATTAGTCTGAGTGATATAGAAGCATGTCCATGTACAATATAAGACTAAGGAGAGAGATTTCAATGTATCTGCTCAGTGGCTAGAAATTTTCATTGACGATAATTCACTACCCCCAGAAAGGGAAACTTAGGAATGAGTTTTTTTTAAGAAGGGTAGGTTGTAACATCATGTATTTTTAATGAGCTGTTTTTTCCTTTTAATTTTTTAAAAACCATACCTATGTTTTTTTCTCGGTTTAGACATTGGTGATCGGGCCTTTAGGTTGATCGATTATCGTGAAAGAAGGAAATATGAGGTGGTATGGATGATGCATGTAGGGAAAATACAATATTTGTATTAAATACATATTTTACATTTGAAAAACACGGTTTTTATTGAATATATGGCGTTTAATATGTTGTTCAGGTCCCTTACACATCATGAATTTGGTTTTCCCTCATGTGGGACAAGATCGATCTCTATACTGTTTGTAATGATTGCGTGCCTTGTAAGTATGATGGGTTATTGTTTAAAGGAGTAGGGCCTCTTATTTTTGGACATATGCATCATTTACTCATCCCTCACACAGCATGATCTATGTACATGATTTACTCTAACACCACACATAAATTCTACAGGATCTCCTATGCCTGTGTTATATTTTTATCATTGTTAGGTGCATTGGATCTGTAATGGAAAGCCCTGTAATCCTCTTCCTTCCTTTCATAATTTATATTATCACATTTTTCTCTATTTTGGTGTGATATATTATACCCTATTTTTAGGTTTTTTGTTCATTATTCTGATTTCCCTCATTTTATCTTGATTGAGGGACCGATACAGGACAGGGAGAGTAATATAAGATTAATGTTGGTGATTTGGTTCCTTTCCATAAATTCTTATTTCTTTTATATCATGCATCATTGTGTTATACACTGTACTCCTCCAGTGTCACCTCTATAAAGCCTATATAATTAAATTTAATGTATTTATATGCCTAATATAATCTTAGATTGTGGTGATTCAACATTATGTTTTGACCACTTTGACATGATCCATCCTTTGGGTGAGCCCTTCTTTAATGGCCTAAATACCTTTTTTCTTTAAGTTGTTAAACCACCTTTTAATGTGTTTGTCTTCCCTTGAAATAAATATATTGTAAAGTGAAATTATTTAAGGAAAAATTATTGGTTGTGTGTTGGGTATTTTTTCTTTATTCTATAGTTGAATTTCTTGAATTAAATTAATTGTTGAAATTGGATAAAGTATTATGATTGGAATGATTGTTAAATGATAAGAGCTTTTGATAGCTAAACCTTTATTCATGGAGTGGGGATGCAGAGGACAGAACTTATGCTCGTGATATTAGTAGTTTAGGGTTTTTCCCTTCTTAGATATTTGTATGGTATATGGTATATTCATGATTCCCATGTACCATACATACCTCATTTTCATATAGGTACATGTCATGATCATCATAATTTTGTATCTATTTATGATTCATCATCCCCCTGTTCATTTCTATTAGATAATTTATTATTCCTCTACTGAGGGTTATTACTACTTACACTATATCTATTTGTGTATATTACCATTATTTCACACTTTTTTCATAAGGTAGTTGTCTCCCAAGGGACACACCATAGGCCCTCATTTCTAGTTGACAGCCTCTAGAATACCAAGAGGTGCTCTTGAGGACATGTGGACAATCGTTATGGGGAACCATATTGTGGATTCTGGAGCATGATTCTATAATAAATTTATTATGGGTATTGATAATAAGAACAAGGTAGTTTTGTTTTATGTCATATCTTATGCTCATACATAAAATTTAAAGTTTTATTTACCTATGAATTTGAATTAGAACACTCAAATAACCAAAATATTTCACTAGTGATATAGAAAGGACACACATGAATATAAAAAAACTAATGTGTTATTATTGTATAAGGATGTGAAACTCTCATAATGTGTTCTCCATACTTAATAGGTATTAGAAAAAAGAATATAAATGAATTATACGAAAAATAGTTTCACATTCATGGTATAATTTAAATGTAAAATACTTCCATTATAAAGGGTATGAAGATATATCTAAGTATTTAGCCTAAAAAATATATATTAATGTGTTTATGAAGACCCAAAGTGGTCACACATAGTATATTAAGGAATCATAAAGTGATATAAAATCATAAAATCGATTTGTATCTTCGAATGATTAATTTTTTCCATCACATTAAAAGGATGATCAATGATGTCAATCAACATTAAGTGAAATATCAATGACATGAATCAAAGAGAATAGAACTAAGAAATCAATGGATATAATGATTTCCATGAAGGTGATGAATCAAACTATGGTGTGTATACTTGAAAGCTTATTCACTTATCATGTGATTATAAATAATTATTTTGTCACAATATTCATGTATTGCATGGAAGGTATCCTTATATTCATAAATGATAATGAATTAAAGATCATTTCGATAGGAAAATCCAAATTTGTGGTAACATATATCATGTGTGAGGATGTATTGTTTTGTGAAGGACTTTGTCACAAATTTCAAAGATTATATCAATATCTTGAATCAATATATACATTTAATTCCATCAAAAATAACATTACCATTAATAGAATGGATCGTACAATTACAATGAAATGGAAACACAACAAATAAGGATCTATATCTTGTTATAAGAGAATAATATATTTCATTTCTATAAAAGGAATAATAAAATATGTTATGGTATAAAATTATTGTACATGTAAACAATTAGTCTTTGTAGTATTTGGTGATGAATAATGGAGTTCGTGATATCCCTAAACTTTCACATGATCATACATACATGTGTGCAGAATTTCAAAAGGGGAATATTATTTGGAATACATATATTAAAAAAGACTAAATGTTAACAAGGTTTCCTGAGATAGTATATATTAATTTCTATTGGCTAATACCACCAATATCCATTGATTCAAACAGATACTTTTTCATTTCATTACTAATTATAATTGGATAAAACACATATGTTCTATGTGTCCAGTTACATTACCTTGTATCTAAGGAAGTCTTAAAATATTCTTGGGTGGAAAATTATGTTGTTTTGCATTAATAATGGCATGGAATTTATTAATATCAATGTTGAAAGAAATCTATGGAAGCGTGGGATAAAGTACAAATTTCACGTAGTGAGAACTCCTCAACAAAATTATCTAGTTGATAGAAGAAAATTGATCACAAAAAATGGACAAAATGATTCTTGTTGAGAAAGATCTAACAGTATAGTTTTTAAATTATTTTTTCATTACATTGGTCTCTATAACCTAATGGATTTTTTGTGTCTTGGAGAATATAATACTCTCCTTTATTTATGGTATGGAACGAATAAAATGAAACAATAACCTAAAATCGTCACCAGTAAGTTCTTTTTTCTCAGTAGGTGAGATAAATAAATTTCCTGTCTCATAGAGATAAAGGGGATTTCCATGTTTATTCCAGTAATATAAAGGCAAATAATTTCATTAATAAGTGTATTATAATGGTTTTCAAATGAAATTATATCATTGTAGTGTAAAATGATTAGAATCATTAGTGAGATAGTGAGTATATTTTAGAAGATTATGACAAGGAATTGAGAAACTTAGGGGGATCATAAAGTACAACTATATACTCTAAATAGAATATCAATATATTCTAGCTATGAATGAAGATATTTGGAAAATCGTGTAGAATCAGATGTGGGGGATTATTTTAATGTTGGAATGTATAAACCTCATTGAGACTTTATGGGTTTCTTTGTAACAAACTAAATGATAATTTCATGGTGATTTGAAATAAAAACAACATGTGTGAAAAGGGTAATCCTATATATAATATATCAATATTGATAAAACATTTTATCATGTGTCTAGTCTAGAAAAAATTATATTATTATTAACCATAGTAGTGAAAATAGGATTCAAGGTATTCCAAATTAATGTTAAATCATAATTTTAAAAGTCTTAATTTAAGAAGGGGTCTATATTAAGAATAAATATGGATTTATTTTTCATGAATATGGGATGAAATTATACAAGGTGAAGAAGGAATTGTTTGGGATAAATCATTAACCAAGAGAATAGAACAATCAACTTAATTAGTTCTTAAAAACTCAATATGCATTATTGTGAAGTTTATCATAACCTCTTTATTAATAGGGAGACTGATCAAAGTTTGATGGTACAAGTATATATTATAAAAATATATTTGGGTGTTTAATGAAGCATAATGAATGAAATTTTCAATATCCATGGGGTAATAGTTCAAAATATCAATGATTAGGAGTTGATGTTTTTTATAGACTATAAGTGATTAAAAGATAGAATGACACATTTATAACTAAATAAAAATTTGTAAAATAGATTACAAAAATATTTTTAATGTAGGATTCCAAGGTAATAAAAATAATAATTTCTAATCAAATGATTTTTTAAGGGATGAAAATGGAAAAGCATCCAATGTCATAGAATTTAGGCTGACCATTTGAAGTGTGTTGTAAATCACAGTGACATGACCCAAAATTGTGTTTTTCACCTGATAAGATACAATATTCCAAATTAATACAAAGGAATTATAATTTATAATAGTGAAAAGAATATTGTTATATATCAAAGACATGGTGGATTCTGTTTTCCTCTAATGTGTAACATCGACAATGGATTTTTTGTCATATATAGATTTAGATTGAATTGATTCAGTACATGATAGAAATTAGATATAGGGGTGGTGTATTTTATCTAGGAACATTGGGTATTTATTATCTAATAAATAAATATAATTGTTTCTCATTATGCACTACATATTTTATATACAATATGATCCCTCAATCTTGTATGAATATATTTTGGATGAGGTAGTAGCTTGAATATATGGGAGTTAATATGATGTCTCCTCTTCGAATAAATTTTTATAACTCATGTTCTGTTATAATTAAGAAAAAAACACATACAATATTCATTTATGAACTATATTAAAACCAAGTATCACTTTATAAAGGAAAAAGATGAGAATTGGTTGCTGAAATTAGAGTATGAGTCCAAAGAACAACAAACTACATATATCGTGGTAAAGGATTTACCTAGGGAGTAATTTGAGATCAATTGGATTTCTCTAAAATTCCATACATCTTTACACACTTAGATAATGTATAAATGGAACCCCCACTCCGTATGTAATGTTATGGATTTCCTCATACGCTAATAATTGTTCTTTAACTTTTACACCTAATAAAAGTGTAACCTCTTTTTTCATTGAAAAAGAGGGAGATATTTTTCATGAAGGGGGGGGGGGGTTATTTCTAAAAAAAATTAGGTTGAGAGTAAATCTAATAAAAATGATACATATAATTAATTTTATATCATGGGGGTAGAAAATTTGTGGCCCAAGATTACCATGAAATTTTGAAGATATCCTATTATGGATTGAATATCAGGAAGTGAAATCATGATGAAAGTGGTTCAGTGTGAGGGTTGAGTGGAGACTGAGAGATAAATGAGGCTATTCTCTTATAATAGTTTCATGCTAATCATTTTTCATGATTATCCTGACTCGTGTGGTATTAAATTACGTGTTAGGTGATGTATGGATCACTAATTGGATTTATAGAGGGCGTATTGTGTTTGAAGCATAAATTTCATAATATTTTTCTATATAATGTTTTTGGGTATTAATAGATTATAAAAAAATACATAAAGGGTTTTTTTTGTTGAAAAAATCCATTATCATTATGTTTCAAATTTTTCAGGTTAGGTTTGTTGAAATAAATTGTTTTGAAAAAATTCCAAGATAATAAAAACTGTTAAAAAAATTAAGAAGTAAAGTGTTTAGATGAGTTTTGAGCATGTTACAAATGTTTATAGAGAAATTTAGATCAATGTAATAATTATCATGGATGTGTGTTAGAATCTTGTGGAAGTGGAGTTGCATGAACACACCATTCTTGTGAAGTTGTGTGTAGTAGTGAGAAGAAAAGAGATACACTTTACTATCATGAAGGGTTTTGTTAATGGATCGATCCCAACTATAATTAAGTCTCTAATTCATCATCAAAAAAATTAATAATATTTATGGAAGTGTTAAGTTATATTTTTTCATGTTATACTTAAATAAATATATTTTTTTGTGAATACATCTTATATTAACATCAATTCCTTATATAAAAGAACTTGTGTTATGTGAATTAGTGTTTTGAAAATTCTATTTACATTAATAATGTTTGTTCACAAGTATGGTTAGATGAAAATAGAGTAAATTTATCATAAATTTTATAGTAAATTGGAATTCATCATCTGGATAAAATAATAGAGTTAGGAAACTCCAATTGTGGTGTTATCAATGTTTCTTGAGCACATAAAAGGAAAATTTTGATGGAAAAGTAAATATAATTCAGTTCATGTAGTAGTGTGTTCTTAAATTATAATAGATAAATGGGTTCTCGGAGTGATTGGTAGTAAACTATAAGGGACATTGAGTTTTCTCCATATATTTCAGACAAAAATTTCTCCTTGTAATTCTGGTACATCCAAACTTCATCATTGTATGCTCCCTAGCCCAATATGGGTAAACTGAGTAAAAATCAACTAAGTCCCTCTTTCACATTCTTTACCCCTTTATATTTTCGATGTGGGAGATAAGTGTTCTCCTTTAATAATGAATAGGATCATTTGTTAGGGTCATTTACAAGCAATCGATACCCTAACTCACCCCCTCTCAAGTTATTTACCTTTATTGGATCCAACAAAATAAGTTTTCATAGCTATTGTTATCCAAAGGAAATTTATAAAATTTTAAATATTTATTTAACCATACTCAATGTGATATTAGAATATGTTGTTTATGTTAAGAATATATTTTTTTTTATTCAACAATGTTTGGAACAATGAATGTATGATGAAAAATCCATTTTATAAATAAAAACAAGTATCAAAGGAATGGAAATCATTGATCGATCGTTTTTGGAAGAAGATGGGGTTTATGCAAGGAGATATTAATCATTATTTATATAGAAATAATAATAGAAAAGAAACATTTATTATTTTAGTGTATATTAATGAAATAATATTTTTGGATCAAAATAATAAAAGTACAAGGATTTTATTGGAGTAACAAAAAATTAATTGGAATTTTATCTGATTGTTGTACTTTTATATTTCATTATCTTCCATCTTACATAAGATATTATATGAACATTTATATCTAAATAAAAATATCAAAAAAAGGTGTTATAATATTAATATATTTATGGAAATAAAAATTATTCAACACCTATTAAAGCAAGTATGGTATTATAAAACCCAGAAGGTAGAAAGTTGATCAATGTGGAAAAGTATCAAAAAATCATTTTGTAACACCCATAGAGGTTAAAGGGTTAAAATTGATAAATTTTATTAACCTATTAATTAATTTGATTCTTTATTTTCATGATCATTTATGATTATAACTCCATATTTATTGATATTTGGGTAGGAGTAGGGATCATGAGGGGTGACCTCCAAGTAAGTTTTCTATTGTGCATGTGAGTGAGGAAAAATAAAAATCGATATAACATGTGTTGTCCTATATATGTTATCATTAGTATTATGAACCATTAGATCATGTGGGTAAGCCCACATGAGAGTAAAAATTTTGTCTATGGTGAAACTTGTGTTCCTGTGGAACCTAGTTAACATATTGGTATCAGAGTTTGAACCCAACTTGAAGTATGGTGGCATTGCCTATGTTGAGATATAGTGTCCAAAGAGATAATGTTGTGCTCTAAAGGGATCACAAATGTACAACCCAATGGGGCTAAATATTTTAATGGGATAAATTATATTACCCATTTAAAAAGATAAATCCTAATTTTTGGTATACTTTTTTATTAGTACTCCACAGTTAAAGACATTTGGGTTGGAGTAGTGATCAGGATGGGTGATCTTCTAAGAAGAATCCCAAGATTTGTTTGAGTGAGGATAAAATATATTTTATGGAGTATGTATTGGCCTATATGGATATTCATTAGTCTGAAGACCCATTTGGACATGTGGGTGGGCCTTAGGGAGGGGAAATCACATGTATGCAGGGCAATTGGGGTACATGTGGGGCTTAGTTGTTACATATCATAATCCTGCCCTTCTTATCATTAACACTAAAAAATATTGGTTTTTTCATATGTAAATAAGAATGTTATCAATGTGATATCATTGAATTTAACTTTTTTAAACTAAAAAAATAACTTTCAATATCAAAAGTATGATAAACATTATCTAGTTTAATAATGGAAAACCTTTATTATATTTATAAATGATATCTTTACTTTTCATGTCTTTTAAATCCCTATATATTACAATAATTTATGAATAAATATATCAAAATTATTATTTTATCTTATTCTTCCATGGTTAATTTTTTTACATCAAATATAAAAACCAATTTTCAATTAATGACTACTAATAAAGTAGACGAAGTGAGAGAAAACCCATTAACAAATAATCATTGGCAGGAATACTACTTGTAAAGTACTATATATTAAATATATCCTTGGGGTATTGAATTAAGATATATCATGTCCAAAACGTTTCTTTTTCAATGATCTCATCATTATGATTAGTCGAGACACACCTCCCCTCATCTACAATATAATTAAATTATAAATTATTGGATATGTGCCGATATTTTTAAAATTTTCCAATCTTGCTGATTGAAAATTACTTATTGATGGAACTATCCCAAATGGTTTACAACCCTCATTATTAAATATTAGCACTTTATCTCACAATATTTTTTCACAATTATTTGTATGTAAATAAAAATGTTAAAACATATCAAAACTATAAATAGTATCCACACCATAACAGTACGTTCAGAATATTGATCTATTTTTTACTTTCTGATAGATAAAATAACTTATTTTAGTCATTATCAATTTCAAATTATTTTAAAAGATCAATAAATGAATGATAATAACTATATATTACTTAAAATTGAACATTTTTCTTGTGTTTAAATTATATCTAATTAAAATGAATCACTAATATGTTCCATAATATTCATATCTTCACTTAATAATTTTAGGTCATCAAATACCCTTTAAAATAATCATTAAGATATGAATGAAACCATCTAATTAAAACTCCAAAAAATTCCAATTTTAGATGAGATATATAATTTAATAATTAAAATAAAAACAAATGAACCATGGTGTGATCTCTTTTACTAATATGTGGGATGTTTGGTAATTTTTTAACATCCATAAGCGTATGTTGGGAAATCTTCACCTCTAATTTTTTTAACATCTATAAGCGTATGTTGGGAAATCTTCACCTCTAAATCTTTTATCATTTCAAAAAATTTGAATTTTTATTGTTATACACTATGGTGAGTTCTTATTTTTCCCATATCATGGTTTCCTAAATAAAATATTGTCATATCTACTTGAAGAATTTTTTTTCTATGACTAGATATAAAAATTATCCCTTATTTACATAAAAAATTAATAATTCTTTTTCTTGAACACAACATCTAGTATAGAGTGTTTTCATTATTGAAATCATTTTCTAAAAAAATTACCAAGTATTTCTCTTTAAACACCTATAGCCCGGGAGATATTCCCTTTATATATTCCCTGTTCAATTATCATACATAAAACATCTTTACAATTATTTCATGTATCATGACCTTCCCTATATTTAATAGGTATATTGAAAATATTTATAATTATTGATGGTAGGAAAGGTATTTTTTATAGTAGTGCAGCTTTTTTCATATCTTAAAAATGATGTATTATTTAAGGGGTGAAATATAGTTTTCAAACTAATTTATTTTTATTAGCCTTCTATAGTGGGAAAAATTAATTTTCATCAAGATATAATCTATATTTTCAACCCTTGATACTAGGAAAAAATATTTTTGTGAGACACTAGAATTAGAAACAGAATGTGAGGAGAGAGAAGATCCTGCTAAATTTTAGTAGAAGTTTGGGTCATTGAGAAATGGTGAAATTCTTGGGGGCATGTCTTCCTTTATACACGAAATTCCACTTAACATCAGTCATTGATCAAAAAAATGATAAATGTATATATTTTGATCGGTAATATTTAGAGAAGTCAAATCATCATGGTTAGGATAATAGATATGGTTGAGATTTATTTTCAAAAAAATGAAAATAAAAGTTGTAAAATATTTGGAAACCTTTAATAGTCACAAGATTAAAATATTGAAAGTATTTTATCATTTTAAATAGATCTTTTATCAAATTTTTAGGTATTAATATGTTGTTTGATGAATTTATAAACATTCTTGACAGAAATTTCTAGTATTCATAATACTTTAGAAGACAGTTATTTAAAAGATTAAATAAGATGGATACAAAAAAAATTACTCCCTTTTTATTATGGAGTTCAATACTTTTTAGAGAAAATATAAAAACAAAAATAGTTTAATTATAATTGAAAATTACTAACATTTTTTATAAAATCAAGTCTTTGAGTTTAAGGATTTGGTTAATATATCTATAAGTTGACAATTAATTTTTACAAACTGAATAGTGATATTTTAGTTTTTTAATGATCCTATAGAAAATTATGACTTCATTCAAAAATATTCACACATAATTGATGTAAAATATTTTTACAAGTGAGATGAAACTTTTTTTCATGCATAATCTAAATTTGAGAAAAATTAAAACTCAATTCAAAAATTGTGTGCATCATTTATAAAAAAGTAATATAAGAAATTTCGTGTATCACATATTATAATTCACTATTATTTAATGATATAAAGTGTTTATTTTTACTATAATAAACATTATTGAATCTTCAAAAATGTGAAAATTCATGGATGTGATTTTTTATCCAATTATCATCCTCTGAATTCAAAATAAAAATAACTATTAAGATGAAATTCAATTTTAAAATGATAAGATAAACCAATCTTATAGATTCCCTTTCAACTCTAAAAATAATAATTTTATAACTTTTAAATGAGATTCATTTTGTTTTACTTAGAATATAGAAAATGGATAAATCATAATCATAATTTCATCTTAAATTTATCTTAAGTATAGTATGTTGTCATTCATCCATATATAAACATTTTAATCTACATGTTTCACATATTCATCTTGATATAGCATGCTAGAGTTTCATACTAGATTATTGATATTTGTAGAATTGTATATACCATATTATTTTAATATATCCATGGTATACTCATCATCTGTGAAAATAATTCTATTAATTTTTTTGAGATTTGAAATGTAAGAAGAAAATTTAGGTTTATCTATCAAACTCATCTAAAATTATGTTTCTATAAGATTGGAGAAAATTTTGATAAGTTGTTTTCTTGTATATTTGAAGATGATATCAAAAAAACCTAAATAATCAAGGCGTCTATGAAAAATGTTTTGATAAATAAATTATTATTTATCATTATTTTTTGAAAACTATTTTGAGAATAAAATTGATAAATAGTTATAAAAGACTGTAAATATTATTTGTCTTTTTATAAATACATAATAACTTTGAAAGAATTATATAATAGGTTTTAATTTTAAAAAATATAAATTTGTTCAATGTATACTTTATCCCAATTAAATCCTTTTGAAACTGATTTAAATAAAAATTTTATGAAGATGAGTTTTGGTAATTTAAACTAGAATCCTAGAAATAATTAAATGAAATAAATAAAAAAACTAATTAAATAGAATCAAATGGAAAATACAATTTAATATTTATGAATTCAACTCACGATCCCTTAGAAACTAAACATGAAATATAATTAATTAGTAATTAAAACACCATAACTTTCATTGCAATTAAAAAATTAAAAAAATTAGGAAAACATGATTATAATATAATAAAATAAAATAAATGAAAATAATTCAACTTGAGTCATCCTCCTCATCAATTTATAACTAATGAAATGTTAAATGTGTGAACTGAATCCAAATCTTATATTCATATCAATAGTCATAATCGTGTTTGAGAAAAACATAGCATCCCCTTCCCAATCCCAATCCAAATTTAAATAACGAATCCAAAGTTCACTAGTAATGGAAGGGAAAATACTTATGTCATACTCCATTAATATACCATTGAAAATGGTCAATTGATCACATGAATAACCCATAATTTCACAAGAACACAAATGATAATGAATGCCACACATGATCACCACTACATATTATCTAATTATATACACACATGTGGAGTCAATGTGGTGGATTAGTTTATGAGGTTGTTTCTTGATAGTGATAGTGACATATGGGTTATAGTGATTAATGGATATGATAGGGGGTGATGAGGTGGGGTAAGGGGTATTATAAAATATTTGGGTGATCTTAGACATCTAGAAAGCATAGAGGCTAGAAAAATGCTTGATTAATTATCTTACTCAATGGATAATGGTTATATATGGGTGGATGTGAAAAATTTTGTTGAGTCTAGTTAGGGAGACTAGGTTGAGGTTTCACAAACAACTTATAGTAATTCAATTAAAGCATAGGATGGTGGTTGTGTCTTATTTTTGGTAATAGGAGGTAGGAAAGGTAGTTTCATGGTGTTTTTAAGCTAACTTTGACTTTACAAAAGATTCTATATGGGGAAATGAAAAGGACTATAAGAAGAAGATGGGTGGTATAATAGGGTGTTTGTTCAACATGGTTGGGTATTGTTGGCAGATAATTTTGAATAGGGGTAATATAGTGGGATCTGGTGGTTTCTGGGTGGCTATAGGTGGCAATCATGGGGTGGTTTAGAGATGCACAACCACCTACATACACTTAGATAAAAAATATAATTAATTTTGAACAGACATAAAAATGTTAATTATAATAATCTATAATAGAAAGTACTATATAATAATAATTTTAATAATTTATGTCTAATATAAAGGGTTGTATTGAAAAAAATAACCAAACAACATAAAAAAGTTGATTTATACAACCACCATCTCAAGGGTTGATCTAACCATAATATTTTTCTTTTATTTATTGTAATTAGTTTTCAGGGCTCCTAGATGTCATGGAACTCTAGGCCCCTTTTTCTGGTCCACCTTATAACTATTGGTGTACATAATTAGAACATTACCCATATGTATGAAAGTATTCACTCATATATAAAATAATAGGTTATCTACTTTTTTATTTCTCTTTAATCCCCCTATTGTTAACATTTCTTCACCATACATTGATGATTTTCATCTCATATTTCTGGATTGTAACCCATAACATGATCATATTCTATCAGACCCATCAACTAGTGGTTCCTTCACCGAGCGTGTGTCAACCAAAATTAAACTTCAATTAAAAAAACAACCCAAAATTATATTTAATTTAATCATAGGGGTTGGATCTCCAAAAGGGAAGGATTCAAATCTAGGGCTTACAGCCACTTAGTTATAGTCATGTATGCCTATATTTGGTTTTTCTTCCACTAAAATGTTTATATAATGGGAAAAGAAATCCCAGTGATGGTATTAAAGGGTTTGTATCTTCGACAAATCATTATGTTCATTTTATTTTTTAATGAAGAAAATGTTTTAAACATTATAAATTGGGATATTTCAAACCTATAAATAAATTTTAAAATTCATATTTACATTTTATAATTAAATAAATTTTTCATATATTTCTTAATTATTTTAATTTATTCATGTTTATAAAATTGTTTATAAAATTATAATAACAATAATAATATAATATTAATAAAATTTGTTTCATTAGTCTTTTTCAAATATGAAAAGTTTTTATTTTTTAATCATGTTTATGAAAATAAGTAAAGTATTTATTTTAATTATTAGAATAAAATTGTGAATTGGATTATATTATTTACAATTTTTTATAAATAATAAAAAAATAAATTTATAAATATTTAGAAAATTTATAAAAGAGTTTTATAAATTTAATAACTTTAAAATATTTAGAGTAAACTGATAATAATTTTCAAATATTTATGGTCTATAAATTTTTTTTATTCATATTAAATATTTTATTGAGAATGTTTTAATTTATAAATTGTTTTTAAATTAACTATTTATAATATTTATATAATTATATAAATAATTTTTTATAAAACATTTATTAGTAAAATATTCTCAATATTTAATGTTAATATAGGAAATACCTTTTACCAAATCATTTGGTATGCTTTGTGATTTAGAGACAATGTTTATTTTCCAAAAATATGGAGTAATTTATAAAGGGTTAAATTTATAAAATAGGAATAAAATATAAATAATTTTATATTTTATATTTTAAATAATTTATAAATATCCAACATTAAGTGGCTAAAATTAAAAGGGTCCATTTTGAGTAATTATTAAAAAATATGTAGTAAATAAATAAACATTGTATTAATATAGAAAATTAAATTAATCATGGTAAAATATTATACATAAAATGTTTATAAATAATGAAAATGTTTTAAGGAATGTTTATAAGAATTATAACAAATTTATTTTAGAATTTATTTCACTTTAAATTTTTAATGGTTAATGGATTGATTTTTTTTTTAACATTTATTAAAAATATTCATGTAATATTAATGATATAATATTAATAATATTAATCTCACATTAATATTATTTATAAATGTTATAAATTATAATAATATCCATCAAAACCTTTTTACCTAAAATTATAAAGAATTTTTGTATTCATTAAATACATTTTTATTTAAAAATTATCAAATGATTTATAATTTTTTTATAAATTTCATTAATAACATAAAAATATACTAGTTGTTTATATTTATAATTAAAATTTTTTAAAATTTATTAATTTAAATTTTTTCAAATTAAAAGGGGGCCTTAATTAAACATGTTATTTTAAATACATCAAAAAAATTATTGTTGATTTGATCAAATATTTAAATAATAAATTGAAATTATCTATAATAAATAATATGAAATAGTCTATATTGTATTCAGTAAGGAAGTGTTTATATAAAAATTATGGAATTTACAAAATGCTACCTAATTTATAAAATAGTTTATAGATAAATTTATTTATGAATTGTTCAAAAACGGATATCTCGTGTTTAAATATTTGAATTGTTCATTTATTTAATTTTCATTAACTAAATTATTCATAGTTATAAAAGAATTTATGTTATGAATTTGTATGTTTATTTTAAATATTAAATCACTTCTAGGACATACTGTATTGCATTATATATTAGGTATGACTCTATAAAATTTAGTTTCCTTCTACCTTGACCTCGGTTCGTAATTGAAGATCTTAGCTAGAATTTAGTTATTATAAATAGTTTTTTCATATTATATGTTAGATATATCCTGAATTTAATTCACTTTTGAGTAATTTTTCCTAGATTAGAGGTATTTGGGGTCATACCACCTTCCGGCGTGGAGGTTTATAACTTTTTCTAGAAAGGTGAATAGGATTAGTTATCTATTACTCAAGACTTACTCATGTAGAGATTTTCAATATCATATATCTCTATATATTTACATGAAGATTTCTCATAACTTATGTATGTTATTCATTTGGATATGTAGTAATATGTTTGGCTTCGATTTTTGGGTGAGTGACACATACTACAGAGTTACAAATTAATGTGGTGTGAACATGCTAATTTGGTTGTTAGAATAATGATTCCAAAAATAAATCGTTATAAGAATGTATAAAAATGGAATAAAACATGAGTATATAATGATTAAAATTATTTAATAATTATGAATTTAATATGCATATCATGGATATTATATTAGATAGACTTTAATTATTTTTGTAAATGAAGCCCCTCAAATATTAAGTGTAAGATTCCATATAAAGTGTCAATTTTCATGACCTCAATCATATAACTAGATAGGACATTAGTTATCTAGATTCCCAAGGATTATCTAATTTATGGAAAACATGTGATTGGTGACACTTTAATACACATGGGTAGGTCATGCCACTTCTAGGTGTTCTTGGAATTTTCACTCATATACAATAGCCAAGAGACCATAATGGGGTTAGGTTACTTGAGGAAGAGAGTTGAGTATTATCAATATGATGGATTTGGATAATGTTTTATCCACTCAACTATCAAACTTTCATAAAAATTATGATTATGGTGGTACCCTACCTAAATAACAATGGGGTGATATAAATTCCATAGTGGACTTATTGATTAATGAAATATGAATATTGGATCAAAAAATAAATTTTATGTTTGACATCATTAATTTTAGTTGGATATATATGATTAAAACCCATTAATTAAATGATATAATCCATGATATTGATATGATAAATATTTATATTGTATATAAACACATCATCACCATCAAACTAAACTTTGAAATTCTCCCTTTAAATAATAATATTAATATATCTAACTCCTAATACAATTAAGTTAATAAAATTTTCTAGATAAAAAAGTATACTTTATGTTAAGGAAGTTCCTTTCTGATTAATCAGGTCTTGAATTTTCTCAATAAAAAAGCAATATTCTTCTTAAGGCATTAATTATTTCACTAATGGTTTTAAAATCATTAGATGAAAAATGACCTATAGAATCTTATTCTTCACATATGTATTCATTATGATTGGGTATGTCAATAATTTAAGTAATTTTAGTCTCACTTACTCTATATTATGGGTTATTTCAAATGATATTAAATATGATTTAATATATTAGTGACATGTTGAAACTAAATGTTTCCATAAATCCTTATTGGTTATATAATTCAATTCTATTTTTATAATAAATTTTAAAAGTATTTTTAATATAAATAAGTTCAAAAAGAAAAAAAAATTAATGTATATAGTTTGAATTAATAGAACAAAGGAGTTGTTGCATTGATAACTTTTATTCTTTTATATTTGTTGAAATTTTCATTCGATGTTTATTATCTCATTTTCTCCTGATAATAACTTATAGAAATTTTTAGTTTAAATAAAATGATATGGTTATTTCAAAACAAATACATTAGGATTTTTTTAATTCTATAAAATTCTTCAAGAGAGAGTAACCTGCTTTTTTTTATTATGAATTAATCCTATTTTCTTTTATGTAAATGTTTTAAAAATATGATTAAATTCAAGAAAAATATTATTACTGTATATTCTCAAGATTTGAGAATATATTAACTAGGCTTATGATTTTTAGATTCTTGTATTGTTTTGAAAGTAAAAATGGGTAGAAGATAAAACCATAAGAATAAAGATAGTTGGAAAGTCCAATAATCTTTCTTTAGGTAGATAGACAAGGGAATTAAAACCTAGTGTTAACATAAATGGGGATTAGTTTTCCTATATGATAGGATTTTCTATAATAATTAAAGGATATTAAGTAATATACATGGAAAATTTCTATTAGGTATTAATTAAATATAAATTTACTATTCAAATTTGATGGGTGTGTGACAATAAACATATAATTTCCATTGTTTTGAATATATAAGAGTTAAAAACAAAAGTAATAATTGATAGAGAATTCAATTTACATCCCAAACATAAAATAATAAGTTACTACCTTAGGGATTTAAATATAAAGTAATGTATTAGGAATTGATGAATCTAAGTAAAGTATGTGTATCTTCATCTAAATTTTCTTATATGAAAAGATATTTTTTTCATTGATAAATATTTTTTATAAACAAAATGAGATGATAAACTGGATATATAAGGTTTATGATTCTTTGGATTCTATATCATGTTTTGCAAGAACATATTGATAAAATGTTTTTCCTAGGATAAAGAGTTTTTATGGATTTGATAAAATATAAGGGAATGTGTTATTTCCTTCCTTAAATGGTATATTTTAATGAATACTTCTTTTGAAAATAAAAATAATTCAGAATATATATAATTCCATATATAATTTGGATATGATAGTTAATTTTGTAAATATTCCTACTAAATGAAAATAGTGGTTATTTACAAAAAACAATGTAGTTTATGTATAATAGTATATTAGTTTATATTGTACTTGTGAGAGTATTTTTAGACATAGATATGTTCAAAGATAAAAAATAAATATTAAGTAATTTTTTAATTTATATCCTAAAAGAGTATAGGATATATTTTGTTAATAATGTAAAATTTTACATTGAGTTACAAAATGAAAATATAAATATATCCTAGAGATTTATATTAGTGTAAAATAGGTGATTTTTCACCTAAAATCATAAAATATTTATGATATATGTTGGTAAATAAAATTCTAAATAGTTACATTTAGTTAAAAAAACAAGTGACAATAACATTTCCTAATGGTGTATATTATCCAATACATAAAGTCTATCACATGGTATCATAAAATTGTTTGGGGTATAATACTAAAGAGTAATGTAAAGTGTTATAACATTTTCCATCAAAAGTGGATATCACTTTATCCTAAAATATTTTATGATGTTTTGGGGAAGTGATAATGTATATTTTCACATTACTCTCAAAATAATTCAAAGAAAAAGTTTTAATGAAAGGGTTACTATAAAGATAATTATATACTTAAAAAGTGTTCTAAGTAGAAAAAAATAGCATTGTAACATTTTATGTTCTGAAGTCTCATAGTTCAAATATGTTCAAAGAGTGTTGTTTTTTTAATATGATTCCCATGTCTCGCTAATATTCAAACATTTTTTCATAATAGTTATTACTCACTAAAGAGTTATTATGATATTTTTATTAGATTGACATACATGGATATGATGGGATTTAATTATGGATGTAATGATCAAAACCATTACTAATGTATCCAAATAAGGGTTATGTAGAATATTTGGATATTAAAAACTTTATAGATTTGTTTTAATGGATGTAAATATATCATGTCATTATAATAAAGGATATCTTCATTTATCATTCATTCATGGGTGTTGTAATTTATTTTACATGAATGGAAAAATGGTAAATATGTTGGATTTGGTTCCCAAGAACCAAATTGTATGTAATTGATGATTACTTGTATTCATGTATTTTAATATTAAGAAAATATCTTACAAATCATGATTATTTTTTTTGTGACATGGTAAATGATAATGTTCTAAGTATACCTGTTGCACTGAATGGTCATTGAAGTTCCCCATAATGATGAGAAACAAGAGGTGTTAAGATGGTATTATTAAATATATGTTTTATAGAAAAATGATATATTTTTAAAATACAAAAATGATACAAGCTATAAATGGCAGGAACTCATAGACCATTGAGACACTTTCTAAATGTGTACACCGTTGGTAATCATCAATGTAGAGGATTATGTGAACATTACTCACCTATATGAAATCAACATTTTAAATATTCTTAGGATGTTATTATTTTTGTATCTATGTGATGATCCTTAACCTTTAATTTTAATATTTATGTTTATCATGATTCACGTACATTGATGTATTGATGAAAACTATGATTAAATATGTTTATGGTGAGGTAGGATATGTTGAGTGAATCACGTGTGATGTATTATTAAAATATAATATCATAAATTATTTATCCCTTACATTCATTAATGTATGTTTATATCTCAGACCCTTTTATAGGAATTGATCTACCTAATTAAGTCAATGGTCATGGAGGTGTTTTCAGAAATATCATTTTTTTAATGTCATTGAAAAAACATCAATCATTTATGATGATTATACAAATATAAAACATTCTTGATTAAATATATTGAGATAAATGAATTATATTAAATAGTTTATGTTTGTAGGAGGTTGCATTTCATCATGAAATTTACATATTTCTTCATGGGATCTTTGGAATGTCTCTAGATTCTAACCAATAAATTTATGTAGTTTAGCCTAATTCCAATTAGAAAGGGTCTTAGATATCCAAACATTAAGTGTTTTTTGAACCTCATTTAAATTCCTTATGAATTTAAAATGTCAAATAAATATTATTCTTTTACATGTTCCAATAATTATTCATGTCAGTTTGATAAAAAATATTCAATCACTAGTTATTAAAGATATTATATTTGTCTGTGAGTTCAATATTATTAAAAATTTATTCACTAGTTATGTATTTATTTACTTACATGAATACAAAATATTAATTAATTATAGTTTACACACAAAGTAAAAAAAATTATTTATTATGAGGTATTTAATAAATATTAATTCACTTATTTTGTGAATATAATATTTATATATTTAATGAAAATTTGTTTACTAGAATTTAACTAATTAAATAATTAAAAATTATTGAAGTTCGAATAAATATTTTGGAGGATTAGAGGACTGATTTTAATGGTCCAATGAAAAATTTAATATTAAATGTTATTTGAATAAATATTAATTTATTTATTGGAGAAAATAATATTTATTTTATTCTTGATTTTATTACATGTCATGTAAATAATAATAGTATTATTATTATTTAGACATGGGGTTCCCTGGAGAATATGAAAAATAATAAGGGCCCTTGTGCATGTGGATAAAGACCATCACCTACTTGTTTTAATGATACCAAATCATGTTTGTAATGTTATTGATAAATTTATAGTTTTCTATTCGTAAATAGATTTCAGGACAAAAATGAAAAAAAAAAATCTATGTATGGAACATACCATGACAACCTACTGCCTAGGTAATATACTTATTGTGTAAAGACTTTGAAGAAACTGTGAAGGACAAGTTAATCTATGGAAATTTACACATGTTATTCTCTAACTGACAGTATTAAAAAACTACCTACAATGTATAATATGAGAAAATTATATCCATGTCATTAATAGATCATGCGTTGAAGAACCTACCATGTATATAAAATTAACTAGATGGATAAAAAAACAACCTACTATGTGATAGGTAAGAAGAATTTCTCTATGTCTTGTACTAACCATGTGTATCTATATTTTTAGTTACCAAAAGTAACACTATCTACCATATGAATAGATGTACATATCGCGATTTTAAATAAACCATTCGTGTGAAGTAACGAACCAATTGTGTGAAAGAGTCAAGTGACCGCATGAAGTAATGAACCTACCACATTGTCAAATGGACTAACCGTGTGAAGGAATGAAATGATTGTTATTAAATTTCATGTCAACCAATCATGATCTCAAGTAACCATGACTTAAGTGAAGACAACATAAAATTTATATCTTAGTAGTGGAGAATTTTAAAATATTCAATTACTAGTTTTCATATCAATAATTGAATCTTTATGTAATTTATGATGCATTGATTATTCTCTAATGGATAATTTTGAATATAGTTTTTTTAATAAAGAGAATTGATTATGTGAACAATGTTATATAGTGGAATATACATAGAATAATAAAGAAATATACACATAAACTTTTACTACACAGAGATACATCTTAGAACTCTTCACAATGGTCTTTTTTCTAGAACTTTCTCTGAAACATGTTATAACTCCTTTCAAAGACAAATTTGTGGTATATTTTACAATTAATGCTATAAATATTGAGCTTCAACACATCTTTAAATCACTAATATCTTGATTTAATTTTATACTTTACAATAGATTTTTGTTTTTTACTTCTCTATTTATTTTCAAACACAGTCTTATACAATGAACTGGAGAGTTCATGAAACTCATTAAATACTTTTCATTTTTTCTCCCATGTAAAATTGTAGAAGAGGTCATGTGCGGTCTGGAATAATTTTCTCCCATGTATTAGTATGGAACAAACTATATGCCTAGAAAACCTTATGAACTATTATTTGTAAAACCCTATCTAGGGTGGGGATCAAATTATTTCATAATAAAATGCTTGGTAGTATGAGATTGTCATGTTGATGGGATTAGATATTGTATTAATAATGAACTACTTGTTTAAATCTATGCTCTGTAATTTATATTTTATTTATTTTACATAATAACCCAGTATCCTCTTTAAAATTAATTACCAAAATTTACTATGATAGTTTTCTTTGAATTCTATTTTATATACATTGTTTACATGAAGTAAACATTTTCAAAAGATAAGAGAGTGTTAAAAATTATTTTAACTGAGTGTAGATCAATCTTCTAAGCAATTCTGTGAAAAAAAAAATTATATAATTATAATCTTTTCAATAATAGGGATTTTATAAAATTAAGGGATATATGTTTTAAATTATTTTTTATGTAAATTTTAATTAGAATCTCAATTCACCCCTGGTCATAAGTTGTCTGTGGGGATAGTCATTTGGCATCAGAGCACCTCAAAATATCTTTTTATCGTGATCTAGTTTTTTCAAAAGACCATAATTTCTATTAGTTGAAAATTTATGCCTTTAAGTATAATAATAAGCTTCATTGTGTTTCCACTAAACAACCTCTTTATTTTCATAAAACAAACTATTCTCAATAAAAGATCAATATGAAAATAAACAATAAGGTCATGGTATTTTATATCCGGTTTGCAATTGTAGAAAAATATGAAATTCCAAAAACTATAATAAACAAATGAGATGTAACAATAAAATCTTCCAATGATTTAAATTGTAATAAAAATATTTCTTTATACTATGAACTATGTAAAGATGAATTTAATAGAATATCTCTTTATTCAACTACTTTTGAAATATGGGATACACTGGTTGTTACTCATAAAGGATCATCCAATGTTAAATAAATGATTATATATATATAGTTACATAAGCTACATTCAATATGAATCATGATGAATCCATTTTAGATATGTATCTTTAGTTTAATGAAATTTTCATCATAATGCATGCACATGAAATACAATTACATACAAGGATCAAGTGATAGGACATCTGGGATGCTTGCATGACAAATGAAGTGGAACTTATATTTATATAAGGGAATCATGAGGCATATGTAAGCTAACACTAAAATAGCTTATTGAGAAAATCATGTTGTACGAGGAGGGATGGAAAGTAAAAAATGAAGATGACAAACTATAGAGGTTTTCAATGGCCATTAATACATCTAACTCAAAACTAAAACAATACAGGAAAAACCCAATTTAGCAACGGATTTTTCACGGTTGTTTTGAAAATTGTCATTAATTTGTTTGGGGGAAAATTTTAGCGATGGTTTTGAAAACCACAACAAAAGTTTTCTTTATATATATATATTTTAAATTTAAAAAAATTATACAAAAGTTAAACTACATTTTTAACATCAGTTTTTTTGAAAAACCACTAGAATATAGCACCAGTTTTTAGAAACCACTACTAAATAAAACAAAAAAGTATTAAAAATAAAATATTTAATATTTAATTATTATTTAATATGATATATAATTTATTATTTATAATTTTAATTAATTATAATTTTTCATCAAAAAATATTTATAATTATTATTTAGTAATAATTTGAAATATTTAACAAATCTTCAAAAAGTTAAAAATAATATTTGAAATCAAATGATTTTAACTTTTGGTCCGAGGGTCACTTTCATCTCTACAACTAGTCAAGTAGAATCTAATGAAATGAAATAAAATCAAATTAGATTTAAATTTTTTAATATTTAAGAGAATAAAATTTATTGTGTTTTTAATAAAAGTTTAAAATCAAACTCAAACTTTAAAAGGTGATAACATTTTATCTAGGTGTCTAGTTGGGCATTACCACATATCAAATCAACGTTTGAAATGATCACAACACTCTAGTGACTTGAGTATAACACGATCAAATTTTTTATTCCAAAAGAGACCCATAATGCCTTAGAACAAATATTTTAGTCGGGGTATTACCATTGATTAATATTTTATGGAATTTAGGCCTCGTTAAAGGGGGAATTATATTATTTTTTGATGGGGCATGAATTTATTTTGAGGCCTTACATTTATACTGAAATTGTGGATTTGAATTTTTTTCATTTATCATTATGTAGTTTTATTTATAATAAAATATATGAATATATTTTTATATTTACTTATAATAAATCACTTTTATAAATACATATTTAGAGAAAAATTTATTTTTAAACATATAATCCATATGGAAATAAATATTTTTTATTCATTTTATATAAAATAAATAATTATCTATTTTATTTACCTCATAAAAATGCATTAATATGTATATATATACTCATACAAGTAATACTTATATATAAACATGTGTGTCTCAATAAAAAATCTATATTTATGTGTTTATTATGATATATGTAAATAAATACATATATTTGTAAATATTTGTGTGTATAAATCATACATAAATTTATTTTTATATAAATATATCACTATCATTAAATATAGTATATAAATGATTTTTTCATAAAACTATATGAATATATATATATACATATATAAATAATGGTTTTATATACATGTGTGTATACTGATAAGTTGATATATATTTATATTTATATTCTAATATATGTAAATAAATATTAATATATAATAAGTATATATATATCATACACATAAAATGAGATTTGGTATTTTTTAAGAGTGTCTTCATATGCTTTTAATTTTTTTTATTTCATTGATTTGTTATCCTATTGATTTGATGATGATGTAATTATTTTGCATTCCCCTCTTTTTGTAATTTATTATCAATTATATTTTATATATATGAATTTATGAGTATTAGTGTATGTTTATATACATTGGTAAATATTTATAAATATTTATGTTTGTATATTTTTACATCACATATGTGTAAAAATATATAGATAAATATTTACATTTTATTTTGTTTATATATATATATATTTAATATACAATAATATATCTCAGTGTGTTTATATATGTTTATTTGAAATAAATATTTAAATGAATTTTTTTATATGTATATATATTTATAGATATTAATATCAATTTTTAATTTTATTTTTTATAATTTATTATTTATCATTTATCATTTATTATTTATTCAATTTTGATTTATAATTTATTATTTTCATATTTATTTATCATTGATTTATTTTTATTATTAAATTATTGTTAAATAACAATTTAATGCTTATTTAATATTTAATATTTAGAAATTAGTATTTATTATTTAGTATTTAGTATTTAGTATTTATTATTTATTATTTAATTATTTATTTATTATTTATTATTTATTATTTATTATATATTTTCTATTATTTATTTTTTACTATTTTTTATTTACTATTTGTTATTCAATATTCAATATTCAATATTTAATTTATTTATTTATTTATTATTTATTTATTTACTTACTTATTTATTTCTAATTATTTTTTGTTTATTAATTATTTATCTGTTATTTATTTATGTTTCATTTTAATTTTATTATTTTATTATTTTATTATTTTATTATTCATATATTAGTTGTTTATTTATTATTAATTTATATATTATATATTATATATTTATTATTTAGTTATTGTTCATATTGTAGCTATTCATTTATTTATAATTTATTTTTAATTTTATTATTATTTTACTATTATTTTATTATTTATTTATTTTTCAGTGTTATTTTACTACTTATTTCTAATTTATTTGTTTAATATTTTTTTTCATTACTTTTAATTGGTTATGCATTAATTATTAATTTATTATTAATTGATTATTGTTTTATTCTTATATTATTAATTTATTGTTAACGTATTATTAATTATTTATTTATTATGTATTCATTATATTGTTATTATTTATTATTTATTTTTTATTTTTTATTATTTATTATTTATTATCTATTATTAATTTATTTATTATTTATTTATCATATATTAGTATATTTTTTCATTATTGTATTATTTATACCTTACTTATATATTGTATAATATTTATTATATATTATATATTATATATTTATTATTTATTTTTAATTTTTAATTTTTTAATATTTTTTATTTATTATTTACTATTTATTGATTAAAATTTATTATTTATTATTTATTATTTATTAATCACTTTTTATTATTTGTTATTTGTTATTTATTATTTAATATTTATTAGTTACCATTTATTATCTATTATTCACAATTCACTATTCATTATTTATTATTAAAAATTTAGTATTTAGTATTTATTATTTACTATTTATTATTCACCATTTATTATTTTCCATTTATTACCATATTATTTATTTATTTATTATTCATTTATAATTATCATTAATTAATAATTTTTAATAATAATTATAAAATATTAATTGTTAATTGTTAATTATTAATTATTAATTATTGATTAATGATTAATAATTATTTAGTTTGTATATATTTTTTGTGTATTATTTGTTTTTTCAGACAATATATATCTAAGTATGTTAAATTCTAATTATTCACCACAATAACACCCTCTTGGAGTGGTAAAGCCTTTAAAAAATAAGAAAGAGATAAGGTGATCAAATGTCACCCAATGTGGAATTTCTATATATGGTAAGTGCATGTGCATGTGCATGTTCATGGTAATCTTAATTAAAAAATTAAAAATATAATAATAATAATAAATTAATATATTACTATAAAAATAAAATAATACAACTAAAAAATTAAAAAAGTTTAAAAAACATTAAAAAATTAAATAAACTATAACTAAATCATTTAGCAGTGGTTTTACCACACCTAAATGATTCCCCTAATTTAAATAAAAATTTCTAATAAATCATTCTGTAACGGTTTTGAAAAACTACTACTAATTGATTGACAATGCATGATTTATCGATGCTTTAAACCATCGCAGAATGCCTATTTTGGAATAGTGAAAGAAAAGATAAAATATGAGATTTCAAGTAATGATGAATCATCATCTAAAAGTGATGGATAAGTGGCCCTCCTTGCTAGAAGTTTCAAGAAATTCTATACGAATAAGATAATATTCATGAAATCCAATTACAAAGGTAAGTACGATAACAAAGGATATTGGAGAAAGGAGTGGAAAAAAGGATAACTCCAACAATGAAATAATTTTTTATGAGTGTAAAATAAAAGGGCATATAAATATAGATTGTCCCAAGTTAAGACATAAGAAAAATAATGAGAAAAAATGGAACATGTATAAAAAGATGTGAAAGCCACCCAGAGTGCTTCTGAGGATAGATAAACTGATTTAGACTCGAGCAATGGCGATAAAAATGAGAGAGCTAATACGTGTTTCGTGAAAAACACATCTATGGTATTAAATACGCATCATGCATCTCCTATAAATATTTCTAATCATTCATAAAAATACTAATAAAAATATGTCCAATTAGGATTTTTTTAATATAATATTCTGGATGAAACAACTAATGAACATAAATATAAGTGTAAAAGTTTAAAGACGCCGCATGCATTTTCTTCTCACTTTAAAACAGATTTTTCTATAGAAAAAGATAAGAATACTATGTTGCTAAAATAAAAATATCTACTTAAACAGTCTAATAAGAAATAAATAAGGATCTAGAGAGACTCACTAATTGTAGAAAAACACTAACACAAATGCTTAGTAAAAACCTTCCCCAAAATATACAATAGGAATTGGTTACCAACCTATATAGAGAAATATTAATAAGAATAAATCTGTACCTAGTTTCAATTATGTTAGTATTATAAATAATTCTTATTCTTATATAACTAAAAATGTGTTTATTTCTAAAATATTAAAATATATATATAGGAAACTGGTAAAAGAATTATGGTTCCCAAAAGCTCTTATTATCTCAATTCTCGACCCAATAAATATGGGTACCAAAATAATTTCTTTTTTAAACTTTATTGTATGAAACATGTTTTTAGAGTACTAGTAAGAGCCTATGGCATATGGATAGTTCATGATCTAGAAACATGACTGAGGACTACTCATGTTTCAAGAACCTTATCAAAGTTCATGTTGTACATATCACATTTGGTGACAATTCCAAAGGAAAAATAACCGGACTCGGTCAAATTGATAACTCTAGTAATATTTTGATTTCTAAATTATTATTTGTAGATGATTTAAATTACAATATTTTTATCATATCATAGTTATGTGACGATTGTTATCGTGTTATGATTGAAAATAATTAATGGAATTTTTTTATTCTAAATGTGTTTTACTGTTTATTGAACATTTCAAAAATAATGTTTAGGTTGTGGATTTCAATTAATTATTTTCTTAGAATATTTCCTATTTATGTAACTTTCTCAAGGAATATTGGATTTGGCATAGGAGACTATTCCATTTCAAACTACACTCACATAGAAAGTTAACTAGGAAATACTATTATTATTATTATTATTTAGACATGGGGTTCCCTGGAGAATATGAAAAATAATAATGGCCCTTGTGCATGTGGATAAAGACCATCACCTACTTGTTTTAATGATACCAAATCATGTTTGTAATGTTAATGATAAATTTATAGTTTTCTATTTGTAAATAGATTTCAGGAAAAAAATGAAAAAAAATCTATGTATGGAACATACCATGATAACCTACTGCCTAGGTAATATACTTACTATGTGAAGACTTTGAAGAAACTGTGAAGAGAAAGTTAATATATGGAAATTTCCACATGTTATACTCTAAATGAAACTATTAAAAAATTACCTACAATGCATCATATGAGAAAATTATATACATGTCATTAACTGATCATGCGTTGAAGAACCTACCATGTATATAAAACTAAGTAGATGGATAAAAAACAACCTACTATGTGATAGGTAAGAAGAATTTCTATATGTCTTGTACTAACCAGGTGTATCTATATTTTTAGTTACCACAAGTAACACTATCTACCATATGAATAGATGTACATATCGCGATTTTAAATAAACTATTCGTGTGAAGTAATGAACCAATTGTGTGAAAGAGTCAAGTGATCGCATGAAGTCATGAACCTACCACATGATCAAATGGACTAACCGTGTGAAGGAATGAAGTGATTATTATTAGATTTCATGCCAACCAATCATGATCTCAAGTAACCATGTCTTAAGTGAAGACAACATAAAATTTCTAACTTAGTAGTGGAGAATTCTCAAATATTCAATTACTAGTTTTCATATCATTAATTGAATCTTTATGTAATTAATGATGCATTGATTATTCTCTAATGGATAATTTTTAATATAGTTTTTTTTAATAAAGAGAATTGATTATGTGAACAATTTCATATAGTGGAATATACATAGAATAATAAAGCAATATACACATAAACTTGTATTACATAGAGATATCTCTTAGAACTCCTCACAATGGTCTATTTTCTAGAACCTACTCTGAAACATGTTATAACTCCTTTCAAAGACAAATTTGTGGTATATTTTATAATTAATGCTATAAATGTTGAGCTTCAACACATCTTTAAATCTGTAATATCTTGATTTACGTTTATACTTCACAATAGATTTTTGTTTTTTACTTCTCTATTTATTTTTCAAACACAGTCTTATACAATGAACTGGAGAGTTCATGAAACTCATTAAATAATTTTCATTTTTACTCCCATGTAAAATTGTAGAAGAGGTCATGTGCGGTCTGGAATAATTTTCTCCCATTTATTACTATGGAACAAACTCTATGCCTATAAAACCTTATGACCTATTATTTTTAAGACACTATCCAGGTTGGGGATCAAATTATTTCATAATAAAATGCTTGGTAGTATGAGATTGTCAAGGTAATGGGATTAGATGTTATATTAATAATGAACTACTTGTTTAAATGTATGCTCTGTAATTTATATTTTATTTATTTTACATAATAACCCAATATCCTCTTTAAAACTAATTACAAAAGTTTACTATGATAGTTTTAATTAAGTTCTATTTTATATACATTGTTTACATGAAGTAAACATTTTCAAAAGATAAAAGAGTGTTAAAACTTATTTTAACTGAGTGCAGATAAATCTTCTAAGAAATTCTTTGAAAAAAAATTATATAATTATAATCTTTTAAATAATAGTGTTTTTATAAAATTAAGGGATATATGTTTTAAATGGTTTTTTATATAAATTTAAATTAGAATCTCAATTCACCCCTGGTCATAAGTTGTCTGTGTTTACAGTCATTTGGCATCAGAGCACCTCAAAATATCTTTTTATAGTGATCTAGTTTTTTCAAAAGATCATAATTTCTATTAGTTGAAAATTTATTCCTTTAAGTATAATAATAAGCTTCATTGTGTTTCCACTAAACAACATCTTTATTTTAATAAAACAAACTATTCTCAATAAAAGATCAATATGAAAATCCACAATAAGGTCAGGGTATTTTATATCTGGTTTGCAATTGTAGAAAAATATGAAATTCCAAAAACTATAATAAACACATGAGATGTTACAATAAAATCTTCCAATGATTTAAATTGTAAGAAAAATATTTCTTTATACTATGAATTATGTAAAGATTAATTTAATAGAATATCTTTTTATTCATCTACTTTTGAAATATGGGATACACTGGTTGTTTCTCATGAAGGATCATCCAATGTTAAATAAATGATTATATATATATATATAGTTACATAAGCTACATTCATTATGAATCATGATGACTCCTTTTTAGATATGTATCTTAGGTTTAATGAAATTTTCAACATAATGCAGGCACCTGAAATACAATTACATACAAGGATCAAGTGATAGGACATCTGGGATGCTTGCATGACAAATGAAGTTGAACTTATATTTATATAAGAGAATCATGAGGCATATGTAAGCTACCACTAAAATAAATTATTGAGAAAATCATGTTGTATGAGGAGGGATGGAATGTAAAAAATGAAGATGACAAACTATGGAGGTTTTCAATGGTCATTGATACATCTAACTCAAAACTAAAACAATACAAGAAAAAAACCAATTTAGCAACAGATTTTTCACGAAGGTTTTAAAAATCGTCATTAATTTGTTTATGGGAAAATTTTAGCGACGATTTTAAAAACCACAACAAATTTTTTCTTTATATATATATTTTAAATTTAAAAAAAATATACAAAAGTTTAAAATACATTTTTAACATCGTTTTTTTTTAAACCACTAGAATATGGCACCTATTTTTACAAACCACTACTAAATAAAAAAAAGTATTAAAAATAAAATATTTTATATTTAATTATTATTTAGTATGATATATAATTTATTATTTATAATTTTAATAAATTACAATTT
This sequence comes from Viscum album, assembly GCA_963277665.1. Taxonomy (NCBI): domain Eukaryota; kingdom Viridiplantae; phylum Streptophyta; class Magnoliopsida; order Santalales; family Viscaceae; genus Viscum; species Viscum album. The sequence goes on from OY728130.1 coordinate 2,022,977,244, forward strand.
TTCAACAAAAAATATTTATAATTATTATTTAATAATAATTTGAAACATTTAACAAATCTTCAAAAAGTAAAAAATAAGACTTTGAAATCAAATGATTTTAACTTTTGGTCTGAGGGTCACTTTCATCTATACCACTAGTCAAGTTGAATCTGATGAAATGAAATAAAATCAAATTAAATATAAATTTTTTAATATTTAAGAGAATAAAATTTATTGTGTTTTTAATAAAATTTTAAAATCAAACTCAAACTTCAAAAGGTGATAACATTTTATCTAGGTGTCTTGTTGGGCATTACCACATATCAAATCAAAGTGTGCAATGATCACAATGCTCTAGTGACTTGAGTATAACACGATAACATTTTTTATGCCAAAAGAGACAGATAATGCCTTAAAACAAATATTTTAGTCAGGGTATTACCATTGATTAATATTTGATGGAATTTAGGCCTCATTAAAGGGGGAATTTTTTTTTATGGGGCATGAATTTATTTTCAAGCCTTACATTTATACTAAAATTGTGGTGTTGAATTTTTTTCATTTTTCATTATGTATTTTTATTGATAATAATATATATGAATATATTATTATATTTACTTATAATAAATAACTTTTATAAATACATATTTAGAGAAAAATTTATTTTTTAAAATATAATCCATATGGAAATAAATATTTTTTATTCATTTTATTTAAAATAAATAATTATCTATTTTATTTACCTCAAAAAATGCATTAATATTTATATATATACTCATACAAGTAATACTTATATATAAACATGTGTGTCTTAATAAAAAATCTATATTTATGGGTTTATTATGATATATGTAAATAAATACTTATATTTGTAAATATTTGTGTGTATAAATCATACATAAATGTATTTTTATATAAATATATCACTATCATTAAATATATTATATAAATGTTTTTTTCATAAAACTATATGAATATATATATATATACATATATAAATAATGTTTTTATATATATGCGTGTATACTGATAAGTTGATATATATTTATATTTATATTCTAATATATGTAAATAAATATTAATATATAATAAGTATATATATATATATATCATACACATAAAATGAGATTTCATATTTGTTTAAGAGTGTCTTCATATGCTTTTAATTTTTTTTATTTCATTGATTTTCTATCCTATTGATTTGATGATGATGTAATTATTTTGCATTCCCTCTTTTTGTAATTTATTATCAATTATATATTTCTTTATATGAATTTATGAGTATTAGTGTATGTTTATTTACATTGGTAAATATTTATAAATATTTATGTTGGTATATTTTTACATCACATATTTGTAAAAATATATAGAGAAGTATTTACATTTTCTTTAGATTCTATATATATATATATATATATTAATATACAATTATATATCTCAGTGTGTTTATATATGTTTATTTGAAATAAATGTTTAAATAAATTTTTTTATATGTATATATATTTAGAGATATTAATATCAATTTTTAATTTTATTTTTTATAATTTATAATTTATAATTTATAATTTATTATTTATTCAATTTTGATTTATAATTTATTATTTTCATATTTATTTATCCTTGATTTATTTTTATTATTAAATTATTGTTAAATAAAAATTTAATGCTCATTTAATATTTAATATTTAGAATTTAGTATTTATTATTTAGTATTTATTATTTATTATTTATTTATTTATTTATTATTTATTATTTATTATTTATTATTTATTTTCTATTATTTATTTTTTACTATTTTTTATTTACTATTTGTTATTAAATATTTATTTATTTTATGTATTTATTATTTTATTTATTTATTTAATTATTTATTTCTTATTATTTTATTATTTATTAATTATTTATCTATTATTTATTTATGTTTCATTTTAATTTTATTATTTTATTATTTTATTATTTTATTATTCATATATTATTTGTTTATTTATTATTAATTTATATATTATATATTATATATTTATTATTTAGTTATTGTTCATATTGTAGCTATTAATTTATTTATAATTTATTTATTATTTTATTATTATTTTACTATTATTTTATTATTTATTTATTTTTCATTATTATTTTATTACTTATTTCTAATTTATTTGTTTATTATTTTTTATTCATTATTTTTAATTGGATATGCATTAATTATTAATTTATTATTAATTGATTATTGTTTTATTATTATATTATTAATTTATTGTTAACGTATTATTAATTACTTATTTATTATGTATTCATTATATAGTTATTATTTATTTATTTATTTTTTATTTATTTAATTTTTTAATTTATTATTTATTATCTATTATTATTTAATTTATTATTTATTTATCATATATTAGTATATTTTTTCATTAATGTATTATTTATACCTTACTTATATATTGTATATTATTTATTATCTATTATATATTTACTATTTATTATTTATTATTTATTATTTAATTTATATTTTTTAATATTTATTATTTTTTATTTACTATTTATTGATTAAAATTTATTATTTATTACTTATTATTTATTATTCACTTTTTATTATCTTTTATTTATTATTTATTATTTAATATTTATTAGTTACCATTTATTATATATTATTCACTATTCACTATTCATTATTTATTAATAACTATTTAGTATTTAGTATTTATTATTTACTATTTATTATTTACCATTTATTATTTTCCATTTATTACCATATTATTTATTTATTTATTATTCATTTATAATTATCATTAATTAATAATTTTTAATAATAATTATTAATTATTAATTATTAATTATTAATTATTGATTATTGATTAATAATTATTTTGTTTGTATCTATTTTTTGTGTATTATTTGTTTTTTCAGACAATATATATTCAAGTATATCAAATAATATTTATTCACCACATGAACACCCTCTTGGAGTGGTAAAGCATTTAAAAAATAAGAAAGAGATAAGGTGTTCAAATGTCACCCAATGTGGAATTTCTATATATGGCATGTGCATGTTCATGGTAATCTTAATTAAAAAATTAAAAAATATAATAATAAAAATAAATTAATAAATTACTATAAAAATAAAATAATAACACTAAAAAATTAAAAAAGTTTAAAAAACATTAAAAAATTAAATAAACTATAACTAAATCATTTAGCGGTGGTCTAACCACTTATAAACGATTCCCCTAGTTTAAATAAAAATTTCTAATAAATCATTCTCTAACGGTTTTGAAGAACTACTACTAATTGATTGACAATGAATGATTTATCGATGCTTTAAACCATCGCAAAATGCCTATTCTGGAATAGTGAAAGAAAAGATAAAATATTTGAGTTCAAGTAATGATGAATCATCATCTAAAAGTGATGGATAAGTGGCTCTCCTTGCTAGCCATTTCAAGAAATTCTATACGAATAAGATATTATTCATGAAATCCAATTACAAAGGTAAGTATGATAACAAAGGATATTAGAGAAAGGAGTGGAAAAAAGGATGACTCCAACAATGAAATAATTTTTTATGAGTGTAAAATAAAAGGGCATATAAATATAGACTTTCCCAAGTTAAGATATAAGAAAAATAATGAGAAAAAATGGAACATGTATAAAAAGGATGTGAAAGCCACCCAGAGTGCTTCTGAGGATAGATAAACTGATTCAGACTCGAGCAATGGCGAAAAAAATGAGAGCTAATACATGTTTCGTGAAAAACACATCTATGGTATCAAATACGCATCATACATATCCTATAAATATTTCTAATCATTCATAAAAATACTAATAAAAATATGCCCAATGAGGATTTTTTTTTAATATAATATTCTAGAAGAAACTACTAATGAACATAAATATAAGTGTAAAAGTTTAAAGACACCGCATGCATTTTCTTCTCACTTTAAAACTGATTTTTCTAGAGAAAAAGATAAGAATACTATGTTGATAAAATTAAAATATCTACTTAAATAGTCTAATAAGAAATAAAGAAGGATCTATAGAGACTCACTAATTGTAGAAAAACACTAACACAAATGATTAGTAAAAAACTGCCCCAAAATATACTATAGGAATTGGTTACCAACCTAGATAGAGAAAGATTAATAAGAATAAATTTTTACCTAGTTTCAATTATGTTAGTTTTACAAATAATTCTTATTCTTATATAACTAAAAATGTGTTTATTTCTCAAATATTAAAATCTATATATAGGAAACCGGTAAAAGAATTATGGTTTCCTAAAGCTCTTATTATCTCAATTCTCGACCCAATAAATATGGGTACCAAAATAATTTCTTTTTTAAACTTTATTGTAGGAAACATGTTTTTAGAGTACTAGTAAGAACCTATGGTATCTGGATAGTTCATGATCTAAAAACATGACTAAGGACTACTCAAGTTTCAAGAACCTTATCAAAGTTGATGTTGTACATATCACATTTGGTGACAATTCAAAAGGAAAAATAACCGGACTCAGTCAAATTGATAACTCTAGTACTATTTTGATTTCTAAAGTATTATTAGTAGATGATTTAAATTACAATATTTTTATCATATCATAGTTATGCAATGATGGTTATCGTGTTATGATTGAAAATAATGCCTGGAATGTTTTTATTCTAATTGTGTTTTACTGTTTATTGAACATTTCAAAAATAATGTTTATGTTGTCGATTTCAATTCATTATTTTCTTAGAATATTTCATATTTATGTAACTTTCACAAGGAATCTTGGATTTGGCATAGGAGACTATGCCATTTCAAACTACACTCATATAGAAAGTTAACTAGGAAATAATCTATAAAGGATTGGACTAAACTATTATTTCTAACATGCAATGTTTATAATCCTTATCAAAAGGGAAACATCATAATATCTATTTAACACCAAAGAAATAAGTTTCAAATTATCAAAAATTAGAGTTGCTTCACTTGGAATTGTTTGGACCATCTAGATATTACGGTTTACCAAAAAAATATTATAATTATGTTATAGTTGATGATTATTCAAGATATCAATGGTTATTTTATGTTGATATAAAACTGAATATCTTTCTTGTTTTTCTAAATAAACTAAATATGAAGAGAATATTAATAGAAATAGAATTAAAACATTAAGAAGTGATCATGGTTGTGAGTTTTAAAATCAATATTTAGAATCACTATTCTCCCAACATGGATGTAGTCAAAACTTTTCTTCTATAAGGACCCACAACATAATTGTGTAGTAGATAGAAGATATATAACCCTTAATGAAATTTCCCCAAACACGATCGATTTTTATGATTTACCTATTTATTTATGGTCTGAGGCTATAAATATTGATTTCTTTATTATTAATATAATTGCAATTCTACAAATTATAAATAAACCCCCATGTGAATTATGGAATAGAAGATAACTAAATCTTAATCACTTAAGTGTTTTTTGGTTGTAAAGTCTTTATACACAGTAAAAAATAGAAATTTAAAAAGTTTTCATCCAAATGTGTTGATGAAATTTTTTTTGGATATTATATATCTATTAAATCATAAATAGTATTTAATAAAAGGACCACAATTGTGGAAGAATATATACATGTCAAATTTGATGAGACAGATCAACACGAGCCAAATTCACCTTTAGATAATCGTGAGGATAACCTTTCCAATCTGGATATCAATGCTAATCTTAGTGACATATTTGTGAAACCTATTTTTGACAAATCTCCCAGTTTTAAGGAATTGTATAAACATGATCCTATAAATGAGAATGAAGTGTCCAACACATCTATTATTATATTTGTTGCGAATCATAGAGACCACAATTTAAATGATATTATAGGAGACCGAGAGATAGGGATACAAACTAGAGATTCTATTAGAAATCAGTTATAATATCTAGTTTTCTTATCACATATTGAACATAAGAATGTCAAAAAAATAAATTGATGATAAATTCAAGGTAACATAAATATAAGAATATCTAAATCAGTTTCAATGAAATATATTATGAGAACTAGTAGAAATACCTAATGACTACCTAACAATTTTAAAAAATTGGTGTTTAGGAAAAATGTTGATGAGTCAGTCATAATAATAAGAAATAAAAATGTATTGTTTGTACAGGGATATAGTATAGAGGAAGGAATTGACCATGAAGAAATATTTTAACCAATATCCAGTCTTAAATCCATCATAATTTATTTTTATTAGGCATCACATTTGGATTTAAAATTATATAAAATAGATGTTAAGAGTTAATTCTTAAAAGGATATATAATTGGTGATGTTATTGATACAAAACACATATATTTCAAAACCCTGACATTCCAAATCATTTTTTTAAATTATAAATACAATAATACTGTTTTAGACATGATCCTAGAGCTTGGTATGCTATGGTCATCTCATTTAATAATGGTTTTTTCAAAATATATAATTGACACTAATTTATTTATTTAAATATTTAAAAAAAATAGTTTTACAAGTCTATTTTGAAGTTATTATCTTTGAATATTCAATATATTTATTATTTATTGAATTTTAGAAAACGATGAAAAATGAATTTGAAATGAGTTTTATATTTGAAGTTAAATTGATTCTTGGACTTTAAATTTTTCCAAACAAAGACGGATTTTGTTTAAATAAAATAAAATAAACTAAATTTATCTTAAAATGTTTTGGCATGGAAAATACTAAATTAAATGATACTCTCATGAGGATAAGTTCTAAACTAGATCTTTATGAAATAGAGAAACTGGTTTATCAAACCACATATAGAGGTATGAATGGGATTTTACTATGAATAACTACTATCTAACAAGATAGTATTATTATTTTGTATATGCGTGTTTGATTTAAAAAAAAATATATGAAATATATACCTTTAATTACTATGAATTTGTTTTCAAAATATCTAAAAAGTACAAACAACTTAGAAATTTTTTATTTTAAATGAAAGTCATTTGATTTAGTAAGTTATTAAGATGATTATTTTGGATGTTTTAAGTTATATATAAAAATATATTTTGGAACATGTCACTTTTTAGGAAAGTTGATAGTATGTTAGTGCTATAAAAATCAGATATATGTTGTATTATCCACTACTAAATTCGAGTAAATAGTTGTAGGAAGATCTTTTACACAAATTATATGGATGAAACACACTTCACTTTACTATGGATGTCAATTCAAACATGTCACTATAAATTTTGATAATACAAGTTTGATAAATATTTCTAATAATCCTATATCTCATTCTGGAATAAAATATATTGATATAATAAATCATTTTTTGAGAGATCATTTTCAAAAAGATGATATGAATCCTGAATTCATTATTAATAAACATAAACTTGATGATATATTTACAGAGCCTTTATATTTTGAAAGATTCAATTATTTTAAACATTAATTATTTATTATTAAATTTGTCTAATTGATTCAATTTATTTTTAACCTCTATACTAATTTTAAATTAATGTTTTATTTGATTAAATTATGTTATTTGAGCATTTCTAGAAGTATCTATAATGTGTAGTCCTCACATTCAATATACCACCAATAATTTTATTTATTCATACGGTTAGTATATCTACTCCCAGGTCACATTCACCAAACCTACCATACCCTTATTATCATGACATACATAGTTATTATACCTAACAAGTCTGTTTATACTTAGTGTTTTTCATAAACTAATTGGTGGGATTTCATTAATGTTTTTTATAATTATAATCCCTAAATGATAAAAATGAAATTCAAATAATATTCCAAATAGATGCATTATTTTTTTCAAAAAACCTTTTCTTCATTTCAAATCATTTAATGCAAATTGAAACCCACCTATCTCAAACCCTTTTCTCCTGAACTCTAGCCTCTCAAGAAACCAACTAGAATCATAAATTCCATGGATGAACTGACCTTATGATGCCACTATTATTATCTAATAACCTCATTCTAATAAATTAAATAAAATCATAGCGAGCCTCAGAATAATAGGGAATCTGAGGAATTTTAATTTAATCATTCATTTTATTTTATCATAAAAAGAAGTCTGTGCATAATGGATATAATCAAGTAATAAATTGGATTGGAATGTGATTCAAAATCAAGGTTGGGCTGTTTGGTTTAATTATAATGGAAATTAATTATTCCCAAATCTAGTTAAGTAATTTTATGTTCACATGGAATTATTTCTTGGAAGTAAAATAAATATGTTTGAAACAATTATTAGGGGTGATGTTTTTGAATTATCCTCAAAAAAAGGGAAAAGATAACAGTTGTTCAACACAAAGGATAATCAGAGGATTACCAAAGATCATATCCATTTAATCATACACATTTTTATTCTAAAAGATATTTATATTATCTTATTGGGAATGGAATCCCTAGGAGACTGATTTATGTTGAGCTAATTAGAGAATATAGATTGTTAGTCAAATTTATCTAGAACCTTATTTTTCTAAGAAAGGTATATTTCAGTATCTTGAGGAAATATGATATATTTTTCTTTTTTCTGATGAAAAAAGGGATTTCAAATCCATCTATGTATATATATCATGAAACATATGTTTGAATTATATAAAAATGATTCAATGTTACATTATTTACCATACCCAATGCTTATTTAGGTCTTATAATAGTACAAAGTCTTAGTTTCTCAAGGGTAGTAATTAATAACATCTTTAGATGGATTTTAAAATTATCATACAACTTTTATGAAAAATAATGTAAAAAAATTAATGTAAAAGATAATTGGTGTCTATAATTGAAAATTGATATAAAATGTTTGATCAATTTATTTTTCATGTTAGGAGAGGTATCATGTGGATCCAATTATCAAAACTGATGAGGTGGTTTATTCATCAGATGAAGAGGTAGAGTTTTGTGAGAATGTAGTAGAATAATTGGATGAAGAAGGAGATATGATATGGTTGATCTGGATGAGGAAGCTAGAGCTACTCATGATAATGAATAAAAATTCTCTCATACCATATCACATGTATCTCCTCTTCCTCTTCCTTTACCATCACATGATTGAGATCTTGATTTTGATGATATGGTATACACTAAGCTGTCCATTAGTAGATATAAGGATGAACAATATTGGGATGAAAATGAAGATTATAAATAACAAGATGGAAGATTAGTTTTATCTCTTGTTTTTGGTGGTACTCCCAGAACACTTGTACCTGGTGCACCTACTAAGAGGGAGAAGTCCCCAAAATATATGGTTTCAGGATCTGATTATTCAGAATCTATTGTTGATGATGATGTTGGGGCATGTCCACCTAAATATGGTGAACCAACCAACTCTTATTATTATATAGTTCTAGATAGATATCTTATTTTTTTAATATATATTCTCAATAAAGACATGAGGTATCTCTTATGAGGCCTTCATTTGACTAAACACTCTAATAAATATTAATTCCTGTAGTTTTTGGGTGCAGTAGAAGTGCAGGATGGGTGTGTACCCAACACTGCAAATTGTCATATTCGATGATTAATCTAGAATCAATATGACGATGAACCCCAGTATCCATGGAATTTAATCAAAGAAAAATAGAAAATGAGAGAACCCTGAACCTAGAAGAGAGGATCGACATATTTTGTTTATAATTATTTTAATTAAATTATATAATTACCTCCAAGGTGATTCTTTCTTCGTTGATGCTTCTGACCATAGATCTAAGGTGCAGCTTCATTGTGATGTGGAATCCAAGGATAGGAATCCTATAGCAGTGATCCATAAATGCTCCATGTATCTCTAGAATTCGTCGAAGGAGTCTTTGGGTTCTAACGTATAAGATCCTTTTTCATGATATATCCTCCTTCAATCACCATCAGAATCTCTTCCAAAGCATTTTCCTTTATCCGATAGAGGGGGAACTCTCTCGTTATCATGAGTGTTCTTGTAGAGAAAATATTTCTCTAGGATTGAGATATTTTTTACAAGGATGTTGTGCACATAAAGATTGGTTAGATGTTGGAATGACCACTTGGATTATGTAGAGAAAAATAACATAATGTGGAATTTAATTTCACTAGGTAATAATAAATAATTTTCACAAGTGTCGTTACATAATTTTTTATTCCATGTGAAAAACCCCTTGTCGAATAATAATATAATGCTATTATTTCCATGACATGTACTCTATAAATTTAATTCACCGGTTAATAATAAATCATCATCACACGTTCCATTACTTAATTTTTTATTCCATGAGAAAACCCCATGTCATATAATAAGAGCAATTCTATTATTTCAATGACATGTTCTTAACTTGCACATTATATTGAAATATTATTTTAACCAAAAAATATTTAATATTATTTCTCACCAAACCCATAACTTGGTATTCCAATCATCCTTGATATTTACCGATCCTTGAATAATGACAATTTATTTGTTAAATAATTATAACTACATTATTCACTGATAAATAAATATTACATCCGCAATATATTCTCTCAAATAACTAGAGAATAAATAATAGTGATCAGGCATACTTTAATATTTATTATACCAAAATTGGGAATAATATTTATTGAATTTGTTATTTTAATAAATTATTTAACTGAGATACTAGATACACTTAGTTGGTGACCCACTAGGCCTCTTTCTCATTGGGATTAGGCAGTCTTGCCTAAAGTCCATGATTACTGTCTAGAAATTGGTCAAGGTACCAAAGAGAAATAAGTTGATTTATCAATGAAATGTCACCTCATATTAATTCTTACCATGTAATTTAATCCATTTTTCATAATACCTCCAATAAATCGAGTTCCATGTAATTTTCAACAACCCATGAGCTCAATTTCTCATTCATTGACATCCTGGAATTGAACTTGCCGGCAGAACATCATGACCTTGGATTTAGTTTGGCTATATCCTTTTAATCCAAGGGATTGAGATATATACTTACTTATAAGTGACAAATCATTTATCACATTATTTATTAATTTAGTTTTACTTGTGATGAACCCAACATATCCTACCTTGCTGCGAACATCTGTTGTCACCATCTTTGACAATACATCTAACTATGTGAGTCATAATACCAATTAATTATATTCTTAATGTCTATGGACTAACACACACATCTGCATATAGTAACATCCAATGGAACTTAAGAATGTGGATTTTTTACTAGCGGGACCTGTTCTCATAATATCCTCCTCGATATTACCAAGACTGCACACTATGAGAAGGTTCCTCAATTTTTCATGATTCCCCACCCCTGATATCCGATATCATTTTTGACCCTTCAAATGATATCATCCATCCATAGAATATATATTCCACATAGTATCATGGCACTTCTGATTTCTCATTATTGCCGGGATACGCTACGACCTCTTAGTGTGACAATTATTCTTACGAAATTATCACATACGATTTCATGAAAAATAACAATCATGATATGATAAAGTGTAACACCCCAAAATTTCATAGTGTGTTATTTATTCAAAATAATTCAATAACTTGCACTACACGCAACACCGAGTTAAAGCACACCATGACTTACCAAACAAGCCATTCAAAAGAGGTTATGAATAGTATTTACTAAATTTTAAACTTTATATAATCCTTATAATTTTAGAATCCATATTATGTGTTTCTTAGACATAATGTAAGAACAAATTCCTTTTTTCAGATAAAAGAAGTATTTTTCAAAAATTCACTTTTACCAACTTTAATAGTGAACCCTTTTTAAATCCAATATTTTAAACTTTTATATATTTAATTTGACTAAATAAATTAATCTTTAGAATGGGTACATAAAAAAATTTCAATGTAACACCCCAAGCTTCCACGGTACGCTTGTCTTTGAATAATACAGTAGTGTGTGTTGTAAGCAACTTCGAGTTCTAACACACACTACAACCAATCAAACTAGCAGTAATAAATATTAATACCTAATTTATAAACTTTTATAAATTTACCTCTCAAAATGGACTTCATTTTTGGATTCGGAGTATCGAATTTAGCCCAAGGTTAAATTTTGGTACTTTTCGGATAAATTTAATATTTTTTTAAATAGTGAAAATTACTAAATTTTAATTAAATACAACTTTTTTAATAAAAATAATTAATAGTGATAAATTATGAATTTTAGTGGTTTTAAAGTATAATTAGAATATATTTTTACCACTTTATCCAATGGTGTTCATTAGAATTAATTTCACTTTGAAATTGGACATAAACAATTGTCAATTTTTTGATATATATTGTTTCTTAAAAACACGCTATTTGTTGTGACAGCGGGAATTAATTATAAAATTAATTAGTGAAACTTATTTATTTGTAATTTTGTAAAATAGACATCATTTTTGAATTTGGAATAACAATTATAGCTTAGGGTGAAATTTTGGCATTGTTCGGAAAAACATCATTTTTTATAAATAGTGAAACAACTAAGTGGTTGTTAAAAAAATGAATTTTTCATAAAACTTAATTTTACCGCTTCAGTGATTGAAATTTATAAAATCATAGAGACACGGTTAATATCAACGAGTAAAATGTGGTTCAATGAGATGATAATAATTTTTGGTGAATAGTAACTTTTTACTTTTATTTACCACGGTTAAAAGTAAATATGGTAATTAAGGGTAAAAATGATATTAATATTATCCTAAAACATGTCCTAATTCTATTGGACAAGTTTATATCGACCAAAGACAACCTTAGTAATAAAATATTATCATTTAGTTCCACTTGGATAAGATTAGGACATTTATTATTATTTAATTCAAAGAAAAGTTAAAAGAGTTAAAATTAGAGTTTATTTACTAAAACATTTTTAATATAGGGTTATACATAATATAAATTAGATTGTAAATATTCATTAGAGAGATAAAGAGATTTCTACATAATTATATTTTATTTATAATTTTTATACATTAAATAATTTATGTTATTTATGACACAATGATGATGTAGTAATTACCTAATTAATGAAAAATTGGAATAATTGATATTATAAATATCAAAATAAATGTAATTTGAGCCTTTTTATAAATGAAAATAATTTTATAGGATAATATAACATGTTAGGATTGATTTAATTAACTTTTTTTGAAGTAATCATTCTGTTATGATATTTACAAAATCAATTATTGAATAGGGTCAAAATCGACATCAAAGAGTCTTCAAAAAAATATTATATTATTAATTGATATTAAATTCCTAAAAATATAAGGATCGTCCAAGAGACATATATCATGATAGGTGTATTTTTGATGACCACTTTGGGGTCGCTTGTATGTATATAGTTTGTTTATTAACCATTTAATATAAAAATACAAAGAGACATTGTAAAAGTAAAACTAATTAACTAAGAGTTAATACTTAAAGATAAGGTTAATATAATGACCCAAACCTGTCTAAATTCTATTGGATGAGTGGTTTTCGACCCATACCCACCTTAAAATTTAATTAATCTACTTTTTAGCCATTATAAACCTAATATAAAATAATTATAAAATAATATATCTATCTTTTCCAAAGGTGCCCCTCACCCCTCTTATAAAAGGGCACTCTCCCTTCTCATTAACTAACACCTTCAAAGCCTTTTGTATCAAACAACCTCTGGAAAAATACTATCTAAACTTCCCTCAATTCATCCTAGAGGTCTTCCATTAGTCAGAAATTCAACTTAAGTAGCCCTTTTGATCAAATCAAAAGGAAGAACCCGAAGAAGAGGTAATGATTTCAACACCCGTTTTCAAGTTCCTTTCTTCTTCCACTTCTTCTTTCTTTGTTATTAACATTATAAAATAATTAATCCATTATCTCCTATATACTGTAATATTATTATAAATATGGTACAACCATATTCAGTATTCTATCCATCCTTTGAATGACATGTCACCATATGTGTGTCCGTACGGCTTACCGTCTCCACGTCGTGGTGTAATTGTTATTGAATATATTATTATTTGGATGGGTATAATTATTATTTAAAATTAATGTAAATAATAAATATAACATGATAATGATTCTGTATATATGATATACCATCCAATTATATATTATTTTAATATCAAAAGATTGATATTTTCACTCGTGCGTACGTACAGATTACCGTCACCACGACACGATGAGATTCATTTCCAAGTTCACCATTCATCGACGATTATAAAAATATATATTGCTAATAAGTATGTAATATATTACATAATAATGTTACTGGGGATATATATATATATATATATGGATTTATGTACTTACATATATCTTATTCATTTACTTCCGTTCAATACTATATGAAAACAGAAACATCGTTTATGCGTATGTACGGACTACCGTCTCAATAAACGGTGTTTTCCATTTCATATATATGTATGTTATACATATTTATATTCTAAATATATATGATATATTTATCATGTTTTATATTCTGGAAGTATTAAAATCATGATCTAAGTGATATAACCAAGAGTGACAAGTTAAAACACGTACAATAAAGAAAGTGATTATTACCCAAAATGTTAACTTTACATGGAAATTATTATTAAATTGGTAATATAAAGTCATAAATGAATCAGGTATGATATCATAAATATTAATATGGTTCTGTTATAATTTAATAACATACTACGATCTTCGTACATGAGGTTAATCGTACCCTCGACTAAAGGAAAGTGCAAGGTAAGGGGTTTTCATCTCACTCCTTATTCCCGTGAGATTCATGCCATATTGCCACTATTACCTTTTGTGTGTTGTATTTACTGCCCATAAATATATTATTTGTGTAATACACTTTAATTTATGTGTATTTACATATTCATTGTATGACACCTCTTTCATGGGTTGTATGTTTCGTAAGTTACCAAACGGGTAAGGGTTAATTTCACAATCTCTTTATTATCCAAGGTTGTTTTTACATAAGTATCTACTAGGACATATTTATTATCCATGTAAATGTCTTATGAAAGAGTTTTCAAAGGGATTATTTTATGTTACTTTTTAATAAAACATAATTTCAAATTTTTTAAATATTTATTCTTCTAAATCTTTCTCATTAATGTCCATGTCTTCACAATGGTTTTTAATGATTTATTTATATGGACATGAATGTTTTTTAAAATGTTAATTCCTTTCAAAAGTTTCAAAGTGGTATGGGAAACATTGATTCAAAAATGTATTTAAATGACTTCTTTTCTAAACTGTGTGACTTTTAAATGTTTTCATGAAAAATGGGTATTTCTCTCAAAGAGTTTTATAAATCAATCTCTTCTATGTCAAAATCCATTAATGGATTTTAAACTTGTTTTGAAGTTGATTTATCATGATACAAATATTCCATATTGTGTTGAAGGTTTTGTGATATATTTGACTGTAGATGTGTTATTTTTATACCATTTATGGTTTATGGGTAAGGTATTGACATTTCTCATGCTAGTTTTAATACAAATTTTTATGTTATATTTCATCATCTTCTTAAGATGAATGTGTTGGACTAGTATGTTCCGGGTTGGGACCGGTAAAAGTAAGCCCTCTGGGTTGGTTTCCGGTTATTAGAGGCACTCCGGTTTGGTGTTCGGTTATTATAGGGACTCCGGGTTGGTGTCCGTTTATTAGATGAACTCTGGGTTGGGTTCCGGTTATAGTTAGCCACTAGGCCTTGGCATGAGGCCTTGATAAAGAAATTAAAGTTCGGCATTATGCATTCCATCACTATGAAAGTGGTTAGTGATATTTCATTAGATTATTTGATTAGTAGAATATCCATGTGAATAATTAAATGGCATTATTTCATTTTATTTCTGCCATATTATGCTGAAGTTCAAGTTTAAAAGGATTTTGTTTTAGTTTTATACATTACCTTAAATGTTTATGCTTATTTTTGAATTTTTCTGTTGTATTTCTTACCCTTACTGAGCATTTGAGGTCACCCCTTTCTATGTTTTACTTTTCCCAGGATTCCAAGAAGTGTTATGTGATTGATATGTAGGGTTACGATAAGGTAATAATGGCATTCATAAAGGATTATTTATGTTGTTTTGTATGTTATGAAGTGTAATGTAACATTCATGTATGTAATCTATTTTCCAAGACTGCTAAACTGGTCGGTTCTTCGGGACTTGGTTCCATGTAATCATGCCAATGTATTAAAATAATGCACCGACTTTGGGTCACTGCGGTCGGGGCGTTACAGTTGGTATCAGAGGAAGTTTAGCAATAAAATTGGAAACTAGATTTTGATAAACTCTTATTAGAGCACATAACCCTAAGATAGACTTTGAGGATTAGTATAGAAGAGCATCCTAGAATTTTGGTATTGTAGAGATTTTGTGAGTTTTCCGAGCAATACATCCCTGTCTGGATACGAGCAGGTAGAGGCGGCTCTCGCACAGATGTACCTAGGGGTAAAACCCGAAAACACCGCTTTGAGCTAGACTCAAACGGGAACTGGTGCACGACAACAGGCCTTGCTGCACTCTTGGTTACGACACTCCCGGGGGATATGCTTAGGATAATTCTCATTTTATTTACAAACCATTATGAAGGGCTCGTGAGTATATACTTACTCAAAGAAAACATTTTTTATGATTATGGATTATATCCATAAACTGTTCAATTTTCATTAGGAATTATTTATTTCAATTTATAAACAGACTTAGTCTGTGCTATTGTATAGAAATGGCTCCCAGTAGAAGGAATGTGAACTCCAGTAATACATATGATCCAAAGAGTAAGAAGGATCGTATCTTTCATGGTATTAAGACATCATTTAGAAGGGAAATAGTCTCCCATGTATTATCATCATATGAAGAAATAGTATCATGTTTGGATAAGATAACTAAAGAGTTGATTGAGTTCTATGGCTTCGAAGGTAAGCAAGAGAAGAAGAGGATGGAAAACAGAAAGATGGATAAAGGGAAGATGGAAAAAAAGAATTTCCCCATATGTGATAACTGTGGGAAGAAACACCCTGGAACATGCCTGAAAGTAATGGGAGTTTGTTATAAGTGTGGAGGAAAATGGAAAAAGGTATGTGACTACAAGGGTAAGAAAATGGTTTCAAATGTACAATGCTTCAGTTGCAAAGAGTTTGGACACTACGCGAACCTATGTCCCAGTCATCAGACTATGCCGCAAATGATGCTATTGGATAATAATCAAGTTATGATACTACCACAGATGAAGAGGAATGATTAGAGTTCTTATGTTGATTATGTCATTTGAGTGTTGTATCAATAATGTACTTGTTATAATAATTATGGAGTATATAAGGATTTTACTATAGTACTATTTCATTAAGGACTTGAGATTGTGAGGAAAAAAGAAAAGTGAGTCAATAGTAGGATAAATTTTTGGAAAATATATGGTTGAGATAATGATAAACCATAATATAGTTATGATACTGAGGTAGTGATTTTAGAATAATACATGATTGATTTGGATAAATTATATTGGATATTCTTGACTACCTTGAAACTAATTAATGATTTGTATATTCCATCATTGTTGGATTTTACAACATTTTTGGATTGAAGGAGTATATCCATTATTATTTAAGGAATAAGGGATCATGAATGTAATCAATAAGGTTTTATGGTAATTTAGGATGTTGTAGTGTTTTAAAAGAATATATGATTAAGGTGTTCACATGTTATTATGCAGAAAAAAGGATCTTCATTTTTGGACTAAAGCATTTTGGATAGTTCTAGTTTAGATTATTTTTGGATTTCCCTAAAAGGACAACCCGGAGGTTGGGTGGCAACCTATCACTTCCAGAAAAGCCGCGAGACTTGAACCCACAACCGAAGGGAGACAAGGGTGTATCACCTACCATTGGCCCATGTAATGTCCGGGATTAAATAATGTAGTTTTTTTTAAAGATTTGGTAGATGAATTATAAATTCGTTTTTTACCCTATACGAATAGGATAAATAGAATATATTTTTTTACGTTCTATTATCTTTTAATGTGAAAGATGAGTTTGTGGTAGAAATTAGTTAAAGGATGGAACTCTACTTGTAAATAATATATTTTTCTTCTTCCCTTATTCTATGAAGAAATTAATTCTTATACTTTATTTAAGGAATCCTAAAACCAAAAATGTGTTATCCTAATACCCTATGTTTTGTTGAACCGATGGTATTTCAAATCATCATAGATTGATGAATTTAAGGACCTTAATTTTACCCTTGTTTGTGATTGATGACCTCAATCAGTACCTATAAATATTTACGTTTTTCCTCCAATTATATGTCTCTAATTTCCACCAATTTTCTCCTAATCAAGATCATAGTTTGGTGGTGACCCTTTAATTTCTCTTTTCCTCATATTAAAACTAAATTTTAGTAACCCAATTTCCGATGTGGGTTTTCCCACAAAGATATTTTCTATTTTCAACCTTTTATTTTTGAAGTACAATTTCAATTGCGTGGACGCAATTTATTGAATGAGGGGAGAATGTAACACCCCAAGATTTCATAGTGTGTTATTTCTTCAAAATAATTCAATAACATGCACTACACGCAACACCAAGTTAAAGCGTACCATGACTTACTAAACAAGCCGTTCAAAAGAGGTTATGAATATTATTAACTAAATTTTAAACTTTATATATTCCTTATAATTTTAGAATCCATATTATGAGTTTCTTAGACATAATTTAAGAACAAATTCCTTTTTCAGATAAAAGAAGTATTTTTCAAATATGCACTTTTACCAACTTTAATTGTGAACCCTTTTTAAATCCAATATTTTAAACTTTTATATATTAAATTTGACTAAATAAATTTATTATTTATAATGGGGACATAAAAAAATTACAATGTAACACCCCAAGATTCCACGGTATGCTTCTCATTGAATAATATAGTAGCGTGTGTTGTACGCAACTTCGAGTTCTAACACACACTACAACCAATCAAACCGGCCGTAATGAATATTAATACCTACTTTTTAAAATTTTATCAATTTTATCTCTCAAAATGGACTTCATTTTTGTATTCGGAGTATCTAATTTAGCCTAAGGTGAAATTTTGGTACTTTTCGGATAACTTTAATATTTTGATGAATAGTGAAAATTACTAAATTTTAATTAAAAACAACTTTTTTAATCAAAATAATTAATAGTGACAAATTATGAATTTGATTGGTTTTAAAGTATAATTAGAATATAGTTTTTACCATTTTATCAAATGGTGTTCATTAGAATTAATTTCACTTTGAAATTGTACATAAACAATTGTCAATCTTTTGATATATATTGTTTCTTAAAAACACGCTATGTGTTGTGACAGCGGGAATTAATTATAAAATTAATTAATGAAACTTATATGTATGGAATATTGAAAAATATACATCATTTTTTTAATTAGGAATATCAATTATAGCTTACGGTGAAATTTTGGCATTGTTCTGAAAAACATCAATTTTTGATGAATAGTGAAACTACTAAGTGGTAGTTAAAAAACTGAATTTTTCATAAAACTTAATTTTACCGATTTTGTGATTGGAATTTCAAAAATCCGTGAGACACGGTTAATATCAAGTAGTAATATGTGGTTCAATGAGATGAAAATAATTTTCGGTGAATAGTAACTTTTTACTTTTATTTACCACGGTAGAAAGTAAATAGGGTAATTAAGGTTAAAAATGATATTAATATTACCCTAACACATGTCCTAATTCTATTGAACAAGTTTATCTCGACCAAAAACAACCTTAGGAATTAAAATATTATCATTTAGGTCCACTTGGATTAGATTAGGACATTTATTATTATTTAAAATTCAAAGAAGAGTTAAAAGAGTTAAAATCAATGTTTATTTACTAAAACATTTTTAATATAGGGTTATACATAAGATAAATTAAATTGTAAATATTCATTAGAAATATAAACATATTTCCAACTTAATTATATTTTATTTATAATTTTTATACTTTAAAATATTTAATTTATTTATGACACAATGATGATGTAGTAATTACCTAATTAATGAAAAATTGGAATAATAGATATTATAAATACCAAAATAAATGTAAATTTAGACTTTTAATAAATAAAACTAATTTTCTAGGATAATATGACATGTTAGGATTGATTTAATTAAATTTTTTAGAAGTAATAATTCTGTTATGAGTTTTTAAAAAATCAATTATTGAATAGTGTCAAAATTGACATAAAAGGGTTTTTAAAAAAAATATTATATTGTTAATTGGTATTAAATTTTTAAAAATATAAGGTTCATCCAAGAGACTTATATCATGATAGGTGTATTATTAATGGACCACTTGGGGGTCGCTTGGATTTATATAGTAAGTTTATTAACCATATAATATAAAATACAAAGAGACATTGTAAAAGTGAAACTAATTAACTAAGAGTTAATACTTAAAGATAAGGTAAATATAATGACCAAAACCTGTCTAAATTCTATTGTTTGAGTGGTTTTCGACCCATACCTACCTTAAACTTTAAATAATCCACTTTGGAGCCATTATAAACCGAAAATGAATTTATTATAAAATAATATTTCTAGCTTTTCCACAGGTGCCCCTCACCCCTCTTATAAAAGGGCACTCTCCCTTATCATTAAATAACACCTTCAAAGCCTTTTGGTTCGGCAAATATCTACCAAAATACTCTCTCAACTTACATCACTTCATCCTAGATGCCTTCCATTAGTCATAAAGAAAGCTTAAGGAGACCTTTTGATCAAATCAAAAGGAAGAACCCGAAGAAGAGGTATTGATTTCACCACGCTTTTTCAAGTTCCTTTCTTCTTCCACTTCTTCTTTATTTTTTATTACCATTCTAAAATAATTAATCCATTATCTCCTATATACTGTAATATTATTATAAATATGGTACAACCATATTCATTATTCTATCCATCCTTTGAATGACATGTCACCATACGTGTGTACGTACGGCTTACCGTCTCCATGTCGTGGTGTAATTGTTATTCAATATATTATTTTTTGGATGGGTATAATAATGATTTTTAATTCATTTAAATAATAAATATAACATGCTAATGATTCTGTATATATGATATAAAATCCAATTTTATATTATTTTAATATCAAAAGAATGATATTTTTGCTCGTGCGTACGTACGGATTACCATCTCCACGACGCGATGAGATTCATTTCCAAGTTCACCATTCATCGACGATTATAAAAATATATATTATTAATAAGTATGTAATATATGACATAATAATTCTACTGGATAGATATATATATATATATATAAGGATTTATGTTCTTATATATATCTTATTCATTTACTTCCGTTCAATACTATATGATAACAGAAACAACGTTTATGTGTACGTACAGACTACCGTATCCATAAACGGTGTTTTCCATTTCATATATATGTCTATTATACATATTTATATTCTAAATATATGTGATATATTTATAATTTTTATATTCTGGAAGTATTTAAATCATGATCTAAGTGATACAACCAAGAGTGACAGGTTAAAACACGTACAACAAAGAAAGTGATTATTACCCAAAATGTTAACTTAACAAGGAAATTATTATTAAATGGGTAATATAAAGTCAAAATGAACTAGGTATGATATCATATATATTAATATGGTTCTGGTATAATTTAATAACATACTACGATCATCGTACACAAGGTTAAAGTTACCCTTGACTAAAGGAAAGTGCAAGGTAAGGGGTTTTCATCCCACTTTTTATTCCTTTGAGATTCATTCCATACTGCCATTATTACCTTTGGTGTGGTTTAGTTAATGCCCATAATTATATTCTTTGTGTAATACACTTTAATTTATGTGTATTTACATATTCATTGTATGATACCTCTTTCATTTGTTGTATGTTTCGTAAGTTACGAAACTGGTAACGGTTAATTTCACAATCTCTTTATTATCCGAGGTTGTTTTTACATAAGTCTCTACTGGGAAATATTTATTATCCATTTACATGTTTTATGAAAGAGTTTTCAAAGAGATTATTTTAAGGTACTTTTTACTAAAACATCATTTCAAATGTTTTAAATATTTATTCTTCTAAATCTTTCTCATTAATGTCCATGTCTTCGCAGTGGTTTTTAATGATTTATTTATATGGACATGAATGTTTTTTAAAATGTTAATTCCTTTAAAAAGATTCAAAGTGGAATGGGACACCTTGATTCAAAAATGTCTTTAAATGACTTCTTTTCTAAATTGTGTGACTTTTAAATTTTTTCATGAAAAAGGGGTATTTCTCTCAAAGAGTTTTACAAATCAATCTCTTATATGTCAAAATCCTTTAATATATTTTAAACTTATTTTGAAGTTGATTTATCATGATACAAATATTCCATATTGTGTTGAAGGTTTTGTGATATATTATATTGTGGATGTGTTATTTTTATACCATTCATGGTTTATGGGTAAAGTATTGACATTTATCATCCTAGTTTTAATACAAATTTTTATTTTATATTTCATCCTCTTCTTAAGATGAATGTGTTGGACTAGTTTGTTCTTGGTTGGGGACCGATAAAAGTAAGCCCTTCGGGTTAGTGTATGGTTATTAGAGGCACTCCAGGTTGGTGTACGGTTATTAGAGGCACTCCGGGTTGGTGTCCGGTTATTAGATGCACTCCGGGTTGGGTTCTGGTTATAGTTAGCCCCTAGGCCTTGGCACGAGGTCTTGATAAAGAAATTAATGTTCAGCATTATGCATTCCATCATTATGAAAGTGGTTAGTGATATTTCATGTGATTAATTGATTAGTAGAATATCCACGTGAATAATTAAATGCCATTATTTCATTTTATTTCTGCCATATTATGCTGAAGTTTATGTTTAAAAGGATTTTTTTTTAGTTTTATACATTTCCATAAATGTTTATGCTTATTTTCAAAAGTTTTCATTGTATTGCTTACCCTTACTGAGAATTTGAGCTCACCCCTTTCTATGTTTTATTTTTCCCAGGATTCCAAGAAGTGTAATGTGATTTATATACAGGTTTGAGACAATGGAATAATGGCATTCATAAAGGATTATTTTTGTTGATTTGTATGTTATGAAGTGTAATGTAACATTCATGTATGTAATAAATTTTCCATGACTGCTAAACTGATCGGTTCTTCGAGACATGGTTCCTTGTAATCATGCCAATGTATTAAAAAAATGCACCGACTCTGGGTCACTGGGGTCGGGGCGTTACATAAAGATTTTATAAATATTCATTCAATGAATTTAGGATTATCATAAAGTAAAAAAAAGTTGGTTTCTGGGGAACCAACTCCAATAGACCCCCACATTCACTAGATCCAACTACTAATAACCTTCAGTCTATTAGCTCTCACATGATATTCATGTTTATGCCGAGATAGAAATTTTGTGAAGGGGTCCACCACGTTCTCTTCTATGGACACTCTGATCACTAAAACATTGAAATCTATTAAGATTTGATAATTTCAAAGTATTTTCTTTGTTCGTTGATGTGACCATGGATATTTTTTAAGAGCCATCGATGCAGTTTTATCATAATATAATGTAATGGGATATTCACTAATAGGAACCACATCTAGCTTCTGGATAATGTTTTGAATCCAATCGGGTTCCTTAGCTGTATCATAAGCTGCTATATATTTGGACTCCGCTATGGAATTTACGACAACTGGTTTCTTTGAACTCTTCCAGTTCATAGCTCCTCCGTTGAGATAGAAAACATATACTGATTGTGACTTCTGATCATTCAGATCTATCTAAAAACTAGAATTATCATCCCATTTTATGAAAAGCTCTTTGTCCCCTCTAAACACCAGGAACATATCCTTAGTTCTTCTTAGATACTAAAGGATAGAATTTATATTAGTCCTATGGTGTTCTCTTATATCTCCTTGATATATTCCTACCATGATCAGCTCCTAGGAAACATCATGTCTAGTACATAACATGGAATACCTGATAGATCTTATTGTTGAATTGTATGGAGTCTTACTCATCCTAATTTTCTCATGTTGTTTTTGGGTACACATTTTCTTTGAATGATGTGTACCATGTGACACTGGACCTAATAACCTCTTGGATTGTTCTATACTAAGTCTCTTTAGTGTCTGGTCAATATATGTACTTTTAATTCGTCCATTCAACCTCTT
This sequence comes from Viscum album, assembly GCA_963277665.1. NCBI lineage: Eukaryota > Viridiplantae > Streptophyta > Magnoliopsida > Santalales > Viscaceae > Viscum > Viscum album. Next base: position 2,023,001,345 of record OY728130.1, read on the forward strand.
GGATCTATCATGAATGATTTTTTTCCCTAGAATGTAGGTTGCTTCTCCTAAGTCCTTCATGTAGAAGAACATGTTTAACCCATACTTGACTGGCAACAATGCTGGAATGTCATTTCCAATAAGCAATATGTCATGACCATACACTACAAGGATAATGAGTGCATTTTTAGTAAACCGATTGTAAGCACATGGCTCACATTCATTCCTAACGAAACTGAATTTTCTTATAGATTCATTGAATAAAATTTTCCATGATCTGGATTCTTGCTTTAATCCATAAATCGATCTATGAAACATTTATACCCTTTTATAATAACTTGGTGTCACAAAACCTTCCGTTTGTGTCATATAGACATCTTCATGAAGGTTCCCATTAAGGAATGCAATTTTTACTTCCATCTTCCAAATATCATAGTCATAGAAAGATGTTATGGAAAGTATGATTCATATGGATTTAATCATAGAAAATAGAGAAAATGTTTCATCATAGTCAATTCCTTGATGCTATTTAAAACCATTAGCCACTAGCCTTGCATTAAATGTACTAACTTGACCTTCCATGTCTATTTTCATTTTGAATACCCATTTACACCAAATATTCTTTACATCAACTCATGCATCGACTGGAACCCAGACTCAGTTCTGATATATGGAATTCATCTTATAATTCATAGCTTTTAGCCATCTTGTGGCTTCAGAGCTATCTAATTCTTCCTTGAAGGATATTTGATCTCTATTTTCCAATAATAATGAGTCATCATCTTCAAGGAAAAGGAAACCATATCTCTCTTGTCACCTTACCTATCTTGTGCTCCTATATAGTACTTGTGTATCAGGAACTTCTTCTTCCATGGGGACCTATGGAACCTGTTCCTATACCAACTATTGTATATCATTAGCATCAAATTAATTGAAGTCAATATTTATCCCAAAATACATTTTGATGATATGATCCCTCTCAAGAAAGACAACATGTATGGAAATAGACACATTCTTTTCTGAGGGGTTTTATTTGTAGTATCCCTTTGTTTCTTTTGGATACCCTATAAAGATACACATTGTGCACCAGGGTGCTATTTTGTTGCCTTAGAAATCTATTAAAAATTCCTCGCATCCCCATACATGTGTAAGAAAAAAAAGTTGGTTTCATTCCACTCCATATCGCGAAGGTAATCCCATTTTCCACCTTAGTTGGTACTTGTAATAATGTGTATGCTGAAATTTGAAATTCATATCCCCAAAAGTATAATGGAAGATCTCCATGACTCTTCATCTTCCTTACCATGTACAATAAGGTATGTGTCCTCCTTTCACTAACAAAATTCCACAATGGTGTATAAGGTGGTGTCAGTTGAGATAGAATCATAGACTCCCATAAAAGGTCAATGAACTCTTGGTTAAGATATTCTCAACCTAAATCAAATCGATTCTTTTTTATCTTTTTACAAATTTGATTCTCTACTTCATTCATGAACTCTATTAATTTATCAAAGGAATTGGTCTTATACCTCTTTAAGTAGACATAACCGTATCTATTCAAGTCATTAGTAAAAGCAATGATGTAAGAATATAAACCTCTAGATTCTACTGTAAATGTTCTATACACATCATTTTGTACCAATCCTAGAAGCTCTGTGGACCTTTCACCCTGTCCACCAAATAGTGGTTTGGTAATTTTCCCTTGCAAACAAGTGTGACATCTATCAAGTGATTTTATCTTGGAAGAGACTAAATGACCATCTTTATAGAGTGTTGTTATGAACTTCTCGTTTACATGAACAAGGCAGTGACACCACAACTGGGTGATGTATGAGTCATGTAAACATGGTTCCTTATCAAGTGCCAAGATTTGGTTCTCATAATTTAATTCATACAGACTATTATTTAAATTCCCCATACAAAACATATGATTTCATTATAAAAGTAGAAAAATTTGTTTCCAAAAATGAAATTAAAACCATCAATATGTAATTCCAATACAGAAATTATGTTATTGGTAACAATAGGTAAAAAATTATAGCCATGTAAAACCAAAATCATTCATGTCGATAATGTGAGGTTATAGACACCAATAGAAAGAGCAGCCATCTTTGCACCATTGGAAGCTCGTAGATCCACCTCCCCTTTTTCAATTTTCAGGAATTTACTTGGTTCTTGCATTTGAATAAATATGTGATCCCCACAAGCACTATCTAATACCCAATGTGTATAAACTGAAATATTTAAATCGATAACAAATTCACCTTTTTCTTTCCCTTTCCACCAGGTGAAATTCCTATTCCATTGGTCTGACATGCCACATGAAAAGAATATAACCTCCTTTTCCTTTCCCTGCCTCAGGATCTTCTTCTTCTTCTTGGTCAGGTGGTTATTGGAGTCTTTATATTGCTTATAAATAATAGGCACATTTCTTTGTCCTTCCTCTTCCTATTCACCATAACGACTATTGTTTTTTCATGCCCCATGTCCTTATCAACTTGGAGAATTAGGGAAAGATGTTATGATATACTCTTATAATTAATGCTCATATTACAATTCAAAAAAATAGGCAAGGTCTTAGGAAGTGACAATAGTATGAGAACTATACACATCTCATATGGGAACATAATCCCTAAGTTGTCCAGATGCTCAATGTAGCCAATAAGCTTGACTACATGTCGTCCAGCTATTGCAGACTCTCCATGCTTAGTAGTGAATAAAGATTTGGAGATCTTATATCTCTCCGATAGTGAGACATCATTAAATAAGAATCTATTTCCTCATGTTGTTGTAAGAGATCATTGTTAATTGATGATTGAATGAGGCACTGGACATCTATAGAATCATTCAGATGTTTCTTGTACATATAGAGTTCCTCATCACTCACCTCATTTCTAGGTGAAACTGGTAAAGGATCTCCTAGAACATGAAATTTCCTCTCATAACAAATGATAACCCGAATGAATCTTTGAAACTCCTTGAAATTGGGGCTAGTGATAAGGTTTTCTTTCTTGAGTATGGAGCACAATGATTGGTTTGATATAATGTAGATTTTTGTTTATAAAAATTAATATAAACATAGTTTTAGTAATATATCGTGATAAATATAGTAAAATAAATTAATTTTTATTTATTAGTCTTCTATTATTTGGTTGAAACCCAATAGCCCTCACCATTGGCTTCGGAATATCCTGTTGGATATACATTATAGCAGTAAGGATCCATATTCCCATTTGAATTACACCAAAAAAGTTGGTCAAATAACTTGAAAGGTTTTAGTTAGGCATTCCATATACCAACTATATAAATTCACAGCTCCTTGATCTGTTGTGTGGACTCCCCAATCCTAAAATCCTTAAATTTGGATTTCCACAACCTTTTCCTCTTAGTTACACCAAGTAATTCTAGGGAATTCAATTCTTGATGTAAACTATGTTAAGTCAACCCAAAACATCAAATTATTATTTTCATGATAATTTAATGCATACCAACTAGGGTTATTCAAGCACTTTAAACTATAATTCAATTCTAACTAATGGAATGGAAGGCTATTCTGACATAATATTTGTAAAGACCCGAAGCTTATCGTACATGGACATTACATTACTTTTGCGGAATACTTAGTACATAAAAAAACACACACAAGGATCGTAATAGTTTACTGTCTTTGGAAACTCGGAACGTAATCTTCTAATCGTGGTGAAAGATCTTCAAAATCTCCCATAAAGATCTTCCCTTTTTTTTACCTAAAACATTTATTTATATCCTGGGGAAAAGAAAACATAAAAGGGTGAGCTCAAATGCTCAGTAAGGGTAAGAAAAAGAAAAATCAATCACATCATATTCATAAGAACATAACTTTTGGAAATCTTAACCTGCAAAAGAGAGCACAATTTCATATCATGGGATAAATAATAGTAGTGAAATGAAATCCCAATAAGAATAACTTAAAACATGAAACTTTGTGGCATACACACATAATCATAGAGAATCATTACATGTTAGTCAAGACTCATTTCCAAGACTATCTTAGTGGACAAAGTCCCTTTCTGAACCGAGTCACCCTCATTTCAGTCCTGTTTCACTGAACCGGTATAACCTACCATTCCATCCATGTCAATCTCATGAGATATAAAATCTTTACCCAATGCATTGGAGGGAGATATAGGTCCCACCCATCTTATAATGAATCCTTTCTTATGTGTTCCACATAATCATAAACCATACATCATAGCGTAACCCATGTAATAAAAATGGAATTCTTAAACAACATGACATCATAAAACAATTCATATAAGATAAAGGAATTCATAAAAATATTTCCATCACAACATAATAAAATACATGTAATAATAGGGATAAAAACAGAACCCTTTTATTATCTTAGATGGAAAATAATTTTGATAAAATACTTGAACTCCATTCTTGAGGAAAATATCCGTTCTACTTCAAAAACATTTTTCCTTTCATAACATGTCATACGACTTTAAAATAAAAGAAGATGATTAAAAATAAACTTGAAAACATGTAATGGAAGCTTCTTGGAAATAATGATTTAAAAATCCATTCATGTCGTATAAGTTAAAAAAAACATTCTTCGTACTTTTGTCGGAAAAGTCAAAAAAGTACGTCGTACAAAAAATGACAAAAGATTCTTTTCATATCTTTTACTAAAAACTCACCGAAGGGTAAAATTGGGTTTAAAAAATTGTAGGTGGATGGAAATAATATTACATACTGAGTAAACATGGATGTGGATGATAAAATACACCCCAGTAAATGCCAAATTATAAACTATCTCGGATAAAAATGAGATTGTGATATTTCCCTTACCTTAGGTCCGACTTGCTTTGTACGTGTCTAGACCTCCTGTATAATGATTTAAATCATGTTATTGACTTATTCCAGAATCATATTCATTGTTATTATATCATATATGGTCCACTTATGACTTTATATTACTCGTTCTATTGTAAATTCATGTTAAAAAAGCGTTTTGGGTAAAATCGTTTCATTTATCGTAGGTGTTTTTAACTTGTAATTATTAATATGATTACATGGATCATGATTACTTATATCCAGAATGTAAAACATGATTTATATATCATATATATTCAGAATATACATATATATAATATATTGATAAATGGAATGAAATACACCATTCATGGCGACAGTAGTCCGTACGTACGCATGAACGCTGTTTTCCTTTCCTTATTGAATTGAATAGAATTAAGTAGATGACATACATATAAATATACATAAATATAGTATCATTATTATGTCATATATTTCATTATTACTTATTATATATACTTTATAATCATTCATGAAAGGTTAATCATTGAGAATGAATCTCATCGCGTCGTGGAGATGGTAGTCCGTACGTACGCACGAGCGATGATATCGTTCCCATGGTTGTGGAATTGTGTTGAAGTGTATGTATACTATTTCAGTATCAATATCACTTTATAATAATCATATATAGTTACTCATTACACCATTATACCCATCCAATTAAGGTGGTGACGGAAAATAGATTACACCACGGCGTGGAGACGGTATTCCGTACGTACGCACGCGCGGTGATTTCCATTTTCCGTAGGATGGATAGAAGGTTAATTAGAGTTGTTTCATATTTATAATAACATATCAGTATATAAGAAATACTAATGATATTACTTTATCATGAAACAACTAATGAAGAAGAAGTTGAAGAAGAAAGAAATTGAAAAAGATCGGTAATGGATATTACCTCTTTTTGACGCGCCTTCACATATCCTCCACTTAAAGAACTAAGGATGGTCTTTGAAGAAGACCAGGACCTCTGGATGATACTAGGGAAGTGGAGAAGAGATTTAGTCAGGGGTTGGCCGAGCTTGAAGGCTCAATGTTGTGTGAGGAAGAGAGGGAGGAGGTGCCTTTTTATAAGGGAGGAGAGGGGCACCTTAGGAATATCTCAAAATATTATTTTATATTAAAGTTAAAATTTGATTATAATGGTTCCAAAGGGTCTTATTTCGAAGCTAAGGTGGGTATTGGTCGAAATCCTATCAACCAATAGGATTTAGACAAGTTTAGGTTATTATTTTAACCTTATCAATTAGATTTAACTTTAAGTTAAATAATTTAACTTTTACCGTGTCTTTTTGTTTTCTTACACTATATGGTCAATACACATACTATAACATTCCAAACGAACCCCAAATTGTTTATTATTAATATATATATCCGTATCTAAGTCATTTGGCCGAACCTTAGATTTTTAGGAATAAAATAACAATTAATAAAATAATATTGGATTTAAAAACTATCATGTGTCAATTTTGACACTATTTAATATATGATTTTTGTGAAAGTCATAACAGAATTATATGTTCGAACAAAGTTGGTTAAATCAACACTAATATATCATAGTAACCTAGAAAATTAGTGGAATTCATAAAAAGTCTTAAATTGCATTTATTTGGGTATTTATAATATCAATTATGTCAATATTTCATTAATAAGATAATTACTGCATCATCTTTGTGTCATAAATAAATTAACTTATTTGATGTTTAAAAATTACAAATAAAATACCATTATGTAGGAAATATTTTTAGCTTTCTAATGAATATTTAAAATCGAATTTATCTTATGTATAACCCTATATTAAAATTTTTTTAGTAAATAAACTTTGATTTTAACTCTTTTAACTCTTCTTTGAATTAAATAATAATAAATGTCCTAATCTAATCCAAGTGTGCCTAAATGATAATATTTTACACTTAAGGTTGTTTTTGGTCTAGATACACTTTTACAATAGGATTTGGACATGTTTTAGGGTAATATTAATATCATTGTTACCCTTAATTACCCTATTTACTTTTAACCGTGGTAAATAAAAGTAAAAAGTTACTATTCACCAAAAATTATTTTAATCTCATTGAACCACATTTTACTTACTGACATCAACCGTGTCTCTCAGATTTTTGAAATTCCATTCACAGAAGCGGTAAAATTATGTTTTATGAAAAATTCAGTTTTTTTAACTACCACTTAGTAGTTTCACTATTCATCAAAAATTGATGTTTTTCAGAACAATGCCAAAATTTCATCCTAAGCTATATTTCATATTCTGAATTCAAAAATTAAGTCTATTTTACCAAATTCATAACATAGAAGTTGCATTAATTAACTTTATAATTAAATCCCGCTGTTAAAACAAATAGCGTGTTTTTAAGAAACAATATCTCTCAAAAGATTGACACTTGTTTATGTCTGGTTTAAATGTGAAATTACATCCAATGACCAACATTGTATTAAATTGTAAAAATATATTCTAAATATACTTTAAAACCACTCAAATTAAAAATTTATCACTATTAATTATTTTGATTAAAAAAGTTGTTTTTAATTATAATTTAATAATTTTCATTATTCATCAGAATATGAAAGTTATCCAAAAAGTACAAAAATTTCACCTTAGGCTAAATTCGATACTCCGAATCCAAAAATGAAGTCCATTTTGAGAGCTAAAATTTCTAAAATTTTAAAAGGTGGTTATTACTATTCATAACGGCTAGTTATAATAATATTTTAATAGCATATCGCTGTTTAGTGAAACTCGGTATTGCGTACTACACACGCTATCGAGGAATGTCGCGATTGCGTGTAATGAAAGGCAAGTCAAGTATGTGTTTTGTGCAAACTCGTTTTGGTGTAGCGTACAACACAAGACATTAATAAAATTAAAAAGAATATTTTTCATAATATCTCGGGCTGTTAGAATATTTAATTGAGGGATTTTATCCATTATCAGTAAATTGAAACTTACTATCTTTTCATATTATTGTTAATGTTAAGTGGGATATACTTAAGTGATTAACCATGTATAGAAATTATTTATGCATAATCCATTTTTATTTTAGTTATATATTGCATGCTTTTTAATTAATTAATTATGTGATCGCGTCAAACATCCATAATGAATAACTATACAACTGACAAACATAAAATAAAGGGTATGATAATGTGATTTACTATAGGTTAGTTTATCTAGTGATTCATAAACTAACCCTGAAATAGGGTAGAAACACCTTGAACCATTTTAAGGTTCTTTTTTACAGCATTCCACCTATTCAACTTTGTATATCCTTGGATTGGTTTCTCCTTGGCTCCTAATGTGAACCACCTCCACTAGATTGGTAACTCTATCCATTACATATGCTTTTGACTCACATGCATGTGAGTGTTAAAAGGGGATTACATAAAAGAAACCATGGTCATGTGGGCCCTACATATTAATGAGTGGAAGGCATGCATGCAAACAATTTTAATTTAATAAATAAATTAAAATATAACCATTCACATACAAAGGTCTGGTATAGCTCAAGATCATCCACATACATTCAATGAATTACTCAATTAATAAAACTATCATTAAATTTTTCAATCGTTCTTATTAAGATAAATTATGCTCAAATCAGTTAATCATTATCTTTAATTAATCAATCCTTTTTATCTTATTCCTTTTAAGAATTTCCATGAGATTCTTATACATAACCTTATACATAACTATTACCTTGGAAGCAACCCAGTGAATACCTATCCAAAACTACCCAACTTGATTTTATACATATATACTGTTCATTTATTTTGACATATAGAATGCATAATGAATTATAATTGTAATACAAATCATACATGATGTGACGATATTTGAACATTATGAAGATGCTAATTAATAATATATATCAAACAACTATCACATGTTGTTTCCCAACATTACGTCCACACAAAGGAACATGACTCAAGGATTACTTAATATAATAATAGATTTTTAGAATCTGCATAACCAAGAAATAGTACACGATGTGTAGATCTAATTACATGTGATGTACCCATATCATCATCCATCAAAAGTACATGCCTAGGGAAATGGTGTGCGAGGCGCACTTTATAAATCTTTGGATAATACAGCATGTCTGGTGGGCCATGCGTTGTGTAGAATCATCATTACATGATCACCAGTTGGGAAATACGTGTATGGGATACACGACCTAACCCTGACTTGAATGGACTACACACTATGTCCAGTAGGCCACATGGTCTGTAGTCTGGATGACTGTGCACCAGTCTGTCCTGGACAACACATGATGTAAGAACTAACTACACTACATGAAATTAATGCACACAGCTTGAGTAATTGATGAATTACTCCTAATGCATTGAACACAAATACATGACTTGTATATTCGACCACACGACATGCATTCTTATGTTATCTAGATAGAATAGTTGATGCCTCCCAATGAGATCCGCAATATAATTTTAATCATTAAATAATTTGTTTCTGTTAAATCTTTGAGAAATGATAATGGAGGAATAGATTCTGAAATTCAAATTAGAAGAACAATAAATTCTAAATTAAAAAACTAAATTATTAAATCATAAATCATCAATAAATTATTTAATTAATTAGAAACAAAAATATAACCCCTTTTATATCACTTTTAGGTTTCAGGTGTAGCAGAAGCATGGGATGTGTGTATACCCAACATTGAAAATTGTCATAATCGATGATTAATCTAGGAATAGTTTGACAATGAATGCGAGTATCCATGGAATTTAATAAAAGATAAAAGACAAAAAAGAGAACCTGGAACTGAGAATACAGGATAGAAATATTTTTTAAATTATTTTAATTAAATTAAATAATTACATCCAAGGTGATCCTTTCTTCATTGATGCATCTGACCACAGGTCCGAGGTGCAGCTTCGTTGTTATGAAAAATACATGGATAGGAATCCTCTAGTGGTGATTCACACATGCTCCATGTATCTCCTGACATCGTTAAAGGAGACTTTGGGTGATATCGTGGTCGATCCTTGTGCTTGCGATGTTCGTCTTCGATCACCTTGACAATCGCTTCCAAATCATTATGTTTGATCTGGTGGAGGAGGATCTATCTCATTCTGGAGAGCTTTCTTGGAGTGAGAATATTTCTATAGGGTTCAGATATTTTCTCCATGGATGTTGTGCACACAATGATTGGTTAGCCGGTGTAATGGCCCCTTGGTTTATATAGAGATTAATTACATAATAGGGAATTTAATTCAATAGGTAATAAAAAATAATTAGCACAGGTACCATTACAAAATTTTTTACTGAATGAAAAAAAACTCATTTAAAATAATAATATCAATGCTATTATTTCCAGGACATGTGATAATGAATATAATTCACTAGGAAATAATAAATAATTATCACATGTGTTGTTACTTAATTTATTATTCAGTGTAAAAACCTCATGTCAAATAATAATAGATATGCAATTATTTCCATGGCATGTGATTAACTTGAATGTTATATTTAAATATTTGTTAACCAAATAATATTTAATATTATTTATCAATGAACCCATAACTTGGTCTTCCAATATTCCTCAATATTTACTGGTCCATGAATAATGACTATTTATTTGTTAAATAAATATAATAGAATTATTCATTGATAAATACAAATTCCATCCACAATATATTATCTCAAATAACTAGTGAAATAATAAATGTGATTAGGCATACTTGAATAATTATTAAATAGCAACTGGGAATTATATTTATTCAACTCGTTAAATAAATAAAATATTTAACTGAGATATTGGCTACACTTAGTGTGTGATCCTCTAGGCCTATTTCTCATTGGAATTAGGTGGGCTTGAATAAAGTCCAAGATCACTATGTAGAAAGGTGTTATGGAATCCCAGAGAATGATGTTGTTGTTACAAAAAAATGTAAGCTCATATGAATTCTTATCATGTAATTTAATCCATTTTTCTTGATATCTCCAATCAAGCGGGTTGCATGAAAGTGTCATCAACCCATGTACTCGAATTCTCATTCTTTGACTTCCCATAATTGAACATTCCTAGAGAACACCATGTTCATGGACTTATTTAGGTTATATCATTTCCATAAAAGGACCTAAGATATCTACTTCCGTGGAAGTGACAAATCATTTCTCGCATTATTCATTAATGTAGTAATACTCGTGATGCACCCAACATATCCTACCTCATTGCAAACATCTATCGTCAAATTTTTTGTCAATAAATCTAAGTGAATGAGTCATAATACTCATTAATAATAATATTACGTCTAAGGAACAAAACACGCATCCACATATAGTAAAATCCAATGACACATATGAATGTGTATTTCCTACTTGCGAGTCTTGTTCTCGTAATATCCTCCTGGATATTGCCTAGGGCACACACTAAGAGAAGGTGCCTAAATGTTTCATGAGGCCCCACCCTTGATAGCCAATATCATTTGTGTCCTTTGAAATGATTTCATCTGTCCATAGCATAAATAATCAAGAATAGTGTAATTGAATTTTTGAGTTCTGATCATATATGGGACCCCTTTTGACTTTATAGCGCGACAACTATTCTTAGGACACTATCATATACTATGTCACGCATAAAAACAATCATGATGTGATTAGACGTTTATAAATATTTATCTAATGAATAATGTTTTATCATAACGTAAAACTATTTTTCTTTCTAGGGTAACAACTCTAACATTTCTACCTCCCTCCTAAGAAGGTGATACATTTGATCATGGTGATTCCCTGGGTGAACATGTTGAGGTTGGTGTACATTGTGTTCAGGATGAAGAAGTTGATACTAATGTTAGAATTGGATATCAATTTCCATGAGGTAGATCAGTGGATGATTTAGTTGATATATATAGTAAGAATCATGAAAATAATCCAACAACCCATATTTCTACTACATCATATGTTACTAAGGATGATTTGAATGAATTGAAATCATATCTGATAAGTGTCTTCAAGGAATCATTTATTGCTTTTGGAAATTCTGTAGAGCCTTCTAGAGAAGAATATATTAAAAGGTTAGTGATATTTATGATTTCCCATCTTGAGGATAAGTTTTATATTGAGAGGAATTTGTTGAAAATGAGATTGAAGATCTAAATGTATATTTATGTTAATTGAAAACATATATATATAATATAGTGTTGTAGTTAAATGAGTGGTTCATAAATGTAGTGTTTCATCCTACTCCTACAACTATTTCAGTTCATACTTCTTCTCCTCTTGTCCAGTCAATTATTTATGAATATTAGATTAGAAAACTCATATGGGATGAGTTGAAGGTTTTATTTTATAATTTTAGATGGACTATGGAAGTTTTTTTTATGTATTTCAAAAACATACTACAAAACCCATGGGATTGGTCAGGGAAGATGCCACGAAATTTGGGAATGATAGAGAAGAAATAAAAATGAATATTGATATCTATCTTAGAATAATATCTACTATGATATATTTAAATTGAATACTAAAAAATAGGACTTGGATATCAAGATTCCTCTTTGAATCATGCTTTTAAGTGCCAAGTAAAAAATCATAATGTTCTGACTCTTGTATTGTAATATTTCACATAAAATAGAGATGGTTTTCATTAGGCCTTGAAGCATGGCTCTTAAGCAGTCAATAATTCCACTAGATTGATGGAAACTTATGACTACACAACTCATACTGCTTTGTTACCCCCTTTAGAAATCCCTATACCACTATCTCCAACCACTACATTTTCAACCATCAATCCTTTTATCATTTCACCATGATATGAAATTGTAAAACTAAGACATGTTTTGAGATCTGTATTCAATGATGATCCTACATCCACCTCTGAACCATATACTACCTCTTCTCATAATCCTACATCCAAATAAAAGGATCCAAAATTTTCTTCATATGTTAGAGATATTCCCATGTTTCGATTCCTACTAGAATTTTTCATAGGGACACACTATAAAACTCTCTATAATTGCTTTGGAAAAATTAATGGAATACTTATTTTTTTGTTTCCAGTTTTTCCTATCATCTATTTATTTTACATTCCCTCTATTTCAGTTTTTATAATCTAAAATAGGCGAGTAAATGTGTAACATTGAATTCATTAAAAATATTTGAATAATTTAAGGGACTTGAAAAATATTTAAGATTTTGAGATATACTCGTTTAAATATATTATGAATATATTTTTCACTATGCCAAAATTCGAGTTTAGCGGCGGTTTAATGTACAATGAAATCATTCAATGACGGTTTTGAAAAACTACTGCTAAATCATGTGTCGATAATCAATTAAGAGCGGTTTTTCAAAACTGTCATAGAACGATTTAGCAATGGTTTTTCATTTTTTTAATATTTTATTTTAATTTTAAATTATTTTTAAAAAAATTGTTAATTTATTTTTTTTATTTTTATTTTCATAATTTTATTTGATTTCATAATATTATTATTCATTTATTTCTTATTTCTTATTTTTTATTTTTTAGTTTTTATTTTTTATTATTTTATTAGTTAATTTTTTATTTTTTATATTTAATTTTTACTATTTATTACTACACACCTACATATGCACATGTACATGCAGGTGCCTTATATAGAAATTCTATGTGAAGTGTGATTTGAACCCCTTACCTCTAACATATTTTCTAATGACTTTCCCACTCTAGCAAACTCTTCATGTGGTGAATAAACAAAATTTAATGTACTAAAATATATTACTTGAAAAAACAAACAATTCATAACAAATAGATATAAATAATATATAATATATAATATAGAATATATAATATATAATATAAAATATATAATATATAATATATAATATATAATATAAAAATAATAATAAATAAATAAATAATAAATAAATAAATTATAAAATTATGAAAATAAAATAATAAATAATAAATAATAAATAATAAATAATAAATATCACATCGATAATAAATAAAGAATGATAGTATATAAAAAATTTTAAAAATTAAAAAATATAATAATAATTAATAAAATATAAATATATAAAAAACATTAAATAATTAATAATTAATAATTAATAAATATAAAGAAAATAAATAATAAAAACAAAATAATAATAATAAATAATAATAATAATTAATTATAATAATTATAAGTAATTATAAATAATAAAATAATAACTAAATGAATAATTAATTAATTAATAATTTATTAATAAATAAATTAATAATAAATTAATAATTAATAATTAATAATTAATAAATAAAATAATAAAAAAAAAATAAACAAATAAAAATAAATAAAAAATAAAAAATTGGGGTATCCTTAAAATGCCTAAAAATGTTAAGAAGCATGGAAAACCCTAAAACCCCTAAAAACATAGAAACGACTACAACTTCAGATCAGAGAGACTATTTGTGCTCAACAACCAATCAAATCAAAGCTCATGAAATTGGATTCTATATAGTTTGTGGTGGAGGCTGATCATGCACCTGAATCAGAAGTTACAGCTGTTTGAATTTTATGAAATCGGGATCAATGACAAAAAAAACTCAGTTTGGGAGGCCTTATGGGCCTTTCAAGTGAAAAAAAACAAAACAGAGCTCTCTAGCCTCTATGTCATGTATCTCAATGTAGGATGTAATTTGATATGTGGTAGCGACTAAACAGACACCCGAATCAAAACATATGGTTATTTGATGTTCGAGTTCAATTTTTGACTTGTTTGAAACTATTATATTTTTTTTTCTGTTGATTACCACGTGATTTAAATCTCATGTGGTTATATCTGATATCATATTCTTTGATTTGGCTGGTTGTAGATATTAAACGGACACCTGGATCGAATGATAAGATTCTTGAATACCAATGTCTTCATTTCAGATTTTTTTAGATTTGTTTTGAGTTTCATGTTATTATAAATTAAATATTCTAAATATTTATTAATTAAAACATTATAATTAATTAAAATTATAAATAAAAAATTATATGTGAGCGTGAATAATAAATAATAAATAATAATAAATAGTTAAATTATTTTATCATTTTTTTATTCTATTTTACGATGGTTTTAAAACAATTACTTTTTTTCCAAAGTTCTTTTTTTTAAACCACTGCTAAAAGTGGTTTTTTTTAGAAAAAACTAAATAAAATTATAAAAAAAATGTTCTACAAACATTTAACAATTTTTTTAAAATAACTCTAAAAACCGATGCTAAAATTTGTCCTGAAATGCATTTATTGGCGTTTTTCAAAACCACTATGAAAAACCCATTGCTAAATTGATGGTTTTTTGAATTGTTTGTTTTATTCAGCTTATCTCATTTTAAATGTCATGATTTGTGAGCATCAAAAGGGGGATATTATTTAATTAAACTAGAACTTCCTTATATTAATGATCCCAAATCTTGTTTATAATGCTATTAATGAATTTCATGTTTAATATTAGTAAATGTTATTCTGGATAAAAATGGGAAAATTGGATAAGTATGGAACTTATCATTATAACCAACTGCATGTGTAATTTACACACCGTGTGAAGACATTGAGATAACTGTGAAGTTCAAGTGACCATGGGAAACAAAATTAATGTTATACCCCAACAAACTTCATGAACAAACTACCTGTCATGCATTATATGAGAATTGTTTTTCCAATTCAGGAACTAAACATGCATTTAAGAACCTACCATGAATTGAAAATCAACTGTGTTTATGAACAAACAACCTACCATGTGATTGGTAATTAAAAATTTTCTATCTCTTGTGAGGACCATGTGTATCTATATTTATTATTACTAGAACAAAAACTACCTACCAGATAAATATTTGTGCCTACCACGAGTTCAAATGAACCAATGATGGAAAGTAACAAACTTACTATGCAATATTTTCTAGTTACTGCACGAAGTCATGAACATACCACATAATCAAATGGACATACCAAATTAAGGAATTAACCATTCATGCCTAGTTTCCATGTCTAGTTATCATGAAAATGACCATTCCAACTAAAAATGATACCGTGTAACTATTTCATATGTGAAGATAACATACCATGTCAAACTTAGAAATGGAGTATTTTCAAATACCCAAGAATTATTTTCCTAGAATTTATTGATGAATAACTGAAATTAAGGCTACATTAATTACTCTCCAATGAATAGTTATGTATGGTGTCCTTTTTAAAGAATGATAATTAATCATTTTAAAATTTCAATATAGTGGAATATATAGAAATTAAAATAGAAAAATATTCATAAACATATACAACAAATAGTACTCTCCCAGAACACATTATGGAACTCTCATTTCCTCAAAACATCTTTAAAATTTTTTCAAGATCCTTGTAAAAAAAAATCAAGGACTCTTGGATAATTAATGTTGGTCGTATTGATCTGCACCGTAACTTCACACCTCTTGTCTCTTTCTCTTTTTGTTTATGATTCACATTAGATCTGTGTTTTTTATTTACATGTTTATTTTAAAACCCATTCCACTGCAATAAACATGAGATTTCTGAAAGCTATCCTTAAAATATTTTCATTTATACTCCCATGTAAAATTGTATAAGAGTTCATTTGTGACCTGGAATCCTTTTCCCCAATGTATTACTATCTAAAAGGCTCTATTCTTGGACACCCTTGTGATCTGTTTTCTATAAAACTTAATCTAGGTTGTGGATCATTTTATTTTATAATAAACCACTTAGTAGTGGTTGATTTCTAATTAAAGGGTTTGAAGACTTTTCTTAAGAAAAAACCTTTTTAAAATTTCCTTAATGTAATTTTGCTTATAATTTTTTTATAATAAACCAGTTTATTCCTTAAAACTAATGACAAAACATTAATATGATAATTTTCTTTAGCTTTTGTTTTATGTATGGTGTTTGTTTCAAGTATAATTTTTTCAATAGTTTAGAGGCATTTAGAACATATTTTAACTAAATTCTTATCAAACTTCTATGAAATATTTTAAAATATCAAATTATATAATTCTACCATTTTATTTAGTTGTGTTTTTTTAATTTGGGAATTGAAGTTATAAATTTATTTTATGATAAATTTTATTTGAAACTCAATTCTCCTCCTCTTGAGGTTTACACTGAGACCAATAGTGAAATTGTTGGTTTATTAACATAGAAATATTTAAAAATAATTATAAAATTTTCGAAATATTGAAAACCATATTCATTCTTTGTGAACAAGGAATTCTAGAAAGGATTCTCTCAAACCATAGAGAGATATCCCATATAACTCTATAAATAACTCAATGATTTTATACTCCCCAAATAGAGTGAATCCCTTCAACCGTGAAAGATTAAATTGCTCAACAAATTTCACCAAAATCATTTGAACCCTTCTCACTATTACTCCTAGGATTCTACGGTAATTGTCAAATGTTTTTGAAGAACATGTGGATCACCATAAGAGAGAATATAACCTTGATTCCATTGATCCAATAAGACTATGATAATATGCCTTTATCCAACAATAAAAAATAGAGAAATAAATTATCAAATGTTAATTGTTTAATTAAAAAAAATTAATTATAAATTATATGTGAAAATATCCCCTCTTCTTAGTTTCAGATTCTTTCCAATTAATCATCATATTAAATCTACTTTTTATAAAGATTTTTCATCAGGTATATCCTGAATTATTCATGGATTGTGATAAAAATATGAGTTTTTTACCTTCCCCCCAAAAACTTCTTCTTCAAACTAGAACGTTGAAGTGGTATCAGAGCTATCACATAATAATTTATAATAATTTATTATTTTTTGTTCGATTAACACAATTGTTGTTAATTTTTCACTTACATTTTACTCATTACTTAAATTTGGAGTTCAATTAAAATGTTTTCAATATTTTAATTATCTTCATTAAAGATTCATATCATCTTAAACAAATTAATATTAGAAAAATAATTATCAGAGATGTTATCTGGAGGTGCTGAGGATTTTAGCCGGTAGACATTGATACATAGTTTGTGACTGAATGTAAACATTGTGTACCCAATTCCCCCAATCATATACATGTTGCAAGATACATGACACACCGATTAATAATAACATGTGGTGAATTAAATGCACACTTTGTTCTAACCAAGATATCTTGTAACATGGTCTGTCAGACCAAACTATGTATAGCTGGCATAAACCTCATGTAGTCTATATGAGTTAATGGTGAAATATTCACAAACTATGCGGTAAAATACATGAAATACACTACATTGGACTAACATATTGTATCATTAATTAGATTCATGGTGTGTGTCTAGTGTAAACACCATGTGACTCCTTAATAATTCATCTGAAGAAAGTGTTGAGTCAATCTATGGGCTATATGGACATATTGAAAGAAAAACACATGATCTATAACTCATTAGTACACGTCGTGTATCCCAGCTATGGTACACACTGAGTGCCTATAAATGTTTTCCAGATAAATTGGAATACATGAACACAATGTGTACCTATTTAGTAAATTCCATTTAGTATCCTATTAAAGAAAAATATTAAATTTCATAACGAATAATCAATTTTTGCATTAAAAACCTAATTACACTATTAGAATATGATGTGTTGACTATCTATTAAGGTTTTCAGAATAAATAAATCATTAATTAATTTCATGTAATTTTATATAATTACTAGTTAATCCAATTATTTTCCATGTTTCATTTATGATGGGTATCTCCAAGGGACTTCAGATGGTCATTATGATAATGTAAATTAACTAACTAAATTATTCAAGAATGATGATCTTAATAATAATGAATAAATTGAAGTGAATGATTTATAGTGTTTTTTTTGTATACATTTTGATTACCATGATCTTAGAACATCATGTGTATGTTATTGGTTTATTTAATTTATTATTATGTCATGGTTTTTTGTAACAATTTATTAATTTAAATAATGGTCTTCCATTATTCCTCTCCACCCATCATATAAGGGTATGAATTCCCACAGTTTATTTTATTTAAACCCTTTAACTAATTATTTGGTTCCCCTCACCTACATATGAGTAAAATTATGTAATGGGTGGAGTTTCTAAGCAAGTGGAGGGGATTTAAGTTCAGATTTGATGTGAAAGCAACACATGAGGTATACATGAGCACAAGTGGAATGCTGAAACTCGAAACGATGGTAGTTCTAGGATTTAATTCTCTAGGTTCATGGGTTTATTTATCAGTTATTTTATCAATCAACCATTAGGGAATATCATGGTAATTACACATTATTTTATTTAGGTCAATTTTATGGTCAATATTTATGGATTTTTAAATTATTTTAATAATAAATTAACAATCATGAAATATGTAAGTAAAATAAATATCATAATATATGTAAATTTTATCTACACATAGTTAATCACATTATTAAAATACAATTAATATTAATAGGAATGTGAAAAGATAATTTGGTAAATTTACACATAAAAAAACAATTACCCAAATTAAATATTAAATGGGTATACCTTCCACAAATTGAATTAAAATATAATTAAATTTCAATGTACTTAACCTACCCAAGTTTGGTTGATTAAATTTATTTGGGGATTTTATCTTGATTTATTGGGTTCAATTAACATAGTTAACATCAATGGTTGACTTCCCAAGAAGTAATTACTATAATTAAGAGTAAAACCATTGAGAAAAGTATTTCCTTGGATTTTAGGAATGGAGATTCCACTCAACAGATCAAGGAGCTATGGGTTAACGTAGTTTGAAAGTTACACCTTCCTAAAACCATTTAAATAACTTTTTAGGACTAATTATGGGCTATGAGAATGGGAATATGGATCCTTACCACTATAATATCTATGAGGGAGGATTTTATAAAACTAATGATGTGGCCTATTGGGTTTCAATAAAATAGTGGGAAATTAATTAATTACATAAAATTTATTACCTAATTTTGTAATCCAAATAAAGTACTACAATTATTCATTATTTATTGTAGATTTGGAAACCCACATGAATTAGGCTATACCATTACGATACATTCTATAGATGGATAACCTTCTCACTAGCTCAAATTTATAATAATGGTATCATAATTTATACATTATATTAATCTATGAATGGATATTATATGTTTTTTAAGACCTTATTCTGAAATTGCATGGGAAAGAGGCTTGTGATTAAGATCTTTCATTTTGTATAAAACATTTGTATAATACAATAGATTTACAATGCTTTATGTTTTGATCCATTTCAATGGAGATTATAAATAAACATGAGCCTATGGATACATATAGAATCATTTCTCACCTTCATGATCATTATCATGAGAAGGTAATACAAGATACATATGAGATCTCCAAAATATTAGTCATGTGCATGCACAAAGAGTTGGTGACACCTTGTCCTCATTTAATTAAGATGATTAGCTACATTAATAACTTTTACATCATTGGATTTATTATCCGCAATGATATATGCACATATGTCATTTTTTTCATCACTAATTATGAGATTCTCCTATTTCATTGTTAATTCTAATATGAGAAAGAGTGATAAGTTAATAAAATAATTCCTTAAATAGATTGAACAAGATGACAAGAAAATTAGGCGTAAAAACATATGATTTTTCTGTTGAATCCGATGAATAAGAAGGAAAATATTACCAAGATTCATTCCCAGTCTAAAGCTCTAGAGCACCACCATTCTATGTAATGGGTGATTTAAAGATTGGAAAAAGAACAAGATTGAGTATGTTTTGAATGTGGAAATTTGGGACATTAAAATATCAACTACATCTTGTTAAAGAAATAAGTAAAATATTTATGTGTGTCCACTATCGAGTTCATTAATTTTATATCTAAACTTTGGGTATTAGATATAACTTTTGGTACTCACATTTTACATAAAATGTAGAATCAAAATTAGTTTTTTATGTATTTTAATTAAATGGGTTGATTAATAGGCTTACAATAGTGCAGGGTCGGTGAATCTAGCCATTTAAGACCACCACCATCCATTTCCAACTAAAATGGTATTGGTTTTAAAATATTGTCATCGTATACCAAATATTATCAAAAATATATTTTGTGTATCCTTCTAAAATTTATATGGTTTTATTATCATTTTAAGAAATATATTTTTTCTTATATTAAAACAATATATAATATTATATGGAACAACTAAGTAATGGTATTTGTGTATTAAACTATGACTTACAATGAATCAAGTTTACATGAATCATTCCTCACCTAGTTGTGGAATCACTATTGTAGTCACATAAATTAGAGGTTTTTGACAATGATCTATCAGAACATCTACTTAGACTCTTTTTGGATAAACACACTTATTATATGTCACACTTGTTTGTGAAAAAATGATGAATGAACCTTTTTTTGTTAAAAAGAAATACTAACAGAGATACTACAAGTAGTACACACTGATGTTTTTGGACCACTTCTAGTAGAATCTATAGGTGGGTATTATTAATTTATTACATTTTATGATTATTTAAGTATATATGAAATTTTTTATTTAATGGGGTTTATGTTGAAATATTTTAAGAAATTAAAATAATTAAAGAATGAATTATAGAATCAGCTTGGTATGAAGATGATGAATCTTATATCTGAATAACATTGTGAGTATCTTAAATATGAATTCATAGAATTATTATTGGAGTCTAGTATCATATCCCAACACACTCCTCTTTTGACACCATACTAGAATGGTGCTAGTTAAAGGATTAATCATAACTTGCATGGAATGGAAAGGTTGATGATGAACCATTCAAATATTCCATTATCTATTTGGGGAAATCAATTACACATTATAGTATACACACTAAACCATGAACCAACTAATATGGAAAATGGTATTCTTTTCATGTTATGTTGTGTAATGAAATCCATTTTTCACATATTCTTCAATGGGGTTGTGAGTGGTTCCCTTTGAAAAAATATAGAAACAAATTATCCCCCAAGGAATAATGTGTATCTTTATAGGGTATTATAAGAAAATAATTGTATTCTATCTCTAAAACCCCTCATACAAAAATGTGTTCATCATATGTCAAGACATTTAAATTGAGAGGGATCACATCCTCAAGAAGGATAATGGGAGGAAAATTCAATTTAATAATATTGATGATCATTTTATATAAGATTAGGTACATTAATTGATTCTATAAGTCCCCATAGAAGGTGTCTATTCTAAAATAGAGGTACTACATAGATGTGCTAGAGAGGTTAGAGGACTAGAAAGATATTATTTTGTAGTCACCGAAGATTGTAACTCATTATTTTTTGTAAATAATGATTCAATTTAATACTAGGAGGAAATATATATATTAAAATCTATATAATTGAAATAAACCATGAATTTTAAGATTCAATACACATATCATAACCAATTTTGTGTTCTAGTAAATCTTTTAGTCAATGTAATTCATGTTGAGTGAAAATTGGTATTCAATAAAAAAACTTCACAAGGAAGGTAAAGTATGTACCTATAAATAATTAATATTGTATAAAGGGTTAGAACGTAACCAACTCATTGACTACAATGAATCTTTTTCTCTAGTTGTCAAGATTAAATCAATTAGAATTATATTTCTCATATCATCTTTCCATGACTATGATATTTGGAAGATGGATATAAAAAACTTCCTTAAAAAATATTTAGTATGTATATTTGACACAAAATAATGGTTTTGTTACTCCAAAAAATGTTAATAAGTTATGAAAGTAAGATAGATCTATTTATGGGTAAAAACATGTATGTAGGTCATGGAACATTCAGTTTGATAAAGCTATAATAGATTTTTTCCATGAAGAATAAATGTGATCCATGTGTTTATAAGTAGTGTAGTGTCAATGAATTAATATTACTAGTAATATATATTTATGAAATATTAATTATTCTAAATAAAATACAAATATTAAAATTAGTTAAGTATTGGTTAAAAAAGTTCTTCTCCCTGAAGGACTTTGGTAAAAGAGTATATATCCTTCGAATCATGATCATTCAAAATAGATCTAAATCTACTTGGACTAAGTTAATGTATATATATTGACTATATACAAATGATATTTTGTGTGTAATAATCAAATAGGGGAGTAATGTGTAATTATATGTTGGTTTTAAATGGGTTTATAATTTATTCTTCCTTCTAATAGCTAATCCATGTCCCTCCCTTTGGTGTTCTTTCATTTTAATAATACTTCATTAATCCTAGGACGTGGTTTCATGATTCTCTCAGATTGAGGATCTATTGATAGAAATAATGACTGGGTAAGTGTTGGCTATATCCCCATTGTTCTTTATGATCGCATCCCTATGGATTCCAACTTATAACATGTAGAAACAAGTGATTTTAGTTCAACATACCCTTTTACTCTTCCTTTTCCACCCTTAATCAATTATTATTATTTTTGGGTGACCATTGTAGAAATTACATCAAATTTGGGGGTTATACATGAGTGTGGTTATTGAAAACTTATGGATGTTACGTTCTGGTGAACCTTCCTTCACCTTGGTGGTGTCCCTTTAAGGGGTTGTTAATCCATAATCATCTATTCTTGGTTAGAGAAAGTTGAGCATATAAATCAAGGACGAGGATTCTTTGCTTATGCTATTTATATAATCAATGATAATTTTTTCATTCTTTTTCTTCTTGGTAAATCGTGGAATTAAACATAATGAAGATCAAAGTGGATTAAAGAATTGGTTTTGGATTTGTTTTCAACGATGGCATGAATTTCCACCATGATAATGGGTTTCCTTCTATTTTTCAAGATACTATTCTATATGTGTTTATGATTTGGTTTCACATGATTTTTTTGATGTAATTGGATAAATAAAGTAAAATAGGTGATTATTGTTGGATAAATAGTAATGTTACAAGTATAATATGAAACAATTATTTCTTATAATTTTATGGACTCAAAATGATGCATTAGAAATGTTTAATTATGATTATTCTTTCATACAGTTTGATGAAACGATATATTATTCATAAAATCATGTCTAAATATCTTTTAGTTGTTGATAGTTGATTCCTCAGTTTGTATGTGATTGTAACCTATGATAAATAAATCTTTTAATTCATTAAGATATTGAGTTGGATGTTTGATAAAGATAATATTGTTTGGGTAGAGTGATCATAGTTTTGTATGTAGGCTAGATGCCTATGTTTTAGGTTCTAGATGCCATGTTGACTATTTTTGTTTTCCTTATACCTTGTATTATTAATATGGTTATGGATCCTCTCTATGTAACATGACATGATCCAAGGATAGATAATAGTTTAGAGAGATTGGTAGGGGTGCACGGGTTTGTGGAAGCAACGGGTGCCTATAATTGTAGGATTCATGATGGTGTCGAGGATGGAACATTGACTAATGGGCTAGGTTAAATATGGGGTATCAAATTATTTTTCTGCTGAAATTTTAGATTATTTCTTGATAATGATGATTCTTTAAAGGTTGGATGTTCAGGTTTTTTATTTATTACTTTCTTATCCGCACTACATAACGTAATAGGTAGTGCATGTTGTATGCATCTCTTTATGGTAGCTAGGATGATTCTTAGAGTTCCTGGAATTATGAAATTAAATTGAATGATAAATAAAATAACCCATGGTTTTAGTGTTTGATAGAATATATAAGGATGATAACTCTTGAGAAACCATGGTTTTTGGTAGGAATATTCCAGGAGGGGATTGAAATATGTTATTAATTAATCAAAGTGTGAAATGTTTTAAATAAATAATTATATGAAAATCTATTTTAAATGATTGTGTATATTCAGGATATCTTATCCATAGTAGTGGTAGTCGAGTGTATGATAGAATATAGCTATAGTATAGTCAATGTATATTATGTTTCCCATAGTGTGGTTTTGGGATAAATATATATTCCTATGTTATGCGATTTCATATTCTACACCACCCATATCAGTAGGGTGACCATCACCAGTGGACTATGGAGGGTATTTCCCACATAAAAATAGGCTATTTGGTAGTAAATGGATAACTACCCCCCTATTTCCCCAATTACATATCTTGGTATTATTATGTGATAGTATCAACAAAGGTAATCTTTCTCATCTATACTTGTTGATAATTGTAATTTTTTTACACAATGTATCTCAGGATATAGTATCTAAAGGTCTAATATAGGTATCTTGTGTATAGGCTATGATGGATTGACATATAATACATGACATACAGGATGTAGTGGCACTCCAAAAACAAGTTATTATTATCTAGATATGTGGATGTACACGATGGGATGATATGATGAACTGGGTGTATGGTATGATGTGATGCATGGTGTATATGGTATGTTACATATGTATAGGTGTTTTCAAGCCATATTATATTTGGATATAGATGGATTAGGACATGCTATGTTGGAGAAGAGGATAAAACCAATTGGGAAGTGGTATTAAGTTTCCAACATCTTTATATATTTATGGATTATATATTATTACTTTTATATAATACTTGGTGAGATAGGCATTGTGAGTCTTCTAACATAGCATACCTATTTAGGATATGAGTTAAATTCACTTTTTTATTCATAGATATTTAGTATGCTTTCATTATATATTTCACAAGAGGATATATAGAAGATCATACCAATTCAAACTATTATTACCACCTTATATATATATATATATATATATATTGTTTTTCAGGAGAGTAACAGTTGGTTAGAGATAGGGTTGGGAATTACTTTCTCATAGTGTTTTTAGGAGTTATTTGGTATAAAAGGTCCATTATGAGGATTTTAATTTTTCTTCATTCAGTTTCATTTTATTAATTTATAAATTATTAGGATTTTACATTAAAAAACTGTACCTCTTTTATTTTTTACTTTAGTAGGATTTGTTTGGCTATTTAATCTTATCTCTTACTCTTTATGATCTCTTAGATGTTATTGTCTTTCATTTGTGTGTATGGTTAACCCATGTTTATTTTCACCAACCCATGGTCTATTGAAGGTGATATTAGATCGTAATTATCTCTCTAATCCCATTATTAGAATAAGATGGTGCATTTGGGTAGATTGGACCATGAAATAGTGGTATCGAAGGTTCGGGTTGAGGGAAATGATGGATTTTAGAGCTAGGAATAGGTAAGGACCAGATGGTCTGGTAGGGTAGTGTCAGTTAAGTTAATTATGAGATATAAATAGGGGAGAACAACTTGGAAATGGGTATTTAGGCCCCCATGTGATTTGATGCTAGGACCATCACGTTTACTAAACCTACTGAATGACGTGATGCTAATTGGGGGTAAAAACATTAGGAATGATTAGATTCCATTCATCATTGTGCATTTTGGTTTTTAATTGGTGGACCCTATGGTTGGGTGAAACATTAATTAAATAATGAATCTTAAATATTTATGTTTTAAGGTTTTGGATTACCTAATCGTTTGTTCTTTTAAAAGTATGAATTTTGGTATATGCCTTTATCAAGTTCACTTTGAATATGTTCAGTAGTAGATATAAGTAGACTATCATAGAGTTGATATTGATGATTACAACACTTCGAGGAGGACACTCTAAGCGATTTAGCACTATATACTATAGACTTATGGGGTATTTTTTTAGACACAATGAAAGTAAAATTTTTAGAGGAGGTGGGGGTAGCCTTCAGTTCAATCCATTCTTAAAATGGGAATTGGGTTAAATTAGTTGTGAACAAGTTGTGTGGGGAAGCTAGGATGTGTAGGTTATTATTCCTTAGTGATTTTGAGGAGTTTAATGTTTTATAGGATAATTTATAGGATTAGTTTTTAGCTTATTTTCTTTCTTTTACCATGATGGAAACACACAAAAATGATATTCTTAACCTTTTAAAGGGGAGTTCCCACATGTGGTTGTTTGAAATATATTTCATTACCCTTCTCTGATATGATTCAGACTTTTTTTGGATGAGCATGCTATTGTGAGGAATTTAGATGAGGCTTGGTATCTAGAGATCCAACACCATGTTACCCCATTTATTTTATCGGCATATCATGAGGTGAAGGAAAGAGAAGAGGTCCTTTATATGATACTGGATAAAACATGATCATCATGAGAGGGGGGTTATTAGTACTCTCTATATATAATATTTATGGTTTGTTGTTCCTGTTTTCCTAGACATAATAGTTTTTGAACAGTCTAGGGAAAATCTCAGCCCTTGTCATCTCACTTATCTGGGATTAGCGGCTCCTAGGCCCCTACTAATGGATCAGAAGAATGTTTTTTATATAGTTAACGGTCATCAATAATGAGAGTGTATGACCATTTTGGGAATTATATATATGGTTATTTTCCTTCTTCAGGTTCCTCCATTGGGTCAATTTTATTCAAGGTAGTAATAATAGGGTGCTCAAATTTTAAATCAGTAGAGGGGAGTTGGGGTAGAACTAGGATATCGATGTGATGCTCCTCAACATTAGGGATCATAGGAAAGTCATGGTGGTGATCTCCATCATGGTCAGATATGTATTAGAGTATGTTATTGTCATTTTCATGCTCTGAATATGAATGTTTTAGGTGATCCAGACATCGTTCAATGTACCATTTTCTTGTTTTCTACATGGGGTGCATGCCTTGTTTTATTTATGAGATATACAATATTTCATATCACCTACCATAGTTTGTACTTTCAAACTGGAGGCATAGATAATTCCAATACCTTTAGCGATGACTATTCTAGTTTTTGTTCAATATTATCTATACCAATTATATATATACTATGAGATAGTGTTATGGTTTCACCACTCACGGGGGACTTCTTATATTTGTAGATATATCCATAAGACATTATACTTGGCATGGGTTGTCTATATTCAGTAGAGGCTATCCAAGATTACCCTAGGAGGTGGTTTTTGTATCTATAATGTTGAAAAAGACACTTTCATGTTTGTTATTGATTGAGACCCTCAAATGGGTTAGTGACATATTCTATCAGTGTCTTCATCGGTGGATATGTTTATGTGGAACTCATTGGAGGTTCAGATAATGATTATTCTCAAGGATATTGATGATTTCCCTAATGTATTTCCTAAAGAGGTTATAGAATTACTCCCATGATGGTAGATCGAGTTTGGTATAGAGCTACTATTAAGAAATTCTCTAATCTCAATTTATCTATATAGGATAACGACTTGTTAACTTGTGAAAGCTATTGATATAGATCAGTGATATATTTTAGTGATCTTTTGTTTTGATTTGTGTCACACCTTTGGGTGCTCTAGTTTTTTTACAAATATGGTCAATATAAGTACTCTTCAATTTATCAATTATCATCACATGAACAAGGTTAAAGTGAATAATCACTATCTTATTTTTTATATTTATTATTTATTCGATCATTTGAAAGGATCTAGTTAGTTCTAGAAGATTGGTATCCAATCGAGAAAGCATTCTATATGGTTGAAGGATTAGGATATACAAAAGACTGCCTTCTGATGTCATTATTTGAATTATGAGTTCAAAATTATGTTCTTCAATGTGAGGAATGATTCATATATTTTCATAGTATTGATGAATCTTTTGTTTCAATATTTTCTAGATCAGGTCATGGTAGTTTTCATCGATTCTCTCTTTGTGTACTCTGCATATAAGGAGGAGAAAACGAAGCATCTGCAGTCAGTTTTGGGAGTTCTTTATCATTAGCTTATATTCAGAAACTTATTAAAGTGTGAGTTCTAGGATCATGATGTTCATTTCATGGGTAATTTCATGTCCCATAATTGTGTATTCCTGAATCCATTGAAGATATATTCATTTATTTATTGGTTAGACTCCAAGAATGTGGTATAAGTGTAGATTTCCCTTAATATTATAGGATATTAGAGGAGTTTCAGACCCAACTTATCTCTAATTGAGACTCCTATGATAGCCTTGACTGGAAGGATTAGGCATTCTTGTGGACTAACCAGTGTTATAAAAAATTTTAATAACTGAATTAAATGTTGGTTAGTGGTCTAATTATATGGTTTCTAGAAGAGGGAGTCCGGTTTTTTGTATATTGTGACATGACACATCTTGGATTGGGTAGTGTCTCGATGCAGTAGTGGGGACATGTTTCTTATGGATCTTATAAGTTAAAACCCCATGAACATAATTATTCTACACATGATCTTGATTTGGAAGTGTTCATGTTTTTATTGAAGTTGTGGTGATACTACCTAATCATAGAATGTTTTATGGTCATCCTTAATTATAAGATCCTAATGTATGTATTCTCCCAACATGACCTAAATTTTCAAAAGTGACAGTGGATTTAATGATTAATATATATTGACTTTGATATTTTGTATTCCCCCAAAAGGTAAATTTTAAATTTTATTTGGTAAAAATAATTTTACACAGTAATACTGTATTTGAATCGAGAGATTCATATAGAATGATAGATGGGGAAACTGTGGTGAATATTGGTTTAGAAGAGGTTGGTGGCACGAGATGCCTTTTTTGGATGATGGTGTAGTACTATTTGATGTATATGGTGGATAAGTCCAAGCTATGGGTTTTGGGGTGTATGTTTGGTGGGATCGAATTTTCTATGTTAGTATCGTTGATATTTTTTCAATGGATGAATAACATTGGGTGTTGTTTTAGGGAAGAATTTTTGTACCTTCAGTGATTTGTTAGGTGGATCGTAGTTTGTAACAAAACTCACCTTTGGAAGTTTATCATGGCATAAAAATGATATACCATGATTTTGGGGAACGTTTTGGTGGTATAGTTTAAATATTTCTATTGCCGAGTTTGTGTCTCTGTTTTTATTTCAGAAGGTAGAGGATGAACATTGTTTTGTGGATGATTCATTCTAGTCATTAAATGTTCACTTATGGAATTTGTAGGACATTTTGATGGACTTTATTACTGGTTTAACTTAAACTGTTGGAGCCTTTTTTGTTATGTGACTGACATTGGATCATTTTAAGGTAGTCTAACTTCTTAGTGATCATGGATTCTAGCTCAATATAGGGTTTTTAGTAATCTGGAGGAGGTGGTGTGGCTTTATATATTCCCAAGGATGATAATCTCTAGTTGTGATTATACTTCAGATCATATAGAGGTATTAAATTATATGTTTTCTCTATGTTGTTCCTTAGCACTACTTTTCATCCATAGATAGATCTTCAGATAGATTGGACTATCTAGAATATTGAATACAGATTTCACTCTTATATTCTACATTTTCGTGGTCCTTAGATAAGGTACCTACCATTGGTGGTGTTTTCTTACTATAATAGTTTCAACCCAGTACTATTTGAAGCCTTTTATGGCCAACCTCACCATTATCCATTATACTGGACTTGTTTTAAAGAGTTAAAATTCACAGGTCAGAACGAGTGTAGAGCACGTCAGAGATGGTATAGGTGATTCATGAGAGGATGAAGGCATTTTATGATCATAAAAATTACCATTTCGACTATAGAATAATACCTTTGGAGTTAAGTGTTTGATATCATGTGTTCTTGAAGGTGACTCCTCGATATGGATAGTGAAGATTTGGTTGTGGGAGTATGCTTTATCATCAACATCATAGGCCTATTGAGGTGTTGGATTGAGTTGGAGTTATTTAATATTGAATATCAGTTCCCACATAGATGATTCAGATTCATGATGAATTTCATGTGTTGAAAATTCCTCACTATCTTCACAATGATTCTTACAACATCAATGGTGTAAAGACCAATATTGATGATAATGAGACCATTTAGGAGAAACATGTGGAGATCCAAGACCCCCAAGAAAATATATTGGGAAAGAATACTATTGTCATGCTTCATGTACTTTGTTGGAATGGTGGTATTTAGAATTGAACCTGAAATTGTGACTCATAGGTACATACTTAGTATCCTATGTAATTTGATGTCGAGTTCCTCATTTGTAAATATTCTAGTTAAATTTTCTTATTATCGACCTTTCTCTAGTTTATGAGATATTTTTATATTCCTTGATGTCTTGTTCTGCCCCATTCTTTTGTATAATAGATATATACTCTAATAAAGTGTTTTATATCTGGTTTTTTCTGTCTTATGGGTTTTTACTTGTTCCTCTAAGTAAGGTGGTTATTCCCCATAGATGGAGAGATTAGTGAGATGCATCTTTAAAGTTGGCTATTTAGATGAACCCTTATATTTTATTCTATCTAGGTTTGGTTTTAATTTTTTTAGGAAAATAACTGATTGAGATGTACCTAATGTATTTCTCTGGATCATCTTGAATATTCTATTATTTTTTCTAGAGGCTTTGTAGTGTTTCAAGGGAGTTTGGAGATGTTTAGGATGCTTGTTTATTCTTTCAATGAGTCACCAAACCTATGTTGTGGTCATGGTGGATGGTTTTTTTTGGGATTACAATAGTCGAAACCTTTATTTTTTAGACGGATATGTGGTTTCAGTGCACTATGTATAGAAACATGGCTTTGGGATCCACTTTGGAGATCATTTTGTCCCTAGATGGTTCTTTTCTAAAACTATTTTTGTGAAATGGCCATCATGGGAAATGCCATGAGTATGGAGTGTTGGGTATGATCCTATGCTTTATTACCATGTTTGTATCACCATGATAGTTTTATTGGAGATGACAAAGGAAAAAAACCTAGGCCATGAGGAGAACATACTAGAAGAATCCATTTTGTGCTAGCATGCTCAAGATGTCAGGTCACGATAGAAGTCATGTTAGTAGTCAAGATTATATTGAAAAAAGAAAAAATGTGTTTGTTTTTTCATGGATTATGATCAAATTTATGGGTTTGTACAGTGTTATGGGAGGTTTAAATGTATTTTTAATTTGTTTATTCCTTCTAATAACCAATCAAAACCCCTTAATTTAGTGTTCTTTCATTTTCTAGAAGCTCCAGCAAACTTAGGGTGTGGTTGCATGATTCTCTCATGTTGTAGATCTATTGATAGAAATAATTACTTCATAATTTTATGTTATATCTCCTTGGAACCATATGAACTATTACCTATGGATTCTAACTCATATCATGAAGAATCGACTATTTTTAGTTAAATGTACCATTTTCCTCATATTATCTACACTTTATCCAATCTTATTTTGTTCAGGTGGTCATTGTAGTAATTTTCATAGTTTTAGTTCTAATACCTAAGTTTGTTTGTTTTTTTTTCATATTTTAGGTTCTAGAAATCCTTTACATGACTTTGTGGTGCTCTTTTTGATGGTGGTTGATCCTAGATCATCCGTTCATGCTTAGAGAACACTTAACATATAAAAATAGGTATGGGATTTTTTTATTTTTTTCTTATGTGAAATAATAAATTTATCATAATTAATCTCCATGATTATTAGTGTATTTATGTTTAATTAATATTTAACCAGATTAAATAATTTGTTTTGGTTTTGGTTCTTGCGATCGCATGTTTTTTCACCATGGGAATGGTTTTCCTATTGTTTCTTTATATAGTGTGTTATATATATTTATGTTGTGGTTTATCATGTTTTTTTGGATAAATTTGATAAAGAACATAAATATGTTAATTCTAATTGGATAAATTGTAAGAAGGTATATTTTATTTGAAACTATTATGTAAAACAATTTGATGGAATCAATTTGATTCTTGAGGAATGTTTCATTGACATTACTCTTATAAATAATTTGATGAAACTAGAAGTTATGCATCAAATAATGTTTACATATATTATAGTTATTTATAGCTTATACTTCTATTTTTCTATAGTTATAACCTGTGATAAATGAACTGGTTAATTCAAAATGGTAATTAATTTTTTTTTGGATAAAGATAACAGTTTTGGTTGATAACAGCCAATTTTCTCATGATAGATTATTGCTTTAGTTTTATTTCTTGGATTCCCTATTTAATTTTTTAAATTATTAATTTATTGGGTAATTTCTCTAGTTGGGGAACATTTCTATGTGTCATAAAATGTGACTTGGATGGCTGGTAATTTGGTAAGAATGTCTAGGATTCATGAGTTTTTGTCAGTAGTTACATTCAGTGATGGTTCGAATCATGGAGATATGCATGGCAGTGTCGATTATTCCATAGAGACTAATCGAATGGGATAAAGATAATATTTACCATTATTATTGTGAATAAATATTGGATTATTTCTTGATAATAAATATTCTTTAATGAATGGGTAGTCAATTTTCTCATTTACAACTTTCCATTTACCACTGTGTAACATAGATATAAGTTAATAGTTTATGCATATCTTTAGGGTATCTAGGATGATTCCCATAGTGCGTAGAATTTTGAATCACAACTAATGATAAATAACGCGACCCATGGGGTTAGTGCCTAATATAATTGTAAATAACGATAAATCTTAAGAATCCATGGGTTTCGATTAGATTATTCTCAGAGGGCATGGAAATCGTTTGGTAATTAATCGAAATGTGAAATTTTTTAAATAAATATTTGAACTAAAGTCTATTTTAAAATGTTTTCTCTTCCAGGATATCTAGTCCTTAGTTGTGGTAGTCATCTGTCTGAGAGACAATATTTTTGGTGGAGTATAAGGTTAGGTTGTTTCCAATAACTTTTTGTGAGATATATATATATATATATTCTTATGTTATGTGATTTCATATACTGCCCAACCAAAGTTAGTAGGGTGTTTATCAGTACTGTACTCTAGATGGTGTTTTTTCCAATATCCATATTGGTGAGGAATATTTTTTTGGTGGCTGATATATGACAATATGGGTGAATTTATCTTTTAAAAATTAATGACTAAGTAACATTCAAAATTATGATGTTTAAGAAATTATAAAGGGGCTAATTGGTTAAGCGAAATATTGAACATTTGATCTGAGTTATAATGAAAATATCAAAGTGAATTAATTGCATAAATGATCAAAGTGAATTTATCCAATTATATATTAAATAATGAAATTTATAATGTAAATATAGTGAAAACAAAATTGATAAGGAGTTCAACAATAGCTCTATATGATTACAAATTCCTTCACCCCTTAAATTGAGAGTCAATAGTATTAATCCTTGTTCTTAATAGTGATCAATAAATTGATCCCTAAAAATTTTACTTGGTGATCACCCCCTTGAGAAATACTAGAAGGTTAAAAAAAACATTTCCCCCTTATGAGAAAACCATAAGATTCAAAAACACTTCTCCCCTTTTAAATAAATCCCCCCCCCCCCTTTGATTGTCAAAAAGATAAAACTAATAAAATAATGGAGAAAATGTTTAAAAATATATAGTTTAATATATATAATTTTCAATAGAAAGTTCAAGAGAGAAAAAATAGATTCTAGAATGAATTTTTTTGAAAAATATTTCTTTTAACTTCCAAACACCCACATAATAGGTATAAATATGAGGTAGAATAGAAGATGTTTTTTTATAAATAAATATAAATAAGAAGAGAAAAGAAAAAAGTAAATTCAATAAAAAGAAGCAAATAAATAAGATACACACGTTTTCCATGACACAACATTCCCAAAGGAATGGTTTTACCTCTATTTATTGAATTCGTCATTGAAAGGGATTGAATAAGTAATGTACTTATAATGATAAATAATATTTTTAAAGAAAACATTAATATTAAATTTTCATAGAAAACTCAATATATTTTTTTAGAGAGACAAATATATAAAAAATATTTTCATCTCATCACTAATCTTTCTTAAATAGAGATAAATGTTTTTAAAAGGTGAATATGAAAAATTAATTTTGAAATGTTTTGGAAAAAAATTAGTTTTAAAACTAATAATATTATTTTTAAAAGTTATTATTATTAAAAATATATTTATTAAATTTTTAGAAATTTGAAAAAAAATGAGAACAATTGATTTGAAAAAATCTATCATTAAAGGAAATTTCATAATTAATAAAATATAAGTCTCCCCTTAAAATGATAGCATGGTTTAGATAAAGGTATAATATCCAATATATAATAAATTCATAAAACAATAAATTCATATTTTAAAAATATTTAAAAAAAACTCAAGTTGTCCAAAGACCAAAAAAAAAATTTCATAAGAAAACCATTCCTAATTCACAATTAATTAATTCTAAATGTTCTAGGAGAAGAGGTTTAGTGATAATATTAGTGATTTTATGTTCCACTGGAATAAAATCCAATAAGATATTATTTTTTTGGAAGTGATCTATGAAGAAATTGTGTATAAGATAAATGTATTTTGTGTAAGAGTTATGGATATGATATTCAGAGATATTTGTGGAACTACTATTGTTATACTTGATAGGGATATGGATAAATGTAATCTAGGAGTCTAACTGAGTATGATTCTTCCAAAATATTTGGGTGAAATAAAACCCAATGGCTATGTATTCTACTTCAACTATATAAAGAGAATACAACTTCTAACTAAAACTACTATATGAGATGAGGTATTTTTCAAGAAAATGAAAAGTACCACTTGTAATCTCCCAATCATGTATTCATCCCCTAAAATAGACATTGAAAAAATAATTTATTTCAAAATATTTTTCTTTTAGATAAATAAAACCAATATTTTTAGTTCCTTTTAAATAACCAAAACTACTTTTTATTGATTTGAAATGATATTCCTTAATATTGGATTGAAAATAATCACAGAGACAAATAATAAACATGATATATAGTCCAGTCATAATAAGATAAATTTAAAAACCAATCAAAATTCTATAAAATTTATTTTAAACGATTTAACCAAATTCATACAATGTTAACTTACAATTTGAACTAATGGTCACACTAATTTCCTTAGCACGATCCAAGGAAAATCATTTTAAGATTTTAATGGAGTATATTACTTGTATTAATATGATGACTTAATATACTTGTGAAATTTTAAAATTGATAATTAAGATGACTTCACACACAATGATCATAAAAAAATATTTTTTCATTAAATAAAAAAAATTGAACATAAATAGATTTTTTGGTAGAGTCGAAAATAAAAACATCAATGTAAGTTACAATGAGTAAAAATCATTTTATATGTGTTATAAAAAGATTTTTCAATGAAATTTTCCAATTTTAAAACCATTTGATCAAATATAATTTTATATATAGTCATACTATGTTTGAGGGGGATTTGTTAAACTATACATAGCTTATAATAATTGGAAAAATGAATTTGAAAAAATCTAATTTTCAAAACTAGGTGGTTGTTGCACAAAACAAATTCCGAAAACAAACCATTTAGAATTTGTAGTTTGAAATACACATTATAGTGTTTTAAATTAAGATTATTGGAAAATACCAACAATATTATAATGTATTCCAAATGAGTTATGGTTGAAAATGTTTCAACATCGTCGATTCATTCTTCATGGTTATGACCTTTAATAGTTAAAATTGATTTTTTCTATTTAAATTAAAAATATCATCTATTTTATTTATAACATATTATTTAGATCCTATAATATGATGATTATTAGGTATTTAAATGATTTTCCATATTTCATTTTTATTGAATATATTTAGTTCCACCATCATGGAAAGAACCCAATTTTTATCGTTAAGAGCATCGTTATGGGTTTGGGGTTCTAGGTGAGTGACAAAGGAAAGGTGTTCAATCTAATTTTACATTGATCTTCTAAAATGAGTTAATATTTTTAGATCTAACATGAAACTATCAGTGGTATTTTCTTTATATTTTTTTAAATATTTTGGAAAATAATTTGAAGGATATTATTATTCTTTTTACATTTATTTAGTATAAAAATATTCATTTAAGAAATCATTTTCAAAAGAATTTTAAGAATGATATTTTCAAAACAAATATAAAAAACAGCATGTATTGTTTCTTCCATCCTTTTAGTACTTTTTAAAATCCTCATTATGCCTTAATAGAGTTTGAGTACCTAAGAAAGATGTCTTAATCAGATTTAGAATCAAATTTTCCAATATTTATTTTGTGTTTGAAATAAAAATTTACAACCAAATACTATAAAAAACAAACAATGAGTTATTAAATTTTCAAAATTTAAATATGGATCTTTAAAAGAAAATTTCTTATAATAATGTGATTAATGATATATATTTCAATATTCACATCCTCATTCCAAAAATATTTTTGGAAATTTATAATCATTTAAAAGTGTTCAAGTGATTTATATTTGAATCCAAATTCACCTCCATACTACCCCATTTTGTTGAGGGGTTCCAGTAGTAGGAAAAGAATAATTATATCCTTTAGAAGAACATAAATCATTAAATTCCTTTTTTTTAAATTCTCCTCCATGATCACGTTGAATTGAAATAATTTTAAAATCATATCCATTTTAAGATTTTTTAGAAAACATGATATGGTATTTTATCCAATCACTTTTATGAGTTAAAAAATATGCCCATGTTAACCATTTAAAGTAATCAAAAATTAATAAATAATAGCATTTACCCCATAGAGTTTCAATTTCTGGAGGTATAAAAGGATCATGATTAATTAATTCAAGATATTTTGATAAGGAAATTAAAATTTTACATTTAAAATAGGATTTTTGTTTATTAACATATTAATATTACTAAAAAACCTTGTCACGTTGGAAATTTAATTTGGGTAGATCTCATTCAAGTGGATTATGGTTGACTCAGATAAGTGATTGTGTGATACAATGACTGCAATGTCTGTGCCCAAACCCCATATCACTAACATTCATATTCGAACATTTAATATTTTGGCTATGAAGAGATTTAAAATTTATTTTATAAAATTTATAAATAAATATGAAGTAATTAAAATTATTCATTTTTAGTTAAAAAATAATCACAATTAATTTTTGAGAATTATATTAAAATATTTATCACAAAATTGACTAATTTTTACTAAATTATAGTTCAATCCTTTGAAAATAATACATTTTAAATATGTGTGGAGTTTAAAATTGGTGGAACCTTCACCAATTTTTTCAACCATATAATTATCACTGAAACTAACATGAACTCCTTATATATTACTAATTTTATCAAATTAATATAGGTCCCCAAAAATGTGTCTTGAGAAAATACTATTTTGGTACTATAATGTAGCTGGATTTTTATTAGAAGATACGTTCTCTATAAAATTAAAATAATGATGGTTTTGAACTAAAATAAACACGGGTCAACTGATGTTATCCAATAAATATTTTGGAATAAATATTTTCTTATCGTGATATTTTCTTTTAGAAAAATTGGAAGAAATACATATTGAATTTGGTCTCTAATATCATGCATTATTAAAATCACTTGTGTGAAACCTTTAATAAAAGTCGATTTTATGGACTCTTATCTGTTCTTTCATGATTATAGAAACCAAGAAAAATGAATATTTTTCAGGTTCAATGATCCCAAATTTTTATTTAAATTATTTTCTCATTGTTTGAATTTGGAAATATTAATTTTGTGGTTTTTAATGGTGGTTTTGAGTTTATCGAAATCTGATTGATTCTTGAGTTTCATGGGGAGATCTTATTTTTTCTTGAATAGATAATCCTTTATTTTTCTGAATATTTTTCTTGAACCACTTACTTATATTTATTTTCATGTTCTTAGTATAAATAATATATGTTGTGAAAAAAGTTATTTAGTTTATCACAATTATATTATTGGTCTTCAAAATATAGGTGACAGGAGGTATAAGAAGAATAATATGGAGAAGAACACTCGGAGAATAGAAATATGTGGGGGAAATATGAAGAGGAATAATGACCTCAAAATATTCATAAATATGTTACATAAGGAACATTGGGATAAAGTCACTTGATGTGGATGTGGAATTTGAATCCCTGAAGTAATCACTTTCACTTAGAATTGTGCTTTTTAAATCCTTCTTACCTTTTTTATTTTCTTTAAGATTCTTCATGTAAATAGGGTACTCCAGCTTGAGGTGAATTTTCATTTTATATTAATAGAATGTCACCTGTAGTTATTCTTTTTAACATACCATCATGTATTGGTTGAAGAATTTATTCTTTTGGATGTAATTATTTATGTTCTCGGAAAGTTGATCATAATCTTGATCTTCACCTCTAGAAGGTTCATCACTGGTAGCATTAATAGTCTAGATCTTATCCTTTATATGGTTCTTTGTAGATAGATTTTAAGGGGATGGTTTATTCTGTTTTTTATTACAATTTTTATTCTTTTCTACCTATAATTGCATCATTTTATTCATTTTTCATTAGGAATATAATAAGTTCTTCTACTTCAATCTTATTCACGTCATTGGATTCATAAATGGTTATGATGCTTGTAGCCCACAAACAGGGTAAAACCCATCTGATTTTATCTAAAATATTTAATGTTGATAATTAATCACCAGGGAAAATTCAACAATTTAAAATTTTAGTGAATATCCTAAACAATCTAGTAATATATTCATTATGATGAATAGTGACACTTAAAAAATCCTGACAATACATATCCAATCTAGTTTTCCTTAATTAATTGATGCCTTTGTGTATAACAACAAATAATTTAAAATTTCATAATCCATTTTACATTTTGAAACAATATTTAAATCATTTCTCTGATGACCATAATATAAGGCATTGTTAGATTTTCTATTAAGTTCAATATTCTTAGCATATTTGGGAGTATATTTTTCTTGAGATTCATTAATTAGAATATACTAATGCATTACAATTTTCTATATCGGGTAAATAATACTGATGAGAAAATTTTACATCTAATTATTATAATAATAATACCGAGTCTTTTCAAAAAAAATTAACATGAATTATAGTCCATAATGAATAAATCAAACCTTGAAATCAATTATAATTTGAAAAACAAATTAAGAAAAAAAGAAAGAAAATATTTTCTAAATAAACAAAATGAATCCCTTTGGTACAAATATTTGTCAGAGATATATGGAAAGGGTTTGGTGATTTTCCCTTTTAAAAATTAAAGTGGATGTAAAAATAAAATTTGAATTTAAGGTGACTATGAAAAAATAATGTGATAAATAAATTGAGAAAACTATGTTAAATTTGATCCAACTTATAAATATTATATCAAAATAAATTATGCATGAAAATGATAAAACCAAACTTATTCATGTATATGGATAAATGTTAAAATTTTCATTGTGTAATTTGAAGATGGTATAGAAAAAATTTATATTGAGTTTGGAAACTGCTCAATGTGAGAATGTACGTCTCCACCCCTTGACACAATAGGACAATAATAATATTTACTTGATCTTAGTGGTGATAAAGAAACTCATCCCCCACAATTTTATTTTGTGATCACTATATTGAGATTTTTTGTTAACCAAAGAACCCATCACTCACTTTTGCGGAGTTAGAACCCATTGAAGAAAGGTGATGAGAATAGAGAGGTTTTCATTAGTAAAACTTGTTACAAAATTGATAATAAATCTCTTAGATGGTTTAATGTAATTTGGGATGATATATTTAGAGAAAATTTGAGTTACTTTAAGATATTGAGAGATTTGGAATTCATTTTGAGGGTATTAGATATATCTATAAATCCATCATCGAACCGATATTGAGAGCATCTTTGGTATCCAATGATCTACTCCAAGAGTCCAAGGGAGTCCTTCTATAAGTTCCAAGAGTAATGGGATGGTTTTTTAATTCATTGGGGGTCATGAAGATGTGTAAGGCCATAATTATGGTATTTTTACCATAATAAATATTATATTGTACTAGATACTTCAAAACCACCAATTACATAGTAGCCACCACCTGGTAGTGGGTGGGATTCCTAATGCTGGAGGCTCTTCTGGAGCTGATACTAGCTAGTTGGAACACCTC
The DNA here is from genome assembly GCA_963277665.1 of Viscum album. Taxonomy (NCBI): domain Eukaryota; kingdom Viridiplantae; phylum Streptophyta; class Magnoliopsida; order Santalales; family Viscaceae; genus Viscum; species Viscum album. The sequence continues at coordinate 2,023,041,879 of OY728130.1, forward strand.
CACCAGCCAATCGGTCAACTACTTCTCAAGATAATTGTTCTTCCTTCACCACCAAATAGATAGTGGGACTCGACCTGATGTCTAGTGGGTCTTCTAGACATTATTTTCTACTTCCACAATGGTACCAGATGGATGGTTCCTTACATCATCTAGCTGATGTTGTCTTAACTTCACCTACTTCATTTAATTCCTCCTTTAATTCCTTATTAATCCTTCTAAGGATCATCTAAAATGAATTAAAGTACTTGAAGGATGATAAGATATTGGACTAAACCTTTAAAATGAATTAAAAAGATATGTAAGATGTTATTAATTCTATAACTAGGTATTCAATAAAAACACAAAAAAACTCACTTAAATTAAATTATTATAAACCTATTTGAGTGTTTATGATAATTAAACAAAATGAGAGAGAGAGAGGTACCAAACATGTGACTGACTACCTCTTCTTTCCCTGCTCTCTTATACATGTAGTATTATGTGTTAGCATGCAAGATGGTTAACTTTCTTATGTTATTCTGTAGAGGGATGCAATGGATTGTTGTTATTTCACACACATGTATCTTTGAATATCGTATCCTAATTAATAATATAGGTATTTTTTGTAAGGGATATGATGGATTGAGGTATAATACATGATGTACGGGTTGTGGTGGATCCCAAAAATTACTCAGTTACTATTTAGAGATGTGGATGTTGATGATTAAATGATATGATGGATGGGTTGGATGGTATTATGTGCTTCACGGGGTGCATGGCGTGTTAAATATTCCCGTTTTTTTAGGTATAATTATATATAGAGAGTGATAGTTAAGGACGTGAAATGTTGGGTCAGAGTAGAAAACCATTGGAGAAGTGTTATCCAAGTGCCTTCATCTTGATATTGTATTGGATAATGTATTTTTACTAGTATGTGATTCTTATTGAGAGAGAAATCATGATATCATGAAATTAGTACACTAGTTTAGGTGAGGATTTTGCCTCACTTGTTTATTCACAAGGCTTTAGTATTCTATATTTATATTTTTTATGAGAGGCTCCTGGATTGATCCTACTGAGTATACCTATTATACTCACCCTATATATATAAATAAACTATGTTTCAATATTGTATTATATATTTTCAGATCGAGAAACAAATTACATCTTCTTAGTGCTTTCGAAGATTTTTTTGGAATTCAAGGTCATTGTTTTGAATTTTTCTTTGGCTGCATACTTTTTTCTTTTCCAGATGTATCATTTTTATGAGTTTACAAGCATGTACTGAGATCACTTTTCTTTTATCATGATAAAGAGTTGTTCGGTGGTTTTTTCTTATATCTTGTTCATCATAATATTTTAGAGGGTAATGTAGTCCATTTTTTAGTATGATATACCCATTGTGATTATCACTAACCCATGGAATATTACAGGCATGATTTTAGTGTCATTATATTTCTCCTCTCATTATAGTCCTAGGAGGAGTACCTTTGAAGGGATTGGTTCATGACATGTATCATAATTCCACAAAAAAGGGTCATGAAGGGTCATAAAATAAGTGTATTTGAAACCTCAGTTAAATTATATATGAATTTAACATGTTTCATAAATACTATTCTCATACGTAGTTTAATAAAAGTTTATTTTAATTTGATCAGGATTATTAAATCACCAGTTCTTCGAGAGAATATATATATATATATATATGTGAGTTTAATATTTAATAAATATTTATTCACAAGTAAATTATTTATTTATCTTTGTGAGTACATTCAACCAAATTTGACATTTTTAAAAAGAACACTTTTATAGAAAAAGTGTGAAACCATTATATACAAACAAGAACAACAAATATTATAGAAGATGGAATAATAATTAATGAACAAATACAACATTATAGAAGAAACCTACCTATATAATTTCCATGAATGTTTAGTTACCTTTTTATCGGTATCATCTCTGATACTTTCTTCAAATTGGTAGGCCAATTTGTCCCACATTAGCATGAACTCTTCAAATGTTATCTACTTCGTGTTGAAGCCTCTAAACATGATCAAATGTTTCTTCATGATCCAGTTACCCTGGTCCCTGTTAGTGTCCACATGAATCCGTTCTCCATTCAACCTTACTACATCATCTTTATAATAATTAAATATCAAGGCCTTATATAGCACATCTTCCCCCGAGTGCATTAGAAGGTTCCATGGATTTTCCATGGTCTATGCGACAGCTCCCCACGACGATCCATTCACGATAACCACTTCTACACCCAAAATAACCTCCTTACTAGATAGTCCCTATGGAGCAGTTAGAGGGGAAAAACCAGCAAGTCTTCTTGAGTCTGAGACTATTGTACAACCATATCAACCTTCATTTCCAGACCGTGATCCTTAGGCTTTATACCTTCTGTCATTCCACTTACACTCTCTAAGTTCAATCCAACCTCCTTCACCACTTATTTTTTAGATGACTCACAATACAATTCCTTATTCTTATAATTTTTAGCTGATCTTATCTCTATAGGTCAGGTAATGTATGATTAGTCATTCAATACATTATATTTTCTCCTCTTGCGCATAATGCATCTACCCAGGTGCCCATTTTATTTCTGTCACTTATTCTTCCTTGGGTTGAAAAGACCTATCCTATACCCTCCTTTTTCAGTATCCTCCAAGGGTGGTTCATCACACTCCCCACCCCTGGACTCCATTCCCGAGGGATATACTACCCCAATTGACACCGGATTAAGAGATTCAAAACCAAACCCATCAAAACAATTACTAATATTGATCAAGGATAGGGTAAAAATCTGCTTTTCTCTTCCCCCACCCTACTCCCACATACCAATTTGCCTGATATTTCTTACATCAAAGTGTTATTCCCCCTATTTTCTGCTACCTCCAGTCCCTTTCCAAACCAAGAAACATCTGTATAAGAATGAATCCTAGAAGACTCTATTTCATTGGTACCCCTACCCCCTGAGAAACCACTGCAAGTCCTTAAAACCTGTTACTAAAGTGATCTTCCATATGCACCACCACATCTTTACTCACATTCACCCAGTTTTCCTCTCGATCATAAAAATTTTGTACTCAACTACCCTCCATAACACTATCAATATAGAGTAGTTCAATACAGGAGGATGTTCCGTAGAGGCCCTGCTTCAATCTATTAAAAACATGACAAAATGATGGGTTGTCCTAAGGCACCAATTCCTTCTTCACAAGCGACCGAGGTCAGGTTTTTCATCACATACCTACCTAAATTGACGCATTATAGATCCCAAAGTCTCTAAAAAAGTGTTCCACCTCTATAATACTAGAGAATAAACCAATGACTAGATTAAAATCCAAAATAGTAGGCTACTGCTTCATCATCTCTACATTAGCAAATACCTCTTTGCTGCAACCATTACCCCTCCTCCACACGATCAACTGAAACCCCCTATGATAGTTTTCTAGTGAGTGTCATAGCCACTAGAATCTATAGAATAAATCAGTCAATGATTTATGTTCCACCCGTTGTTTTCAACGATAATCCTCACCAATAGTTACCCACACATACTCAAATAGATCTTTGGACACATCCATTTCCACACAAAAAAGACTGACAGGGTGAAAAAGTGCCTCACTATGACAATTCGAGCACATGTATCAACCAATTAGATTCCATATAATACACATAACATAAGGGTTTTGAAATATTAGGGGATGATTGGGAATTCATACCCAAGTCTCCATATAAGGGGGATCACGCTTCATATGAAAATCGAAGGACCACCAGAATAGGTAAAATCTGAATCCATTGAAGATGCGAGTTTCACATGGCCAGGCCTTGATGAGATGCACCTCCAAAGAAAAATATTCCCTAATATGCATGTTATCCAAAATACCCACTAGTGAGAAATATCATAATAAATATTATTTCAACAAATATTAATTTCTTTATTCAAGAATAATATTTTTTTTATTTTATCAATGAGATAAGAACATGTATAGTAAAACCTAATAATTATTTCATTATTTATACATGATGTTTTTGTTGGGATTGATAAAAATAGTAAGGTACCTTTTATGATTATTATTTTGTTACCCTAGTTCTATTTAAACCGGATTATGACATTTAAAAATGTGTGAAATACATATTCTTTCATCATCCACAAAAAAATTATAGAGAGGATTCTCACAAGCCCTAGATATCATTACCATAGAATTATTTGAAGAATAATAAAAATTTTACCTCCTTTTACAGATTTAATCCCTTCTCCCATGAAAAATTTGGTAGTGATCAACATTGATCATTAAAATTGTTAGAAAAATTCCTGATAATACAAATAGGATTCTACAAAGACTATTTGAGAGGCATGTTTGGATCACAATAAGAGGGAATGTATCCATGATTCCACTAACACAATGATGATAAGGAAAAATTTATTCATTTAATCATCTATAATAATGAAACAATTTAATGAAAGGTAATTCATTAATAAATTATATTAATTATGAATTATATTTGAAAGGATCCTCTCTTCTTGATTCTAAATTCTTCTTAATTAATCTTAATATTAATTCTACTGGTCATTGGGATTTTTTCAAGTATATCATGGATTATTTTTGGCTTATAAAAAATGTTGGGTTTTTTACCTTTCCACCTGGTGCATCTACTATGTCCATAACCTTCAAAATAACCCCTCAGATTATAAAACATTGATTTGTCCCTAATCAATGATCATCATAGAGTATTATGGTATGAGATTATAGATTAATATTTGCTTGTGCAGATTCTTTACCTCATTCCAAATAGTTTTCTATAAGATAAAAAGAATAGATTCATGTGGTAAAAAATCTAGACTTATTACTTGGACTGAATTTCAGAAGTATATCTCAAGGAATATCATGCGGTCATAGATATAGTTAGGGGTGAATAATTATTATCAATCATTCTTACATGAGGTTGGGGAGGTGCATATAATGAGATCCTCTATACTTTAATACCCTACTTACACTATTCAAAATATGAACATAATTAATTAGGGGGTGTTTGGGTATGTTGTTGATCATTTCATCAGTTATAGGAAAAAAATATGAGATTTGACCATTTGTATGAAAAGAAAATACATATGTCCCTTGATTGAATGAGACTGAGGAAATGTATGGCTATGATTAGTTCAGTCATATATGATGTATTTATCTATTTTAATATGGGGAATATGATTCTCTCATCTATTAGAGGAATGAAATGAGATGTATTCATTGAGTTGGTTAGTCTTTTTTAGAGAATAAAGAAAATATGAGTTGTATGTACTTGATTGAAATTTTATATATATAGTGGTCACATTATGTCATGGTAAAAAGGTATTATAAATGTTTACACATGATTTATATGATAAATCTTTTGGAAAACAAATTCATATAGATATATGAGTTTGTTCGAAGAAGATCACACCAACCCCATTAGTAGATCTAGTGGCACTAATTCTTGGTTAGAGGAAAATATTTTCATAAATCTATGAAATAAGGATTTCATATTTTTTCCAATGTTACTATGAACCACAGGGTCATACAATTTGGTCACCGAATATGAATTTAGTTTTAAATATGTTGTTTTTTCCAAAATTAAGAGAGTCTGATAAAACTATATCCAAAAAGAAATCTTGGATGGATTCATAATGATTTTTAAATTTTGGCATATGGTTCTTATGAATTTTAATATAATTGGGAAATTTCTGAATATGCACAAAAATATTTAATTGAATATTTAAATTTAGGTTCACTTGTCTTGTGCATGGTTCCATTTATAATAATTCATTATGAATCTATTAAATTTCTTAAATATTCAATAAATGGTTTCGACGGATAAATGAAAATGGAAATTAATGTATCTTTATTTATTGAATATGTATGACATGTTTTATTAAATTAAACACATCAAGGATAGAAATATAATGGTATGTGATCCCTCAGGTTGTGTACAACCAATTTTATACATTCCTATTTAAGATATTTTAATTCCTATAGCTTATTCAACACCCTCGGTGAAGACTCTTTCACCCATTCAATAGTACGGGAGTCCTCTAATTGAGATTGGGATCTATAAGTTGGTGTATCACCTTTGAAGGTAGGATGATTTTTTCTATTTATTATGTGATCTTTATCAGCCATAATTAATTCCGGTTTAAATATGGATCTTACTATTATATTTGAATACATTTTTTTTCTATAATTACATTACACATTTAATATATTGAGGATAGATCAGATATTTGTGTTTAGATTCAGCTATGATGTTCATATGATAGACACTAAAAATACAACAGTGGGTAGTAATTATTTTTTATAAATGGTAAATAATGAGGTTTAAATAATATAATATACACATATTTTATTAATAAAATGAATAACTGAAAATCAATCCAAGTGGATCTATCAAAACCTCATTATCTCACACCTAAAACATCTTTTCTTCCATAAGAAAATGGTGATATCCATATTCATGATTGATAGAATGAAACAATCCTATAATCACACAATATAATATGGAAATGATATGAACTGTTACATTAAAACCATAACAAATAAATATAAGATAATCCCTTATAAAATGAAAACTCTGTTAACTATTTAGAGAATTTCCTTGAAAATGGGTCATATAAAACACATCATCTTCCAAAGATATGAGTTATTGGTTAAATATCATGAAGAGTGATGAGTTTCATGTAATAAACACAAAATTTACTTAATTCTTAGACCAAATATAAATTTTATTTCATTTAACAAAGTATACAAATAACATTATTGAGTCTATAATAAAGTAGAGTATAAGAGAAAATTACAAGATAATGTTTATCCATGAGTTTACAATAACTCATTATCCCTCATACAACCCTTTCCATGTGTGAATCACTCACCCACTACTAAATTAAAAATTAATCATGTAAATACCTATAATTTATGTAGGAATGAATATAATACTACATGAGAAAATGGAATTTAGTAGTGGTTTTTTGGTATATAGGATCAATTTAAAACATCAGTAATCATTTTGAATTGGTTTCTAAATAATTCCATTTATTTCTATGTTAGAAATCATTTCATAGAATTTTTTTAGTGTAATCATAAATCATTAAATGATGATTTTTTATTTTAATATTTATTTTTAATAAATTATAACCATTTTATATATTCTATTAAAAATAATAAAAAATAATTTATATAATTGATAATTATTCAGAATTAAATATTTATTTATTTACCATTTATTATTTTCTTCTACTTTTTTAATATTTTTGATATGTGTCACAACAACTTCATAGAAGATTTCCCATCGTTTCAGCAATCTCACTTTTTCTTGCTGAATCTCCATGTATTAATCTCTCCACCAGATAAATTTGCATATATTCATCATCATATTAGATTATTCAAGAGAAAAAACTAGGAAATAAGAGGATGTAGTGGGAACCCATATCCAATCCCATCCCTCCCGAGGAAGACCCAAAGTAGTGAAGACTTAGAGCATCCCCTCGAATCAGATTCACTCCCTCAAGTTTAAGAAATGTAATGTTATGGAGATAGGTGACATTGGATCCATGTTCTACCATCGAAGACAGGTGATCTTCAACCTTGTTGCCCTGCAGCCAAGTGTGCGTGACCTGGATGTTCATGTTAAGAAGATCTTTTCATTTCCCCATAATATACATAATTGACCAAGGAATGGATCATTTTCTAGGCAAGGAGTCATGGAGGATCATACAGTAATTTTCCATTGGTGTAGGCTCCATGTTCCTCTGATTACAAAGAGTGAGTCCAGTAAGTGCTGCATTATCCTCTACCTAAAGTGAGGTTCCCCTTCCATAGTGAGCAGTAAAAGAAAGGAGAACACTTCCCCTAGTGTCCTGGACAACCCCTCCTCCATGCATGTATCCTAAGATACATGGCCTGTTAGTATTCAATTTGAGACCATTAGTTGGGGGAGTCCATCGAATCTAGTGGCCACGCTTACGGGTTGTTGGAGGCAAGGCCAGGGGTGAGATAGAGTGAAGAGGACTCAGAAATGGGGCCTCCCACTAGTTCCCTAAGAGTGACACTAAATTGGTAAGAAGACTCATTGTCTGCACAATGATGGACCATCCAATGGAGACGGACCCCTCTTATATGGCTTGGTTCCTCGCATACTATAAACACCAACATCCTGGGCTCAGAATAACAGCTCGGGCCGATCTCTCCAGGCCCGATTCCCTCACCCTGTCGAACCATTTCTCTAGAAATGAATCCGCATAAAGGTTAGAGTCTGTGAGAGTAGTGAAGGAACCAAAGGTCATTAATAATATTTAGTCCCATTCACCTTCGAATAAGAAATGGTCCATGCTTTCCTCCCTCTTGTTCTTAAAATATTGACAGCATGAGGTGAGATTTATCCCCACATTTTTCATATTTTCATCTGTTGGGACCACCCTCTGTCGATTCCTCTATACTAGAAATTTATACTTCACTGGAATCCTTTTACACCACATGGTCTCATTTCAGCCCTCCTAAGGATCCTAAAGTTTTGAAATCCTTTGGATTTCTTTCATCAAGAATTTATTAGAATTGGATGGTGTGAACACACATCTATCTAGTTCCTCAATTATGGTGATCGCATCAAAAATGTCATGCTGATTCCTATCCAGTACTTCCCTGATGAAGGGATGATGTAGGATCACCTCTTCGAATGAGATAGATGGGGCCAGGCACTCGGGATAACTGATCACCTCCCCTACCTAGTTATGAAATCAGAAAAGAATATCACCTTCTCCCACTATCCACCTAGAATGTTGTTGGAGAGTCGGGATGAGGGGGCAGATCCTGAACCATATGGGGGAGCTTTGTGTGCTAGATTCATCCACAATCCCTCCCTGGTTATTTTCCAAAGTCGTCCCCCATAAGGTATGATTCTCTATCACTTCCCACACATGTTTCCTGGGCATTCATGTAATCATACTTCCCAAGCTTCATAAATTGATCTCACCGTTAGATATGGGCCAAGCAATCCTCACCCGTGAAATCTAATGCCTCTTGCCTTCAGATAGGGAATCCCAAATAAAACCATCCAACACCTTTTCAATTTCCTTGATCACCCCTTTCAGCACCGAGGATACATCCATATCGTGTACCGAAATTACAGAAAAAAATGGTGTTCACCAAAGTTATGCATCCCCCAAAGGACTCGTCATGTGATCCTAATCACCACATGCTTGAAGTCCCGTATACGCATGCACCCCGAAGAAATGGTGGTGCCTAGGTAGTCAAGGGGAAAAGAACCCCACATCATGTCGAATCTACTGCACAGATGGGAGGCCCAGTTATGGGCACATTTATTAGAGATATACAAATTTCTTTTCGAGTTGTTGATCAGGTGCACACTCCAAAATCAATATTCCTTAATACTCCCCTTGATGGCTTGCACGGATCTCTTGCCAGAATTTGAGAAGATGATGGTCTCATCCGCAAACATAAGGTGCGATATGGATGGCATACTTTGTTTTCAATATTTTTTTGCCTTAGACAAACTAATTTCATGGAGGTCACATCCTAACACAACTGTCAGTCATTCTCGCTAAACACTTTAAATGAAACTACTCCACCAAATGAATTTAAATGTAACAATATGTCAATAAATGTTATTAAATGTATTTGAAAAATAACATGAAATATATAAATAAATAGTGAATAAAATTTTAATCCATAATGATTTAAAAATTATTAATTAAATATAAATTCGTCAATAAATTGTAATTATAAATTAAAAATTCATTTATATTAATTAATAATAAATAATTAACTAGTAATTAAAATTTTAAATAACATATAATTAATAATTGTAAATAATTTATAATTATTCATTTATCATTGATAATTCATAATTCATAATTCATACTTCATAATTACTAATTACTGATTTATAATTAATAATTCATAAATAATAATTCATAATTACTAATTCATAATTCATGTTTAATGAATTAAAATAATTAATTAATTATTAATAATTAATAATTAATTTAGTTTGTAATAATTAATATATAATAATTATAAAAAGCTAATAATTAATAATTAAGAATTAATTAAAATTTTATATAATAAATAAAAAATAATTATAAATATTAAATAAAAAATATTTAACAGTCAAATAAAATTTTAATTTATTCACAATAATATTATTTATTTGTTATTAATTTTTATGTGTTTTATAAAAAAGCACTAAAAATAATGTATACTTTATAATTATGATGTAATTAACATTATATATAAAAAATAATTAATAATTATAAATCATTGATAATTAATTTATAAAAATTGATTATTAACAATTAATAATTCATAAGAAATAGTTGCTTATTAATAATTACTAATTACTAATTAATAATCAGTAATTAGTAATTAATATTAGATAATTAATAATTACTAATTAATAATTATTAATTATTAATTATTAAATACAATTAGAAAATAATTATTAATAATTATTTTAGATATTTATTAATTAATATGTCATAATTATAAATTTTAAATAATCATATATTATAAATTAAAAAATTAAAAAATTAATAATTAATAAGAAATTAAATTGTTGTTAATTGTTATTAATTTTTCATAATAATTATTAATTATTATTAATTTCATTTCATTTAATAAAAAGGAAGCTAGAATTAAATTAAAATTAAAAAATTAAAATTTCATATTTAGTGGTGGCTATTAAAACCGCTGTTAAAAAATAAAATTATACATTTAGTGGTAGTTTTAAAAATCACCCCAAAATGATATTTTTCTTATATTATAGGATGTTAGAGACCCCTAAATAAAACACATTATGGCTTCAACTAACTATACAATTTGAAAACATGAAGGTGAGTTAATGAGTTAAAGAGGGTCAAAAACAAAAAAAAATGTCTCGAAATTTTAATATAACTTTTAAAATTTCCCTAATTTCAAAATAAAAACATGCCATTTTTTAGAGTTTACACCAAATCCTAATATTCTCTAAAAAAATAGAATAAATTTTTTTTTGAAAAAGCTTCTTGTTTCCTCTTGGGAATTTAATTATAATATTGGACAATAAGAATAAGCATGTGTACAAATAAAAGTCTGCAAAATAAAAAATTTTCAAAAAAAAAATTTTCATATTGAATGGAATAATATTAGAAATCTTATAAAATATGGGTTTGAAGAATCAAACTATTTCAAATAAGTAATCACATGGTTAGATTGTGACCAAAGATAAGAGTGGTATATCCCTGATTATGTTATCACAGAAATATAATGTGTCTACATGTAGGTCTAGATATGGAAATAGTGTAACATTTATTAATGGTGATTTAAAAATGTAAATAAAATTTGAAAATAAATTTAACACTTCTCTGCTATTATGAAATTGGGGTATAGTTATTGTCTTTGTTGTGTGAGGCTCCAATAAAGATGGAACCTATAATATCTAAAGATAGAAAGTATATGATCACATCACATCATAAAAAAAGTATAAAAAGATAATCACATGGATGATAAAAGTGTGTATAATAAGATCCACTCCATGAAATTCTAAAAAATAAAACATTATAGATGAATTCATAGCAATTTATTTTTTCAAAATAAAATTAAATGCAATAAAAATAAAAATTATGGGTGTCTTCCATTGACTGTTAAATTTTATTTTCTCTTCAGCTAGACATCGATCACTACCCACTAAGATCAAAAGGAAATATATCCCATGAATCAAATTCATCATCGAGATGAGTGTGTCATTCATCCATCAAGAAATTTATTTTTTAACAGTTAATACAATATATCAACAGAGACTTATTAGTAATATATATTGGTGGAATTAATTAAAGATAACCAAGGATAATAAGAGTTGAATAAACCTCAATTGAACAAATACTCGCTTAATAATGAAAATCTAGCTAGATGAAAAAACATGTAAATCATGAATATTATCTCATTGAATGTGTATAAGAGATGAAATATCTTTACCAAAATCCCATAATAATCTATTTGTATATATCACATCCTTGAATGAACATTATTCATAAATTATATAAATTGGTTAATTTTCATCTTTGAATAATATAGTTAATACACTAGTTTGTAAATCAATTTATTCCCTACATATTCAATGAATTCAAGAATATTAATATCATTTAAACCTCTATAAAATCTATTAGTGGAGTAAAAAAAGCCTCTATTGAATTTTAGAGAGAGTAATAGAAACATCTATATTTTCAGAATGTGGGATGAGCTCATGTCAATAAAATGACTCCATTATATCAGGAATGATGTCCTCACCAAAACCTTATTACATAGTGTCATCATCATGTATGACTATTCTGATATGTGTTACCATGGTCACATAATCATAATATTAAAATTCATTCCTTACAAAAATTCCAAACATAGGTATGTATTTTCAGTGATGTGCCAAATTTGAATTGTATAATCCTTTAAACTATTATAATAGTAGTAGTTAATAAGGGTCCCATTACCATAATCCTTTTTTTGTATTTTCTGAAAAGCCACATTAAGGATCAGTGGGAACCATAAAATCCAAAATCTTGACCACAATATATCATATTACTCAATTAAAACACATCCACTCTGAAAAAGAGATCAAAATTTTAAAAGATAAAAACCAAAATCATGAAATTAAAAATTTAAAAAAATTCCTTATGTCAAAAGATTTGATCCTGGATTCACCTAATCCTTCATATCAGATCCACAGTGCCCAATATCCATTTATACCATCAATGTTGTTGTTATAAACAACTGCATTAGCAGAGATCCATCTCTAACCATCATCACCATCATGAGGTACAACCATCGAAATCTCCATCCTCGCCTCTGTCATCACCACCATCGGAGAACCACACCAGAAATCAATAAGTCCATCAAAGCCATATAAGATCACCAGTACCATATCATCATATAACAATAACACTGAAGCCAACATCAATAACTTCCCGAGGCCAATGGAGAAGAATCTACCACACAGCGCACTCGATCTCACACCCTAAATACCTAGGGAGACCACATCATAAATCCACCTCAGAGAGAGAGGTGGAGACCTCGAGCCATTTTAGTGAAATAGGCAGCAATAGAGCACACTGTTGAGACCCCAAAAAAGAAACGAGACTAGAATACCCTCAAAACAAAAAAAAGCAATATAGGTGTGAAACCATAAATGAATCTGGGGATAAAACCATAAAATGGAAAATGAATGAGAGGAGAAAAAGGTAAAGAAATCCATAAATAGAAAGGAAGTAAATGCCGAGAAGACCCATAGCCACCCAACCTGAAATCCCAAAACCTCGTAGAGCCCATATGTATGTATCCGACTAGGACAAGAGTGGTGGATCGTAAGGTTAGGGTGCAGAAAGAAGGTTGGGGAGAGAACTACAGTGTCAATGCAATGTAGATGAATGTGACTGAGAATGTGCTAAGTAGAGAGAGTGAGAATAGGAGGAACCAATGGAGTGATTCCTATGGAGAGAAATCGATAGAGAAGAGGGAACCAGAGGGGATATAAGTGAGGTGAAGGAACTCCATCGTCATCGAGAAGAAATAGAAAACCAAGGGGGAAGAAGAGAATATTTCCTGAGAGAATCAAGGCGAGTGAGCCTCCATAATAAGTGTCTTATTTAAGTTGTCTCTCCAACCTAAAATGTATTTTCATTCCTATAAGGTATAGGAAGATATACATTGAAGCAATCCATTTTCACATTAGGGGGAAAGGGATATGTATTCAGCATCAAGGGAAATAAATTCACATTACTCAATAGAAAATTATATATAATAGAATAAATTTAAGGATTCTCAAATTCTTCAAATATGATTGGAATTATACAATCAAGGTGTGATGGAGAGGATTCATCTATGTCATTTTATGATTAATGAGTAATCAAAATTGTCTTGTCTCTAGACTGGGGATCTGAATTCTTTTCATATGGAATATCTACAAAACATGTTTTATAAGGATTTTTTTAAATATAATAGAATAATGGGTAGTATGGAGAGTTAAAAATGTGTTATGGTTTTGAATTGTAGATCTTTTTTTGATTCTATGTTTTCATTATGGAATCCAAATTTATGCGATCAAGGATATTTAAATGATAATTTTTTCCAAAGAATATTTCTAATATTATATAATAATATATATGTAAAAAACTAGAGGAACCAAAATAACTTATCTCATTAATAAATATCAACACATTAATAATCTTTAAACCCAATTAAAAATCCAAAATATTAAAATTGTAAATAAAATATAAATTAGAAAAACTAAAATGGGAAAATGCGGATCGCCCTAATCTACTAGAATAATCTCCCCCTAAAAAATTATATATAAATAAATTAAAAAATTAGGAAACTGATAAAAATCTTAATAAAATTAAAATATCATCATAATAGGAATTGTAGTAAATCTTGAATGAAATAATGAAGTTATATTTGTAACGAGCACTGTGACTATTGGAATAGTAATATGACAATTTTTCAAATATAAAATTTGACCAATATAATTTTTCATCTATTTGAGCATTTCGAATTATACCCTTTGGTAATAATTTTACCATTATAATTAGTTTTTATATGTAGTAATGAAAAATTACAATTTATGCATAATAAAAGAAAAGATAGCCTCAACTAGTAGAGTCATGCCGTTTGAAACCCATTTCTCCGAACATGGGAGGAAGGTAGTGCCACTAGGGTTTATCCATGACCAATCCCAATCCTTGCTTTAAAATGTGAATCTTGAATGAAATCATCTATACAAGAATTTAAATTTAGTGTAGATTATCACTCGTTAGATGTTAGCAAACCCACCCTATGAAACTGCCTATATCACACACCTTACCCTTAAGGAATACATAGGTATAATAAGGGATTTCATGTATAATATGTAGTTACATAAAGTGTAATTCCACTTGTGTAAATAAAATATTTATTCCATTGATCCAATTTTTAGAATAGTTTTTTAATGTAATGTATGTTTAAGTAAAACCAGTATGACAAATTGTTTGTTGGACACAAATAATGCATAACTATACTTTTATAGAAATATATAAACTTTTATAATAAAGTCAATTATTATGAATAGTATTTTTTTTAATGAAATTTAATTTTTTAAAATCCATATTTAAACAGAAATGATTGATTAATTTTATAATGTCATGTGAAAATTTTAATAAGTGTCGGAAATTTGATTATGTCTTAAAAATAGATTGTTTTTTAATAAATAAGATTTTTTATATTTAAAAGTTAAAATTATAATATTTAGGGATTTTATTTTATAAAATAAATTTTATATTTGAGATTATAACTTTCAAATTAGGTTAGGGTGAATTTTTCATAATTTTCTACAATGCATTGTTTTTCAATGAATAAAAAAATACTGTTTTGGGTTTTCGGTAAGATTGATGACATCACATTTTTTCATAATGATGTAATAATTAATTAACCAAATAAATACAAAAAAACATGTTATTTTAAGAATATTATGTATCTTATTAATTTTAACCATTTTTCAAACCTATAAGGTTCTTTCTAAAGTCTAAAATGGAAAATTTGATTTAAAAAAAAACTACTTTGTATCAAAATTTAATTTTCGATGAAAAAAAGTGTATTAAAAATGTTTTTTCATTTTAATGGATTAGAATATCAAAAATATGACTCAAATGTCTAAACCCATTAGTAAAAACTTCTTTTAAGCCAATATTTTTTTTTCTACTACCAATTTTTCCAGTATCTATATTTGAAAATTATTAAAAAAAATCTTAACCTTTTTATATAAATAATCAACCATTTCACGACCCCCTTCAATAAAAATATATCCTACTTGAATTTAGGCTCAGTTTTTCTCCTGAATATCCCCCAAAATTTTCCATGATCATGTTTTAGGAACAACTCTTCAAGGTAAGTGAATTATACTCCATTTCTCGACAATTCAAGAATTTATTTTCTTTATATTTGATATAAATTTTATGTTACACTATTTTTCTTACCTTTATTACCATACCCATACTGAAAATTATGTTTATCAATGGGTTACCTTCTTTATATATCATTTAAATCTTTTTAAATTCATGTTTTATACCTATCATGGTGGAGATTTTAATTCTCAAATTTCTCTCCTTTAAATGAAAAATTTTTGTATTGTGAATACCCAAAATGTTACATTATCCATACTTATCCACCTAGTTGTTAAAATCATTTATTGATTTTGGTATTTTAATTTACAAAACCCACATTCCATTTCTGTGGGTTAAAAATGATTTTATGTTCATGCCATTAAGACCTTACATACTCAATGCTTTTATATGAAACATGTACATTATTCTCCCCATATTATTGTGAAAATGATATATTATGGAAAATGTTGCTCACATGAAATTAAAAAATATGAAGGGTGTTCACAAAAAGTGCTTCAATGTATTGGGTATATAATTTAATCTCTAGAGATGAAATGTTTTACGATGTCGTGGTGAATAACCATGGTAATTATGATTTATGACAACTTGGTCATAAAGCATGGTTATATGCTTAGGAATGTATCATGTTAATATTTTATCCACATTTACATGTTATCATTCTTATTATTTTTTATCATGATATGTAATGTTTTCTCTATATCATTTCATATTGTTTACCTCTTTTTCGTGCTGATATAACTCATGACCACATGCTAAATGTCTCCCTTTCTTATTCCCTTACTTGCCTCATCATCACCCCTATCCTTTGATGTATGCCCCCAGTGTATGGGTTGTAGTAAATGTAACATAGGGTGAACCCATGAAGGACCATTTCACATGGATTCAAAGTAATGTTTTATTTTTTCTTTTATTTTGTTCTAATTTACAATAAAATAGGATTTAAAATATTCTAGGTTTTGTTCTATGTAAATAAAATTTTATTTAATAAAATAGAAAGATGTCATAGTTTGTATCAAATAATGGTTTAGTTATTTTTTTAAATTTGGATTCTAAATCCTACATAGAAACCCTAAAATAATTTAAATATAGGAAATTAAACATGTATTTTTGGTAGTACTAAATAATTGGTTTCCAAGAAAATACATCCCCTTTAGCATACTACAATTGGATGTGAATCTGAAACAAATGTACCAAGGGTAACACCAAAAAACACAACATTTAGATAGACTCGATCAAGAAATGGGGCGTAGAAATTGTCCTTACTTTACACCTAGTATGACACTCTCGAGGGATATGTTTGGTTAATCAAAAAAAATTTATAAACCATTATGTAGGATATATATAAAATTTAATCGTTATTTTAGGATATTTATAGAATAATTAAGTATGTGGTTTTAAGACATAAAATTCATTTAGAATTGTATGATTCCTAAAAGTAACATGTTTCTATCTATAGTTTTCTTCTTTTAGAAAATTGTTGGGAAATTGGAGTAAATGAGTTAATTATGAGTGCATTGGATGATGCACTGATGGCCTTCCAATGGAATATAGAATTGGAAACATCATGATGATGATAAATCAACTAACTATAGTAATGAATAGAAACATGAATCAAGGTTAGAGAATAGATTCACCTAAAAGGGAGTAACTTTCCACCAATTCCTTCATATATCAATGAAAAAATTCTTTTAGTGGATCTAAAAAACCCAGTGATTTCTAAACAATGTATTACATATATATATAATATCATTTATATACTCCATTGTTTGGATCAAGATAATTCACCCTCAAAATATACCTCTTAGAAAGAGTATCTAATCAGTGGTAAACACTATTTTAAAATAATAATCCAAGAGGTGAGATTGATTCTATGGAGAGGGAAGAGTTCATGGGAACCTCTTACATTAAATATTTCCCCATTCAATTTGAAAAAAATGGGGAAGGAATTTCTAGAGACGAAGAAGGAAAATTCATCAGTGGGAATCTATGAAATGAACTTTAAAAGATATTACTGATTCACCCCGAAAATTTTTATAGATCCTAATGGAAAGGATGATAGATTATTTGGTGGATTTAGAACACATATTCTGATGAATTTAGAGAATTAAGACTATGAAATATATGAGAAGATAGTACAGTGTGATATGAAAGTTGAATTAGAGTTTTGAGAGATGTAGTGGTCACATTGGTTGAATGAATAGTAGAGAGAAATAAATTCAAACTCAGAGAATAATTTTGATCAAGGAAGAGGAGGAAAGAAAGTGAATCTTACTGTATGATAAATATGTGGGAAGAATCACTCAAGTAACTACTTTATTATGAGTGTAATGTGATACAATTTTGGAAGATATGGGAATATAACTCAAATTTGTCGTAGTGAAGTGAAGCCTCAACTTATCAACAATAACGAAAACTTAAAGATAGTGTTGGCATAACCCAAAGTTCAATGATTCTAGTGTTTAAATCAGTGGAAACTTTCTAATAAATATCAAAAAAATATAATGGGGTGAACCACCATGAACCTCAACTTTGGAAAAGGGAGAATGGTTCGGAATTTTTTATCACAACTGTTGAAGTAGATTCCCCAAATGAGGTGGTGGTAGGTATAGACTTTGTGATCCTAAATATAGAAAGTAATTTTTTGATTCTGATTCTACACATTCCTTTATGTCATTCATGTTTTCAAAGAATATATAATTGATACCTAAACTATTATAAAAATATTTATCATTCAAGGCTCCTAGAGGTTTTATCCTAGCATAAATAGTTAATAAAAAATGATGTTTTATGTTTGGAGAGTATAATATAATTGAAAATATAGTATTCATTACCATGGTGGAATTTGAGACTATACTAGATAGAGACTGGATCTCAAACTATAATGATAATATCAACTGTATGTGGAATGAAATTTTTGAATTATTAGTTAGAAAACTAAGAGTTACTTTTAAAGGATGGATATCTTGGCCTAATATTTCTCTAAAAGCACCTCATGTAGCCATCTTTATAGAGATAATCAATAATTATATATAAGTAAATGAATGTATAATGATGGAAAATGTCCCATCATTTAGGAAAGAACTAATGTAATTCCTAAAGATTTACCTTAATCTCTCCAAAACAATAGACGTAGAGATCGCCATTGAACTCATTCCTGGATCAAAGCTGATATCAAAGACCCCACAAAGAATGGAAAAAATGGAGTTAGAGGAATTAAAGAAACAACTTCATTATCATTTGGGTAAGGTATTTATCCAATCAAGTGGGCCTCCCATGGGAGCACGTGTTCTCTTTATAAAGAAGAAATATTGATCAATATAGTTATGAATTGATTATAGAGAACTTAATTAGATCATAGTGAAAAACAAGTACCTTCTCCCAAGTGTTTATGATTTATTTAACCAACTTCATGTGGATAAATTCTTCTCTAAGATTGACCTCTGATCTGGGTATCATCAATAGAGAGTTAATAGAAAATGTATTCCAATGAATTCATTATGAAAAATATATGGTCATTATGATTTTTTTATTCCCTTCATCTTGACTAATGCACTTTTTATATTTATATATTTTCTGAATATAGTCTTTATGTACAACCTTGATAAATTGATGGTAGTTTTTATTGATGATATTCTAATATATTAAAAAAGTAGTGAATTTATAAGGATCATATACAGGTTATATTGAAAAATATATGGAAGAAGAAACTATTTTAAAAATTCATAAGATGTGAATTCTGGTAACAAACAGTTGCATTCTTGGGGTGCCTTGTAACCAATGAATGAATCTCACTTGAACATACAACAAAACATGTTGTGGAGTAGTGGCCTTATCCTACAATAGAAAATGAGATTCTTGGTTTCCATGGTTTATAAGGATACTGTAGGAGGGTTGTGATGAACTATTCAGGACATTCTAATACACTATCCATATCAACATGAAATAGAGATAAGTTTATTTGATAAAATTAGTGTGTGGAACATTTACATGAACTGAAGTAGAGATTTGATAATGAAACATTGTTAACTCTACCAATTTTAGGAGAAGTATTTGTTATTTATACTGATTTATCATTGAAATGGAATGGATGCATCCTCATTAAAAATGAAATGTTTATTGCTTATCCATATCAACAGGTAAAGACTTATGAGAAGATTTATCATACACATGACCTAGAGTTGACTGGAATCATTTTTTCTCTAAACATGTAGATAAACTATATTTATGGTAATAAATGTGATATACACTCATGACACCATATTTTGAAGCCTATATTCATGAAAAATAAATTTTACATGAGACAAATGAGGAGGTTGGAGCTTATTAAAGATTATGATTGTTCAATTCATTATCAACTCAGAAGAGAAAGCAAAGTCACTAACATATTAAGTAGTAAAGACCCTGTTGTGATGGAAATGATGATGATTCAAGGAGATCCATTAATCAAGGACATATTAATTTTGGATATAGGAATAATGAGGGATGTGAAATCATAAATCCTATCCTAATTTTTTTCCCTCAACCATCATTAATAGTGAATATCAAGAGATCATAAAGAGAATATCCTTTCATACAAAAGAAGATAGAGGTTTTAAAGAATGGGAAATTTCCAAATATCAATATTCATGAGGAATATGTAATAAAATTTTATATAAGGATATGTGTCCCATATATATCAGAGATAAAGTAGCAGATATTGTATGAATCTCATAGCTCTAAATTCTCTTTACATTATAAAAGTACGAAAAGGTATAATGACCATAGTGATCATTATTGGTGGTATAATAAGAAATAGAATATTTTTTCTACACTGTATGTTGATTGGTTTGTAAAAAATTTAATGCATTGAAACAAATTCCTAAAGGTTTATTTCAACCACTACCCATACCAACATGGAAGTGGTAAAATATCACTACGGACTTCGTCACTGGTCTCCCAAGAACTTCCAACGAAACTAATATGATATGGGTAATGGTGGATAAACTCCCCAAGACTTGACATTTCATTGTTATTTGGGAAGATTTATATCTTGACCATGTTTCCAAGCTACATGTTAAGGAAGTGGTGAGTCAACATGGGAAGAAACATTAAGTCATTTATAATCATGTTCTATGGTTCAAATAAAAATTATAGAGAGGTATTCAACATAAATTGAATACGTAATTGAAATTTAGTACAGACTATCACCCCTTAAGTTATGGAGAACTTGAAAGGAATATTCAAACACTTGAGGATATTCTAAGAACAAGTTCAATCAAATTTGAAGGTGGATGGGATAAACACATCCCAATTTTTTCACTTCTCATACAACAACAGAGTCAACTTGATAAATAAAATGGAACCCTATAAATCATTATATGGTATGTAATATATAACTCTTATTAGTTGGGATGATGTTAGTGAGGGAAAGATACTTGGGCCAAACCTTCGGTTTGATATGATAGAAATGGTTCATGTCATCCAATAACATATAAAATCTAGTTAGATTATGCCAGATTTATATGATAATAACTGTTCAAGGGGCATATATTTTGATGTCGGAGACAAATTTTTCCTTTAGAAATCACTATGGAAGAGAGTCATGAGGTTTGGAAAGAAATGAAATATTATCCCCTTGTACATTTTCCTCTTTTAAATCCTTGATCGTATAGAAGCAGTGGAATATCAACAAGCACTTCCAAGAAATTTCACTCATGTTAATGATGTATTCCATGCATAAATCTTGAGGAAGTACATATTTTATCCCTGAGTTGTAATAAATCAAGAGGTGGTATAACTGGAACCTAGCCTCTCTTATGAGGAGTAGTCAGTGGATATCTCGTATGGTGGAGACAAAGTTCTATACAAAAAGAGAAACAACATTATCAAAGTGTGGCAGAGGAACTATAAATATGAATAGGAAACATCATAAATAATGTAATCAACGAAACAAAATTACCCTCACCTATTCTGTACTGAGAATCTGAGATATAATTTCACAGATGAGAGTTCTAAAGGGGGAAGAATGTAATGACCCAATCCTTTTAAATGATATTTATTTCCCAAGAAAATATGTGTTATATTATATAATGTTATACACGTTCAAAATATATAGGAACCAACAAAATATTATCTCATTAATAGGGAATATTAAATTAGTCATCTACAAAACCAATTAAAATTCAAAACATTACAATTAGACAAAAAATATAAAATATAAAATATAAAATATAAAAAAATGGATTTTCCCAATCCATAAGAATCATAACCCTCCACAGAAAATTCTATATAAATAAAGAAAATTTTAAACCAATCAAAATCTTAATAAAATAAAAATATAACATTAATGAGGAATTTTCGAGAATTTTGAGTGAAATAATGCAGTGGTGTTTATAGAGAAAGTTTTGACAGTGAGAATAGTAATATGACTATTGGTCAGATATAATAGTTGGAAAAAATAATTATTTGAATTTCTGAACATTTGGAATTATACCTTCTAGTAATAATTTTACCATTATAAATTGTGTTGATAAGTAATAATTAAAAATTAAAATTGATGCATAATGCAGAAATATAGCATCAGCTAATAGATTCATTCTATTTGACTACCATTTATTAAAACTTGTGAGGGAGGTAGCATGATTGGGGTTCACCATTGACCAATCCCAAAATGAGATTCAATTAGTTAAGATTGAACAAAATCATTTACTAGAAAAGTTTAAATTATTTGAGATTACCAAATGGTTGATATTAGTTGATCCATCTTGTGAATTTACAACCATCATACACTTTAACCCAACAGAATATGTATGTGTAATAAGGGGTAACACGTACAGGATATAGTCACATAAAGTTTTATTACCCTTTTAAGAATAAAATATTTATTCCATAAACCCCATTATTTGAATAATTTTGTTTATAAAATTTATATTAAATTAAAATCAATTCAATAAATTGATTGTTGGATGAAAATAAAAAAAATTGTATTTTTAAGAAAATATATACACTTTTAAAATAAAATTATGTATTCCAAATAATATTTTTTAAAATAAATTTTATTATAGTCCCTAATTTAATTATAAATGATAAAATAATTCTAAAATTGCGTAATAAATTTTTTATAAGTGTTTGAAATTTTACTATGCCTTAAAAACTGTTATTTTTCCATAAATAGGATATTTCATTTTAAATGTTGAAATTATCATTTTTGTAGAATTGTTTTATAAACTAAATATTAAATTTGAAATAACCACATCAAAATTACTTTAAGGTGAATTTTTGGGACTTTTTTAAAATACATTATTTTTCAATAAATTGTAAAAATATAATTTTGATTTTTCGGTATGTTTTAGGAAATAATATTTTTCATATTGATGTAAAAATAAATTAACCAGAATTAATGAACAAAATAATTTACTTTCCTAATATTAATTACTTCAATATACATTAACCAATTTCCAAACCAATAATTGACATTCCAAATTCTAAAATGAATTTTTTTATTTTAATAACATTAGTCTGTGGAAAATTTAATTTTCCATTCCAAAAGAACTATTAAAAAATATTTTTCACTCATAATGTATTTAAATATCTAACAATGTGACTCAAATTTCAAAATATCATTATAAAAAACCCATGGTTAAGATAATGGTTTTTCATTTTCCATGATGTTGATTTCCAAGACCTATATTAAGAAATTTATAAAGAAATCTTCCACTTTTTCTATAAATATCCACTAATTTAACCAACACTCTTCACTAAAAATTCATCCTCCATCAATTTATACTCTATTTTCGTCTCCAATATCGCCCCCAAATTGTGATTAGTCCCCCAAAGATCCATCACAATGTTTTAGGAATATGTCTTAAGGGTAAGGGTATTCTACTCCCTTCATCTTCAATTCAAGAACTTATTTTCTATATATATCTTCTAAATTTTATGTTACACTCTTTTCATTAATTTTGATCAAACCAGTACTTAAAAATTATGTTCTATCAGTGGGAGTACATATTTAACTCTCATTTCATGCTTTTCTAAATCGACATCTTATACCTATCATGCCACCAAATTTATTTCCCAAATTTCTCTATTTTAAATGAAAAATTCTTATATTGTGAAAACTCAAACCATTTAATTATCCATGGTATTTAACATATACATTAATATAAATTATTTATTTGGTGATTTACATATACAAAATCCACATTCCCTTTCCGTGGGTTTAAAATAATTTTATGGTCAAGCCTTTAAGCACATATGTACTCAATGATTTTATATGAAACCCATAATTTATTCTTCTCTAGTAAATGAAAAAATGATTTATTATGACCAATTTTGATCATATGAAATTAGGACATTTGAAGGGTGTGATTTGATATAACTCTACTATTCTGGGTATATAATTTAATCTCCAGAGAATACAAGTTTTACGATACATTGCTGAATAACTATTATAATTATGATTTTATAAAATCTTTGTAGTAAACCTCAGTGATATGATAATGAATCATTTAAAAGTTTTATCCACATTTCCATATTATGATTCATGTTATTTTTATCATATAATTACTCATGTTTTCTTTATCATGTTATATTTTTATACCTTTTGTTCTTATTTATATTCCTCATGATCACATGTTAAATGAATCCCTTACATATTCCCTTACTAGGCTCATGATCACCCCCTTCCATTGATGTATATCTTCAAGATATGAGATGAAGTAAATTTAATATAGGGTGAACCCATGTAGGATACTTTTAAATGGATCTAAAATAATGTTTTATTTTTTCTTGTATTTTTTACTAATTTCCAAGAAACTAAACATTAAATTGTACTACATTTTGATCAATGTAATGGAATGGTTATATAATAAAAATGCGAGATTCCATACAAATGATCTTATTATAGTGATAACATATTATTCATCCTATTCATCATTATAAGAATAATTTTCTTGGAATTTTAGGTGTTGAGTTCTCAGAGTGGTGGATCAAACTAAGTATCTTTCCATTGTGTTCAAGTTGGATCATATTATATAGATAATTTATAATTTTCAGCTAAATTTTAATATTTCCCTAAAATTTATTATAACATATATTGGTTAAATGAATCAGGATTTCTTTAATCTATATTATTATTTTGACTAATAGAATAATCATATGTAGGGTTTGAACCCATATAAAAATATAATGATGTATTCTCCAATAGGTCATGATATTATTTTGAATGATAATTATTATTAAAATAAATAAATTACTTAGGACTCATAGGTGATGAAAATTCAAAACTAATATTATGAATAGTGTATGGGTAGTGAAGGATATTTTTTAATTTTATTGATGGTCATTCTATTTTCAGTCTCCTATGTGTCTTAATATTTATCTATAAAAACACCCATAGTAGTAATATAATTTCATTAAATTCCTAAATCACCCATCATCAAGGATTTTCTAATACTATAAATCCCTAAAAATAACACAAACATTTTCTATATATTTTCACTAAATATCCAAATTAAAATTTATAATGCTTCAAACTACATTATAAGTGACAATATGGTCCCTACCATAATGAGAATGTGTTTTCCCCTAATAATACCCTCTATCAAGAATTATTAGGTAAATGTATTTGTTATCATTAAAACTAGAGTTTTATAAATAAATCCACTAAATTAAAATCTAAATATAACTTATGAGAAAAAATAGACAAAATAATGTTATAAATTGAATCAAATTTATCTTCATGCATAAGAAAATAAGTACTCTTCATATTTGAATAATTTATTTAATTTGGAATTCTAAATATCCAAATGATTCTAATTTGTTCATTAGTTTATTATTTAATTTTTAGTATTTTCATACATAATTATAATTACCTAGTTTTTTATCTATTTTCCTTTAATTTTATTCAACTGTTATTTCATTACCCTTACATTAGTCCCTTTTATGTTTCTCTTACCCTTACATGAGGTATTGGAGACCCTTACGCTGGCTTTCTATTAAGAATCTTACCTTTACATGAAGTGAGTTTATCCTTACATTGGTGGACTAATACCCTTTTCTGAGATCATTTAGACCCTTATAAGAAATGTGTATTGGGTGTGTTACCCTTATTTTTGCCAAGATCTACCTTTACGTGGACTATTTGTTTCTTGTATTACGTTTACATGAGGGCCATTGCACCCTTACGCAATGGTTGTTTACCCTTACGCAGTGGGTTTTTATCCTTACGCAGTGGGTGTGTTTCCTTACACAGTGGGTGTGACCCTTACATAGTTGTTTTATAACCCTTACATAATAGGTTTCTACCATTATGTATCAGGTGATCTAACCTTATGTTTGAACTTCTTTGAACTATAACAAGATAATTTACGTGGCTTTTTTTATTGACCTCTACAAGGATTTTCATTCCTATTTTTTACTATGTTATTAGTGAGTGATTAATTCTTATCCCTCCATTTCTCTGGTGTTGTTCAGCAGGTGAAACCATTTTTAATCTCTATGGGTTTTTATTCTTGCAATCTTCAAATTAAAAAAATCTATTTGTGTAATGGTTTTCGAAAAACTTTATACCACCATTAGAGAGAGATTTTCCACTATTATAGGTCAAATATATCTCACGGAATTATACACAACTAGATGTTTCATTTCCTTGATATTAAATAATATATTTTCCCTGGTGTTGTGTTCCAATGGATATTGTACTTTTGTTCACAAGGTTTTCTTTTCACCTATTCATCAATGTTGAAAAAGAAACATTACTATATTCTCAAATGAAAATTTTTGGGAAATATATTGATAAAAATTGAGGGTTTCTCTTCACTACTCTTTCATGTTTCTTTTTTGTGGTTTTCATACAATTATATTTGGCTCATTATATTAGTGTTGATAGGCCTCTGTTATTAAATATATTTTATTATCGTGTATTTGTTTCACCGTTATTAAATATAAGCAGTAGGGTGATGTTCTCTCCACGGATTAAAACCAACTAGTACCAAACCATGTTATGTATTTTATATTTTTATTAATTTTATTATTTCTTCAATAGTTATTTTTTCCCTACGTTATCATTTTTATCCATTGTTCATTATTTCAATTCTATTTTAAATGCTATATTATATGCATGATCCATGGTATATTTAAGTATAACAGTGTCGGTTACCCTTATAAATTGGTATTAAAGCCTCATAGATAGTATTATGACTTTTTAGAAGTATGAAATTGATATATTCGGTGTTGATAATGATTTTAATTGGTGGAAATTAAGGATGTGGAATGTATTAGTCCACAAAGGGCCACAAGATTCCATTTATAGACCTAAAACCCTATATATAAATCAGTATGACGAGGGGCTAACATCAAATACCTATTTGGATGTCCCTCCTAAAATTTTGATGAAAGACCATAGCTCATTAACTACATCTTTAGCAGAAACAATCGTGTGAGAGGTATTTTATAAAACATACACAATTGGTATTTGATATAAAATTGAATACTTTTATATGAAAACATATTTATTTAGATTTCTATATAATAAGCACAAATTATATAACATTATGATACATCCTAGAACATCCATTCCAAAACCCCTAATGATTTTAATAAAATATTATAATATTTATCCCATATAAATTGTAGTGTTGAAGTTGAGGACAAAACCATTTTACTTTTAATTGATTTAGAAAAGTCATATCAACATATTACTGATGGTATAATGTAAGGAATAGATTCCTTGACCACATAAGAAAGTAAGTCTAGTTTTTTTTACATGAGTTGTGTGTGAATGCTATGGTTAAACCTGAAGTTGAGGGTTTGAATGTGAGGGGTCATTCAGAGTTTTTAGAGAATAATAATTATAAAATAAAGAAGGGTTGAAAGAAACATATCCAATATTAATATTCCTGGTCAAAATACAACCGAAAATGGTTACATGCTATCATGGTGGGAAACTTAGGTGTCTTAGACCCAAATTCCCTAATTTGAGATCGGGTAAAACTTCTAAAGAGTCTACTAATCATACTGTCTTTTCTCACCAAGGATATGAAATTACTGAGGTGTTGTGTGTGTCCTAAAATAATTTTCATGAAAAATAGGTTTTAGAGTCAAGATGTTCTTTCCATGTGTTCTCGTATAAGAGTTCCTTTTCTGTATTGATTGATGAAGCTAAAGAATATGTGGTTTTAGTTGACAATAAGAGATGTTGTGTTGTGGGTTTAGGTTTTTTATGATAAATATCTCAATCCATTCTCTATTCACCTTTATGGACGTAACATGGGTTTCATATTTATAAAGTAATATGATCTCATTAGGTTTCATGGATAAGATAGGTTAAACCATTACATTTAATTATGGTTGTCTAAGAATCTCAAAGGGATCTTTCATGGTTATGAAAGGCTCCTTCATGAATATGTTATATGTTCTGGATGGAAGAATGCATGTAAAATAGTTGGACAACACCCATATCTCTAATAATGAAATAATAATTCCTTCGTATAGGCATTTGGGACATGTGAGAGATAAAGGGATAGAGGAATTAAAAAGGAAAGGGATTATCACTCATGTTACATATTGTAACGTACTATTTTTGGGTGGATTTTGTCTTCGGGAAGTCCAAAAGAGATAGTTTTCATAAATCCAAATTTAGTGTTGTTCAACCATTTGAGGGTGTTCATTCAGATTTATGGGGACCAGCTAGGAATACCTCTCATAGTGGTTTCTCCTAATATTTCACCTTTATTGATTATTATCAAGGAAATATTGGGTTTATATTTTGAAAAATAAATCTCATGTCTTTGAGGATTTTCAAATTTCAAAATCCTTTATAAAAAAAATCAATCTGGTATGAAATTTAAGGCCTCAAGGATTGATAATGCTCTTGTATACCAATCTACCTAATTCACTAATTTTTGTGAATATGTGGGAATTTTGATGCATTGAAATGTGAGTCGTACTCCTCAAAATAATGTTTTTTCTATGCATATGAATTATACCATTCTTATGTGGGTTCATAAAATGATTTCATTCTTGGTCTTGGTCAAGTCATTTTGGGTGGAGGTTTTCACCCCGATAGTCTACTTAATAAAAATGTGTCCCTCATTGGGCAATGGATTAATGACTCTAATTGGATTATGGAGCAACTATTACCTATCCTATGGATATCTTAAGATGTATGGATTCACTGTATATGATCATATTAATAATTAAAATCTAGATCCTAGAGCATTCAAATACTTTTTCATAGGGTATCCTAAGGGGGTGAAGGGTTATAAAACTTTTATAGATAAATATGGCTTTCAGTGGTGTATTATTAGCCAGGATATAGTGGTTTAAGAGTCTTTTCTTCTTATATTCAAGCTTACGACTGATTTTAGTGATGATTCTTCCTAGAATATGGATCTTGAGGTTGATCCTCCCAGTGTTAGTGATTTTCCTATTGAAAATCTCCCATATACCACTATCCCACCTCTTTCTCAGCATGAGCTAGAATCCATTATTGAATCTTGTAATGTTCTTGATTATGGATCTCATAATGACCTTATAGGTTATTAGATCCATGGGGATGGTAATGAGAGATTCATTATCCCCCCCTTATAGGTACATACTTAATAATTTAGTTTCTTTTGCCTTGCATGTGGCATAGGATCATGGTGGAGAGGATCCCCAAAGTTATAACCATTATGTCAATTAAATAAAATCTAAGCATTGTTTTTCAAACATGAAAGATTAAATGGAACCCCTATTAAAGAAACATACCTAGTCCATATTCAATAAAATCCCTACTACCACGGTGATTAGCTGTAAATGGATCTATAAAATTAATGAAGACAACACATCATGGAATAAAGTTGTGTTTAAATCCAAGATTATAACTAAAGTATTCCTTCAAACATAGGGAATATATTGATTATATTTTTCCCATATAGTTATGATTTCTTCAATAAGTATAATTTTTGATTTTTTTCCTTTTAGAAATTTATATACAATATTCAGATGTTAAAACTAATATCTTTCATTGTGATTTAAATGAAAAATTATACATGAATCCTCATACTGGTTATTAGCATGAATTAAAATGTAACCATGTCTATTTACATAATAAATCATTATATGGATTAAAAAATCCTTTAAGATAATGATACAATAAATTTGACTCAGTTATATGGAAAAATGATTTCAATAGGAATCAGTTTGATGCATGTCTATATTTTAAATCAATTAAAAAGTTCATGCTTTCATTACTAATTTATGATGATGATATTTTACTCAGGTGTTGTGATATGAAATTAATCAACAATGTTAAGAAAAATTGGAGTTCAGATTTTTAATTGAAATATAATGGTTATTATAAATAATTTTTTGGCATGGAAATTATTAAGGATAATAAGCCAAGGACTCTTTATTTATATCAACATAAGTATATCTTAAAAGTTCTTAAGAGGTATTTTTTGATTCATTAAAACATGTGTGGGTCCAATTTTCTAATAATTTTAAATATTCGTTATCTCAATCACCTTCCACAACCTCTGATATTAAATATATTAGTAGAATCTCATGTTATAATGTATTAGGAATTATTATGTGTGATTTAATTTATAATAGGTTAGATATTTCGTTTTCTATTTGTAAATAGAGACAGTTTATGGGAAATATTTGAAATAAAAATTAGAATTGTCTTAAATGGTTACTAAGGAACATTTCTTCTACTTCACCTCTATTATTTTTCTATTGTAATAATAAAAATACCTTTTAAATTAGGGTTTTGTTATATAGATTTTGATTAAGATAGGAATTTTGATACTATGAAATCACTAAATAGTTATGTTTTTAATGGATGAGGAGGATCTATATCATTTAAGTGTAATATGTAATCACTGGTAGATGTATCAAGCACTATGATTGAGTACATATAATGGTAAAACCCTATCAAATAAGTCATATGGCTCAAGGTATTGATTTTTAAGCTCAATATAAGTAATTTTGTAATTATTATATACTGATATTCTCGATCATCCTATTTCATTCTCTAATTTTTTCATTAAATGGTATGTCTAAGGAAAAAGATATTAGGATTCAGTTTATTAGAGAAGTTGTAGAAAGTGGAATGGTATGTGTCACTATGATACACATATGTGAAAATCCAGATGATAGTTTGAAAAAGGTTTCATATTTATCCAAGTTGAAGAATTGGTTAGGTATATTGAACTTGGTTTCCCTTGAATAATAATTAGGTGTAATAACATCATCCATTATTATATTATTTTAAAAATTGTGGAGTTTTTTGGAATTTATAATGATATATTTCAAAATGAAACTAATATATTCAATAGTTTATTTTTTATTTTTTAGTATGTTTAATATTAAATTTAATTATCTATTGTAATATATCCTTCCTTTTAATTAATTATTATATTGTTTTTCTATACTTACATCAGTCCCGTTGATGTTTATTTCACCCTTATGTGAGGGATTGGATACCCTTACAGAAGCTTGGTATTAACTAACTTACCTTTACATAAAGTGAGTTTCCCCTTACATATATAGACAAATACCCTTCCATAAGCACGGGTCAACCCTTATGCGGCATGAGTATTGGACATGTTACCCTTATGTGATACTGGTATTATCCTTATGTGGCCTATTTTTTATTGGATTACCATTATGTAAGGGATAGTATACCCTTACAGAGTGAATGCTTTTCTTTTATAGTGGGTTTTACCCTTATAAATTGGGTGTGCACCCTTATGTAGTGTTTGTGAACCTTATGTGGCGAGATGATAACCCTTATGAAATGATGATATAACCTTACTAAATTGGTGATCTACAATTATTTGGGTTCCATATTGACTTTTACACATACCCTTTGTGCATCTTTATTATTTACCTTTACATGGGTATTTATTGTTTTTATTAGACTGGTAGGGATTGATTCATTCTAATCCCTCCATTTATCTGGTGTTTTTGAGCTATTGAATCTATTTGTGTTCTTAATGGGTATTTATACACATAATATCTTGTTTTATGGAAATCGAAACATGTATATATTTTTGAGATATTAATCTACATTGATTAGAGAGAGTGATTTTTCAATTGGAGGGAAAGTGGATCTTGAGGCACCATTCCATGCCAAAAGAGTTGTTTCCTTACTATTAAAATGAAACATTTCCCAAAAGATAGGTTCTGGTGGAGATTTTTCACCTATTCATGAGGTTTTCTATACTCCTCATCATATATTACAAAAAATAAAAGAAGAGATTCTCATCCATGACTAGTTTGTAAATCCAGTCAAGTGAAGTGAGGGTTTCTCTTCACCACCCATTCATATTTCTTTATTGTGGTTTCTATTCCATTTTTTGATGGCACATTATCTCATTATTGATAGGCCTTTGAGATTACATTTCTTTTATTATTGTGTAACTATTTTTGAGTATTAATAAATATAGGTTGTAGGGTGGTGTTTTTTTTCATGTAGTATAACAATCTTGTATTGAACCATGTTAAATCTCATGTTTTCTTGATTAAATTCCTTATTTCATCATTATTTATTTATTGAATGCAGTTATTGTTTTTAATCTATTGTGTCTCATTTCATTACCTATTTTAAATCCTCAATTATATGTGTGATCCTTAATTTTTTGTGTTATACTAATTTTGATTTCCCTTATCATAAATATTCACCTAAATCCAAAAATGTATTTTAAATAATCATGTATGAATACACACATACTTTTATCCAAAATCTAAGAGTAAAAATCATCCAAACATGATCATAATAAAATAAAATAAATTTATGTAAAAGTAGTGAATAAATAACATCATCATAATTAATTTTTCACCAATGAAACATCAAATGATTGAATTAAGTCTCCCACATATTTCAATAGCTTTACATTAAAAAAAATCTGCTAAAAGCACCATTTTTCTCACTATGATTGATCCATTATTGATTAAAACCCAATGTATATTGGTAATTTAAGGATGATAATCATATCCACACTTTGATACACGTACAACACAAATCATCAAGCCACATGAACCACTCATCTTCATGAACATAAACTGCTGATAACGAATACCATACATAAACACACAACTACCACCAAATAAATGCATCATCAATAAAAAAAATTAGGAGTTAACATGGCCTAATTCACACAGTCACTAACCATTATTGGAAATGATATCTAGTAAATTTTGGAAAATATATGTGGTATGGATGTAATGATGTGGTTTGATGGGTTATTGGATTGGAGTTAAGTGAGGTTTGACTACTAATGAATTTGTTGGTGGAAGGAGGATTTGGTGGCATCCCTTCTTGGTGGATGATGTTTGGTCAATGTTAGAGGTGAATGAAGTTGTTGAGGATAAAATAGAATACTAAAATAATTCTTCATTGATGACTTGGAGAGATGGGGGTGTGGTAAAATGATATATACATAGGTTCATTTTAGTATTAGAAGGCCAGTTAAGAGGCTATATTGCAGTACTAGGTAGGTGATAGTTTTCTAAAGATCTCCTCAAGGGGTGATGATAAATATCGAAGGACTACGTAAGGATGGGAGTCGAGTATTTTATCAAGGTTTAATAGGTGTATAGATGGGTTCTATGGTTTTTTTATGATAAATTTGGGTGGAGGGTGATGGAAGTTATGGTGGAAGTTGGTAGGTGGTAGGAGATCAAAATTTTTATTTGGAGTTTTGATAATGGATGGTCTAGGGGGATTAGATGACTCTTGGGAGGACCTGTGTAGCATAAAAGTGGTGGATATGGTTTTTAATAGACATCCCCTATTATGTAATTCCTCGACATAAATATTATCCCACGATATCAATGTTAAAATGTCATGAGGTTTTAATCATGTATCTTGATCACCGTTGTCGAACACAAGTGTCAAGGCTTTCAGATAAATATTTGATAGATCATTTATAATTTCACAATAATGAATAATAAAAAAACATAAATATTAAAACTAAATCTGGTATAATATTTTAATAATTGTGAATTATCACACCATTTTGAAAATATATTATAAATTAATCAATAAACTAAGCATGGCATAAAACAAGATCATGAATTTTTAATAGTTAAAATACCATATAAAAAATAATCATATGCAAATACAATATAAAATGAAATAGACATATGACGTATAAAAATATCCACGGACCATAAAGGAATGGAACAAAATGTTATAACCTATTATAGATAGAAAATCTAATGAAAAACACAACTATATCCAAAAGTAAAAAACTAACACCAAGTGACACGTGGTCATCCTCTATATACCACCACTAATGAATCTATATAGGATAACAAATGACATTACAGTAATATATAATATTATTTTACTTTTTAAGTTACATGGGTAAAAAATCTATATACACAATATAATGTATATGTAGGATGTTATTATAATGCTGATTTGGATGCCTCTAAAAGTTCTATATGAATTAAATAATTAATCAAAATTTTAAAAATAAATATAAGGGAGGAATAATTATTTTTAATCAAGTGAAAACATTTCATAAAAAATGAATAGGACTTTATCTTACCAACTTATTTTTCGTAAATAAAATAAATGAAGGTAGTTAATTTGAATATAATTTTTAGAAGTCAAAAGTTAATATATAACACCCATACAATTCACATAGAACAAAACATGTAATCATACATTGTCCATCCCATTAATTTACACATGTACCATGAATACATGGTTTTTATTGAGTAAACTATAATATTGTATTTTCATGTCCTCTCAAGTGATAATAATGAATTACACATCTCTATATAGGTTGTCACCTATAGGATAACAAACAAATTGATGGGTTTTTAAGGACAGATTTATACTAAATCAAGGCTGATAAAACAACAATAAATTGTTCACCCAATATCATCCATGATTGAAACTGAAAACATTTATAAATAAAATTTATAATAGAAAATTTTACCTTATACCATTGATACCTATGTTAGTAACTTTGATCCACATGCTTTATGAATACCCTTTAAAAGAAATATAAGGAATACCTCTTCCATGGTGTATTCATTGACCAATTTGAATCATCCATCACAAAGGATAGATTCCTTTCATCTCTAAGTCTTGTCGACATCCCTTATGAGATTTGAAAAGAGGATAAAGAGATCTTGGTGGGATGGAATAATCAAAAATAGCTAAGATAAGAAATAACAAAACCACAACAATGCATAAACCACATTTAATAGCACTCAAGCATGCTCCTCAAGTACAAATTCATTTACTTATGATTTATAACATGTGAGTAAATAGAATTTGGTTGTTCATACATTACTTCGTAAAAACATTTTCTCCCATGAATTTATTATTATGAATAATTTATTATTAAGGATATCTAATACATGAAATATTCTTGTATGTTGACATTTAACATTTGATTACAAATCAATTTTTGAGTGTTAGAGAACCATGAAAAACAATAAAGTGACATATAGTATATAAAATTGTATAGTATCATTGATTGAGGAAGTGGAATGATATCTATATTTAATGGATTTTTTCATACCCAAATCATGATGGGTGTTATAGAATAATCTCATGATCAACATAGAAGAAGAAACCTATTTTATTCCATAATATATAATCATAAAATCATCAATTTTTTAAGAACATAAATAAAAAAAATTACCTTTATTGTAGTGATCTCTATATCTATTGATCATGACTGAGTTTTTTATTGGGATCACTGAGTGATAACCAAAATACTATAACCTCTACGAAGATAACATCGACAACTAGAATCCTTGCGACTATGAGAGGATCCTACAAACTCCATACGATTAAATAACACCTCATGTAATGAATTAAAGATGAGAACCATTATGGAAGATATATTTGGATATGGAAATATTAAATAAAACCCTCCCAACAAAAGGATCTACATCCTTTATATTCGATCCCTTCATTTATAGAAGGGAATCTAGGTTTAGCTACTAACACTTAGTAGCATTCATGCGTTACCCATAACAAATGTACATTGGGGAATAATCATTTTAATGTGTCAAATGATTATTATATATTTTTTAATCCATAAATTTATTATCTCAATGATTCATAAACTAATGAAACTGAGTGGAACAAATTATAGTAGTCATGAACTCGTATCACAATCCCATTGTATGATACTATAGAGGAAACTAATGCCCATTTTGAAATAACCAAATAATTGACTATGATGTGAATAATATGTATCTCTAGACCTAATTAATAGAAAAATTGTAAAATATTATTGGTCTTCTTAATTTAATTTCCATAAATATCCCACTTACACTAAATTCTCATAATGAAATTATTGAAAAGTTCACAACTCTATGAATATATCCAAAATATTTTGGATTCAATTTATCAAACACACTAAATTTTTTATAAATGATTTTTCCAAAATTGAATCATTAATTAAATGTCGAGCTATGTTATCCTACGATCCTTTTTAGTGTTCATAACAAATATGAAATCCAGATTTCATAGACTTATGAAAGAAGTAGCTTATAAAAAAATATCATCACCACGCAAGATACAAATGGGTCTGGTGTGATCTTGATAAAACATACACATATATCTATATGAATATATCAAAAAAATATCATATAAATAATATGTGAACTTATATAATCCATTTTCCCATGATATCGAGTGACCAGTAAGAACAGAACATGTCAATCTAGTTTGAGTCAACTCATACATTCATGATTCCCAAAAATAGAATGATGAGTAAGAATAAATACAACACATGTAATTCAACCAAGTATAGGAGAAAATAACATGTCACTAAACTAATAATGGACATGAATTTCCTTGGAAAAATTCAATTTGGGGGCCAGATTCCTTTTCTTATCATACAATTGGACAAATCCTATCTTGGTTAAGCTCCCACTGATAACACGATCAACAATATGGGTAGTTATCGCCTAATTAACTAAGCCTAAAGGATTCGGTACGTAATGTATAAATGTATTAAGGTTATCATGATAGGTATATCACTAACATTTGTAATTGGGATTCATAATAAATATACACCCATAAGTATACCATTGATCAAATGAGGTTATATGTGATATAATTTGGTAGTTCATTCCGAATAATAGGTCTTGACGTATTATCACATGAGTATATTCTTTGTATCATTTATAAATATTTTATTTCAGTATAAGATTCCACTCAAACTAATATTAACATATTATAAAAAACCAAAATACTATATTATGATCATTGATTAGGGACAACTCAACGTCATGCTTTGAGGGGATATTATCATTCAACTGTTCGTGAAAAATAAATACATAACACATAAATGAATGATAAATTGAGTTTTCCTTTATTATAAAACCATGATGCATTTTTCAAACATTACATAAAATTTCTCATGTATATAATATAATGTGATTCAAAATTTCCCTCATTTGTTTGTTATGTTAATGGTTTTCTTAAAGGATCCACTACTTTTTTATCCATAGACACCCAAAAGTTCTTTATATCACACCTCTCATTGATATATTGAATGAGAGGGTATTTATGAAGGATGTGTTTGTACTTCTGGTCCTACTTGGGTTACATTTATTCAGAAATGTCTTCATTGTATTTGTAGTAAATATTTATTTCTTACTTGATGATAAAAACCACACTATGTCCCGTGATGAAATTCTTTATCCAAAATTACTCTTTCGTAGAAACTCGTATAATGATATAGCTAGCCTTTGATGTTCATTTCACCATGGTATATTTTAGGGAAATAATATAACTAATATATCCACTATTGAGGAAAAATTGGAATCTTTATTGGGATTTCAGATCATATTTTCTGGATAGGAATCTATCATTAGTGTAACCCATTACAATTAGCTCATCCTCACCACCAATGACAAAGAACATGTCATTTTTACTTCTTAGGTACTTAAGGATATTTTTATAATCAATATAATACATCTCACCAGCATTAGATTTTTTTTCTAATGGCTATCCGTAAATAATAAGCAACATTGGGAGTAGTATACAACATGGAATTCATGATAGATCATATGGTGGATGTTAAAGTTATTTTATACATCATTTTTAACACATTAGAGGGATTTCAGTACATTTTATTATTCATGCCATGTAACACTATTAAAGACAACCTCTTGGAGTTCTCCATGCTATTCCTTTTGAGAAATTTACCAATATACATGTTTGGATTTAGTTCACGAAGCCAACATGACCTGTCTCGTTAGATTATGATACCTATTATATAGACTAATGTGTTTTTCATTGATAATAGTTTTCCCATCCACGTTCTTATTGAATTTAAATATTGGATATCTTTTATAAGAAGTTTTATTTCATTCACATAAATATAAAAACACTATAAAACTCTCAATAATCTACATGTAAACATAATAATCATCCACATTATTGAACAAAACCAAAATCTTTCATTGCATCATCAAAAAAGATTTCAAATTATGATAGGATTTATTTCATCTATAAATGGAACATTGAAACATAAAAAAGATTCATTTGGAAATATAAAACCTTCAGCTTATATTCTATTCACATACATCGCTAAATTCCCATTAATGAAACTGATTTTAAAATCTATTTTATATATCTAATAATCCTAATGATTAGTTATGGAAATAAAAATACTAATGACATTTATCATTGAAACTGGAGAAAATGTTTCTTCATAGTCAATACAATGAATTTTTTTAAATCCATTTTCCACTTGTTGAGTTTTATTGGTAGACTCTCTACAATCCATGCTAATTTTATTTTGGAAAACCATCTTTCCACTATGGGTATCTCTCTTTCAGGTGGATCAACCAAGTTACACACATGGTTAGTGTATATAGATTCTATTTCATATATTATAATATTTATTCTTTTCTCAAAATTATAATTCTAAAAACCCTCTTTATAATTATTAGGTTTATCAACTATGATAATTACTTCATCGTTATTTTCTAAAATAAATCTATGTCTCTTAGGATCCTATTGAATCCTACTATACCTTCATGGTTTTGGTGTATCCTAAGTCATTTATTCTCCCAAAACACATTGTCGAACCATATTAACATCTATATGTAGATAATATCATATTTTTCAGTCTTAAACTTCTCCAAGTTCATTCATTCTCACACAAAATAATTGATCGATGAATTCCTTTTCAAGCACTAAAGAAAATTAGGTCATAAAAACTCTGTGATCATAAATACTACTGACATAATACCTCTAAATATCCATGGGATAAGTAACAAATAAATATATATCTGAGTGAGAATAAAATTTATCAAAAGATACATGTTATATATATTCTACACAACCCCAATATTTATAAAAAACATATTATGATTTTCTTAATCCATATATCATATGGTATCTTTATGACTACTTTAGAGGGAATATAATTTTGTAGGAATGCATTAGTTTCAAGATCATATGAAAAAATGAAACTAGAAGGATACATTTTACCATCCTTGATAAAACTATTTCTAACAGGGTATGATTCCACCTATCAATCACACCATTCCATTGTGGTGTTTTTAGAGAAGTGAGTTTCTAAAAAATTCCACAATATCTCAAATGTTCAACAGATTTTAGGCTCAAATATTTACTACTATGATTTTATCATAGAATCTTAATACTTTTGACCACTTAAATTTCTAATTTGCTTTGAAAACCTTTTAAATTTTAAATAAATTAAAACTTATTTCTCATGAGAAACCTAGAACATTATCAACTAAATTATTCCATAAAGGATATAAATTAACAAAACTCACCACTTTCTTGGGAAATCATTAGTTAATAAACATCACTATGAATAATAACCAATAGTCCTCCAATAATTATCTAATTTTCCACAAAAAAATCACATTGTTCGTTTTTTCTAATAAAAAAAGATTCTTAGTTATCAAACAAAAAATAATTGAATGATTCCAGAAATCCATCTCTATCACGTTTTGGAATTTTTTTCTCATTTATGTGTCCAGGGTGATCATGCCAAAGGTATGTGGGATTAGAATCAACCTAGAACTTTTTATTCTGAATGTTATAGATTTTATTTTCCATATATATTATATGTAAACCATTCACCATTTTACCATTACCATATAATATTTCATCTATATATATAAAACAATTATTTTTCAAATAATAGATTAAAATCCCTTGTTGTCCAAACAAGATACATATATCAGATTTCTTATTGCACGAACAAAATATTTTTTTTGAATTCTAGAAATAGTGCACTAGGTAAACATATATCATAAATTATATTCTAAAATGAAAAAACATATTTCCCTATTTCAAACACATATATATACATCACCTATATTTAATTCTATCATATCCTTGAGTTTCTGTTTATCAGCAAAATGTTTTGATGCACACCAGTTTTATAATGCCCATGTGATAGAGTTGGGGTAATTGATTTTTTTAATATTCACATTCATATTATTAGGGTGATTAAATTTGAGAACACTTCTCCAACATTAATAATAATCATGAATAGTCTTATAGGTCATACGTATAAGAGATATCAAAATGATAAAAATGATGCATAACATATCATAATATATATATATATATGGGTGAGTATCATGAGCTATATATTTTCATTAATTAATTTTAATGAAATTACTCCCACTAAAATAAAGTCCCCATACATCATTACCTTTAGTGATCCATTATCTATATCTTAGTAATTAATGAGTCTACTTCAAATTTCATCTAATTACTCAATTATTTAGCTAATAAAACTTTTCTACCATATTACATATGAATCTTAGATAGTTTATCTTCCCAAATATATCATATGAATATAGAATCAACATTATTCCTTTGGTAACATAACTCTTTATTTTTCTCATCTAAGTGTCACCAAAATATCATAGAGGGATTTGGTTTCCTAACTCTTAGGGTTATCTATTTCTACCATTCCTAACAGAAGATAATATATAGGGAACCAAATTTTTTAGAACCTACGTTCTTTGATAATCATTTTCTTGACATGTGATTACATTAGAAGGAATATCACACTTAGTTTTTGAGGTGTTTTTCTTTTGAAGTCTCAATTTTTGTAATATAAATTGTATTCATGTTAAATCCATAAATATTATATCTGATGAAATATTTATTTAATCATGATTTATTACGTTGTGTTTTCATGAGTTTAACAATTTCGTTTTGCAATCCCTATTATATGTACCAAATTAATATATTCCAAATATACCAAGGTATAAATCATTACACAAATCATAATTTGTGTTACTCTTCCACAAATAGAAGTTGAATATATTCACACATATCAAAATGCTTCATATGAATAAGGTCCATGAAACCCTTTTCATGAAATGGTTTTAGAATTATTTAAAATAAATAATCCCAACATGTGTGTGAATAGATACACATATATTCTACACCTTCTTTTTTAGAATAGGGAAAAATTATATGGTCCAGTTGGAAGTCCAACCCAAATTCATCCTACACAAGGATACATTACTCAATAAAGATTTCAATTCCAACATAACTATATCACCAAATATTTATATACGGTATGCAAAAAATAAATTCATGTTAATAACTTTAATTAAAAACCAATATTGAGGTAAAAGGAAAGTAAATATTATGTTTTCATACCTATCATGTAATTCATGGCATGAAAATTGTATAAGAACTAATTTATCATATAGATAAAATCATACACAATATTCACATTTAATAAAAAAATTATGAACATGAATCATTAAAACGAATAAATTAATAAATAAAATTTTTTCCTTTAAATATCATGATAAATAAATAACAAAATTTCATAATTATTTAAGGTATGTAAATGTTTTATTTTAATTCTTAATAATTATCATTTATAAACAATTTAAAAACTATAAAAAATATTCCAAAATATTATTTATTCAATGTTTGGACTATATATCAAATTATGACTGATATATGGGGACAAGAAATCATAATTAATTATTGGGAACATGATTGTTCTTATGTAGCTCTCTATCGTAAGTCATGAATGACCATAAGACTCCCATTTAATCTCATGTGGGACTCTTTCCCTTCCTTACTTAAGGGCAGGGTCAGAGAACATGATTGGGTAAACATTAAAAATTAGTGTAACCACTTGTCAATAAACCACATATAATTTCATGATTTATATAAAATATTACATCACTTACATTACCATGACCCTTTATTTTTATAGTTTTAATGAATTAGGAAACCTTTTACATTGAAAACCCCATAATTCAACCCTTTGTTTATTTTTTTCAACAAAAACAAAATCTTTAAGTGATGCACTTGATTTGTTCATGACCAATAACTCATATTTATATTTAGACATCATAAACAATCCCAATCAACCATAACCACGTTAAAATCATTTAATAAATATGGGATAAGAAAAAAACCTATTAAAGGGTATAAAATGAAAGAAAATCCATTTCGTTTAGGGAAACATTTGAAAACACTTGAAAAATATTTCATTTAGAAATGTAACTCTAAGATCATAGAAAACATACCTTTAAAAATAAAACCAGCTTCTCTAATCAATTTTTTTTCATAAATCCAACTCATAATCAAGAAAAAAGAAAAAAAATCTTCGGAAATTATTAATGAAAACATGAACACCCCAAAATAATGTATGGAAACACCATGAAAATATATTAGGATATTATATCCATAAACCATATTCACTCATAATAGAATAACATAACAATTTAACTCCAGCACCATTTGATGTAGAATAACTTAACTAGCTAATTTCAACATGATTATGGAATCCTTATAAGAAAAATGGTGATCAACAGTAGTTTTTTAGTGGTGGTTTTCAAAATAACCACATTAGTTTTTATTCTAGTATTTTTTTAATGGCAGTTTTAGAAAATCACCATTAATTAGTGTTAGTTCATTAAAACCCAACATGAAATAATGGTAGGTTTTTAGATGTATCTAAAACTATTTCTAAATATAATTTTTATATTATTTTTTCATATTTTAGAGGTGGTTTTTATAAAACCATTGTGAAATTACCAATAGTTTATTATTATTATAGTTAATTGAAATTTAAATTAGTTGTAAATAGTTAATAATTAATAAGTATTTATTTATTATTCATTAATAAATTAATATTTATTTTGTTATTTTATATTTTTAATATTTTTGAATTGTTAATCATTAATTTTTAATTATTAATTCTTATTTCTTAATTTTTATTTCTTAATTCTTAATTTCTAATTATTTACTAATTATAAATGATTAATTATTTATTATTTATATATGTATATGTCTACATATAAATACATGCATAGATATATATATATATATTGTAAAAAATTATATTTATTTATTTTTATTTATATATTTATACAGATTTATGTAAATATACTTATATTTATATATATTTTTCACTGGTAAAAGGTATTCTTTGTAAAAAATACTTTATATAATATTAAATATCATATTTTTGTATATAAATATATTTACAGTGATAGATATATAATATATTTTCTAATATATAATTTAAATAATACTAAATATATATTTACACATAATATATAATAGATTTAGTCAACAATGGTTTATAAAAAACTACAAATTAATAATAATTAAAAATTTAATAATATATATTGATTAATAAATATTTAATATAAATTTTATTATATAGGAAATTAATAATTAACTAATACATTAAGATAAGATGAAAACCGAACTTGAACTTAAAACGATCATAAGTTTTGATTCATGTGTCCATTTCAGCTCTAAGAATATTCAAATTGAATCTTTTGAATAGATATTCAATGTTTGATACTAAGGAGACCTATTAATCTTTTTAATAGTCAAAAAAGGATCATAAGGCCTCTAAAATCATGTTTTAGTTGGGATACAGTAATTTTTTAATATTTAATGAAATTTTAGCTTCATTTAAGAGGGGACATCCTATCTTTTTTCAGTGAAGAATAAATTTATTCATCGGGAATACTTTCATTTGAATATTATGGTGTTTAAATTTTAGCAATTTTCATATTTTATTTTTATTTATAAATATATATATATATATATATATATGCATATTTTCAAATATTCACCTAAATAAATTTAATTATATAAAAAAATATATAAACATCTAAATAAGTATTATATTTGTGTACATATAAATATATATCTATGTATGCCAACATTTTTTGTATCTTTATATGTGTTCATATATGTATTTATATATATATGTATATTTATAAATAATTATATTTAATCCAATATATATATATAATTATATATATTTTAAAATATGTATACGTAATTTTTTATTTTTCATTTTACTTAAATGTATTTATATATAAATATATTTATAAATATTTATAAATATTTATTTGTATTATGTGGATATATATATATATTTATTTATGTAAAATTATATTTCACTTTGTATATAAATTTAATTATATATATATATATATATATGTTTGTGGGTGTATTTATATATGTTTATGTACAATTATTTATATATATGTATATAAATATTTATTTATTTAAATACAATTATTTACATATTTATATTTATTTATAGATATTTATATGTATTATATATTTATATTTATATTTATTTGTGTATATATATTTATATATTTTGTCTTTTTATATATATTAAAAATTATATTTTAATATATTTATGTGTATTTAAATATATTTATCAAAAATGGAATGTGATATGTGTTAGAAGACCAAATCATGCCAAAAAAAATTACAAAATAAAATAAATGTGTGCATGCTAAAACATGAGTTGCAACATTCTTTCACCCACAGAGAAAAAAGTGAAAACAGAGCATAAATTCCGGAAAAAAAATTCAATGGATACTCTAGACATTCACTTGAGATTTTAATTTGGAGTAATCAAAAACCTCAATAACATTGATAGTAGAAGTTCCTTATAGACTCCAGACTCCTCATACTAATGACACACCATGACATTAAGTA
This sequence comes from Viscum album, assembly GCA_963277665.1. Classification (NCBI taxonomy): domain Eukaryota; kingdom Viridiplantae; phylum Streptophyta; class Magnoliopsida; order Santalales; family Viscaceae; genus Viscum; species Viscum album. The sequence goes on from OY728130.1 coordinate 2,023,086,773, forward strand.
TAATAATAATGATTAGTAATGAGATATATAATCATTTATTATATCTCACAATCAAGATTCATTAATTTATTAGCAATCCAACATGTCATTGAAATTGCATCGTTGATCAAAGGGTCTTTATGTTTAGGGGTGAAGCACCCCTTATTCTACTTAGTATGTAACTATATTGTCCCATCATAGTAAGATCATATCTATGAATTAGTAGGACATCAGATCATCCCACCATGAGAGTGAAAAATATAGTAGATTTTATTCAATTTACATAAATATCTTGAAGTTATAAAAGTTCATTTCATAATAGTCAATAGTAGTATCATCCAATAACGATCATAAAATGACTTGTATAACTTATAGGTTCATACATGAAAGAGTAGGAGATCAATACATTCCTAATAAGGTATTGAAAATCGAGCATGAATAGGTAATGAAGTGTAGCTTTGAGTAGAAAATAATCCAAACATGGATATAAAATGGACTTCCAATCCACGACATTGAATAGATAGCAAGTATTAAAGTGTAATTCATCAATGTATTGAAATATACACTTAGTCCACCAAGACTATATTCCCTATTCTACAACAATATCAACCTAAAAGAAGTAATATGGAAATTCAAAATGCAAGATGCATCTGAGGTTACCCTTAATCATTCTCTCCTTTTGTTCAACGAATGCAAGAACCATTCAATTTCTGATAAATAGTACTCATAAAATAGGTAAAAGAAATAATAAATTCTATTCTTAAGTCTAGCTAAGATACACACTCTAAGATCAATGAAATCATCCAAAATTTTCTCCCCTTTCATATCTAGTGAAATCCAACACATTATGTTCATCAACCCAGTAATATATTTAATATGTGAGACCCAACATAATAATATGATTGTGGTTCTAGATCTTGTTGACATATTCTATACATTATTCATTAAATGATGAAGAAGATATATCTTCAACATATGATGAAGTGGAGATTTGAACAACTGGATGTGGAGGATTGTTCTTAATACGTATTCTAGAGTATCTAGTGAAAATAGTTCTCTCTAATTTGTAGATATTTGTATGTATTTATTTTTATATATATTTTTATATTTATATGTATTTCTTTTTATTTATTTATATCACATCTGTATATATTTCCACACAATTATATTTTATAATATATGTGTTTGTGTATTTATATGTATATATATTTGAAACTTTATTTATATTTATTTATATTTACAGGTATTCATTTGTTTTTATGTTTATGAATATTTAAATATATATTTATATCCTTATATGTTTTTTATATTCATTTATATATAGCATGTCCATTCAAATATACACATAGGGATATATATATATATATAATTATATTCATATATCTTCATATTTATAAATTATAAATAAATATATGTACGCACACACATATATATGTGTGTGTGTTTACTTGTATTTATATCTCTATATATAAGTATATTATTATAGGTTTTGTCATCACATGAAGAGATCGGTAGAGTGGTAAAGGATTTGTATAATAAAAAATAGGTAAGTGGTTCCAATCTCACCGCACAAATACATTTTCTTGATTTTATAAGATGGGTATGGGTGGAATAGGGGATGATGGTAATAATAATTAATATGTAATAACTAATAACTAATAACTAATAACTAATAAATAATAAGAATGAACTAAACCATAAAACTGGATAACTAAGTTCATGGTCCTTTTATTCAACATTAACAACATTACTAGGTGTTTTAATGTCAATGGAAGTAACATGAAAGGCTATAAAATATAAAATACCTATATCAAAAAAATCCATAAAGAGAAAACTCTATGAGCACCATCCATGCTTGAGTAACCTGAAAAATCATCTTAACTTCTACAAATGTTTCATGCCCCCCTGCTACGAAGATTCTAACCTCTATTACATGATTTATTTTTCTCCCAAAGAATAGATGGGTCATTAATATCCAAGGGGCTCGAATCCTCCTCCGTATAGGTTGAATTTTCTACTATTATTTCTTCCCCATTTTTTCTGAAACATTGTAGACACAATGTTCCATTTATAAATCCAAAATTCCAATCTCTATATTGGATCGAGTATTGGAAGTAGTGTTATAAGAAATAAACATCAATACTAAATGTTAATAATTATAGAAAAGGATACCAACTGCCTTTTTGTAAATAAAATATCAAATTTTGGGTAAAACCATTGATGAAGTGAATCATTGAGTCCTCGAAGAAACCTCTCTTACAAAACCTTCTTCGGTTGGAAGTGGGTATTTTTAAACACTTCCATGTGAAATTCCTAATTTTTAGATTTTAAAAATATTATATAAATTCATTTAATTGATTCAGAAAAATGAGTGGGATTAGATTACATTACACCCTTTTTTGGATAAGTCCATTTGTGTCTATCTAAAAAGAAACCAACCACCTTCTTGACTTTCTTATAAAAATGCATAGGGTTTTTAGCATTGACAAGATTAGCAAAAACATCTATAACCTGACATGTAACATCATGTGTCATGGAATCTATTGAATCATCATTTTCAATCCATGAATCATTAGTATCATTGGTGATTTTTAGATATTCCTCATGGTCACCGGAGGAAGAAACCATTAACGGGATCCTTTCCAAAAAATATCTCACATCATGCTTGTTTAAAGAAATTTTTCTTATAGAATCATCAAACTAATTGGATGGGTAATAATACTATACAATAATTTCACCAATGTTGTTGAATACTTTAGTTCCCTCTATAGAACTAGATGGAGTGCTTGAATTGTTGATAGAAATAACCATACAATGTATAGAAGTATTTTATATGGAATTGGTAGTGAAGGGTAGAGTGAAATGAGCACAAGCCCCATCCTATCCTATGTTTCTTGAGTTGCAAAAATAAAGAGGTTCGGTACTAGAGTTCACAAATCCCATATCAAACAACCCAATCATTCTTCTCATTATATTTAGTATTCCCAATAAAATTGGTTGGATATAAATCATTCCATTTTGTTCCTTGAACGCTATTTTTTGTTGTAAATTGATTTTCCATCCACATGAGTCTCATTAATGATAGAGGAAGAATAAATATCAATTTAATAAAGGATATATGAAGTAATTTATATAGAATCTTGTTACTTTGAATGATATTTATTGCATTTTCTTCTTCTAGTTATTTGAATTCTATCATCCACTGGAGATGACGGAGTATAAATGGGGTGAGTGACTAACCCTCCCTACTTTGTTATATCCCTCATCCTGACATTCTTTTATGAAGCACCATCATCGATGTTCCTCATCCTATCCTCAAAATGATATTTATAATTCAACTGATTAAAAACCAAAAAAACCATAATCAAGTCCCTTTCTACAGTTAATAGTCATTAACTTCATTGATGAAGCTTGAGTAATCTCTCGATAAGACATCCTTCCCTTATCCTTTTAAGGCAATTCATCCCTAATTGTAAACTTTTCAGGGAGAATTCTAATATTTAATTTTGAAATTGAGGACATATTAAGCCTTATCATGTGTATTATTGTCCATTCCACATGATGATTTACCACTTTTGACCTTTTTAGCCTACCAAATTGTAGTTGGACCTATCAAGGGAATCTTAAACTTAATTTTATCAATCATATGTCCATTTTTTCAGTTATTACATCTCAAATTTTTGTTTTAATTTTCAATTAATTACCTAATATAGTTGTAAATATCAAATAATTCAAGAAAATATTCATAAAAAATGGAGTGCTCAAGCTTAAATTCATTTTAAACTAAATACATGGTCTCAGTGATAAGGGAACTAAGTTCCACCTCAAATAAAATTCAAGATAAGTGAACATACATGGGAATTTCATTTTTCTTATCAAATTTTAATGGAATATCCATAGAATAATTAATGTCTCAGGTAATATATGAATGTGAAAAAACTAACTTAACATCAAAATTTGATCCATAATTGATGAATTGAGTTTTATACCAAAGTAGGATCAAAGAAGGGATCCCAAGCTTGAAGCCTCAATATTTAAAGTTTGGTAGAGACAAACCCAATTCCCCAATAAATTAATTTAATATTATATAATGGGATGATGAATTGGAAATAAACCTTAATGAACGGAATCAAATGACATCTTTCAAAGCCCCAAATTTTCCGAATCTTTTTTTTGATATCACTAGGTTTCCATGTTTTAGAATTTGTTTGTATCATTAAACAACCAATATTGAGTTCTTGCATTCTATAATTCTATCGTAAAGAATCTTAAGGCTCACCTTAATAAAGGAAAAGTATCCTTTTATCAAGATCATATAATTTAGTGAATAATAATTATCCCCAATTTTTAAAAAAAAAACTTCGATTTGATGATTTTTCAGAACCAAAGGCACATTTTTTTTATCAAACAACCCAAAGAATTCACTTCATTGACATTCTTCCTAGAGTTTTTGGTTGTGTTATTCTCCTGAATCACATCAACCAAATCATCATTATTTTTTAGAGGACCAACAAGGAACAATATAAGATTAAATAAAACATACTGATTATAACTAATCATAATCATAAACTCACATCACTATGGATTCGTGAATAGAGATAGAACATAGCCCAAAAAAATTGAAAATTTTGAATAATAATTTATAATAAACTATAATCCATCATCAATATACAATAAAACAATAAAAAATAAAAAAAAATAATAAATGGATATTAATAAATAATAAATAATAGTTATAAATTATTAAATTAAAAAACTAAAACTGTCAGTAAATGTTTTCTAGCGGTTCATAAAACTGCTATAAAATCATTTCATGATGGTTTTTTAAAAGTGTCATGAAATAATTCATGATACCAAATTATTTATTGGTTTTAAAAAACCATCATAAAATTTTTTAGTGAAAGGTTAATTTATCACTAAATTCATGAAAACCCATTATTAAATGGAATTTTTTGTGTGGGTAATTTCTTATCCTGCTAATTCGAACAAAAATTATCTAGAGGATAAATTATTACCTAATGTATTGGAGAGATATATCCTGGTCTAACCCAAAGTAATAAATAATATCAGGAACCATAAAATGAATAAAACCCATAGTGGATTTATTTTCAACATATACCAAGTAAAAATCATAAAATGTTTATTCAAACTCATAAACATAATCACCTTTAGTTATCTTATAAAATAAGAAAAAAAATTCCATTTGGTAACCCTGTAAAAAAATAATTCACAAAAGAGTGAGAATAAGAAGTACTTTTTAAAACCATGAAAACATTGAATTAAACCTAGAAATGTATAATGGCTATAATTTTGGTAAAATACATTCATGTATAAAAATTTTAAAAAAACATGTTTTTCACACTTTTTTATTGAAAGTCAATAATTAACCATACAAAAACACATTTAAAATAATCATTCAAAATATTTATAATAAATTAAAATAAAATAATAAATGATGATAATATATCCTATAATTATATATAAAAAATTCCTGAAAAAATATAAAGAACATGGAAATTTAAGAGGAAGACCTGAGAGGAAAATTTAAAATAAATGTTTTTAAGGAAAATCTTCATACATCGGCTATCGACTTGCCTCGTGCATCCTTTATCCTTATAAATAATAAAATTATATTAATTTTTAAATTTATTTATAACCTTATTCTTGTTAATTCCATCATTTTACCCCATATAATTCACTTATTATCAAATTTTATTCTTTTAATAAACTAATATATTTTATGTCAGCCATTCCAATGTCCTTTTTTCACAATCTCCAAAATAGATTTTTTATTTTTTAATGATAAAAGTTCTTTTAAAAATTATTCCATAATATAAAAATAATCATTGTATTTTTCAACATAATTTCATAATCAATGGCGTTCAATATCTTGTGAAATAGTTTATTTTTTAGAATATTCCTTAATATGACTTTTTATGGTTAAAAATGACTTTGATTGTTTATTTTTAATTTAATTATTATGATAGATATTTTACTATTATATAATCATAAAAATAAATTTAATGAATACTTAAACTATATTCAATCATAATATTAGTTTGGAAAAGTATCCATAAAATTCATAAGTTTATGAAAATGTCATTGTTCAATTAGGTAGCGTAATACAACTAAAGTGAGAAATGATTTCCAAGATTGTTTAAAAAGGTGAAAACCAGTAAATATTTTTATTTTTATCAAAGAAAAATTAAATATATATTTACTAAGGTTAGTTTTAAATATTATTTATTTCATTAAAAATGTAATATAATAGTTTATATGAAATGACATAATTTTCCGAAAAAACTCATATTTTGACATATTAATGACTTATGAAAAAAGAGTATGGTGAGGGGTAATGGGTATTATTTCAAAATTTATCGTTCAAAAATTTTCTACTAACATGGTAATAGAATAAAATAATAAAAACTAGATAATTTTTAAAATATTTTTAAGACAAATAATCATAAATAAAAATGAAAAAAGTTGCTTGGAAACCCTTACTCAATTTTCTTCCTCCAAATTAAGCTTAAGGAATTCAGAGAAATGGATTTTTGGAATTTATGGAAGAAAATTAATGTGTAAAATTATATTTATATGTGTATTTGTGTGTAATATATAGGGATAACGAAACATTAATTGAGTTTTGGATAGGGTAGAATTATTCCCCTTTTTAGGAAAAATTTGATTGTATTTTCACAAATATTAAGTCTTTGAGGGTCAAGAATTTCATTGAAAAATAGAAAGTAAACAATAAATAGACAATTTATGGTATTATAAAATCTTTCTAAATAATATATGGGTAAATACAATATTTTATAATATTTTATTTATTTATGATTAACTAATTGCATTAAATAACATTTATATTCATATATAGTGTTATTCATATAATTTGACTGTAAAAATATAATGATAATAATGTAATTATAATATAAACCCTTATATAATTACTTATCATTCCTACTCATATATAAAATTCTAATAATATACTAACATATCTAAACCATCAAAACCATTAATATCTTTAAAACCATTTACTTTGACTTTTAACTTCTTGTACAAGTGTTGTGTCGATGTTGCGTGAGAATTTTATATAATTATACTATTATTTAAAAATAAAAATAAATTAATAACATAACTATAATTTTTTATCTATCATTATAGTCATATATAATAATTCATAATTTATATTTACTCTCAACCATATCATGAAAAAATATTTAGTAAGTTATTTTGACTTTTCTCACTTAGCGCAAGCACTCCACAAAAATTTAGATAAGTTATTTTTTATATAACTCTAAAATTGATAAATATTGATAAAAAATTAATTATTTTTCATATTTATTACTCATGTAGAGATTTTATTATTCCATTATAATATTTTATCTGAAAGAAACGAAACGCGATTTATCCAATGATGCCTAATTATTGCATCAGCGTTGATAATGATTTTCTAATTTAAAATGCAATAATATTAAAGTTATTTTATTTGAAAAATATATTTATTATATTTTTATTAAATTATCATATAAAATTTGATACATAATTTTCATAAATTTTTATAATGTATTTATGTCATGATGATATCATAAAATATATAATATATATTACAATTATATTTTTTCTCTATTCGTAAAAAAACTCTCCCCAAAATCCAGCATAAGATAATTTTAACGTGATAAAACCAAAAATAAATAAAATTTTAACAAATAAAACCCATTTTCTTTAAATTTATAAAATATATTCAATTTCTATAGATTGAAATAACTTCTTATAATATCATAATAAACATAAAAATTAAATAATATATTTAAAAAAAATAAATTTAATAAATATTTTAATAATTCATTAAATATATTGTAATAAAAAATAATTTGAAGAATTTACATTTAACCTTTAAATAAAACATCTTGTATATCAAAATGTAAACATAAAAATTTTAAAAGTATATTTTGAATCTAATTAATTATATAATATCAATTTACATATGATAAAAACATATATATGTGTTTAAATCATATATATAAATTCATAATCATGAATATTAATAAAAATATATATATCTTATTAAAAAACATGTGTTGTCACATACTCCCCCCTGAAAATTACATCTAGATAATTTTATATCACGTTAAATGAGTAAGGGTTTATTAAGTATGGAAATAAATTAAAATATTTTCAAAATCCTTTTAAACGGGTGAAAGAGGAATTTTAAAAACCATCATTTTTAAATAAATACCTAATAATGGTTCCTTGAATGGAAATATAATAAAATATAATAAATGTAAAATAAAATATAATAAAAATATATGTAAGTGTATAGAAATGTGTTTTATGTGTTTTTGAACTTTTTTAATTAAACTCACCAAAAAATAAGATAAAGCATTTATTTCATGATAGAGATTGTTTGAGGTATAAATTATTCAGAAGACAATACATATTTATCTTCAAAAATAAGAAAATAAATGCTGAGTTGTAAGAAATAACATGGCCATATATGGAAAAAACGCAATATAGAAGAGTTAAATCATTATTAAAAACATTATAAAAATTCATCAAATAAAGAGATCATGATGTAAAATGCAAATTTCTAAGATATAAAATGAAAATACTATTCATGAAATAGAATGGTAAAATATATCAACCATAAAAGAACATGGTTAGAGAAGAGTTATTATGATTGAAGAAAAATAAATTCAGTCAAACAAACCATTATGAATTTAATAATGTATTAATCAAAATAAAATGAAATTTTAAACATGATATTGAAATTTAAATACCCTATATAAAGAGAGAATTATGATATAACATGCCAAACAAGTAGTATATAAAATATTTTAAAGAAAATAAGTTCATAATATGAAAAATGTATCAATTAAGGAAAATTATGTTTAAAACCCCTTATAAATTTTTAAAATTAATTGTAAATGTCAAAAAAATAAAGATAAAATATAATATATTAAAACCATAGGGTAGATTTGTAATGACCTATGTCATTACAGATTTTTAATATGGGAGGGAATTTGGAATATTCATCTAATTGATGGATCATTTTGAGAATCGGGTGTTTAACTGAGATTATACCAGTTTAAACATGTTAAATAGGTCTTTTATGCTTGAAATAAAGATCACTGGGTGACATAGAGCTCGGGTAATTAGTGTAGGAATTTCAAATCAGTCGGGGATGCTTCTGTAGCAATCGTTTGGCTGGTGGGGTAAGCAGTAGCCCTGTTACCTAACATAACTCATTAGAAATACGATTAGCCTTCAATGGGAGGTTGATTACCCATCATATAACTATTGGGGAATGTTGGGAAGTGTTTAAGTGGGGGTATTTTTAGTCCTTTTGGTCAATAACACTTGTGGGGTTTAACATTAATTGATTGTATTTTTATGGTTATTTGATTGTTCTCTATTCCTCTAATCCTTCAATGAGTTCCCCTTGATCCAAGGTTAATCTATATGAAATCCATTAAATAATCTTGTTGTGATCATCTATTATTCTTTTATATTCAATCCTTCTTCCTCATGTAGTTGAATTTCATTATACCATTTTTCATAAATGATGCCTCTTTGTACTTCTTGACCCTTTCGATCCCTTGATGCCCCATTTTTCTCTCATTTACCTATCTCCTTGAGCATGTAGATAAATTATTGTTCTTTTATTATTTCAAATTATGTAATTGAATGATAGTTACATCGGATATTGGTGGAATTTTCTGATAATGATGGGTCTTTTGACCAACATAGCTTGAGGATATCTCATGACAATGAACATGTGTCATTGCATGGGAGTTTCATTAAAGGTATTCCCCTTACTTTAATTATATGTTTGTTTGTCCTATTGGAGTTTGATCGACCAACATATCATGGAATTAAATTGAGGATTTTCCATACCTTAGATATACGAGTGTTTCATAAGTAGCTTGAACTCCATTGGATGACGTTATGGTTAACATACATCACACGATTGATTTATTATAGATATTTCAAACTAATTTATATTAAATTGTAATTTTTTTAACATCATGTAATATATATTTCTCTCAAGTTTATGTTAGAATAGTTTTTCATAACTTCCATGGGTGGTTGACCCTGGTTCAAGATTAGGGTCGATACATGGCGAGCCTTTTAGTAAGTAATCCTTTTTCCTTTGGTTGTAATTTTTCTTGTAAATTTTTAATTTCATATAATTTAGTCATAATTAATAGAAATCATTAATTTTTGTTAATTATTTATAACTACATGGTGATTGAAATAAGCGGAATATACTTAGAAGAAAGTAGCAAGGCTTTTCATGGATAGGATTTGGCTTCTTGCTGTGGTAGGTGGTCTCGTGTTCTCTATCATATAGTCTTATGCATAGTTTAGTGGAATGTGATTTATGGGTTTACTCATTGGTTGAATCACCCTTACATAATAACTATGTAATTATCTTTATATAATGATTAATAAGTTAATAATATGTAATTATTAACTAATTAAATAAATTATTCATATCGTAAAAAAATAATGTTCTAATGGACACGATAGCCCATTTCTCACTAGATCAATGTAAAATATTGATGGTCAAGGTTTTTATCACATGAGTGCTTGAGTAGATAATGGGACCCATGTTTTATATGGATCACATGTGTGATGATTAGTATCCTTGGATACCCATGATCGATATTGATCACATATGTGTTTGTGTGTGAGTAGCCTATGAGACCCATGTTTGATATTAATCACATGTATGTGTGTGATTAGTTCTTGGGATCTATGTTTTGTATTGATCACATGTGTGTATGTGAGTATCCCATGATACACATGATTGATATTGATCAATAGTTTGTGTTTTAGTATCATGTGGGACCCATGTTTGATAGTTATCACATGTGTGAGCGTGAGTAACCAGTGAGACCCATTTTTTATATTGATCACATGTGTGTGTGTGTGTGTGAGTAGACCATGGGATCCATGTTTGATATTGGACACATGTTTGTTCATAAGTATCCTATGGGACCCATGATTGATTTTGATCACATGTCTGTGTGTGTATCCCATGAGACCAAGCCTTGTTGTCTGATCTCAGGTGGAATGCGTGTATCGAATGTGAGACATATACCTATTTTATTCTTACATGTAGATTGTTATGATTATGAATATTTCTTTACATGATGTGATATTTGATCTATCATCATGTATCTATGAATTCTCAAGTGTTTTTCCTTTATCTTCTATAGTTAATAATGTTGTTAATTCCATATTGAGTATCCCCTAAAGGGGTGTGTGTTAGATGTTTTGGTCAACATGTACAAGGTATATGAATTCATGGGGGACATGTTTATGGACTATCCTATCAAGTGTATTATGTTAAGAAGCTCTTTGAAATTCCTTCTAGTAGAAATCCAAAGCAGGTATAGCCAGGGTTCGTGGAATCTTGATTAGTGATCGATCTCTTGGTATATAGGTCATTGTTGCATTCATGTGCATTGGTGATTACTTATTGTTATTCCTTAAACAATGTTTTTCATATTTACTATTCTTTTAAGATTATCATATTCATGTACACTAAACATTACCATTTAGGCACTAGATCACATTGGTGGTTCCCCACTGAGTCGTACTGACAAGCGGCATAGGCGTCTATGTCTCTTGGGTACCTGGGAAAACTTCACTTGTTTTAGGTATAGGTTGGGATGATGTCTGGTTTTAATTTTTGATTGAGATAACTCACAATGAGTATAAATATAAGGAGTAAATTATACTTCTAGCTGGGTTCAAATCCTATTTTATAATTTTTTTTCATTCCTATTTTGTATATGTGATTAGACCAGTGACTGATCAGTGTCCTTGTATTTAGGCATGACTATTCAAGTATGTTCTTTCTTTCATTATTCGTTATAGATGGAATGTTTGTTAGTTTTTTCAAACAATGATTATATATTGTTACATGTTTTGTTATTTATCTATTATTATGAAGACTTATTTAGGTTATATTATCCCCTTGATTCCCATTAGAACCTTAATATTAGTCAAAAACCTATGGAATACGAGGAGGTGAGCATAACTTCATCTGTTACATCAGCACGAACCTAGTGATTCGTGTCGGGGTGTTACAAAATGGTATTAAAGCTGTCTTATTTTCCTAATTTAGGGATTTTTTGAATACATACAATAATCATGTGTCAAATTCATTGTTGAAACTTGGTTTGGTGTGTTGGGAACACCTGTAATGAGGTAACTCCAAGATTCTAGGGCATGTGATTCATGTTCTTAGTCTATAATATTATGGTCATATGATTTCACCTTCTATGATTCTCATGGATTTTTAGGTTTGGTATTTAATATATATTTGAATCTTAGTCATATTAGTAAGATTCATCACATGAATTGTATTCATTATGTAGGATTTAAAGGACATATATGTTTCTTATGTGTGATTGTACTAAAAATAGAGGATTATGTTGCATTATTGTCACTAACATGTAATGCCTTTTCACATATGATTTCATGATGAAATTATATTTAGATGAACCTCTATACACATCTATATTTGATAGTAGTTAATGTGAGACTATGATAATTTCACAACCCATCCACTGGGGCCCGTGTCGTTACTACCCCAAGACTGCATTCCATAGGTCAGGGGTTGGCGACTAGCACTTGAAAGGCTTATCCTTAAATGGGAAGGCATTTCCTAAAAACCTTTACAAAAACATATAGGGAACACTTTGAACATGTAAAATACAATAGAAGAATAAAGTAACAACCTCAACTAAAAACCACAACTGAATGTAAAAGTATGTACTAAGTAAGGGGCCAATATACAAGCCCAAATGGAAAAAATGTACAACAAAATGGGAAAACAGCTCTTAAAATCATTCTCCAAGGATCCTACATGAATGGTAGGTATTTCTCGCCTCTATGGATATCCACGCTAGCCGGCCACCTCCGACCACGATCTAGTTCTAGCACCCATGTTTCAGTCAAAGCTTCCCATTGTCTTCACAAGACACCACAAGGTGCGGGCGAATCCCGTGTAGGGGTGAATATAACAATACTCAATTAGGACCCTAAGAAACTCGAAGGTCTCCTAGAATTCCACAATGTAATAACCACAAATCATGTTCTTAATCAAAAACCACAAGGAGAGAATCATCTCAATCTAGATATATAACTTAAAGAATATGAATAAGGATGATTAGTCGTAAAGATAGATCATCTTATTATGTCTAGAGGATTTTTCTTCTAGACCACACAAGGTAACTAGGTGCTAACACACAGAATATCGTTAGGTTCTGACCCCCAGAGGATCCCTAGGTGCTGACCCACAGAGGATCGCTAGCTGCTGACACATAGAAGATCACTAGGTGCAGAACCACAGAGGACTAATAGGTTCTCACCCATAGAGGATTTCTAGGTGCTGACCCACAAAGGATTTCTAGGTGCTGACCACTAAGGATCGATATTTTCTAACCCATATAGGATCATTATTCCTTCATCACATCACAGCTAGACACTGGATTTCTACACTAAGCATGATTTATTCCAAGAGGATCCACTCCTCCAGCCATTTTTCATACCTCAACTACTATGAAGTCCCCCTAAAAAGTAAGTCAATGAAACTCCATGTCATAAGGGTTCAAACTCAATAGATGATGCTTCAATCGGATGCCCGGTTTATAAGTAATAGTCATTTTATTGCTGAGGGCATGGTTGGATTCAAGTCCGATTCAACCCGACCATACTCCAACATTTCTAAAACCCATGTGGAGTATTTCCAAAGTTACACCTCATCCTAATTATATTGGCACCATATACGGTTCTTCAAATTGATGCCCAGTTTAAGAGATATAGCCCTTTAATCAAAACTGGGTCGTATGTGGTCTGGTCTGACCTGGCCCACTTGGCCTGGCCCAATTCAGCTGGGCCCAGACCACTAGGTCGTGGTCTCTACCCGGTGGTCGTGGACTAGGGCCACAGGATCATCCCGGTCCTCCCAGCTGGTCGTGTCCAGTCAGGCCGCTGGACCAACCTAGCCCACTAGCTGGGCATGACACTCCAGCTAGGCGTGGGGGTCAGCTCCCCTCCCAAAATAACTAAATTATGTTAGTATCTTCAATCAGTGGTTTTTGTTGGCGCTGCTCCGCCTTTCTGGTTTGCGTGGACCGGTCATTTGCGGGACTCGTGGGGTGCATGTTCGATGCACATTCGGGCGCCACCACCTCTTTGCGACCAGTGAGATCTGGCCTCCGCCTCCTTCAGTCACCAGCGCCACCATATTGGTGGAGCTTCCACAAGCCTCTGGAAAATTAGCAAAGGTTCATTCCTCTTCTTGTCTACGCCTATGGGCCTCTCGGAACTCTGCCTATACTGCGTGGCCATCGGTTTCTCCTTTCTACTACATTTCTTAGTCACCCACAAGGAACACTACCAAAGAAATTTTGGCGGAGGGCCGGGCCCTATTCATTTATCATGCACCCTATGCATTAGAGATATAACATGGGGATGTTTTCAACATCATCAATGTAAGAGAATCATAAAAACTCATAAATAAAACCCCCTACATTGAATTTATTAGAAGGTGATACAAATGAGGAAGAAGGGTATGCGTCTAAAGGTGTCCATCGGTGTTATCTATAGCCTGTCGATTCCTCCAATGATCGTCACTCAATTATGATTCTTCATTGGAGGGGAAATTCTCCATCATTTTGAAAGAGCCTCCTCTCATAGTTCAACCAAAACCCATGCCCAATATTTGATTAAATAAAAGAATATTCTCCCACATTGTTTTTAATATTATGGATCCTTAATTAACTGTAATTAATGAGTCAATTAAACTCACAACAATGCTGTTACAAAATAAATTAAATGAGAGGATCAAGAAATTTTAAAGTCTCTTAATTAATTTCTGTTGTTTCACTTCGTTCCCACTATCGTTCCTCAATGGTTTAAAAAATAAAAATAAAATGACATTTAGTTATTTTATTATTTTTTTGTAAAGATCAAAATTTTAACTTTTCCTCTGACTTTTTCCTAATAAAGTTATGCTTCCCTTAAGTAAATCCTGGTGATGTGAATTCATCGGTGTCCTCATATTTTTAATTCGGGCACCATTTCAAAATATAGAAATTCATGCCCACACATTTAATTAACGTAGTTTAAATAAAGTTCAAAAAAATTTGTTCCGGCCTCTCTGGTCCTCAGAATCATTTGTCGTCAATTTACATAGACTAGTAATAATTCTATTTAATTAAACAGAAATATATGGAAAATCAGGGTCTTTACATCCCCCATAACTTAGGGATTAACATCCATGAAATCCACAACAAACTAGGTAAATCAATGGGGGTACAAAGCATGTATCTAAGACTCCCTCTCCCATGTTCTCTCTTAGAGGTTCTTGTGCTTCCAACAAACTCAGACTAGAGAAATCGACTACCCATGAAGGACCGAATCCTGTCTATCCTCTATCACCACTCAAAACTCCATGAATGTCACCCAATAATCAATTTTTAGCTCTCTGCAGTTGATACCGTGTGATGGATCATTCACTTACCTCCTCAGATATGACACATGGAAATCATTATGCACCTGGTGCATCTATGGGGGAAGATCTAGGTGGTACACCACTTCACCTACTCTAATAAGGATCTATAAAAGGTCTAATTAACTTCAGAGATATCTTGCCACCCTAGGAAAATCTCCACAATCTTCATTTCGGTGAGACCCATATGAATACGTGGTCTCCCTCCTTGAATTCCAATGGTGTCTATCTATTGTCAGCATAAGAAGTATTAAGGCTCTATGAAGTCTTAATTCACTTCTAGATGATCTGCACCTTTTCAGTGGTAACCCATACTAACTCTAGACCCATAAGTGCTGACTCCACTGGGTCAATCCAGCATGGTGGTGATCGGCATGGTCACCCATACAGGGCCATAAACGGTATCATGCTGATAGTGGAATGATAAATTTAATTGTATGAGAACCCCACCAGTGGTAGTTGGTCCTCCCAACTATGGAAAAAATCAAGGACATGAGCACAAAGCATGTCCTCAAGCATCTGTATAGTCCGCTCTGTCTGACCATCTATCTGATTGTGAAAGGGGGTCCTCAAGTGTAGTTGTGTCCCGAACGCCTCATGTAATCCCATCCCCAACTGAGATGTAAAATGAGCATCAAGATATGAAATTATTGTTGATGGAACCCCATGAATCCATATAATCTCCAACACATAGAGGTTTCCCAATCCCTTTACTGATCCCTACTCTTGGATGGGTAAGAAGTGGGCCAACTTAGTGAGTCATTAAATGATCACCCAAATGGAATCGTGGCCCCTAGATTTATGTGGTTTCCCTATCATAATTTCTGTGGAGATTTCATTCCTTTTCCACTATGGCACCTCAAGTTGTTGATTCAAGCCTGCTAGAACCTGGAGCAAGGCCTTCACATGATAAAAAGTGAGGCATCATGAAACAAACTCTGCCACATTCTTCTTCATCCCTGGACACCTGTACTCACATCGTAGGTCCTGTTACATCTTCACCACACTAGGATATAATGACAAATTGGATGTGTGGAACTCCCTCAACAACTCCTATCATAGCATCACGGGTACTATAGTTCATACTCTAAAAAAGTTAGTGTGCTCTAAAAATTCATAAAATTCTTCTGGAGCTCGTCTTGAGGATATCTGAGCATGTAGGGCCATGCAGTTAATGTCCCCATGATGTGCCTCTCTGTCTCACTGAAGGAGTGTGGGAATAAATTTCATATACTTGAGGTAAGATGATTTATAACTATCCAAGAAGGATTATAGAAACATAACTAGCTACTCTGTCACCTCACTCAGCAATTGTAAACTAGACCTCCTGCAATGTCCATCTTCCACCACATTCTCCTTCACTGGAGTGTAGACCATCTCAACGTCATAATACTCGAGTTAATCTATCCATCACCACTATCTTTGGTTCAGTTCCTTCTGTGAGAAAACATACTTGATACTCTTGTGATCAGAGTAGAGGGTAAACCATTCACCCATCATGTAGTGCCTCCACATATTCACAGAAAAGACCACTACTGCTAACTAAAGGTCATGGGTATCATAGTTCTGATCATGCTGCCACAACTTTCATGAGTCGTAGGTGATCACCACTAACTCTTGCATCAAGACACATCATATTCTAGTCCCTAATGTTTCACATTAGACTACATACCCAATTCCTTCTTCTGGTACCCTCAAGATGGGGGCACTCATCAATCTTCGTTTCAGCTCCTAAAAATCCGACTAGAATCTCTCTATCTTTCAGAATGTTTTCCCTTCTCTGTTAGAGATGAAAAGGGTGCCGCTACTATAGAAAAGTCAGGTACGAATTTCCAGTAGTACCCAGCCAATCCCAAGAAACTCTGCACCACAGCCTCACTTCTGGGTGGCTCCCAAGCAAGCATTTCCTCTATATTCACTAGATCCACTACAAATCCATCCTTCGAGATAATGTGTCCCAGAAAGAGGACATCCCAAATCTAGAACAGGCACTTTCTGAGATTTCTATAAATTTCATGCTCTTGGGGTGTATTCAGAACAATCTGCAGAGTGTTCCTCATCTAATTCCAAGTATATGAATATTTCATCAATGAAAACCATCATGAAATAATTTAGGAAAGGATGGAAGATCCTATTTATGAGCCCCATGAACACTACCGGAGAATTGGTCACACTGAAAGGAATCACCAAGAACTTGTAGTATACATATTATCATCTGAAGGTCATCTTTGGTACGTCCTCATCCCATACCCCGAGCTGATTATAGATTGATCTAAGGTATTTATTTGAAAACCATCAAGGACCCTTTATCATATCGATGATATCATCAATACACGAAAGTGGATACTTATTATTCACAATCACCTGATGTAGGCACCAATAGTCAACGAAAAGCCTCAAACATCCATCTTCCTTCTTGGCGATCGAAATTGAGGATGCCCATGGTGAGACACTGCGCCTTATGAACCCCTTACCCTACAAGTCCTTCAGTTGTTCCCTCAACTCACGAATCTCTACATGAGCCATCCGATATGCTATAGTAAATAATAGTGTCTTCCTGGGGTACATGTCAATTTAGAATTATACCTATGGGTGAGGAGGTAGTCATGGAATATCATCAGGAAAGACATAAGCATATTTTTCCACCACTACAGGATAACTCAGACTCCTCTCTTCAACTTCTATATGGGTAAGGCTAGCCAAATGATTAGTAATCGGTTGTACCATCCTCCGAGAAAGTTCATCGTGAGATTCAAAGGATCCCTTCTCACCAGTGAATGAAAACATGGTCCCATCCTTGCGGTCACACCGTATATTGCGCCTAAAAGTGTTGATCTTATCATGGATAGTGGATAACTAGTCCATACCCAAGATGACATCATAAGGCCTCGATGCTGCTACTAAGAGATCCCAACTGAATATATTTCTTCCTAGTGTAAGCTCACACTGCCAGCACCAGTGCATAATCTTCGAATCCTCTCTCGTAGGAGTCCTTAATCGTAAGGATCGAGCCAATGGCTCTACCAGAATCTCCAGACTCCAAATGAGAGACATGCAAATAAAATAGTTATTGGATCCTGTGTCTATAAAGTCTATATATTGGGTGGAGTAGAAAAATATCATACCTTGAATCATCTATAGAGTTTCATGTTAGTAGACCTGAGTTGCCAGAAGCTGACTTCATCCTTGTCCACCTGGTCCCTGAGGTCGGGGTGGAACACAAGAAGGTCGTGGTCGTAGAAACTTGAAATGTTGCCCACCGCCTACTGCATGGCCTACTCCTCAACCACATCCACCGCCCTACGGACCTCCTCACTCAAATATATGACTCTACCTCAGTGGTCCCTCAACCATATGTTGATCATCTATGAGGGAAGTCAGATATTTGAGAGCCATGTGCCCCTGTCTTTCACAAGAGTAATAGACATTATTCGTCAGATTACTTTCTATGTCACGTGATCCCTACTCCTCCGACCCTGCATCCTAGGGTCTTCCTCTGGATGGTCTAGCCCGCTTGGACCTCTGCACCATCTGCCTACTGCCTCCTACAGATTACTCGACTACCTGTCATTCGGTGGTGGCTCTCACCATCAGGGTCTACTCAGCTAGGAATCCCTCTACCAATAGTTCTCTCTCAATCACTCTATCCTATGTCAAGATATTGAGAAATATTTTTGACACTCTGATCTCCCGTCGGCGACCCTGTTCAATGGTTCGGGCCCTGAAGAAAGGGTCTCATACCATGTCAGTGGAGTAGCGAGAGAGGTTAGTGAATCTTTCCAAGTACTGGGATAATATCAATATACCCTTCTTTAAGTGTTGTAGCTTCTTAATACCCATGTAGAGTAGTGTTGCTGATAAAAATCCACCCTAGAGAGGACTTCGAAGTCCAACCAGGAGAGTGTCACCTCATCATGCAACTAGAGTGTCTGGCTCTAACATCTCCCTAATGTTCCTTGGAAGTGAATAGCATCTAGGATCACCATCTTGTCTGTTGGTGTCCCAGCTAGGTAGAAAACTTGTTCTATAGCCTCCAGCCAGTCCTCAGCTACATGTGCATTATTCTCACCTCAAAACCTCTGAGGCCTCTATCTCTAGAACTAATGAAACTTTCCCAGTCGGGATGCATGGTCCACTGGTGGGGTTGGTGGAAACAACTACCCTAAGTGTGGTGGTGCTACTGGTAAACCTCCCAAAGGTACTATTGCTAAAAGACGTCCCTACACCGAAGCCTCATCGCTCAGTGGGCCGTCATCGTGAACTCTCTCTGGAATCCTGGAAGGATGTCTACACGGCGACATCCTATAAAAAAATAGATGTGCCTTGGTTAATAAGTTTATACCTGGTGAGCTGACTCAAAATATATCAAAAAGGGAAAAAATATTTTCCAAACACATGAAATCAACTTTGTGGTGTACCGAGTCAGAAATCAGAATTTAGGGTCCTAGTGTATGGATATGTTGGCCACAACACTAACACTAGACTCCACGAACTGAATCCCGAACTCAAGACACCTAGCCTTATTGCTCCATTGGAAACATAGACTCTTATTTCTTCTGGTAGACCTGAACACCCTCTGATACCAATTTGTCATGACCAATCCCCCATAGCCCATGCCATGACTACCCCAAACCTTCCATCCAAAGGCCAGGTGTTAGCGAATAGAACCAGAAAGTATTAACCCTAAAATGGGAAGGCATTGCCTCAAAACCTGTACACACACAGATAAGGCACCCTGCATACAAGTTAAAGACAATGGAATGAGAAAGGTAAAACCTCAACTAAAAACCACCCTTGAGTATAAAATTATGTACTGAAAGTAAGGGGACAGTATACAAGCCCAACCGGAAAAAAGTTCATAAAAAAGAGAAACATCTCTTGATATTTTATATCAAGGATCATACCTGATAGGTAGGTATAATTCGTCTCTATGGGTCTATATGCCAACTGGCCACATCCAACCACCATCTAGTCCTAGCTCCCAAGTCTTGGTCAAAGGTGTCTATCGTATGTACAAGACACAACATGGTGTGGGTGAAGCCCATGCTGGGGTGAGTATTACAATACCCAGTAGGGACCCTGAGACTCTCAAAAGTCTCCTAGAATTTCACAAAGGCATAACCACAAACCATAATATAAAACAAAAAGAATATGGAAAGACTCAGCTAAAACTATGTATATAACATAAAGAATATTAATAAAGATGATTAGTCATAAATCTAGATCATATAATTCTATCAAGAGCCTTCTTCTTCTACATCACACAAAGTCGCTAGGTGTTGACACACAGAGGATCGTTAAGTTCTAAAACATATAGGATCGCTAGGTACTGACCCATAGTGGATTTTTTGGTGTTGACACATAGATAATTTCTTGGTCAGAACCCACAGAGGATCGCTAGGTGCTGACGGACATAGGTTCTCAAGGCATTGATGCAATGAGGATATCTAGGTGCTGACCCATAGAGAATTTCTAGGTGTTGACCCATAGAGGATCACTAAGTGTTGACCCATAGAGGATCCATATTCCTTCATCACGTCACAACAAACCATTGAACTCCTCTACTAAGCACGTTTGATTCTAGGAGAATCCTCTCCTCAAGCCATTTTCTGTACCTCAACCACCACAAAGGCCCATGAAGAAGTAAGCTAATGAACCACCATGTCATAAGGTGTAACGCCCCGACCCCAGAAGCCCAGAGTCGGTGCATTATTACGTATCATGGGCATGGTCAAAAAAGATCATGTCTTGAAATACCTATTAGTTTAGTAGCCTTGTAAGTACTAGATACATTCATAAGTTATACATTACATCATAAAATAGAAAAACTAAAACAACGTTGATTCTGTAGACAACACTGAGTTCCCATAGAATATCCTTTTAGGTCAGTAATAATATAATTCTTCACATCCTGGGGAAATTAAAACATAGAAAGGGGTGAGCTCAGATGATCAATAAGGATAACAATAAAGCAGGAACTTTCATAATAAGCATAAACATTTAATCCAATGTATAAGACTAAAACAAAAGCCTTTTAAAATCAAACTTCAGCATAATATGGAAAAGATAAAACCAAATAATTCCATTTACTTTTCATATGGATATTCATCTAGTCGAATAATCACATGCAATATCAATAGCCACATTCATAATGATGGAATGTATAATGTAAGACTTTATAACCATACAGTCAAGGACTTGTGCCAAGACTACAAATAAGATTTTGTCAAGGCCTTTTTTCAAGACACTAGTTTGCTTTATGAGACCTACCGATGCATCGAGAATCTATAGTACACTCCACCCATCATGTACTATGTCTAATATATTCCTCATATGAATAGTTTGAAACATAACATAAACATTCGTATCAAAACTAGCATGAAAAATGTCAATATCTTATCCACAAACCATGAATGGTATAAAAATAGAACATCCACAGTAAAACATAACTCATTCAATACAATATGGTTGATTGTATTGTAACATATTAACATCAATTGAGAACAATGAAGGATATTTACATAAGTGAAAATAATCATCAAAACTATTTGAGATAAATATACCCCTTTTTCTTGAAAACATTTAAAAGTCACACAATTTTTCAAGAAGTCATCTAAAATAGATTTCTTAATCAAAGTATCCCATACCACTATGAAATTTTTAAAAGAAATTTAAATTTTAAAACATTAATTTCCATATAAATAAATCCTTAAAACTATTTTTATAACATGGACATTAATGAGAAATATTTAGACGAATAAATTTTTAAAACATTTAAAATGGTATTTTAGTTAGAGTTGCAATAAAAATGAGAGATGATTGCATACAAACAATTGAGGTAATAAAAACTTTATAATACCATGAGAATAAAGGGTTTCATTGTATACTCTATCAATGGACAATATTTACACCATATAAAAATGAATTGGTTCATAACAACAAAGAAGTCTCAAAGGAATGTAAATTGAGATGAATTCCCTTATAAAGACTGTATCCTTAGGTAAAGGATAAATCAATGACATATTTATGTGTGAAAAATATAAATACACTCAAAATTATTGGATATTCAGTGTAAATCTATCAGAGGAAATTCACACTGATTCTTGTAAAAACAACACCAATGACTTTGATGTTTAACTCAATGAATGGAAATTGAGTTAAGATCAAGTTTATATCAATGAATTGAGAAATTATCAATATAGTGATTATGTGTATCAAAAGTATATCCACATAAAGGGGAGCGGAAATTTCTACATAAATAATAACTAGTTATTCCACACATAATCATGGAGTAAAAAAATCAATGAATTATGCATAAATCCCACTGAGTGGAAATTGAAATTTGAAATTCACTTATCGATTTGGTATCTTATGAAACATACTACCCATGAAAGAAGGTTCATACAATGAAGATGTAAATACTAATAAATTAAAGTATATTACACCAAGAATAAAATCATGGACAATACATACATCAAGCAAAAGGAAATATTGTCCAATATAGCATGAATCTCATGGGAATAAAAAGTGAGATGAAAAACCCTTACTTCGTTGTAATCAATCGAGTCATATGACCAAAAGTTAATAACCACCAATTGATTCATTGAATACCATGAATATAAAGAGAATCATGATAATATATATCAAATGGAAGTACATGAAACATCACATGCAATAAATAAGTAGCGAGAAATGGAAATATCACGGAATTATATGTGAGATAAGAAACCCCTTACCTTGTACTTTTCCTTGGTCGAGGGTACGTTAACCTCCTCTTTTTCATGTTCTTCTTATTGATTTGATCAAAAGATATTCATAGATTGGATTTCTTACTAAAGTAAGGCCTCTAGAATGAATGTAGGATATTTGGGAGGATATCTGGGTAGGGTTTGGCCAAGCCTAATGGCTATGAAGGTGTGAATTAGAGAGAAGGGGGAGTGCCCTTTTATAAGAGTGGTGAGGGGAAACTTAGGCAAATCATGAAATAATATTTTATAATAAAATAATTTTCAGTTTCTAATGGTTCAAAAATGAATTATTTAAAGTCTAAGGTGGGGATGGGTCGAAATCCACTCAATAAATAGGTTTTTGATGGGTTTGTGTCACTATATTGACTTTATCTTTTAGATTTAACTCTTAGTTAAATAGTTTGACATTTACCTTGTCTCTTTGTATTTTTATATAATATGGTTAATAAACTTATGATAAACTTACAAGAGAACCCCAAGTGGTTCATTAATGATACACCTATCATTATATAAGTCTTTTTTCTGATCCTTAGTTTTTTCGGAATAGAATATCAATTAATAATATAATATTTGTTTTAAAAACTATTTTATGTAAATTTAGACACTATTTGGTAATTTATTTTTGAAAAATTCATAATAGCATTATTACTTCGAAAAAAAATTATCCAACTAACCCTAACATGTAATATTAAAATATAAAATTTTTGGAATTCATAAAAAGTCTCAAATTACATTTATTTGGATATTTATAATATCAATTATTTTAATATTTCATTAATTAGGTAATTACTTCATCATCATTGTGTCATAATTAAATTTAATTATATAATGTTTAAAAATTATAAATATAATACCATTTTGTAGGAAATATTTTTAGCTTTCTAATGAATATTTATAGTTGAATTTATCTTATGTGTATCCCTATATTAAAAATATTTTATTTATTAAACTTTGAATTTAACACTTTTAACTCTTCTTTGAATTAAATAATAATAATTTTCCTAATCTAATACAAGTGGACCTAAAGGATCATATTTTATTCCTAAGATTGTTTTCAGTATAATTACACTTATCTGATAGAATTAGGACATGATTTATGGTAATAATAATATCATTTTTACTCTTATTTTCCCAAATTACTTTTAACAGTGGTAAATAAAAGTAAAAACTTACTATTCACCAAAAATTATTTTCATATTATTGAACAACATTTTACCTAATAATATCAACCATGTATCTCGGATTTTTGGAATTCAACTCACAGAAGTGGTAAAATTAAGCATTATTTAAACTTGCAAATGCTCCTATAAGGTGGGTAAGAGACAGTAAAAAGTTTAATAAAATTTTATACAACAAATTTTATTATAAAATGACTCCAATGAAATATATTGAACTTTTATAGGTATTATATTTTTATTTTGAATTAAAATAAATTAAAATAAAAAAAATAAATATTGAAATAGAAAGTCGTTTTAAACTATAACATAGTGTTTTTCACTATTCATCAAAAAATGAATGTTTTCATAAAAATACCAATAATTTACCCTAAGAAAATTTTGATATTCCAAATTCAGAAATGAATTATATTTTACTAAATTAAAAACAGAGAAGTTTCATTAATTAATTTGAAATTAATTCCCATTGTCAAAGCCGAAATGCGGGTATTTAGAAAATAAAAACTATCAACAGATTGACATATGTTTATGTCAAATTTTAATTTGGTATTACTTATAATCGCTTAAATTGTATTAAATGATAAAAATAATATCTAATTATGCATCCAAAACACTACGATACATAATTTAACACTATAATTTTTTTTTCATTAAAAATTTTGTTTTCAACTAAAATTTTGTATTCTTCATTATTCATCATGATTTTAAAAGTAATTAGAAAAGTACAAAAAATTTATCCAAAATATATTTTTATGTCCTGATTCTAAAGAATAATTTAATTTCATTAAATTGAATATATAAAAGTGTTAAATATAGGTTTTAAAAAGGGTTTTCCATTAAAAGGTGGTAAAATTTCCTTTTTTTAAAATACTTCTTTTAACTAAAAAAAATTAATTTGTTCTTATATTATGTCTAAGAAACACATAATATGGATTCTAAAATTATAATATGTATATAAAATTCAAAATTCAGTTAATACTATTCATAACTACTTTTGGAAGGCTAGTTTGGTAAGTTGGGGTGTGCTCGAACTCGGTGTTGCGTGTAGCGTAATCTATTTAATTAAATAAAATAACATACTATTAAATATTGGGGTGTTATATTATTCCCACCTTTAGGAAATTGCATCCTCATAATTTTAAAGTTGGTCTTTGGAACTTCATTGAATGTCCCACATCCAAAAAAGAGTCAATATAACTATTTCTTTAAAAGAAAGAAAGTGAAGTACAATGGTCACCCAAGATAACCCATGCTAGATTCCATGTAGGAAAACATGGATGTGAAAGATAAAATAAGTGTCATGTTCTAGAGTAGAGTGATAGAAAACATGATTATGAGATATTTAACAACAACAAAACCATAAACATGTGATTATATTAATGTTGATTAGTTTTCTTGTCTCAAAAGTAAATGAATAACTTTTATTGTTTTAAATTCCATTTCATAAATTTGAGGAATTTATTTATGAGGTTGACTAAGAACATAAAGAGATATACATACTTTTTATGTATATTTTCATCCTTTAATATATTTCTACCACTATCTCATCTTTTTTTTCAAATGATGAGTATTCAAGATGACTTGGTCACACCTAAAGCGCTAGAATAAACATCTATAGAATCACATAATCCCCAAAGGATAAACTATATATATATACCTTGTCTTTCGAGATTAATAAAAACCAAAATGGTTAGTACAAGATCAGATGATCCACAAAAAGGATAATCTTTTAGAGAAATAAATACGTATCTTAATTTCAAACATTAAACCACGAATCCCAGAAATTCAAAAAATTCCATTCAATAAACAATTGTCCTTAAAATCCATTAATATAATCCAAATAAATATTGAAGCCCAAAACATAGAATAATTTGATTACATAGTCTTCCACATTAAATCACATAACATCAACTACTCTTAAATTCATATAATTAAAAGTAATTAACCTAATCACATATTCTCCATGATAGGTTAATCATTTTCATGAATAACCCAAATCTCTATAAATCCACAATAATAACATAGATAAAAATCCACCATTACTCCTCAAATGAAATCCCATAGTATTCAATTTTCCTTAGGCATATAGTATTCCCAATAGAGTTAATTTCTTCCAAAATAACATTTATCACATAATCCTGAAATCAAATTCCTATACTATGGATATCCATTTTGTAAGACATAAGATCCCAAATCAAGTTATTATTGATCAATAAAATAATTTAACTAAAAATATTTAGTCACAGTAAAGAAGGACTTCACATAGTCAAGTGGTAGGCGATAAATCCCAATTGCACCATGGTTGTGGGTTCTATTCATTCAGATTTTTCTGATGCGATGGGTTGCCACATGGTCTGTGTGTTGTCCTTTAAAAAACTATATTTTATAACATTTCCAAATTGAGATAGAGTCATAAAAATAACTATAAAATTATTTCACAAAAAAAATGTTATCTCATACCTCACATTTTCATCCCAAAATTTAATAACATGTAATTGCCTCAAATTCAAGTATCATATAACCATAAATGGTTATTTATAACTCTATCAACAATAGAAAACACAATTCTTTCTAAAATAGAATTTTCACATAATAAACTACAAGGTTACACATAAGTGAAAAGTCTTACAAATTAATCCCATCAACAAAGAGCATTAATACTTTTAAACATTTGACTATACATTTATTTACACACACAATCTTCCGTGACCAAGGGGATATCCTATAGAATAGGGAATTCACTCGGGTAATTCATAGGTCCCCTACATTTTTGTTAAATGACTATAAATGGATTCGGGGATCATTTTTATTTTGTTCCATATTACTCTTCATTTTTCCTCAGAATTTCTTTACTTCATCTCCTTTTTTCCCAAACATAAATCATTCCTTTGTTTCATTAAGACACTTCCCTAGGTGTCTCCTTCCACATTTCCTACATAATGGTAATTGAGCTTTCTTTTCTCCATGGTCTCCACTACTGGAGCTCCTATTATTCATTGCCTTTCTATTCTTTGTTGATTCAGGGAGTTGGTTAATATATATGTTGTTGATTAGATTTTTTGAAAACTGATTCGGCATGTACACGATATCTTTTACACCTATCAAAATTCCATTCCATTATTCATTTCCTCCATCGTTCCCACCGTGTACATCATGTTCAATGTTACTATCACTTCCTTGGAATCAAGCCATAGACTAAAACAAGAATGCATAGTGTGAGTCATAAAATCATTTAGAGAATATCATAACACCTTATTTTCAATCTAAAACACCTTAGGATTAACAACAGTTATTTATTCTCATATTATATTAAAATCCTTCAAATCGGATTGTAAAGAAAATGTGAATTATCCTAGGCACATCCCCTGAGAGTGTCGTAACCAAGAGTGCGGCAAGGCTTATTTTCGTGTACCAAGATATCCCGGGTCAAGCCCAGAACTCATTTTCAGAGTATTCACTCCTAAGTACATCTATGTCAGAGCCGCCTCTACCTTCCTGTATCCAGACAGAGATTTATTGTTTAGAAAACCCACATAATCTCTACAATACCAAAATTATAGTATGTTCTTCTATACTAATCCATAAAGTATATCTCAGAGTAATGTTCTTTAATCAGAGTTTATCGAAATCTAGATTCTAAGGTTTGTACTAAACTTCATCTAATACCAATTGTAACACCCTGACCCCCGAAGCCCGGAGTTGGTTCATTATTACGTATCATTAGAATGATCACAAAAGATCAAGTCTCAAATTATCGATTAGTTTAGTAGCCTTGGAAGTACTAGATACATTCATAAGGTTTACAATACATCAGAAAATGGAAAACTACAACAAAATTTTTTCAATCGACAACACTGAGATCCCAAAGACTATCCTTATAGGTAATTCATAATATACTTTTCTCATCCTGAGAGAAATAGATCTTAGAAAGGGGTGAGATTTGATGCTCAGTAAGGATAACAATAAACTATAAACATTCATAATAAGAATAAAAATTTAATGCAATGTATTAGACTAAAACAAAAGCCTTTTAAAATTTAACTTCAGCATAATATGGAAAATATAAAATAAAATAATTCCATTTACTTATTCACATGGATATTCTACTAATCGAATAATCACATGTAATATCAATATCAACTTTCATAATGATGGAATGCATAATTCCAGACTTCATAACCACATAGTCAAGGCCTTGTGCCAAGACTACAAATAAGATTTTATCAAGGCCTTGTGCCAAGACACTAGTTTGTCTCATGAGACCTACCGATGCATCGAGAAGCTATAGTGGGCTCCACCTATCACTTACTAAGTCCAATGAATTCCTCATATGAAAATTTTGAAACATAGCATAAACATTCGCATTAAAACTATCATACAAAATGTCAATACTTTATCCACAACCCATGAATGGTATAAAAATATCACATCCACAGTAAAACATAACTCATTCAACACAATATAGATGATTTTATTGTAACAGATTAACCTCAATTAAGAATAATTAAGGATATTTACATAGATGAAAATAATCATCAAAAATATTTGAGAGAAATATCCCCCTTTTTCATGGAAACATTTAAAAGTCACATATTTTCCAAGAAGTTTCTTAAAAATATATTTTTTAATCAAAGTTTCCCATACCTCATTGAAACATTTAAAAGGAATTTAAATATTAAAACATTAATTTCCATATAAATAAAACCTTAAAATAATTTTTAAAACGTGGAGATTAATGAGAATGATTTAGAAGAATAAATTTTTAAAACATTTAATATAGTATTTTCGTTAGAGTTACTATCCAAATGAGAGATGCTTGAATAAAAACAATTGAGGTAATCAAAACATTATAATACCATGAGAATAAAGGGTTTCATTATATACTATTTCAAAGGAGAGTATATACACCATAAAAAATTGAATTGGTGCATAACAACAAAGATGTCTAAAAGGAATGTAAATTGAGATGAAATCCCTTATAAAGACAATATCCTTAGGTAAAGGATAAATCAATTACATAATTATATTTGAAAAATATAAATACACTCAATATGATTGTATATTCAGTATAATTCAATCGGAGTACATTCACACATATTCTTGTAATAACAACACCAATTACTTGGATGTTTAACTTAATGAATGGAAATTCAGTTAAGATCATGTTTATATCAATGACTTGAGAAATTATCAATGAAGTGATTATGTGAATCAAAAGTATATCCAACCAAATGGGAGCAGGGGATACTAAATTAATAATAAAAATTTATTCCACACATAATCTTGGGGTCAAATAATCAATTAAGTATGCATAAATCCCACTGAGTGGAAATTGAAATTTGAAATTCCCTTACCGATTTGGTATCTTATGAAACATATAACCCATGAAAAAAGTATCATACAATAAAGATGTAAATACTCATAAATTGAAGAATGTTACACCAAGAATACAATAATGAATAGTACATTCCCCACACAAAAGGAAATAGTGGCCAATATAGAAAGAATCTCACGAGAATAAAAAGTGGGATGAAAAACCCTTACTTCGTTGTTATCAATCGAGTTGTATGGACAAAAGTTAATAACCACCAAATAAATAAAAGAATACCATGAATATAAAGATATTCCTAATAATATATTTCAAATGGAAGTACACAATACACCACAAGAAATAAATAAGTGGCGAACAATAGAAATAACATGGAATGAAATGCGAGATAAGAAACCCCTTACCTTGTACTTTTCCTTGGTCGAGGGTACGTTAGTCTCCTCTTCTTCAGGTTCTTCCTTTTGATTTGATGAAAAGGGATACATAGGATGTCATTGTGACTAAATTAAGTCCTCTATAATTAAGGGAGGATATTTGGGAGGATATTTGGGCAGGGGTTGGTCGAGTATAATGGCTTTGAAGGTGTGAATTACAGATAAGGGGGAGTTCCCTTTTATAAGAGGGGTGAGGGGAACCTTAGGAAAAGCTAGAAATATTATTTTATAATAAAATTATTTTCAGTTTCTAATGGATACAAATTGAATTATGTAATGTATATGGTGGGAATCGGTCTAAAACCACTCAACTAATAGGTTTTAGACAGGTTTGGGTCACTATATTAACATTATATTTTCGATTTAACTCTTAGTTAAATAGTTTTACATCACCTTGTCTCTTTGTATTTTTATATTATATAGTTATTTAACGTACTATAAACTTTCAAGAGAAACCCAAGTAGTTCATTAATTATACACCTATCATTATATAAGTCTTTTTTATGAACCTTATAATTTTAGGAATATAATATAAATTAATAATATAATATTTGATTTAAAAACACTTTTTTGTCACTTTGGACACTATTTGTTATTTTGTTTTTGCTAAATTTATAAAATCCTTATTAATTCGAAAAAAATTCATCTTACCAACCATAACATGTCATACTAACCATGAAAATTAGTGGACTTTCTAAAAAGTGTCAAATTACATTTATTTGGATATTTATAATATCAATTATTTTAATATTTCATTAATTTAGTAATTACTGCATCATCATTACGTCATAAATAAATTTAATTATTTAATGTCAAAAAATTATAAATAAAATACCATTATTTTGGAAATATTTTTTTATTTCTAATGAATATTTATAGTTTAATTTATATTATGTGTAACCCTATATAAAAAATGATGTAGTTATTAAACTTTGAATTTAACACTTTTAATCCTCTTTGAATTAAATAATAATAAATGTTATAATCTAATCCAAATGGACCTAAAGGGTCATATATTATTACTAAGGTTTATTTTAGAAGAATTACACTTATACAATAGAATTAGTACATGTGTTATGTTAATAATAATATCATTTTTACCCCTATTTTCTCTATTTACTTTTAACCGTGGTAAATAAAAGTAAAAAGTTACTATTCCCCAAAAATTATTTTCATCTTATTGAACCACATTTTACATAATGATATAAACCGTGTCTCTTAGATTTTTTAAATTCAACTCACAGAAGCGGTAAAAGTATGTTTTATCTAAATTTGCAAATGCTCCTAGGAGGTGGGTAAAAGACGGTAAAAAGATCAATAAAATTTTGTATATCTAATTTTATTATAAAATTACTCCAATAAATTATATTGAACTTATATAGGTATTATATATATATATTGAATTAAAATAAATAAAAATAAAATAAATAACTTTTTAAATAAAATTTTGGTTTTAAACTATAACGCAGTGTTTTTCACTATTAATCAAAAAATGAATGTTTTCAGAAAAAGACAAAAAATTTACCGAAAGATAATTTTGATATTCCGAATTCAAAAATGAATTCTATTTTAATAAATTAAAAACATATACATTGCAATAATAAATATAAAATTAATCCCTGTTGTCAAAACTGAAATGCGGGTTTTAAAAAAGAAAAAACTATCAAAAGATTGAAATATGTTTATGTCAAATTTTAAGTGAAATTAATTATAATCACATACATTGTATTAAATGATAAAAATATAATCAAATTATACTTCCAAACCATTCAAATACAAAATTTAACACAACCAATTATTTCGATTAAAAAAGTTGTTTTCAACTAAAGTTTAGTATTTTTCAGTATTCATCAAAATATAAAAGTTATTTAAAAAGTAACAAAAATTTATCCAAAATAAATTTTTATGTCCCTATCCTGAGGAAAAATTTAATTTCATTAAATTGAATATATAAAAGTGTCAAATATTGGTTTTAAAAAGGGTTTTCCATTAAAAGGTGGAAAATTTTCATTTTTTTTAAAAATACTTATTTTAACTAAAAAATAAATTTTTTTATATTATATCTAAGAAACAATTAATATGGATAATTAAAATAAATGGAGTATATAAAATTCAAAATTCAGTTAATACTATTCATAAATTCTTTTGAACTACTAGTATGGTAGGTCGTGGCGTGCTCGAACTTGGTGTTGCATGTAGCGTAAGCTATTAAATTAAAAAAATTACTCTAAAATATTAGGGTGTTACATTCTTCCCCCCTTTTGGAAATTTCTTCCTCGCAATTTTAATATTGGGCCTGGGAACTTAATTGAATGTCTCGCACCAGAAAAAGAGTCAATATAGCTATCTCTTTAAAGAAGTAAGGAGAATTACAAAGGTCACCTGAGATAACCCACACTAGGATTCCATGTTGGAAAACATTGATATGGATGATAAAATAAATGTCAAGTTCTAGTGAAGAGTGATAGAAAAAATGATTAAGAAAAATTTAACAACAGGAAACCACAAATTTTTGATGAGATAAATTTTAATTAGTTTCCTAGTAGAAAAAGTAAATTGATAACATTTTTTGTTTTAAGTTCCATTTCATAAATTTGAGGAATTTATTTATGAGGTTGACTAAGAACATAAATAGATATAATTACTTTTTAAGTAGATTTTTATCCTTTAATAAATTTCTTCCACTAACTCATCTTTTTTTTTCAAAAAACGAGTATTCAAGATCTCTTGGTCACACCTTAGGTGCTAGAATCAACTTTTATAGAATCACATAATTCACAAAAGATGAACTATATATATATACATTGTCTTTAGAGATTAACAGAAACAAAAATAGTTAGTACAAGATCAGATGATCCCCAAAAAGGATAATACTTTAGAGAAAGAAATACATATCTTAATTTCTAAAATTAAACCATCAATACCCGAAGTTCAATAAATACCATTCAATAAATAGTTGTTTTTAAAATCCATCAATATAATCCAAACTAATATGAGAACCCAAAACATAGAAGAATTTTATTACACAATCTTCCACGTTAAATTGTATTTCCAAATATCATCGACTACTCTTAAAGTCACATAGTTAAAATTAATTAACCTAATCACATATTCTCTATGATAGGTTAATCATTTCCATAAATAACCCAAATCTCTATAAATCCACATTAAAAACATAGATAAAAATTCACCATTACTCCTCAAATGAAATCCGGTAGTATTCTATTTTCCAAAGGCATATAGTATTCCCAATAGAGTGAATGTATTCCAAAATAAAATTTATCACTTAATACCCAAATAATTTTCATATACTAAGGATATCCATTTGATAAGACATAAGATCCCAAATAAACTAATTATTAATCAATAAAATCATTTCACTAAAAATAATTAGTCACACTTACCAAGGACTTCACATAGTCCAGTGGTATGCGATAATTCCCAATTGTAATATTGTTGTGGGTTCGATTCTAACAGCTCTTTCTGACGCGACGGGTTATCAAATGGTCTCCATAATGTCCTTTTTCAAAAAAAATATATTTTATAACTTTCCCAAAATGAGATAAATTCCTCAAAACAACTATAACATAATTTCCCCACAAATGTTATCTCATACCTCTCATTTTCATCCCAAAATTTAATAACATTTAATTGCCTCAAATTAAAGTATCATATAAACCTAAATGGTTATTTATAACGATATCAACAATATAAAACTCAATACTTCCTAAAATAGAATTTTCACATAATAACCTGTAGGGTTACACAAAAAAGAAAAGTCATCCAAAGTAATCCCATCAATAAAGAGCACTAATAATTTTAAACCTTTAACCATCCATTTATTTCCACATTATTTCTTCCTTGACCAAGGGGTTATCCTATAGAATAGGGCATTAACTCAGGTAATGCCCAGGTCCACTACATTTATGAAAAATGATTGTAAATGGATTCTTGGGATCATTTTTATTTTCTTCCATATTACTCTTCATTTTTCCTCGGCAATTCTTTACTTTATTTCTTTCTTTCTCACACATAAACCATTCCTTTGTTTCATTAAGACACTTCCCTAGGTGTCTCCTTTCACATTTCCTTCATGATGGAAATTGAGATTTCTTTTCTCCATGGTCTCCACTGCTGGATCTCTTATCATTCAATACCTTTATCTTCTTTATTGAGTCAGGGAGTTGGTTAATGTATATGTTGTTGGTCAAATTTTTTGAAAACTGATTTGGCATGAACACGATATCTTTTACACCTATCAACATTCTATTACGTTGCCCATTTCCTCTATCCTGTCCACCTTATACATCATGTTCAATTTTACTATGACTTCCATGGAATCCAGTCATAGACTAACACAGGAAAGCGTTTTGTGAGTCATAAAATCATATAGAGACTATCATAAAACCTTATTTTAAATCAAAAACACCTTAGTAATAACGATAGTTATTTATTCTCATCTTATATTAAAATACTGCAAATCATTTTGTAAAGAAAATGTGAATTATCCTAAGCACATCCCCCCAGAGTGACGTAATCAAGAGTGCAGCAAGGCCCGTTCTCCTGTACCAAGATACCTCGGGTCAAGCCCAAAACATCATGTCGGAGTTTTCACTCCTTGGTACATCTGTTCCAGAGCCTCCACTACCTGATCGTATCAAGATAGGGATGTATTTTTTAGAAAACCCACATAATCTCTACAATACCAAAATTATTGGAAGTTCTTCTATACTAATCGTCAAATTATATCTTATGGTAATGTGCTCTAATTAGAGTTTATCTAAATCTAGATTCCAAGGCTTATACTAAACTTCCTCTGATACGAACTATAACACCCTGACCACAGAAGCCCAGAGTCGGTGCATTATTACGTATCATTGGCATGATAAAAAAAGATCAAGTCTCAAAAGTCTGATTAGTTTAGTAGCCTTGGAAGTACTAGATACATTCATAAGGTTTACATTACATGATAAAATGGAAAACTACAACAACATTGTTTCAATCGACAACACTGAGATCCCATAGACTATCCCTACAGGTCATTCATAATATACATCTTCACATCATGGGAAAAATAAAACATAGAAATGGGCAAGCTCAGATGCTCAGTAAGGATAAGAATAAAGCATAAACATTCCTAATAATCATAAATATTTAAGGCAATGTATAAGACTAAAACAAAAGACATTTAAAATTTAACTTCAGCATAATATGGAAAAGATATAATCAAATAATTCCATTTACTTATTCACATGTATATTCAACTAGTCAAATAATCACATGCAATACCAATAGCCACTTTAATAATGATGGAATACATAATATGATACTTCATGACCACATAGTCAAGGCCTTGTTCCAAGACTACAAATAAGATTTTTCCAAAGCCTTGTGCCAAGGCACTAGTTTGTCTCATAAGACCTACTGATGTGTCGAGGTGATATAGTGGGCTCCACCTATCACGTACTATGTAAAATGAATTCCTCATATGAAAATATTGAAACATAACATAAACATTCATATTAAAACTAGCATACAAAATGTCAATACTTTTTCCACGAACCATGAATGGTATAAAAATAGAACATCCACAGTCAAACCTAACTCATTTAATACAATATAGAAGATTTTATTGTAATAGATTAACCTCTATAGATAATAATAAAGTATATTGACACATATAAAAATAACCATCAAAACAATTTGAGAGAAATATCCACCTTTTTCTTGAAATCATTTAAAAGTCACGCTATTTTTCAAGAAGTCGTTTAAAAATAGATTGTTGAATCAAAGTGTTCCATACCAATTTAAAACATTTAGAAGAAATTTAAATTTTAAAACATTATTATTCGTATAAATAAAACCTTAAAATCATTTTTAAAACGTGGACATTAATGAGAATGTTTTAGAAGAATAAATTTCTAAAACATTTAAAATGGTATTTTAGTTAGAGTTATTATCCAAATTAGAGGCGCTTGAATACAAACAATTGAGGTAATCAAAACATTATAATAACATGAGAATAAATGGTTTCATTATATACTATGTCAAACAACATTATATACACCATATAAAAGTGAATTGGTGCATAACAACAAATAAGTCTCAAAGGAATGCAAATTGAGATGAAATCCCTTATAAAGATAGTATCCTTAGGTAAAGGATAAATTAATGTCATAATTATGTGTCAAAAATATAAATACACTCAATATGATTGTATATTTATTGTAAATAAATCAGAGTACATTCACACATATTCTTGTAAAAACAACACTAATGACTTGGATGTTTAACTCAGCGAATGAAAATTGAGTTAAGATCATGTTTATATCAATGACTTGAGAAATTATCAATGGAGTAATTATGTGTATCAAAAGTATATCCACAAAAAGGGGATTGGAAATTACTAAATAAATAATATTTATTTATTCCACACATAAAAATGGAGTAAAATAATAAATAAAGTATGCATAAATCCCACATAGTGGAAATTGAAATTTGAAATTCCCTTACTGATTTGGTAACTTATGAAACATACAACCGATGAAAGAAAGATCATGCAATGAAGATATAAATACCCATAAATTAAATTATATTACACCAATAATGCAATCATGGATAATAAATATGCCACAAAAAATTAAATAGTGTCCAATATATCATGAATCGCACGGGAATAAAAAGTGAGATGAAACCCCCTTACTTTGTTGTAATCAATCGAGTCGTAGGACCAAAAGATAATAACCACCAAATGAATCATATAATAACATGAATATAAAGATAATAATTATAATATATATCAAATGTCAGTAAACAATACACCACATGCAATAAATAAGTGGCAAATAATGTAAATCTCACAGGAATTAAATGTGACATAAGAAACCTCTTACCTTGTACTTTTCCTTGGTTGAGGGTACATTAATCTCCTCTTCTTTGAGTTCTTCCTTTTCATTTGATCAAAATGACTCCTTATGTTGGATTTCCTACTAAATTAATGCCTATAGGATGATGGGAGGAGATTTGGGAGGATATTTGGGCTGGGTTTGGCCGAGCCAAATGAGTTTTAAGGTGTGAATTAGAAAGAAGGGGGAGTTCCCTTTTATAAGAGGGGTGAGGGGCGCCTTAGGAAAAGCTAGAAATATTATTTTATAAGAAAATTATATTCGGATTCAAATGGATCCAAAATAAATTATTTAAAGACTATGGTGGGGGTGGGTCGAAAACCACACAACACATAAGTTTTAGATAGGTTTGGGTCACTATATTAACTTTATCTTTTAGATTTAACTCTTAGTTAAATAGTTTGACATTTACCATGTCTCTTTGTATTTTTATATTATATGGTTAATAAACTTACTATAAACGTCAAATTTAACCCCAATAGGTTCATTAATGATAAACCTATCATATTATAAGTCTTTTTTCCAAACCTTATATTTTTTGAATATAATATCAATTAATAATGTAATATTTGTTTTAAAAACTCGTTTATGTCAATTTTGTCACTATTTAGTATTTTGTTTTTTCTAATTTAATAAAAGAATTATTAATTAGAAAACATCTCATCTAACCAACCATAACATGTAATATTAACCTATAAAATTAGTGGAATTCATAAAAAGACTCAAATTACATTTATTTGGATATTTATAGTATCAATTATTTTAATATTTCCATAATTAGGTAATTAATGCATCATTATTATGTCATAAATAAATTTATTTATTTAATGTATAAAATGTATTAGTTAAATACCATTATGTAGGAAATAGTTTTATATTTATAATTAATATATATAGTCGAATTTATCTTATTTGTAACCCTATATTAAAAATGGTTTAGTTATTACACTTTGAATTTAACACTTTTAACTCTTCTTTGAATTAAATAGTAATAAATGTCCTAATCAAATCCAAGTGGACATAAACGATCATATTTTAAATCTAAGGTTGTTTTTGGTTGAATTACACTTATCCTATAGAATTTGGACATGTGTTAAGGTAATAATAATATCATTTTTACCCTTAATTCCCCTATTTACTTTTAACCATGGTAAGTAAAAGTTAAAATTTAATATTCAGCAAAAATTATTTTCATCTTATTGAACCACATTTTACTTAATGATAACAACTATGACTCTTGTATTTTTGAAATTTAACTCATAGAAGTGGTAAAATAATGTTTTATGTAAATTTACAAATGCTTCTAAGAGGTGGGTAAAAGATGGTAAAAAGTTCAATAAAAATTAATACGTCTAATATTATTATAAAATGACTTCAATGAATAATGTTGAACGTATATAAGTATTATATATATATTCAGACATAAAATAAATTTAAATAAAATAAATAATTCTTTAAATAAAAATTCGGTTTTAAACTATAACATAGTGTTTTTCACTATTCATCAATAATGGAATGTTTTCCGAAAAATACTAAAAATTTACCTTAAGAAAATTTTGATATTATGAATTAAAAAATGAATTCTATTTTTCCATATTAAAAACATAGAAGTTTCATTGATTAATTTAAAATTAATTTCCGTTGTCAAAACTGAAAAGCAGGTTTTTAAGAAGTAAAAATTATCTTAGGATTGACAAGTGTTTCTGTCAAATATTAATGTGAAATTACTTATAATCACCTACATTGTATTAAATGATAAAAATATAATCTAATTATACTTCGAAAACATTCAAATACATAATTTAATACTATAAATTTTTTCTATTAAAAAATTTGTTTTCAACTAAAATTTAGTATTTTTCAGTATTCATCAAAATATACAAGTTTTTAGAAAAGTACTAAAAAAAATTCCAAAATAAATTTTTATATTTAGATTCTAAAAAAGAATTTAATTTCATAAAATTGAATATATAAAAGTGTCAAATATGGAAAAGTAAAAGTGGGTTTCCTTTAAAAGGTGGTAAAATTGCATTTTTTTTAAAATACTTCATTTAACTAAAAAAATTAATGTGTTATTATATTATGACTAAGAAACACATAATATGGATTCTAAAATTATATGGAGTATATAAAATTCAAAATTTAGTTAATACTATTCATAACTGTTTTTCAAAGTCTAGTTTTCTAAGTTGTGGTGCGCTCGAACTAGGTGTTGCGTGTAGCGCAAGCTATGGAATTATAGAAAGTAACTTATTATGAAATATTGGGGTGTTACAAATGGGTTCAAACACAATAGACAATGAATCAATTGGATGCCTGATCGGTAAGTTATAGTCATTTTAGTACTAAGGGTCTAGTTGGATTTCATTTCGATTTGACCCAGCAGTACTCCAACTTTCACCAAAACCCATGTGGAGTATCTCAATGGACCGCCTTATCGTAAGGATTCTAGTGCCAAGGAAGGTTCATCAAACAGATGTTGGGTGAATGAGATATAGCCCTTTAACTAATACTTGGTCGTAAGTGGACTTGGTCTGGTATGACCTGGTTGGATCGACCTGGCCCCGCCCGTTGGGCCCGGTGCGAAGGGGCTGGACTCGACCTGGTTCGGATGGGCCTAAACCAAAGTGGATGGGCCATGGGCTGGGCCTAGCCTACCCTGTTGGGCTCGGCCCGTCGGGTCGCTGGACCAACCCAACACGCTGGCTGCGCATGAATAGCCAGCTGGGCACAGGGGTCGGCTCCCCTCCTGATGGGACTGAAGTCATTTCAGCTCTTCAATCAGCAGCACTAGTTGGCACTGCTCCACCTGGCAGGTCCGTGTGGACCTGTCATTTGATGGACTCACGGGGCGTGGGTCCTCCCTCCACCATGTCTCGGAGCCGTGACCCTCCTCCACGGCACACTGCCTTTGTTCAATGCTACTAGCATCGTCCATCTGCCCCTGTCCACCACGGCGCCTTCCGGCACTTCCACATCTGTGCGTCTGGTGAGAGGTGGAAGGTGCCTCCTGTGGTCGCCAGCAACACCGCACTGGCAGAGCATCCGCAGGCCTCTGTTGAAGCCTTAGAGGTATGTTCCACTTCTCGTTTGCACCTACTAGCCTCCCAAAACACTGCCTACACCGTGCATCCCTCATTTTTAACTTTCCACCACATTTCATGGTCACCCACAGGGAACACACCCAAAGAAAGTTCGGCTGAGGGTCCATGCCTTGTTCTTTTGACCCGTAACCTCCGTGTTAGTGTTATAGCATGGAGTGGTTTTCAACATCTTCAAGTTAAATGAATCATAAAAACAGTTAAAAAACCCTACCTTTAATTCATTCGAAGGCATTGCAGACGAGGAAGAAGTGTCAACATCTGAATGTGTTCGTCAGTATTCGTCATCTCTCATAAATTCCTCCAATGACCGTCGCTCTATCACCATTCTTAATTGTAGTTAAAAGGTGCTGACAATTCATTAGAGCCTCCTCTCATAGATCTCCCAAAACTCATGCCCATTATTTTATTAAATAATATAATAATCTCCCATGTTGTGTTTAATATTATGCCTCATTTGTTAAACGTAATTAATGAGTCAATTAAACACATAAACATAGTCATTACAAAACCAAGGAAACGAGAGGTTCAAGATTTTAAAAAGTCTCTTAATTAATGTGTGATGTTGCACTATGGTCCCATGACCATTTCTCAATGGTTTTAAAAAGAAAAATAAGATAACCTTTTGTAGTTTTATTATTTTTTTGTAATGCCCAAAAAAATTAACTTATTTCATACGACATTTTTTGAAAAAAGTTAAGAACACCATAATAGAATCCTGGTGTTATGAATTCAATGGTGTCCTCATATTTTAAATTTGGGAACCGGTTTAAAAGATAGAAATCTGCGCCCGCATTTTTACTAAACATACCCTAAAAATGTTCAAAACAATTGTTACGAGCTCTTCGTGCCTCAGAATCACGTGCCATCATTTTTCACAAACTCATAATAATTCCATTTAACTAAAAACATTATATGGAAAATCTAGGTCTTTACATATGTGGTTCACTTGAGATATGATGATGATGATGCAGTCCCTATATGCATAGGTAGTGTGGTGTGCCTTGTTTGGTATCTGTCAAGCATTAATTGACCTAATTGAGAGTCTGGTGTGGGTATCCATTAGATGGGTCTGGTTAATTAATGTTCCCACTACAACCTATTTGGATTCACCCATGTGGAATCTATTGGCATTATATTTAAAAAAACTAGGTGCTTATGGCCCCTAAACATGGATAGTCTATGGTAAATACATTATGGAATGTTTGTCGATATATTCCTAGATGACATATCCTGAGTTATAAACCTTAGTGAAACCCTTTCGGGCTTAAGGATTTTAATTTAGATCTAGTGATTCAGTGTCTCATTCTATGTGGGTGTAACATGAGTGATGATATTCTTTATTAAGGGATATCCCAAGCTACTAGTTTCTTAGGGGTGGATTTATTTGAAAAATATTACATATGCATGTGAGTAACCTTTGGAAGGATTAGAAGAATTTTTTGTGAATCTCTTTGCAACCATGGAGTGTAGAGAACATTGACTACTACAACATGTGATACAAGGATGGATTAAAGAGAACTTGGATTCTTTTGGCATTGAGGGTAGTACTAGGGGATTTCTGGACTATTAGTC
Organism: Viscum album; assembly: GCA_963277665.1. NCBI lineage: Eukaryota > Viridiplantae > Streptophyta > Magnoliopsida > Santalales > Viscaceae > Viscum > Viscum album. The sequence goes on from OY728130.1 coordinate 2,023,128,551, forward strand.
TGGAATGCGACTCTCATTGGATATTGAGTGAAAATTATTGATGGATGGATATTGGAGGATTAGAGCATGGTTGGATACTTAGAAGATTGAAATTGAGCCCATGTGATGGGTGGTTTATGATTAATCTTATTTGAAAAAAAATAAAATTCTATAGAGAAGTGATGAGAGTTCTCATGATTGGTGGAGATGAAACCTTATAGTGTAGATAGCTGAAGTGGTTTGTGACTTTGGGATCTTTGGTCTATGAATCATGGGGAGTCACTCTATTTGGAAGTAATGAGTATTTTTTCATGACTTGTTAGGAAATCCATGATTTAAGGGAATTCATATTGTGGATTTTAGTATGTTTGGTTGAATTCATGGATAGGGGTGGTGAGATGACCATTGATAATGATAATTTTTTTTAAATGAACCTGGAAGAGGTAGTGGTTGCAGCTCGCTGACAAATTTAGATCAGGTTCACCCTTGTTGTTAGAAATTGGTTCATTCAACATTAATCTCATAGGGATTTTAATGTTAGTAATTTATGTGTGTAGAGATGTCCCCATGAAAAAATATGTCAATAGTAGGGGATTGGGGTACCATTGTGCGGATAACATGAGTTTTTCATTTATAGAGATATCATGGTTTAGTGTAGCTGCTTGCATGAGAAGATGAGACTTGTTTAGGTTGTAATTTGTTACCCATTAATAGGTTATTTGAGGTTTTATACCCCATAAATAATGGATAGTTGGATGTAGTGAATTATTTCCTGTATAATTTAGGAGTGTATAGTGTTTGGTGTATCACATAGCAATCGAGTATGAATAGATGATCACGTTTAGTCAATGTGTTTATAAATGGACTATTTGGGGGGCATGTATACCTATGAGTAAATTAAATTGAAAAAATAGGGTTAATTATATTTTAGGGAGCATTAATCTGGTCGCAAGTGAATGACCTTTTCATGTGAAGGGTCGTAGTTCTACATAAGACCAACTATTGAACTGCTATGGTGATTCTGGAAGACTGATGTGTAACAGTCCTGAGAGAATATGTATTCAAGGAGAATTTATAAATGTTTATTGAGATGTATTAATGGATGGATACTAAACATAGGCATTATACTCAATGTGAATTCAATATGATTTAATAGTGAGTTGGATCAGTGGTGTGTTAGTGCATAGTTGATAACTTTCTAAATGTTGTGAGTTGTTAGAGAGATAACCAAGGACATTTTCCTTCAAAGTTGGTTCAAATTTCAATAATGATATCAAATCTATTTAACAATGTCTCTAAGGCATCAGGAATCATGGCCTGTGGCTTCTTGGTGTGTCAGTTGTTTAGGATGGGTACCTTCATCAATGTCAACATCAAGGATAAACTACCATGTGTGGTTTAAAAGCCGGATTGAAATATATATTCAAGGACACCTTCTCCTAGGAAAAATTATCATATTTATTGACATTTCAATATTCAAGGTTCGTAAATGATTTATATAACCAATTATATCATTTTATTTCAAAAATAAATAGAAACTTATATGTGATATTTTCATTAGTTCAACTGGATAATCTAGAATAATTTATAATAATAATTATTTATCAGTTTTGATATATCTCCCTAGAATAATACTAAATAAATTCATAATTTTTTATCATTATTCAAAATTATCTTTATAAAAATCATAGATTAATTCATAATAATTATCCTTTATAATTGTTTTCTAATGCTTCTGTCAAGGTGTTCATTGTGTGTGCTTTTTCCCTCTTATGGAGTGGTTTAATTCGTTGGACTAGTGAACAAGCTGTCATGACACGTCAAATTGATTATGAATTTAAGGTTGATTTATATTCTAGGGAAGAACCTAGGTCATCTCTCAAGGAGTGTTGGTGGGTTTATAGTGTGCATTTTTAATAAGAAGTGCTAAAATAGGGGTGGTTTTGAAAATAGTTTTAAGATCAGATGACTTAATTAAAAAGATTAATAGTTGTGAAACCAAATGGATTTTTATATATATGAGATAAAAGGTTCATTGTGATTTCACTACAAAAATTTCAAGTTCATTTTTCATAGATATTCTTTTAGGTTTTTATTAATTCCTTGGTTGAAATTAATTGGAAACTTGATTAATTCATAAGCTTTTATTTCAATGCTTAAAGAGTCAATCCTTGACATAACAATTATATTGTCAAGGTCCATAAATAATGGATGGAATAATATCTTCCAAATATTATTGAAATCTCAATATGGTGGCTATGAAAATTATTACTATGCTTCCCAATCGGAACAACACAAGTCACACACTCAAAACCACACACTGATCGGTTAGAAATGAAGAGCACCTCCATCACATGCATCAAAAAAAGAATTAAAATATGGAATTATGTAAGATAAATTAAATGAAATGTTTTCACACCCAAATTAATCCATACCAGTAGGTAAAATAAGGATTGGAACTCCCTTTACATGTGTGTAGCTCCCTCACAATGAACGCCCACTGTTTAGCTCGACATCGGATGGAAGAGAAAGAATGGGTTGAAATCCTTCTTCATTATTGATACCGCTATAAGTTTAGGGGCCTGTAGAAATTCAAGTATGAGGAGTAGAATCATCTAGGACATAAAAATTTCAGAGTTTCACATCTGGTTCTAACTTACAAATGAGAATCTCAAGATTCCATTTTATAGGCAAAGTATAAGGTCGTTTTGGGCAAACAGATTGTGTAAAACAACATGGACCATTGTTTTCGACCACTAGATTGTTGAAAATCACTTTGAAAAATATAGAAACATGTTACCCACATATTTAATGACTCCACATAATTTTTTTTCTATTTGGGAAACTAATGCTCGAGATATTGATAAATTACAGAACACTGCATTTGACTTTTTTTAGATTCGATTATTTAGACAGATTAGTTCGGATGGTCATTGTAGAAGCCGAATGATGATTTGATTCCTTAATATTAAATGTATCCTAGAATATTTTGTACTTTTCCACAAAATTTCAGATCATTTAGATGCACTGTATAGTAGAAATATTTTGTTGCGTCCACTGGTGTGAAACGATCTTGCACAGTTTAGCCCATTTTTCTTGGACATCATCATGGATCCTGTAAATCACCTCCACCTTCAATGACATTATCAATACAAGAATCATTTACCTTTTTAAAATTAATAAATAAATTATTATTGAATAAAAAATTAAGTGCATTTTTTTATTATTTTTATGATTTTTAATACAAAACTAGTTTAACACAGTGCTGTAAGGGTGAAAATGAAATAGTGAATCGTAGTGAGATCAACTGGTCAAGACTCCTCCAGTGTGGTTTCGAGACATTCCAACTTTCCAAAGGTGGGAGAACTCTACCAAAAAGGTTGATGATGTTAGATCCTTGATTGGAATGGTATGATGGGATTTCAGTTCATCCTTTTATGGATTTTTCCATGGAGTTCGTTCCCGAGACTGGGTGTCCCTAAGAGAATTGTGGCATGTTTGTGAATCTCATTCCAATCGCCATCTTGAAGAGAACACTAGTTAATTACACTATTTTTTGTTATTATATGGTAGATACTTGATGTTAGAGATGATGGTGATGTTGGACATATTTGGACATCTATGAATGTTTGGTGTGTTGAGAATCTGTAAAATTCTTCCTATTTTGGAGTTTGTAATATCTTGTGTATAAGGAATATTTAGTGTAAAAACCAAGGAATCGTGTTTCCTCTATAGGGAAAGAAGATCCATGGGTATAAGGAATTTATGACTCATTACCTCGAGTATCATGTACTTGATAGATATGGTGACTCACATTTATTATGTGTTACATGATTCGTTCATAACTCTTCATCCTAGGAAACTCATACTCATCATATAAGGAAGCCCTGAAACATCACCCATGGAATATCATATATGATACATGAGGTAGAGATTTTAATGCATCATTAATGAAGTTTAGATTTATCCCACATACACTCATCACATATGGGTCAATCGCATGTTTAGAGTCTTGTGGAGACGTAAACAGTTATTGGTAATTTTTTGGGGATGTAATCACATATTTAAAGTAATGTTGGTATTTGTGCCATATATTGTCATCATGTACTAGATCGATTGTGGATTATCATCACACAGTGGCACCAAGGACTAGTGGGCCCCTTATGATTTGGTGGGGAGGATGTTGAGTGTTCCCCTGGGGGAATAATCACACTTTGGGTTTATTTCCCCCTAGGGGAAGATATAAAAAATTGTGATTCTGATGGGATTTAGACACATAGAGGAATCCTACATACTTTGTTACGACACATGGATCAAAACCTATGTAGTTCGAGTTCACAATTGAATGTTGTGTATAATGATTGATCTATACAGTTTAACATCATGTGGTAAGGACACATATGTTGTGAAAGGAATGAAAAAAGGGATGGTGTGGGGATTATATATAGTAGCTTCCCTGACTATGGGGGATAATCTTAGGAATATCACATGAGGCATCCAATGTTTTTCACATAGGTTGAGGCTACGCTGTTTCATCATGCATTGAGGATGTTGTCATGAAATTTTACATCGAATGACTAGGAAGTTATTATGTAGTTTAATATCTCGTGACCAGGACATTGTCATGTAGTTTAAAATCATACAATTTAGATGTTTTCATGCAGTTTAATTTCGTATGACAAGGACATTGTTGTGTAGTTTAACAACATGTGACTAGGAAGTGGGTGATATACTATTTAAATACATACAGCTCGGATATCATTGGGACTTACGTGTGGGATATACCATCCCCAATTAAGGGAGGATGGTAGGAGTATATGGGGATCCCCTATGCCCTCAAATGTAAAATCAAGTGATTTTCATTAATGATTCAACCATGTTTAGGGATTACGTGTCTACTACATAGGTGATTATAGATAGATAAAATTGTATAAATTTCATATTTCATGCATTAGGAAGACATCATGAGGTTAGGGTGTCTATAATTATAAAAAAAGGTGACAAAAGTTTTTATTCCAGGACTGAATAACATGTTCTAGAAATTAGGGTTGATGTTACTGATCATTCATATATTTTAGGAATGAGAAAATCTGACTTGGAAATGAATAAGGATGGCGAGCACTCAACTATAAAAAATATATGTCTACTAAAATCTGGCTTAATTTAGGTACCTTTGCGGTCAATTTCATGATGTATGTTATATCCCTGGAGGTGAGTCTATAAACTCTAAGGCCTTTAATAAACATTGATGCCCTGCCTAAGGATTTTTTCTTTATTCCCATAGGTGGGGTTGAAAAGTACATAGGTCTAATAAAAACCTATGAGGCTCGAGTTATATACCTCTACGAAAAATGGTGTGATCATTACAATATTTCATCTAAACCATAGTATTATGTTCTCACATACTCATTAGAGACTACTCATGAAAGATGAATATTGTAAGAATCTATTTCTCCTTAAGCTCACAAAGGATGGGGATTCTCAAATTAAGAGATTATGCTATAAGTTTAAAGGTCACAATTCCATTAAATGAATGGTGTAGAGGGTATTTATTGGTTTCTTGGAGGATGATACATACATTTCATGAAATATTTCCAAATTCATGTAAGTTATATTTTTTCAGTGATTTGAAATCCTTTTTGAAACCCTTGTCTTTCACAAAGGATTTTCCATTCTTAAATCCATCCCCTTGGATGGATTTTGTTCCCACTTCCACTTAGATTCACATCAAATCATTTTAGTGCACCTCTAATTCTATTTTTATTAATTTTTCTCAGCATCAAATTCCCACCTCGGAATGGGAGATGACATGATATATGGGGGTAAAATTCTAAGACCAAAACACCAAAATCCACCATTTTTCATAGTTTAGTTCATGAAACTAGTACCACCCTTGTCCTATTAATATGGTATGGGAACCTGGGGGCATTATATTCCCATTAAATATTGGATGATCCTCCCTTTTCAGAAAACTCAAACCCTTAATAAGTTTTCCATGACTAAAATCATCATCACTTGTGATACTTCCTGCTTTTGAAAACAGATCTTTCATGAGACCTTTTATTAGGAGAATATTTCACATAGAAAGCTTCCTAGAAAGAAAAAATATTCAAGAGATATGTTTTACTAAACCAACATAAATAATTTTCACAATCACTATGTTGGATATTGAGGGTATTGATGTTCATGTTGTTATAATGAGGGAGAGGGATGCAAACATTATAATTAGAGATAGTTTCTTCGCCAATTGAGTAAAATAATCTATTCATGAACTGGTGATAGTGGAACAAAAATATTATCCACTATGTTGAAGGCTACTGATGTATGGATTCAAATGGAGGGATTATGTAGTTATCCCATGTTCAAGTTCATATTCTCATGTCTAATGGTTCATAAGTTCCCTAAGGATGGATCGGTGGAATAGGGATAACACTGGTCCTTGTTTGAAGGACCATGCCTCAATCACACTATATTACCTTTATAATCTCATAAAAATAATCAATAAGAAGGTTCCATCTATTGACCACCCCCTAACACATGAACCTTTTCATAGAGGGCATGGAAGACCATCTTCATGGTTAGACTAAAGACTGGAATTTTTTCCAGGGTGACAACTTCACTGATGAGTGGGCCAAGTCAAATTTTTTATTCCAATCATGTGATGAGTTTTAGGGGGAGCTAAAGAGAGTGGTGTTGTATTAAATGGAATGGACTTCCCAATTACATGTATACCACCATTGGGATATCATTCCTAATCTATTGAGAATACTGTCGTCATAGACTAATACTTCCCAAATTCACCATGTGGAGGACAGAATCAGCCTATGAGGCCTCTACCACATTAGTGGGATTCCAATATAGGGTGATATGTACCACAAGTTTCTCCCCATATAGAATTTCTAGGGAGAGCGATAAATGTTTTATGTATTATAAAAGGATCTACTAGGCATGGTGTAGGGGGAGGTGAAGTAAGCCTAGGATGAATGAAAACCCATTAAAGTAGTGGTTCATGTTATTCTTGAAAAATCATAAATTCATAATTTAAGGAAGATCCTTATATTTCTCTAGTCTAATGAATTGTGGGAAGGATGGATTCTACTGGGTGCATTTTGAGTCATCCTGGTTTCATCTGTGGGATTCAATGTGAAGGAACTCACCCCTAAGGTCCTTTTTACAATGTTCATTATAGTGTTCCTATGAAAATGGATTCTACAAGTATACAATGCTCACATGGTGGTACGGTTGAGCATGATAGTTATGGCAGTGATGTTAGTGATGAGGAAGTGCCTCAACCTCATGTTATCGATGCTGGTGAAGTTATATAAGGTGTTTAGGCACATCATCCAGAGGAAGATCCCTTTCAATGTGTACGGTCCATTTAACTTTTTTTATGGTTGGGTGGTCACACACATGGGAGTTCATGAGTATCAAAACCTCTTCTCCCCACCTAGGGCCAACTTCCATCCATCAATGCTGAACAATGATGGTTGTCTCCCTCTCTAGCTAGAGTAGTTCGGTGTGCTAGAAAGAGTTTGGATAGTGGACCAGTTCATGTTCCACATGCTCCCCATCACAAATGGGATCTTCATGGATGATTACATGGAAAATTCAATGAAATAATCATACCTTCTGGCCTTTCAATGTGGGGTGCTAGTAGAACGGGGGAATTTTAAAGTGATTTGTGGGTCGTTCACCCTATACTGGTTCACTCACTAATTCTACTATCTCTAAATCCACACATCGATGAATTTTTCTGGATTATGTAGTGAGAACCACTCAATGTTACTCTAGAAGATATGGTTAATGTTTTAATGATAAGGTATTAAATATTAATGAACAATTCTGTCGGGTGATGATCTATTAGGACTCTTCTATAACTATGCATAGAGATGGGAGAGTGTATACCATGGGGAAACACTAAGGAATATATTAATCCAATAAGATTTCAAATAGGGAATCCATGAGACACGTGTTCGGGGGTAATTTTGTCGATGGGGGAGAAATATAGGTCTCTGGAGGTGGAGTAGTAGGGATAGTTGTGGTGATGGCACCAAGGGATCCACCCCCCACATAAGGTGTAGGTCTCGAAGGAGCCATAATGGTGGGACCATGGTTCATAAGAAAGAGGCTAAGTTAGTATAGAAGACATTATAGGATGGCTCGAAGAGAATATTTTGCGGATCCTGGGAGGTTCCCATGTTGGGTGGGGGTGGTTGAAGATGCAATATTCCCCAACGGCTAGAGTTATTGGGAGATACTTTAGCAGTTCAATTCTCTATATATAGTGTTCAGACATGTATAAAGTGATCTGATTTTCTTTTCTATGTTGTCTCATTCCATGTATAGCTTACTAGATCTATGTTTATAGGTTTATCATTATATTCATGAGCTTCATGATATGATCCACTCCCATAGCATGGATAATTCTCTAACAAACTGGGTGAGAGTGTTGTTGGACATTCCCTCTCTTGGTGACCTCCCAAGGGTGGTTTATTGGATGAAGTCACAATCAGGGAAGATGGATCAGTCAATGAGGATTCTTGGTGGAGTGATGATTTATTTTACTCCTCTTAGGAAGATTAATTCACTACTAATTTGGTAATACCTTGAATATTTATGTTATTGATACCATTGTTAACCATTTGTACATGAAAAAATATCCCATTTCGACTTGTGTTGGGATCAAATAGTATATATTATGGATAGATTCATAAGGAATATATGAGGGAGAATGAGAAGGTCTTAATCCTTGATAGGGTGGGTGTGGCACCTCTCTATGATTTTTTGGTCAAATTCATCATACTACCCATCACTAAGATGCTTCATACCATTGAAGTATATGTTCAGCTTCTCTAAGGCTTACATAGTAACAACCTCTCTTTTCCTGAGTAATTTTATAATTCCATGTTTGGACACTTCATGATGACTTGTGTTTTTATTTTAAATATCTCCAAGGTGTCTATTTTTGGAAGAAAATCTACAATATGAGTTACCTCTCTAACATTTCGTTAAATATTTAATTCAAATAAATTTAATTTCTTTGATAGCTTGTGTAACAAAAAACACCATGTTTTAGAAAATAGAAATATAATATTACTTTGTTATTTAAACCTAACTCTTATAAAAAAGATCATAAATTGGAACTTATCAATAAGAATAACTAAATTATGAAAAATGTATGGTTCCTTCATGAATAAAATAAATTCATTTGTTTCTTATAAATGAAAATAAAAAGAAATGTTTTTTCTAAAAACTATTTTTATGCGCACCATGTTTTTTTATCCTAATAAATTAAATTATTCAGTATTGGTGCATGATTTTAAATAAACTTATATATTATATATTAAGTAATTTTTTTAATAACTCATCAAATATTGTTTCTAAGCATATATAAGAATAAATCTATTTTTATGTTTAAAAATGTATTTTTTTAAAGCGATTTTACTGAGTTCTTGCGTAATTTTTTAAACTATTTAATTATAATTTAAGAAACATTATTTTAGAAAATTAATTTCATTTTTGAAATCAACATCTCAAGATTTTCTTAGAGGCAATTTTTTATAATTTTTTGAAAAGATTTATTTTTTAATGAATAGTGAAAAAATTGATTTTTATTGAAAACTACCTTTTCATTTAAAGAATTTATAAAGTTCCATTTTATAATATTGTTTTAAAAGTAAAATTAGTAAAATTATATTATAATTAATCCAATTTAGTTCATTATAATCAATATTATGTTCAATTTTGATATAAAAACCATTTATTTTTGTGAAAATGTTTTCTTTGGAAAACCGCTTTTTCGTCAGATATAGGGGTTTTATTTTAAATTAAATTGTAACAATTATATAAATTTAATTTTATAAAGTGGATTAAATATTTGGAATAATTGTAATTTATATTTTATTATATGTTCAAATTAATTTTTTGTCATAAATAATAGTAAAATAATGTTGTAGATAAAGCTAAAATAAGGTTTTGTGCATTCCATGTGCCAGTGTTAAAAGTAATTTTCAACACACATATGATTTTTATTTAATAAATTTGAATTCATATCTATAATTAGTGGTTAAATATTATATATTAAGTCTCATTTTATATTTTTCTTCTTAAATGATAAATTACCTAGGAAAATAAAAGAGACAAATTACTATGGTGAAAAATAAAAGGGTAAAAGTGGGTAAATTAGAGGTTCAGGAAACATGTTTAAAACTTGTGATTTTTTGTATGTGTTTTTCAGCCATATATTTCCTAAAATACATTATTTATTAATTTTTTAGGGACTTTGGGTGTGAGTAGATTCATATTATTGAATAGTTTTGGGTATTTACCAAAATGTCACTCATCCTCAATTATGAAAGAGAATTTCATCCCCTAACTTATTCACAACTCTTAAGACCTTTATCTTGAAAAACCCCTAAAAATATATGTCCCAAAAATACTTATACACATTATATAGCTACTATTAATTCCAAAATACAAAACCTAGGGTTATTAATAAGATATCTAAAGGAGTTTTTTCTGTGTGAAGGTAATTGTCTTCACTAAGCCCTTTTTTACATCATATCTTACCTCCTTCATTCATGTCCTGTTGATTGAACGATAATAACACTATTATAAAACATATACTGATATATAATAATATTTAATTAATATCCCATATCTGTCTCCTCTTTCATCAAATGGAAAATGAAACCATTGATCGTGAGTACGACGGACTACCATACCGTGAACTCATGTAATTCATTTTCTGTTACCTCCTCTCATTAAAAAAATAATGATAGGTTTAAATTATTCATATTAAAATAATATAATAATTATACTTGTAGAATTTTATTATCAAATATACCTTCTTACTTTCCATTTTGTGGGAATACGATAATGTCGCTCATGTGCATGGTGGACTACCGTCTCACGAAGAGATGTGATTCATTTTACTAATATGATATACATGGATGGTAATAATGATATATTTAATGAATTTATAAGATATATATTAAATCGTAATTAATTTTTAAAGGTGATATATTATTTACCTTCCTTTCATTCCATCTATTTAGAAAATAGAAATAGTGTTCATACATGCGTACGACCTACTAGCTCCATGAACAGTGTAATTCATTTTATATCGCTACGATTAATATATTTATATAAATTAATTTATAATTAATATATATAATATATATATAATATTTAATATACTTCATATTATTTAACCATGGTCATGATAAAATGACTAAAAATATCAAACCAAAACATACATGAAAAATGGTGCAGTTATTACCTAAAATAATATTTTAACAAGGAATTGTTAATAAATGGGTAATAGTAGGTCATAAGTAAATAATATATGGTTTGATATATAAAATTGTCGTTCCATATGATAATTATTACAAAACTATTTTTTATATAAGAGGTATGAACATGTATTAAGGATATCAAGACTTAAGGAAAGATATTTTCATCTCAAGTTATCTTCATTGGGTCATATGTTTTGTTATGAACCAATATTATTTTATGAGGTGCATATACTGACCATTTGAAATGTTATATACATAATTTATTTATTCACATGATATTTAATTTTTTATTTATTTTTATTCTTCAATGGGTCTTATGATTCAATTGTTACAAAAGCGATAAGGGATCTTCATCTTACTTTTAATTCTATGGGACGCATGTCATATTCACCACATGTTTCTTTTTTGTGGTGTCTATACATCCTGTGAATATATTTTATGATTATTCTCATAAAATTATGGATTATATGTACCAATATTTTTCTTCATTCATGGGAATTATGATTCAAACAGTACTAATGTGGTAATGGTTTTATGTTGCAATCTCATTATTTACCAATAGTATTTATGATTATGTTTCCAATGATGACATATTATGATATATCTCTCAAAAAACAAAAGAAATTTATTATAAATTTTTTATTTCATGAAGATAATGCATTTCCTTTCATTTATATCTATTTATATACTCAGGAGTCCAAATTAATGATTTCAAGTAAAACTGACTTCATTTCTCTCATTAGATAAAAATAATTTTTATTCCATTTTCATACTTTATAAATATATTTTATAGAACGTTTTTACTAATATAAAATAATTAATGAAATAATTTTTATCAATTTTTTAATTTTTTTAAAAAAATTAAAAATAATCTTCTTATATTTTTCTAAATGAGGTACTTTTTTTGACATTTTAACAAAAATGTGAAAGAAATATTTGTTTTAACGTGTACAACATAAATGGTATTTTCCAACCTCATGAAAACTCATTGATTTAAATATTAATTTATAATCGCAAAATATTATTTACATTGAAATGGGTTTTCAAAATTTTTTATTAACTTTTTGTTTCTAAAAAGGTGATTTTAAAAGTGAAAGGGTTATTATCCTTAAGAAATTACCTAACTGATATTTCAAAATAATATTCCATCTAAGATGGAATCATTTTATTTTAATGGGGATATGATATAAGGATAAAATCTTTATTATTACCCTAGATTTTTTATTTTTATGATGAAAATCATTTTATGAAACTCATTACTTTTCCATGGGTTATACTATGATGAAATCATAAAATGTTTATAAAACCTGTTACTTTTCCATGGGTTATGCTATAATGAATTTTTTATGAATCCCATTTCCTTTAATGGGTTATGAGATAATTAATTTTTATGATATTTTGGGACATTTATATATATATTACATTATGTGATGGTATTTATGTTATAACCATGTATGGTGGTTATAGTATAACCAAGTATGGTATTTACGTTATTACCATGGACAATGGTTATATTATAACACAGGACGATAGTCATATTATATCCGTGGATGGGTGGGACCTATATCTCCATAAGATTAATTGAGTAATGATTGATATATCATGATATTATTAGGATTTTAATTGGGATTAAATCCAATTCCATAAAGGACTATGATCATCGTGATAGTCTTGGGAGTGATCTTTAACTACTATGATGGTTTGGAGAGTGAACCCAATCCACTTTGACTGATTGAAAAGTTAAATTTTTTATTATTAATAAATTATGGAGAAAACATACAACGTTCAAGGTGGATATAAATGTTTTAGTACAAGAGATTCACCCCAAACAATGATATTACATTCCACAATGAGATATCCCAAACTAAATTAAATTTATATCATCTCACCAGGAGCATATATACTTGCTAAAGCATCTACCACAATTTTACCCTCCCTCCATGTGTTCCCAAACTTTCTGTCCTAGTTCAAAACATTCCTTCCCATTCTAATAAATTTAACCTAATCCACTATGATATCTTGGAAAATCATCCTTCACTAATAAGGATAATATTTCATATTCTTTTTTGAATTCCTCAAATCTATGTCCTTATTTAGTGTTATGATCTAATGGCTTATATACATTAATTACTTTATGATTCATGTCTTTTGAACTTCTAAAATTTATGCCATGAATAATTTTTATGATCTTTGAGAAAATTTGGAATGAAATTTGTAACTTATATTCATGATCTCATACACATATTATTATATTATTATTTCATATGACCATCGATTGATATCTCACATGTTTAACATTAATGAGCATATGAGATACCATTTCTTACGTTTATCTTCTCCATTTTATGAATAAGGGTTTTAATTAGGGTAGGACAACATATATTAACAAATGGGGAGATATTTGTGGGTTATGTGTAATAACGTTTATTAAATATGAATATTGTGTATGTAGTATCTAATGAAACTAAACTTATACGGTCGTTGGGAGAATATTTTAGAAATTTAGTAAATAATCATATAAAAAGAAGTAATATTTATATATGTAATTCCCAGGTCACTATAGTTAGTGTCATATAAATTATTTATCAAACCTTTATAAATATTATGAGGAAAAATTAGTGAGAACCCTAAGGAAAGGTCTAAGAATCACTCAAAGTACAAGAAAATATCATAGAATCATGGTGAAGGATAGTTTGAGTGGTTTTCCAGAAATTACATCATGTATGGATACTACAAGTGTATGTTTCTCTAAAACATTTTTACTTAGGGGTATTAAGTATAAAAATATTCATTTTTGTTTGAATCGATCGTCACATGGTTCATGAGAATAGGACTTACTACACACCTTGTTCTACACTCCTAGGGGACATGTTTTTGAAGTCTAAAAAATATTTATGAACCATCATGAAGGATTCGAATAGATTATGACCATTAATAACCTAGGATAAAACTAAGGTGTCATATATTGAAGGTATGGGGTCCTGATTTACGCATCATATAATTATTTTTCATGATTATGTTGTCTATTACTAACACTATTGTAACTCACATTATGTTTTTTGGTTTTAGTTAATGGTGAGAACTAGAAGAAATTTAGTTAATGTTTAATGTGATAGAAAATGTGTTCATGAAAAACTAAATGGGTTGATGACAAAATTAAATGATGTTATGATTATTAAAAATCAGTTATGATGATATATGGTTAGAAAATCACACCTTATCCAACTCTAAGAGTCACCAAAAAAGAGAAGGATAGAATTTGGTGAGTGCTCAATTAGTGGATACCATGGAAGAATGAAGATTCAGATTTTTATGTCTAGAATGTGGGAATAATAACTCATGTAAATGTATTAATGGGATGATAATATTTTTTTTGTAGATAATAAGGGATCAATGTAAGTAATTTCAAAAAAATGAAAAGTTTAGTTAAGGAAATAAATGAGAATAATGGTTTACCTACTGAATCATCAACCGCTGGATTTTTTATATCTGTAATGTATGGATATATTGCAAATTGATGTCCTTTGGAGAATCACTATAATGGGATCAATATGGTTTCATGATTAAATTATTTTTCATTGATGATGAGGAGACTATAAATGACATATGAAATGAAAGAGGTATTGAGGAACATGATAATGAATCCTAGTTAATGGTTTATGAATAATGTGGATTGATTAAAGTGTTTATGTATTGGAGTTCAAGAATTATGTTATATGAATCATGAAATATACAAGGATAGTTCTGTAAAAGTTTTTCATTAAGGATTTATAAAAATATTTTAAATGGTAATGATGGACTAGAGAAGTTATTTAATGGAAGGGTGATATTTTTTGGGAAACACATGATTATATGAAATATAACCCTTAATATATTTCTAATATTGAGATAATAGTGTTTAGTTTGTATAATGAGATTATTTATATGGACCAATTAAATTGGATAGTATTGATGTCCTTATAACAGATTAATGATTTTATGGAATAGTGGGCTATGTTATAATTGATGAAGTTTATTATTTTTTTGTATTTATGGAATATATTCAATAATAAGTTTTTTTATTTAAGTAATGTGGAAGCATGTATGTTTTCTTTTATATTTTATGTTAATTCCGGTTATTAACATGTTTCAGGAGAATACATGACCACATTGTTTACATATTTGGTGTGTGAAAATTAATAGATACATTATAATATTTGGGGGATTAATTTTACATTTATTCTTGAAATTTAGTGACTTTCATCATAAATTTTTTAATTTTTGAGGGGTATTAATGTTAATAATTTATAAAATGATTTAGTTAAATATAGATATTGTTTTAGAGATTAATGTGTTATTTCATCTTATAATTATTTATCCATATTGAATATATTGTTCTAACCAATTTGGTGATTATGATAACACGAGATAGAAGGAATGAATTATCATTCCTTTATGGATCTTTTGATTCGTTAGTTCTTCAAGAATGAAATATTCATCTTAATTTCTTTGGGTTAGATATGAATTGGAAATATATTGAAGTAAAACCAAAGGAAGATATTGGGATTATGAAATGGAAAGGCATAAATTATGTATATTCTATCATGTTATCTATCATGATATTAAAAATTACTTAATCTTTAGAAAAAAAGGATCTTGTGACAAAAAGTTTTTCTTGTTACATTCATTTCATATGAATTAATGTTCTTTTAACTCATCAAAATTTTGTTTGTTTTTTGGTTATTAAATTTATCAAGAATATGTTCTTTATCACTCTATGTTAATCCTTAGGCATTTAAATTCTCTTATATGTACATATTTTCACTTCCACAAATTTTATCCTATTATGAAACTTAATTTTCTGTTATTTAAAGATGATCTTGGTAATTACCATTCTCTATATTCAAGAGGATGTTTTATTAACCCTTTTAGGACGTGGGATATTCGGCAAATAATTTTCAAAATTAAAACCCTTGACTTCAGAGAAAAACATAAAATTTAAAGGACATAATTTATTAGAGTGGTAGAGAATGTAACACCCTAATATTTTGTGAAATATTTTTATCAAATTAATTTAATTTCTTCAATAATGTTCCTTAAACGAAACACTGAGTTTTAGCAAACTGCAATATACTATTAATTTTTTATTTATAAATGATTATTATTGCCTTGTAATTAAATTGGAGGGTATGAATAAAACTGCATAAATTATGAAAACTATATGGTTTATACATGAAAAAATTAAATTCATTTTTTGATTAGAAATGAAAATTAAATAACATTTAAAAGTAAAATAATTATTTTTTTCTATAATTTTATTTGCATAGAGAGTGTTTTATCATAATAAATTAAATTAGTCTATATTGGTGAATAATTCAAATTAAATTTATATATTATATACTAAATAATTTTTTTATCATTCATCTAATATTTTTTAAAATCGTGCATAAGAATAAATCTAGTATTATGTTTAAAAATATAAAATTTTAATGGTGTTGTGTTGTCGCATTATGTGCACTTATTTTAAAATAAATTTACCCACTTTTAGAAAATATATTTTAAAAAATTAAATTTATTTTTAAAATAAATATTTCATAATTATCTTATGGTTAGTTTTGGAGAATTTTTTAAAAGATTAGTTTTTCAATGAATATATAAAATATTGATTTTTATTGAAAACTACCATTTCTTTTAAAGAATTTATAAAATTATATTTTATTTTAATACAGATTTATATGTAAATTACTTACATAATATTATCACTAATCCAATTTAGGTTATTTTAATCAGTAATATAATCAATTTTCACATAAAAATGTTTTTATATTTATGAAAATGCTTTCTGTGAAAAACAACATTTTTATCACATCTGACGGTTCTATTTTAAATTCAATTATTCTACTTATGTGAATTGAATTTGATAAAATTTATTCCATATTTGGAATAAAAGTAATTTATATTATATAATATGGCCAAATAAATTTTTGGTAAAAAAAAGTTAAAACAGAAAAAATCAATTATTGCGGATAAGGTTAAAGAACGGTTTTGCACATTACATAAGCATGTGTTAAAGTTAATTTTCAATATATAGAGGATATTTATTTAATAGATTTGATTTCATATTTTTAATTAGTTGGTATAAAATATATAATAAGGATCATTTTATTTTTATTATAAAGGATAAATTATCTAGCTAAATAAAAAAGAATCTCCTTTCCATAGTTAAAAATAAAATGGTAAAATGCAAAAAACATAGAGGTTAAGAAAAAACATATTTAAAAAAGGTTTTATTATTAATATGGTGGTTTTTATTGACCATATCTTCCATAATATCCATTATTTATCAATATTGGAGTCACTTGGTGTGATTGTGACTTCCAATTATTGAATAGTTTTGGATAATTACAAAAATGTCACTCCCCCTTAATTATAATAGGTAACATCATCCCCTCACTTATTGAAACCACTTAAGTACTTTGTCACAAAAAACCCAAACGAAATCCCTCCAAAAGATCCTTATCTATATTATGAGCTTTTTTTATTCCCAAAATACCCATCCTATTGTCCATAGTAAGAGATCCAAATGAGTTTTTTTCTAATTGATGGCAATTTTCTTCACTGAGCTCTTTCTTTTTTTAATTCTTCTCTTACCACCTTAATTAATTTCATAATAATTTTAATATAATAGAACCAATATATACCATATAATTACATTTTATTATGTTTATTCAATAACCAATATCCATTTCATATTCAATCAAATTGGAAGTGAAACTATCGATTGTGTATACGATGGACTATCACCTAATGAACCTATGTAGTTTAATTCCCATCACCACCTATCATGAAAGGATATTGTTATGGATTTAATATATTTATATATATATTATCCATAATATAATTATAACTTTGGAATTATAATATCACATATACCTTCTTACTTTTCATTCTACGGGAATACGATAACATCGTTCGTGTGTACAACGGATTGCCACCTCACAAAGGGAAGTGATTTGTTTTTATTTTAATCATTACATGGAATTTAATAAGGATAAATTTAATGAATATATGTTATATATAAAATCATAATGACTATATATACATGATATATTATTTACCTTAATTTCATTCCATATGTCGAGGAAATAAAACAGCTTTCATGCATACGTACGGCCTACCATCTCCATGAATGATGCAATTCATTTTCTATCTCTAATTTTAATAGATTAATAAAAGATATATATATTTATATTATATATGTATCATGTTTAAAATTATTTATATGATTTAACCATTACCATTGTATAATTACCTAAAATATTGAACCGGGACATACAGAAAAATGAAGCAGTTATTACTAAAAACAAGGTTTTAATAAAGAATTGTTAAAAAATTGGTAATAATAGGATATAAGTAAATCATATATGGTATAATATATATGAATATAGTTATTTAAGAGAATTATAATAGAACTATATCTATTATAAATGAGTTTTGAATGTGTATGAAGGAAGTCTAGACTTAAAGAAAGAGATTTTCATCTCAAATTATCTTCTTTGGGGCATATATTTTGTTATGCACCAATATTCTTTTATGCAGTGTATATACATACCATTTTACATGTTTTATAATTAATTAATTTATTCTCATGATATTTAAGGTTTAATTTAATGTTATTCTTCCATGGTTCATACAATTCAAAATATAGCAATGCGGTAAGGGATCTTCATCTCACTTTTATTTTTGTGGGATACATGCCATATTTACCACTTGTTTCTTTTATATGGAATATATAATACCCATTATTTTTTTGATTATTATAATGAAAATATAAAATATATATATCCATCTAATTTTCTTTTAATTATGGGGCTTATGATTCAAAAGGTACAAAAGTGGCATAGGTTGTATTTTACAATCTCATTTTTTATCAGGATTATTTATGATTAAGTATATGATAATGAAATATTATGACATATCTATCATTAAACATATGAATTTTATTAAACTATGTATATTTATTTAAAATTAATTTTTTTCCTTTCATTTTCCTCTCTTTATGTACTAAAGAGTTCAAAATTTGTTTTTTGTAAAACCAACTTTATTTTTATCTTCAGATGAAATCCATTTTTTGTTCATGTACATTGTTTCTAAAAATGTTTTAAAGAAATTTTTTAATAATATATAATTATTTATTAAATAAATTTATAACCATTTTTTAACTTTTAAAAAATAGTTTAAAAGGAATCTTTCTGTTATTTCCCAAATGAAGTACTTTTTGAATTTTTATTGAAAATGTGGAAGGAATAATTGTTTTAACATGTACGACATGAATGTAATTTTAAAAAATTAAGAACACTCAATATTTTAAATCTTCCATTATATGTTTCAATTGTTATTTTCATAGAAAATTAACTTCACAATGTTTTTTGAGCGTTTAGTTATAAAAATCCGATTTCAAAGGGAAACGGTTATTTTCCTCAGGAAATGCCCCAAGTAATCTTTCATAATAATTTTCCATATAAGATGATATTATTTGATTTTATTGGGGATATGATCCTAGGATAATATCCCTATTATTTCTATAAATGGTTTATGTTTATGATGAAAATATTTCAATAGTGACCATTTATTTTCCATGGGTTATAATATGATGAAATATTGAAATGTTTATGAAACTCATTACTTTTCCATGGGTTCTACTGTGATGAAATGTTTATTAAACCAAGTTGTTTTTATGGGTAATTATATAATGAATGTTTTATATTATTTTTTCACAATTATTTATGGATTGAAAAATGTGATGTTGGTTACATTATAACCAAGTATTGTGGTTATGTTATAACCACGGATGGTGGTCATGTTATAACCAGGGATGGGTGGGACATATATCTCTCTTCAATTCATTTGAGGTAAATATGATAGAATGGGGAGTGAACCTATATTTTTAAGGTAATATATTCACTATGATAGTCTTGGTAGTGAACCTTGACTACTGCAATGGTTTGGGGAGTAAACCCAATCCACTATGAATTCCTTGGAATTAATCCTTGACTACTATGGAAATTATTTTCTTTGATTATATGTATAAAGAAAATATATATATTATTCCAATGTTTTGATCTCATGGAATATATACTTTAGTTCATTTATGATTCATGTCTTATGAACTGGAAAGATTTATTATGTGACTCATGTTTTTTGTATTTGACAGAATTTGTATGAGCTTTGCAAGTTATATTCATGACTCATAACCGTATTCTTATCTTTTGTTTCTATATAATGTTCGATTGATATCTCTCATTTTCACCCTCTATGATCATTTGAGATCACCCTTTCTTATGTTTCCTTTCCTCAATATATAAACAAGTGTTTATTTACCATATGTCTATAAAGAGTACTAAATAGGGAAATATTTGTAGGATATGTTAATGATGTTTCTTGAAATAAGAAGATTGAATGTCTTTTCTCCAAATATAATAAACCTCTTATATAATCATTAATTTATTTTTTAATTGTATTTAGTATTCATATTAAAATAGGTAATATTTATATATGATAATATTGGGTCGTTAAAATTGATGCATCAATTGCCATAGAGATACCCCCATTGGAGGAGCATGGTTTTAGTATCTTGTATCATGATCTACTATTCAGACGTTATGATTCTTTTAAGTTTTTCCCCACTATTTTATGTTTTTCTTTTTTTTTAAACAAGTTGGGATTCACTAAAATTGTATCACAAATGATGTAAAGATAAATTTTCAGACCCATCCAACGATGGTGATGCTAGAGCAGGTGGAGCCAAGATCCTAGGTGTTTGTGATTGGAGTCATGGCCTCAATGGGGGTAGATGAGGAGGTCATAATGGTCAATCCATCCTCTGTATCCCATAGTGGGTGAAGCTATCACCCTATATAAATGGATCTTATCCCATAGAAAAGGATTCTCATAGAATATCCTACTTCTTACACACTTGAGGTCTTCTTAGAGTACTATCATACACCACATAAAGATCTTAAATACTTTGGGACTGATGTCATAAAAGAAAATTGGGTGGTCATGTTTAGGGAATGAATTAGTGTTTAGAATTTCACCGTCTACACTTTATGGGAGGACATTAATAGATGGATTGGGTCCCTCCACCACTTTTTGATAATCATATGGACGAGTTATATGGACTACTACACCACACAAGCATTAGTCCATGGCTTCTTTGCCATGTGAGTGTGTGTAGAATGGAATGATTTTGATGCCACCCAATACATTCATACCTCAAAAGGAACCCATACAATCTGAATGGATGAATAAGATCTCATTTATCAAGATGGGCTTGCACAATTGTGCAAGGTCATCATCACTACAAAGGGATAAATCATCATCCAGCTAAGGGTATAGATTGTGATAGTGAAGGATAAAACAGAGGCAGTGGAGTCCATGGAATTTGAGTATAGGGTCAGATAGGGTCATGTAAAAATATAGGCTGATGAGGTTAACCAAGAAGATCAATATGATAAAATGAAGCCAAAAAGGTGATATTAGTCTCTTGAGGCCACCTGGCAAAGGTTGTTCAAGCTCGAGCAGTCTCTTGTTCAGGGCGCACCATAGGGGGGGCTTACTCTTGTTTCTTTTTATTTTAATAAAGGAGTTTCTATAACCTATGGATGGACCTCCTCATTTCCACTTTCGTTGAATGAATAATTTTCTTCCCTCCAGTCCCTCTATCATCATTTTGTCACATCTCTATTAAATTAAAACAGAAAATATGTATAAATATATAATCTCATAGGGTTAGTGATTGATGTGATAAATAAGCGATGAATATAAGGCTTAATATTTTCATGATAGATCTAGAAATTTTTTGAAGGTTTCGGTTTGAAATGGTCCATCAACCATCATATTTTTTTTTAAATTTGGAAACATGGGTTTGAGAGGATGATCTCTTCATAACCAACATTATTTCTATTGCATGCGAGTGATTGAATGGGGGTAATTATGGGGATGTTTGATTGATTCTGAAATAAGGGGAAAATGGAGGATATAAATTTTTATTTTCATGAGAGGAAACATAATAATAATCAATAGGATGAATTAGGATAAATGTTGACCATGTTCATAACATAGGTTTAATAATCGCAAATTCAAGAGAGGGGACATACAATTGAGGGTCAACCATTGACCATGTTCGAAACATGGGACCTATAAAATTTTAATTGAAGATTATTATGTTTTGTGCCTAGGATTAGAGATGATCTAGTTTGGCTAATAACCATCACTGTTAGGGGACCTATTTAGACATGAAATATGGTGCGTATCTAATTCAGCAAAGACATGAAGCATGTGGGAAATTGCGAAAATGTTTGAATATACTTTAATGAAATGAGCATTATGGTATAGTGGATCTATGAATATTATGTGGTAATATTATCTGAAGTTAGATTAGATCCCAATGGAAGTTTCATATTTTTTTTTCAAGATATATTCAAGGAGATTGAGTGGTGTGGTAGGTGACTGACTTTGAAGGTGGGGTAGGTCCTCTCAGGTGAGGGCCCAAAACATTTTACAGTTCTACATCATGTAATGAGGATAAAAAGAATGAAGTTTAAAATCTTGTAGAAAGGATTTTGAATTCAAAATTAAAATTTTAGTGGTGAGGATTATGAATTATATGGTTTAACATTATGTGACCAGGACATGTGAACCAATGTGAGTAACAATCAGACTTTTTACATAGTGGGATGTAAAATAGGGAAAAAAGAGTGTGATACATTATGGAGGACCTTGTGAAGGGAGAAAAATGGAAGTAAATATTAGATATCACTCTTTCCAAAACAAGTGGGTTTAACAAGCACAAACAAATTTTTTTGGGTCCAGTGTTGAGTCATGTATACTTTATACCTTTTCCATTTTTCCATTAATTTGTCCCAAGTCATAGAGATAAATTAGAGGGAGATGACCTGAATTTTTTTTAGATTTCCTTAAGTGGATTTTTAACCTAATATCCATTTTTTCCTCTTACCTTGGGTAGTTTAGGTCCATTCTATTTAGACTCAATGAGAATACATTTAGGGTCAGGTGTGTTGATTAATGCATATAGTTTATGTTCATAATTCATGGACCAAGTTTTCTATTTTAAGGTTATAGAGCTTGGACCATGGAAATAGGTAATTTCAGAGAGGTTTTTATGGAATGTGAGAGAACGTGAACTCAACATGAAGAACTATCCAAGGAGTACATCCAAAAAAATCTTTTCCTAAATAGTTTAAAAATAGTTTAAGGTCATAAATCTTAGACTATGGCTACAAGTATGAGGTTTTAGAGCTTGGACTGTTTGGCGAATCATGAGTGGTAAATATTGTATTCTAGATCCTATGTGAAGAGATAGACAACTAGGCCGAGTACCACACATTTTTTCACATAGTATAAGGTAATGATTCTTAGACTACCTCTATATGGATGTCACACTGCCTTGGTATGAGAAAGGAACTAAGATACAGATTTGGATGTGGAGTTCCAAAAAACGCATGAGGGAAATGTTAATTTGTAGATGGATACATGATAAGATATTTAGGACTCTATATATATACGATGGAACAAGGAATCAATCCACACATACATATATGATGGGTTGAGATAAAATACTATCACCAAAATGGGTAGTGCTCGCAAGTTTAGATGTCATAAAAGTGGTTAATTACTCTATGGAACACTAGAGGTGATGAAAACAATGTGTGGATTGAGGGAAATAGGAGTTAAGGTTCCAATAGTTTAAGGTTATGGTGTTTTGAAAAAAAGGACACTAGTTTATGGTCGTAGATCATAGACCCAAATGGTGGTGTCCTGTATAGGTTTTTATATTAAAGAATAGAATATTACCTGATGTGATAGGATGGCCAAGGAGGTCTTGGGCCAAACAAACATTTCCAAGATAACTTGCACAATGTTTATGGTCATGGTAATTAGATCAATGTGGAGGGTGAGACGGCTTGGTTTGTCTGTAATAATGAATCCAGCAGGCGTAGATGCCACATAAGGAAAATAATAATAATGAAATCCTCACATAGGGGGATAATTTATGGATGGTACCAAGATAGGGCATCAAAGAACTACTAAGTATCCCACAGAACTTGAAATCAAGCCCCAAATAGTTCTATAATGTATCATAATAGGATACCAATGCTGAAATTATCAGGGGATATCCTCTCAAAAGAAGATGACAAGTTGATTTTTTATTTTGAAATTTCATACAATAAGAGAAAAACTATATAGATTAAGTTCATGCATCTAGGAAAATGTGTCACATATTTTAACATCTTGTGATATGTATTTTTTTCATTCAGTTTAACTCCATGAAAATAGGATGTTTGTTTTTGTAGTTTTAGGTTGTATAGATTTGAACATTTTCATACAGTTTAGGTCATGATGCTCAAAATATTGGGGGTTTTTGTCCCAAGTATGTTTTTATAGTATAAAATAATATAAACATGATGTTAAAAGAGGTCCAAGAAGGCCTTATACCATGTGAAACATCTCTTAGACAAGTTTCACATAGTTTAAGGTCATTATGCCTAGACCACAGAGGGTTGGTACCAATTTAAAATCATGTATCATGGGATAAACATGGGGTGAAATTATTTTTAATTTTTTTTACATTAACTATGTTGGAGAAGATCATACTAACACTACTAAGCCGATGTGATTCATGCTCATTGTGAGAAAAAAAGAGTGACAATGAGTTATCTTGTCATAAGGGAGAGCACAATAGGGAGAAAATGATGTCGTATTCGGAAGGTTACAATTTGAATTTATGGTTAAATGTTCGTGAATGAATGGGGTAATAACACCAAGGGTGTTAAAACTCTACCTTCAAAAAAGAAGAAGATATGGAGGTAAATTATGACTTTTGAGATCGGGACCATGACAGGAGGGTGGATAATGGGTATGGGATGACTTCTAGAAATGTTTGAAAGATAGGTTCCATAACAAAAATAGTGGATTATTGGGTGAGGTAATATCAAATTTACTATTGGCTATGTTTGAAGCATTTTATCCATTAACTGTCTCAAAATATACTTTGAGTTGTGTGATCAAGATGGGTAGTGAGCCAATTTGCTAGGAACCATTACCATTAGGGGGATTTTTCTAATAGAGAGTACGATGTGGATCTAAAACAAGGAAGGAATGAAGTGTGGAATTGGAAATTTTTGGATGTCTATAATAGATTTAAACACTTTTGGATATATTCCATCATGAATTGGAACCCATTGAATGGGTGTTCTAGTGAGATATATTGAAACATTTTACCAATGGTAATAGCCCTAAAATAGGCTGGTGGTCTATTTAGGCATTGGACATGAGATTCAAGAATCCATATGTATCACATTATAAATAGGAATCAAGTTATATATAATTATATAACATGTTATAGTAGAAGACAAGTATCAAAAGAGATAACCCTCTCTATTAAGGGTTCAAATTTTCATGTAGTTTTACATGTTGTGATGGTGACATGGACCATGAAATTTAAGATATTATGGAAAGGACATTGGACTTTAAATTTAATCTCATATAGTAAGGATGAGGTATCACATAGTTTAACATCATGTGATAGGTATTTTGTACATCAATTTTATGTCATATGAATAGGATTCATGGTTACTATAGTTTAATGTCATATATATTTTACCATAGTATCATACAATTTGATATCATGTAACTAGAACATTATCCAACTATTTAAAATTTTCCCACCAATTTGTATTAATAGATTCATAAAAAACAAATCACAAGGAAAATAAAATTGATGGGAGGAGTAATGATCTCCCAATCCATCGTGATCAATGACTATACACAATTAGAGTAGACCTTTTGAATGATGAAAGGTAATTCACATTTGGGTTCTAGCTTTAGATGATTATTCATAGTTATTATTTGTGTCCTTAGATCCAAAAAAATATAATCATGAAGAAGTTATTTGACTAAAAATTGAATTCTTGCACAACTTAATTCTAATTTTTTCCAAGTTATATGGTGATTGGATCTTGCATTATTTTAGAGATTAAAACTCATATTTATGAACTTAAAATATCTTTTTTTTTGTTCCTACTGGTCATAAATGGTTTTCTAGAGTGATGATTGTTTAACCTCTATAGGTAAAACTTCTCCCATCCCATACACCATTGAGTATGGAGTCACCTGGGTAGAATTTTTTGTTACCTTCAGATAGATCTTGATGGAATTGGAGAGATTATCATGCCAAATCTTCTTGTTCAGGGAAACTATCTTCTGTAGGATGTTAGGTATTTTTTTAAACACTTTGGTATTCCAATTCACCTATATGTGACAACATGAGGTGTGGTTGGATCAGATGTTGTACATGGAATACAACTTCTTTAGTTGGGTAGCTAAAAATTGGTGCCATTATCCATGAGATCGGTGCAAAGGATGGAAACTAAATGGATGATGTGAGACTTTACAAACATAATAACTGAACATGCCTTGGATTCTTTGAGAATGGTGGTTTCCAGCCACTTTGAGAAGAAGTATATGGCAGTCATATTGAACATGAACTATAAATTTGTTGTCGGTAGGTAGGGTCCATGACATCGAGTCCACATAAAGGAAAAAAGATAGGATTACTTGGTGGAAATAAGAAGATATAATGGATCATGCACAAAGTTTCCACTGATGTCGAATACATTAAAATCATTGTTGAACTCACTACATCCAAAAACAATAGTGTTCAGGAAATACCCTAATCTTTAGATCAGGTTAGACAACATTAATCCTGTTTGATAGGCACCACATGACACTTGGTGGGCCTATTATATAACATGATGATCCTTTTTCCGTTGGATACAAAAGAGGAGGATTTTGTTAAAATTAGTCTTCTATAGGGTATTCTCTAGGTTGTGGACATCCAGGAGGGTAAATTGAACTTCACACCGATGGATTTATTCCTGTGCGAATCAATACAGCGAGAGAGTCTCGTGTTGTGGATACTCAATGAATATAGTCATATAATCAAGATATTCTTCAACTGCCAAGAAATTTTAGGACCCTTATATAAATTTTATAATGGCCATACAATTTACCTATTAGTCCACTTCATTATAAGTGAAATGGAAATGGATCTCTGATATACTACGTGAATTACCAAGTCATCTTATTCAAGGTTTACATGGTATGTTGATAGAATTTCCAAGGCATTGTCTTAGTCATTCTTGGATTAGGAATCATGGTCATCATCTAACGAGCTTGATCCAACTGGGGGACAGTTTCTTGCTTCATGACTATATAAGAACTCTTCATCTACTTGATAACTACCTTGGAGTCTCCCTTCACATATAGTCAGGGGTGCAATCATAAGATCTAACTGAAGAACGGTGACAATATCAAGGTACTCATCCCCATTGTAGGTTTATGTTTTCGATAAAAGGAACAACTATGGAATGAAAACATGTGATGGAGTGATGAAGAAAATCCCAACTCCCACATGTTATGTTTAGGGTTGTTGAGCTTTCTCTTGATCAGAATCTAGGAGACATTACTGGAAAGGGATCTTGGCCATCATCCCATAGGTCTGATCCAACAGGGGGTAGTTTCTTACATCATGATGGTATAATCACTATTGATCTACTTGATAACTTCCTTGGATTCTCCCTTCACATATAGTTAGGAGCTATAATCATAAGTTATAACTTAAGAATAGTGATAATATCAAGATACACATCCTTATTGTAGGTTCATCTTTTCAATAAAAGGACTGAGTATCGAAAGACAACATTTGTGGGAGTCATGAAGAAAATCCCAATTCCCACATGTTATGTTTAGGGTTGTTGATCTTTCTCCCGATCAGACTCCATGAGACATTATTAAAGTTAATCTACTAGAAAAAGTTGTATTGATCAAATTAAGAGTATCTTCATTTTTAAGGTCAACATCAATAGGTAATTCTTCATGGGTCAGATGCATGTCTAGAAATACTATTAATTATTGGCCCTTGAAATATTTGTGGGGTAAAAACTAAAGTTGAAATACTACAAAATTTCATCCCAATTTCCAATAACCCATCCAAGATGGGGTGGTTGAGTATGTGAACCATTCACTGAATATGATAACTAGTTGAATTTTTAGTGTTATAGGTAATGTAACAATTTTTGAACTATGAAGATCAAGACAAAGAATCTCTTCTCAATGGGAGAATATATGGTCTCTATGTTGAGTAACATGTGGATGAGGTAGTAAATGTTATTCTGCATGACCCCATTATTATTTTTTCCAAGGATAGAACCAAGGGACCATTATAGGGATTTCACATAACGGAATAGATCATTTCCCATGATGGGTGGAATCAGGACTGAATTATGTAATAGACATGGCTTGATATCCTCAAATGTGAAATGGAATTCATTAACCCACTAATAAGTGGGTTCATACAACATGATACTTGATAATGTTATATACATTCCATTCATATTTTCTATGAATATTTAGATGTATTTTAGGTGGCCCTAGATGCCTCACAACTTCTGGAGGTTGTGGGGAGGGGGAATTTGGATGATAAACTTAATCTTATATGGATATATTTTTCCCCTATACCCAACATCAAAGAACATGAACTTTCAATATGTGACTAATAATTCACACTTTAGGGGATTTTTTTGAGTGATGGGAATGGAAGAATTGAAAAACCTTCTCAAGATACTTAGGTGGTCACTTCATTGGTTGTATTTGACCGCCAAATTATCCCCATAACATTACACAAATGTCCTAGGGAGAAGATTGAAGATTGTGTGTATGGAATGTTGGTAAGTAGTGCTAGAATTTTTCAAACCAAACAACATCACTCAGTAGAAAAAGGTTCACTAAGGAACCCTGAATTCGGATTTTTCATCATCGTTATGGGTTATCCAGAATTGATTATACCCAGAGTACCGATCCATGAAGCAAAGGTCATAGAAACTGGTAATTTCATCTATTAGTATCTCTTTTATTGGGAGGGGAAAATCGTGATTTGGGAAGTAGGGGTTGAGGTCCCATAATTCAATGAAGACATTGTTCTATATGTTATTATTTCTAAATATGAAATTTTTTCCAGCCATTTGGGGTACTGTACTTTCTTGAAAAGTTTTCCTTGATGAGTGGGTCAACTTCGACCTCAACCATGAATCCATGTGAAGGGTGAATCTTCATGGGATATTTTTTGAACCTGTGACGTCCTACTTTGAGGCCAAGGTAATGAATATAGACATGGGGGGTTGAGACCTATTATTTAATAGTATCCTCAAGTAAACACATTGTGGTTCTACTTTAAGAAATCCACATATTTTTGTTTTTTATAGACATGGATACACTAAACAATGTTGTACCCAGATATTATTTAGTTACAAGATTAAACTGGTCCAATTAATAGATACTGGTAGATACAACCTCTTCAATGGTATGAGGGGCTTCACCCAAATCCACTTTATCATCAGAAGCATGAGGATCAGATGAACTAGGCAATGCCTACAGAACTGGAGATCATGAAGTAGAGTTATCGTCTACTTCGGTAAGGGTGGAATCCTAAACTATATATTCAATATTTATAGAGACCATGGATATAAAATATAATAATCACATACCATGTGATTTCTAATATTGAGTCCCACCATTGATATAAAAATAGTTATAAAAGGTTTACCTTCATTAAGTCATCTCTACTCTCCTAAAGGTATGACATTATCTCATGTAAGAAACCAATGGATATATATCATAGAACTAAATTGGAGTATAACTTTTATTCTTTGACTATATTTATCCTATGTAATAATATGATGTATTCTATGATCATTATTTCTTCCTGGAGATTATAAAACAAATCCCATGATTAGGGTTTGTGGGTTCCAACCAGTTGATTTGCAGGATAAATATATCCTTCAAATATGCCTAAGGATCTGTTAAGGTAGAAGTAAAATTATTTAATGTATTTATATGTTTAACCCCATCAGTATTTAGTTTTTTCCTTCTCCTTTTCAAGTACCTAGTATCTATATGGAAGGTTTCAAAGGTTTTAAAGGGAGAAGCACTTTCAAGGAGTACCCTACATGACTATTGATGGCATATTTGAGGAACTTGTGATATAAAGAGGGGAACAATGTGTGATGATGAATCTAAGGCAATACCAATAGGGTTTTATTGGCATTATCCTATGAGAAAACCATAAAATCATTGTTTTATACCAATTTACCAAAATCT
Organism: Viscum album; assembly: GCA_963277665.1. Classification (NCBI taxonomy): domain Eukaryota; kingdom Viridiplantae; phylum Streptophyta; class Magnoliopsida; order Santalales; family Viscaceae; genus Viscum; species Viscum album. Next base: position 2,023,159,045 of record OY728130.1, read on the forward strand.
GTCTCTAGATGAGTCTTTATTCATGTATTTTTATCACTCTTATCTTACCCCTAAATCATTAATTTGGATGGGGTCTGATATTTCTCGATGAGGTCATCCTTGGGGACCATCCGGGTTGGGATAATATTGATCCCAAAGCCAGTATCCACTAGGAAATTATGTATTTCCATACCATTGAACTGGGCTATTACATACATGAGATTTATGTTCCCCCAAATGGTGGCACCCTCATCTTCATCATAGAATGAGATGATGTTATGACACTCTTCTTATTTGGATACCTCTGAACGATACGACTTAGAAGAAGAAACCTCTTTCTTGAGCATGAGTGGGAACTTTAGGACCATTATGGGAGCCTCGTGTTTCTCATATGATAGGAAGTGTGTGTCAATGATTGAGAGCCTCATTTTTATATTAGTGAGGTGATTTATCACATCATACATCCAATAAAGGGGTATATTTCTTCCCAATAAGTACCTCTCTCTAACACGGAGTGTAGTGGGAACCATTGGATAAGGTTTTGGGGCCTTTCAGGTCACACCATTTTTTTCAATAGATTATAAGTCTTAGGTAGTGAAATAAATGGCTAAGATCAGGCCTTGTCTAACTAGGATTGAATTATGAGATATTAGGTATATCCCGCATGATCTACTGATATAGTTAGTTTTGGAGGTGTACTGGATGGTGTGAACTAAGAGGAATGTTCTTGATGATCCCTAAGAGAGTCTGGATTCCTGGACTCAATGGAATAAAATATAATTTCTAATGTACCATCTATGATATCTTTCCTTCAAAATGGTTCTTTCCCTCCCTTTAATGGAATCATACAAAGGTTTTTAGGGGGGGTGTGGCATTCCTCATCACTAGATAGTACACTATTATCCACCATCCTAAAATATTTCATGTAATCATATTTCTATTTTTTATAAGTGGAATATTCTAGAATGAGAGGTATTCTATTGTTTTCTTCAAATTATTAGTAAATTAAGTCATCAAGAGTGTAAGCAAGTTTTTGAACTGGAAGGGTAATCTTAGTACCCCAACCTAATCAGCACAATATTTTTCAAGACATGGAATCTTGTAACGTTAATTTGATGGTCGGATGGGGTGTTTGGAACATATGAGGTTCTGCTTTACTCAAACAGGAATAGATAATGTCATGGGTGTGAGTGATAGTCTTATCAGTCAGTTGGTTATTTTAATTTTGTGTACCTTGGCCAATAACCCATTTCTACTCACTATAGTCTTCATAGTCCCAATCGGGGGTGGTAGATACATATTACACATGTGTTGCGACATCATCCAACTTGACCAAGCCATGGTCTACATTGTCTTGTATTTAATATTTGAATATGAATTACCATTTTATATTTTACTCAAGGATATTTTGGTGTGGGATGTGGTAATTTCAATTAGTTAGTCAGACCCCTTGTGGCATCCTAGATTCAAGAAACTTCATAATGTTACTTTCAAAGGAACAGATAAAGTACCCTAATATCTGAGGATATTTTAAGGAGTAGACCTTTTTATTCTTCTTTTTAAATGTAATTATAAGTTCATATCATTAAAGGGGTTCTTGAGTAGTATTCTAATAGTGAGGTTGTTCTTAGTGAGGCATGTCATTTCAGATGTTCCTAAAGATGGACCTATTTTAGGGCATGAGTGAGTAAAATAGTGGTTGTCTCATACTTAACATGCTTCTTTATAGGAGTTATAAGAGGTAATGTGCATGAACACTATCCTGTACGCTGCAAAGATTCTTCAAGATGTTGATCTCTTTTAAATAACTCACAAAATAAACCCTAATATATTAAGAAGATGATGTTATTGAATAGATAATATTATGCACTATTCAATTTCATTCTATTTAGAAATGACATCAAAAACTCTTTTATCATACCCCTTCCTACATTTATAGGGGTCAGCGATGTTGATATTGTGGTAGGTGGGGCTAAACTGGTATATAAATTATCTGTGGAGATCCTCAAAAATGGAAATTGATCCTAGGTCTAATTGATTATACTGAAAAATAAGGGGCCTCTAAACTTTATATGAAACAATGAAGCTTTAAGGCCTTTCACTGCTCTAGAGTTCCTATCATCGAGCTGTATTATGGGGTTATGTGATCTAGGTTCTACAGTGGATCACCCAGTCTGTTGAATGGGGTGACGCTCAAATTATTGAATTTTGGGGGAGGACAAACATGATCCACCCATATCAGACACGGATTCCCATCATGTTTAATTGAATATTTTTTTTGTCTCTAAGGACTCGATATGGGAAAAGAGAGTAGCTATTACCTCATATTGGTGAGGATTATTCATCAGCAATGCATTGACCAACCAGCTACCTCAGGAGGTGAAGCGATCATGGTCAAAAGGTGGGAACTATCACTATACTGGTACGGTAAGAGAGTTATATATTGGTAATTATCTATAACCAAAAGTGTATACTCTAATTGGATGTGAGGAACCACCCACCATGACTATAAATTCCTAGTAGATAAGGACTGGGTGTTGGGTTGGAGGATCGGCAGGGTCCCCTTAGACATCATTCTCGCATTGCATGTTGTTCGGTGAGACTTTAGTGGTGATCCTCATGTAACCCTCAAGCTCCCATAGAAAAGAGACCAATCTGGAATATTCCTCAGTATGTAGAATGAATATTTATGGGATGACCATATCTAAAACTCCTTTTCCCTTGATGACATTTCATTGAGAAGTGAAAGTTAATCAATGGTGGGTCTTCAAAGGACTGATGTCTATCTCTACTAATGAGTGCATGAATGTATATAAAGATATATCTGATATTGTTTCTCCCCTCATAGTGGGTTCTCTCCATCTTGTCTTGTGTCACCAACCAAGTTTGTCTGATCATCCGTATGATTGATTATAACGATATCCACGGTAATAGCGATGGGAGAGGACCTTTCACCATTAGTTGACGTGTTAGCCTCGTGATCTAGGTTTCATCATGGTAGGTACCTAAACTGGAGGGAAGTTTACTACACCCTCCACCTAATTTTAACATGTGTAGATGCTTCATGATTGACCAATAGAAGAACATTTTGGATCCTTACGTAGGTCTACTAAAAGCTCTGGTGGTACCCATACGATTCGGGTGTAGATATACTAGAATCATAATGATTTCAACCTTCTATAAATGCTGATGGATGACCTAAATAGATACAAGGATTCCTAGGTAGTCTATTTAGTGACATATAATGTGGATGAATGTCACATTGATATTTCAGTAGAGTCAAGTTGAATGGTCCTGATCAAAGAACTCTAAGATTGTGAAGTGTTCGGTGGTGGGTCGCCAAAACACAACAGGCTACTAGTTGGTGGCTAAGATATCCCAAAATATATCCTACTAATCATTACCTAGATGGTAATATAGTTCTTGATCACCCCATGCTCAAATCAGATATGGTCAAGATATTGGGGGGTGGGATTGACAAAAACTGGTTCTCTTATTGATTTTCAAGACGATGGGGCATCGCATAATATAATCATCCCTGTAGTAATGGGTTGTCTTCTGGAGATGAAGCTATATTCATAACCACATCCATATAATAGAGGGAATTTATATACAACTACTGATTGATAATATTTTCATGCCTCTGTGGCTTAATGGAACATTCACCATGGTTCAAGGGGCTAATACAGACACTGACATCTCCCCTACTTCCAAGATGGAGGTAGAGAAGAGGGACACTGATAGTAGCAGAGATGGTTACACAACGTGTCCCTATAATTAATCCAATATATCATTCATATGTACGAAACTATAAAGATATCTAGAGAACATATGCACCTTGGCCTCAATGATGGTTAGCCTCAATCGATGAGCTCTTTCCACCAACTCTGGTGGTTAGGGCGGGGATGTTTCCATCGATTAATTCATCACCTCATATTTTGATATATCTTTGGTGATGATATTTTTTACCTATAACTACCTATAATGGAATGATAGTTCTTTGAGGTCACTCCTATGAGGTTCATGAGGATTTATTTCATGTTAATTATGGGTGGTGCCACAGGAAGTTACCCCATGGTTTTTATTTTCCCTCATACCCTAGGATAGATATTCAAATAATGTGAAGTAATTGGAATGGGTAGGACCTTATAAATGGGTTACGGAGTTGTGGGGAGGACCAAAATAGTGAAATTATTCACTATGGGATGACCTGTGATGGTGTTTAGTGGTTCTAATGACATGGAGAGTCTACCCAACTTGCTTAGTAGGAAGATGGGGTCTTGATCCCAATCTAGAAAATTCCTTGCCTCATGAAATATTTTTATGGGTAAGAAGTGATGTGATGATAGTGGCATGGGCCAGTTAATCTATTAGAGATTAATATGATTGGTAATGGTTTATGGGCTATCCCTAGTGTCAATAATAGGTATTCTGGATTAGGGATGACAAAAAAGGGATGGGATTGGGCTACTTGTCTTCCAACAGAGATGGTCGGTGTTGTCATTATGACCAGGTGGGATCCCTCCTATTAAAATCACATGTGGTGGTAATTTAAGTTGGGACACATGTATTCCCTGCCTCATGGATGTAGGGGAGTGAGATATTGGAATGTTAAGAGGATAAATTCTTGAAATAGTACACTGTCATGATGGGGGTGTTTACCCCCATGTGAGGACCCTAAGGGTGGTGACATTGGCATGGTTCTATAATTTCCATGTCCTATTGTGCCATATCCCTAGTAAGGATGACACCTTAACACTCGTATCAATGAAAAAGTTCATTGATAACCCTCCGATGGAAGTTCACAGAGGGGGGATGAGACAAGGATGCCCAGTATTTGTGGGAACAGTGGCTACTATAGAAGGAGCATAGTTTTGTGGGATTGTCACACCATAATCCCCTACCCATATCCCTATTATAGATGGGTCATAAAGTGTTATTTATAGCTTGTATCATATAGTAAATGTAGAATCAACTACAAGTACAAGTCTTGTGAAGGTGATTCCCAATATTCCCAATGTTATTTACCCTCTCTAGGTTGGATAAATTACTTTTTTCGATGTTGTATAAGATAGGCAATGGAAAATATTATTCATTTCCCCCAATTGTAGGGGAAGATTTCATGTCAGGTTACTTATTTTTTTTTGGTGAATCCCAACACTAATAATGTATGGATTCAATGATATCCAAATCTAGTTATTTCCATCACTATTCATCTAATCATTGTTAAAGAAGAAGATATTTGCATCGAGATTGCTATTTTTTTTAATTCCCCGCAAGGTTGTGCATAGGGTGCAATTGTTTACCTCTCTTGGAGTGTTCAGAATCCTTGGATTGGTTTTGGCCCCTCCAGTTTGGTTTCCCCAGATTTATTCTTTCTAAAGGTGGGCGACCTATAATACCAATATTGATGATGTGAACTCCTTGATTGGAATGGGGTGATGGGATGTTGGTTCATCATTTCACAGATTATTCCATGAAGTTAATTTACTTGTATAGATATTCCTCATATATTTGAGTTATGTGGATGAATCGTACTCATGGAATGATCTCTAAGAGGATATCAGTTAATTATGCTTCTTGTTGTCATGACACGGAAGCTATTTGTGATTAGAGTTGATGGTGACATTGGGAATATATAGAAATATATGAATGTTAGGTGTGTTTAAAATATTTTAAATTATTCATCTTTTAGTGTTGATGTAATCTTCTTTATGAGGCATATTAGGGGTAGAAATTAATCCATCTCATGTCCTCTATGAGAAAATTTTTTCTAGGGGTGTAAGGCATACAAGGATCATTTCCTCAGGCATCGTGTACTTGTCAAGAAGGGTGACTCATGCTTATTATGTGTTATGTAAGTCTTCTAACATATTTTATTCTAGGAAAATTATGTTCATCACAAAATTATTTCTAGGATAATCACTTAGGTAATATCATATTTTTCACATAAGGTTGAGATTTTGAGGCATCAGGAATAGTCATGAGTTTGAAGACAAGTGAGGGTGTATCACAAATTTGGAGTCCAATATAGACTATCCATCATAAACATTCCACATATGGTTAAATAAAAATTTTAAATTATTATGGAGATGTAATCAACAATTTAACAGCTTTTGGGTACATGATCACAATTTTAATGTCTTATGGGATTTTTCAATATATACTCACCATGTACTAGGATGAATATGGGTTAGATTTTCACGGTGGAACCAAGGTTCAGGGAGGACCACTTGTTTAGATTTTGATGACATTTACTCTGTCTCCAAAGGGTAATGATCACACTTTGGGGATATATCCTTTCAATGAGAATATAGACAGGTTTTTCATGGTGTCTGTTTAAACCCTAGGATGAAATCCTATGTACCCTGTTAGGATGTGGGGATTAGAACCCTTATACTTTGAGTGTATAGTTTAAGGCTATGTATTAAGACCAATACATGTAGTTTAAAATAAGTAAGGATGATTGTGTCGTGAAAGGGGAGAAAAAAATTCATGGGTTCTGAATTATTTGTTGGATTTACCTGAAGTATAGGCGGTCATCTCAGTATAATCACATGAGGCATTAGATATCTGTCATTTAGGGCATGGGCATAGTTTATCATCATGTGTTAAGGATTTTTTCATGCAATTTATCATAATGTGACTAATATTTTTTCATTTAGTGTAACATCATGCTTTGAGGACATTTTCACGAAATTAACATTATGTGATTAGGACATTGCCATTCAGTTTAATGTCATGTGACTAAGATGTTTTCTTGATTTTAAATATTGTGTGACTAAAATATGGTTTTAATGAAATTTAAAGTCTTACAGATCATAAATCATTATCACCTACATGTGGGGTATCCCACTCCCAATTCAGGGAGGGGGATAGCTAGATATGGGGATCATCCATGCCCTCAAATGGAAAATCATGTAGTTAACCTTGATGATTCCTCCATTTTTTGGGGATTATGTTTCCATTATGAATGGTTCTTATGGGTATAAAAATAAATAGACAGTACCCATATCAGGATGTAGGAGGGTTCTTGAGGTTCGGATGCCTATACTTAAAATAAAATGAAAGAAATATTATCCTAATTGTTCTTGTAGTAAAGGTTCAAGTCATGAGGGTTGATGGTACCTATCATGTGTATGTTTTATGCATGAGTAAATCCGGATTAGATATGAACAAATCCCATGAGAAATTATATTTTTAGAATATAATTCTTCTGAAATGTGTCTTAATATAGGGTCATTTGAGGTGAGTTTCATGAATTATATGGGGATTCATAGAGGTGAGGTTCACAAGGTTGAGGCCTTTGTGAAACATGTATTTCATTCCTAATGATGGTGTTTTGGTTCCCATAGGGGGTTTCATGAAGGATAAAGGTATCACAGAACCTTATGAGGCATGAGGCATAAGCCTCTAGAAAAAAGGGTGGGATCCTTTTTAAAAGTTATATTCCCCATTTTTTCAGGTTCTCATGTACTCATGGGAGGCTACTCATGAAATATGGTTACCTATAAAAATCCATTTCACCTTATCCTCTTAAAGGATGTAGTTCCTCTAATTCATAGATTTTTATAGAAACCTAAAGGTTATGTTCCTATTAAATAATGGGTGAAGGGATATTTATAGGGACCACTATAACGACCCATTCGTAACATAAATTGACATTAAATAATTTTTTTAGAACATTTAATATAATAAATAAAAATTCCAAAATAATGTATTAGTTTAGTGTCTTTGGAAACATGGAACACAAAAATATAGTCTAGAGAATGTTTTTTAATGTTTCCCACAATGATCTTTACCATTAGTACATATACCTAAAAAATTTTTCTATAACATATGGAAGAGAGAAAAATAATAAAAAGGGTGATCTCAGACTCTATGTAAGGGTAAACAATGGATGTACGTAACTATAAACTAGAGCATAAGGGTACGAGAACATAATCATAACATTAGAAGATCATAAATTGAATATCAAATATCATAAAAATGAATCATGGAATAAATATTGGAAGTTCATAAGATATAAAAAATAATGGAATCAGGAAAAAAATCCATGAAATCATAACATGGAATAAGAAATGACATTTTTAACAGACATATACACATTTAATATCAAGCCATATAAGTCTAGGAGGATTTCTAAAACATAACAGGGAACTTTATGGAGACTAAAACCACTAGGTGGAACACACCACTATCCCTAGTCATGGTCATTTCATTATATGATATCGGGTTTCTCCATCTTCCCATAGTGGATCAGGTTTTCCCATCTTTCATCATTGATCAAGCCCGCTGACTTGACTCCAATAATTATCTCATGAAATATAAATCATTACCCAGTGAATTAGAAGGAGATATAGGTCCCATATATAATATAATGAAAATCATACATATGTGTTCCATAATAAAATAAATCAGTCATCCTATTAGAACCAATGGAATTAAATGGGTCTCATAAACATCGTTCAAAAATAACATTACCCCTGGAAAAGAAATGGTTTTAATAAAAATCAATCCATCAAAAAAATAAACCATTATTAGAATGAATTATAATGGTATCATTGAAGAATATAAGATTTAAAATGTAAGTAACATCATATAATATTATCAAATATTGAAAATTATTTCGGTAGATCACTTGGAAATAAATCTTGAAAAAAAAAATACTTTCTTCTTTGAAAATGTTTTCTTTTCTTAAAATAAAATTAAATTTAAAAAGAAAAAAATTTCTTTGGAAATTACCTTATAAATTTATAAGGGTATATTTAAAGAATTAATGTTTCATGATGCTAGAAAATTTTGTTCATGTTGTACATGTTTATAAAAACATTCTTTCCATATTTTTATTGGGAAATTCACAAAGTACCTCATTTGGAAAACCAGAAAAAGTTTCATTTCAAACCATGTAGTTCAAAGTAAAAAAAATTGGTAAAATTAAATTTAAAATCCATAGAAGAATAGTAAAAATATTTTTCTAAATATTTTTAGAAAACATGGACATATAATAAAAATATTCCCAAATGGATACTTAAAATAAAATAATAAAATATTGATGAGATTATGAAATGAATACTTATCGCCTTATAATCAGTAGCATATTATGCCCATTGAAATAAAGAAAATTATATGGATATGAAAATAACATAATATTTTTATATAATACTCATAAAAACAGTCATTTTTAGTATATATTTTAACACCCCAAGCATCCACGGTATGATTATCTTTGAATAATATAGTAGCGTGTCATGTACGCAACTTTGAGATTCTAACACACTGCGACCAATCAAAGTAGCCGTTATGACTAGTAATACCCACTTTTTGAAATTTTATAAATTATTTCTCTCAAAATGGACTTCATTTTTGGATTCAAAATATCTAAATTAGCCTCGGGTGAAATTTTGGTACTTTTCTGAAAACTTTTATATTTTGATGAATAGTTCAAATTACTAAATTTTAATTAAAAACAACTTTTTTAATCGAAATAATTAATAGTGATAAATTTAGAATTTGAGTGTATTTAAATTATATTTAGAATATATTTTTACCTTTTAATAAAATTTTGGAAGTTTGACATAATTTCACAATTAAACCAAACATAAATATGTGTCAATCTTTTGATTGTTATTATCTCTTAAAAACACGCTTTTTGTTTTAACAACGGGAATTAATTTTAAATAAATATCTACGACTTCTATGTTTTGAATTTGGAAAAATGGATTCCATATTTAAAATAAGGTTGTCCAAATTGTGTAAATAGGTAACTTTTATTTTTAGACAATTTGAATAATTACTTCGGTAAATATTTTAATTACCATGGTTAAAGGGTAAATCCGGTAAATAAGGGCAAACAAAATAATATTATAATAATCATAAATTACCCTAAAACTTGTCCTAACCTTATTGGTTGATACATGTCAGACCATGGGAATCATTGGGTCAATTTTGGGACCCCATGGATCGACTTGTAAGTGATAAGGACACTTTATATTAATTAAGTTAAAATAAATACAAAAATGGCATAAGCATATATCTTTTAGAAAAACAATTTTTACATAGGGTTATATATGTTGTATTTTCGAATATAAATATTCATTATAAATAAAAAACTATTTTCTACATAATGGTATTTTTTTTATAATTGTTTGACATTTAATAGTCAATATTATTTAAGACACAATAACGATGCAGTATTTTCCTAATCAATGAAAGAATCAAATAATTGGTATTATAAATGTTAAAATAAATATAATGTGAAGGTTTTTATGACATCCATGAATTTTATTGGTTAATATTCCATTATAGGATTGCATAAATGAATTCGGTTCAAATTAATAAAGTTTTTAATACATTAACAAAAATCACCTATTGAATAGTGTCAAAATTGACATAAATGAGTTTTCAAAACAAATATTATATTAATAATTGATATTCTATTCCTAAAAATGTAAGGTTCAACCAAAGGACTTATATCATGATTTTTGTGTCATTAATGGACCACTTGGGGGTCCCTTGGATGTATATAGTATGTTTATTAACTATATAATATAAACATTCAATGTGACATGGTAATTGTCAAACTAATTAACTAACAGTTAAAACTAAAAGATAAGGTTAATATAATGACCCAAACCTATATAAATTATACTGGATGAAATTATTTCGACCCATACCCACCTTATAATTTTAATAATCCACTTTTGAGCCATTAGAAACCGAATAATAATTTATTATAAAATAATATTTCTAGCTTTTCCAAAGGTTCCCCTCACCCCTCTTATAAAAGGGAACTCCCCCTTCTCAATAATTCACACATTAAAAGCCTTTTGGATCAGAAAAAACATGCCCAAATACTCTCTAAAATTCGATAACTTCAACCTAGATTCCTTATTTTGATCATAAATATAACCTAAGGATCCCTTTTGATCAAATCAAAAGGAAGAACCCGAAGAAGAGATAATGTTTTCACCACAAACTTTCAAGTTCCTTTCTTCTTCAACATATTCTTTCCTTGTTATTTCCATTATAAAATAATAAATCCAGTATAAAATATATAATTTGATGTTATTATAAATATGGTACAGACATATTCAGTATTCTATCCATCCTTTGAATGACATGTCACCATACGTGCATACGTACGGCCTATGGTCTCCACGTCGTGGTGTAATTGTTATTCAATACATTATTATTTGGATGGGTATAATAATGATGTGTAATTCATGTAAATAATAAATATAACATTATAATGATTATGTATATATGATATACCATTAAATTATATATTATTTTAATATCAAAATAATGATATTAACGCTCGTGCGTACGTACGGACTATAGTCTCCATGAACGTGATGAGATTCATTACCCATCATATCCATTCAAGTATAATTATCTTTTTATGATTAAAAATAATGTTTAAGGACTTGATATAATACTCTATATGAATAAGATAAAACCTACTAATAACAAACATGACTTATGTAACAAAATATATTAAAGAAAATGAGTAAGTTAACACCCGAAACGATGATAATACTAAGATATTACTAACAAAGCAATATTAAAAGATCATATATGATATACATATATATGATCCTTGTATAATTCAATAACAATTATTTCACCATTATACAGATGGCTGACCTACCATGGACCAAGGAAAAAGTACAAAATAAGGGGTTTCTTATCTCACCTTTAATTCCGTGAGATTTCCATTTGATCACCACTTATTTATTGCATGTGGTGTGTGTCCTGCCCATGATTGTATTCATTATGTAATATAATTTAATTTTTAGATATCTACATAATCATTGTATGGTTTTTATTTCATGGGTGTATGTTTCTTATATTACATTATAGATAAGGGAATTTTAAATTTCAATTCCATTCATTCAGCTTTACACATAATTCATTGATTATTTTACTCCAAGATTATGTGTGGAATCACTATTCCTTTATTATGTCATAATTTCCACTCCCCTTTCTGTGGATATACTTTTTGTACACAAATATACTCCATTTATAATTTCTCAAGTCATCTATATGAACTTGATAAGAGTAATTTTAACTCAATCTCCATTTGTTGTGTTAAATATCCAATTCATTGGTGTAGTCTTTACAAGAATATGAGTGAATGTCCTCTGATTTATTTACCCTAAATATCAAATTATATTGAGTGTATTTATATTTGTCACACATAATTATTCCATGGATTTATCCTTAACCTAAGGATACAGTCTTTATAAGAATTTTCATCTCAAATTATATTCTATTGAGAATCTTTTGTTGTTTTACACCAAATCAATTTTATATGGTGTATATAATGTACTTTGACATAGTATATCAAGAAACACTTTATTGTCATGATATTAAAAAAAATTATTACCTCAATTATATTTATTCAAGTGTCATTCCTTTGGTTATAAACTCTAACTAAAATATCATTTTTATATGTTTTGAAGATTTATTCTTTTAAATATTTCTCATTAATTTCCATGTTTTAAAAATGGTTTTAAGGATTTATTGATATGCACATTAAGGTTTTAGAATTAAAATTAATTTTAAACTTTTCAAAGTGGAATGGGACACTTTGATTCAAAAATATATTTTTAAATGGCTTCTAGATAAATAGTGTGACTTTTAAATGATTTCAAAAAAAGGGGATATTTCTCTCAAATAATTTTGATGATTATTTTCATCTATGTCAATATCATTAATTATTTTCAATTAAGGTTAATATGTTACAATAAAATCTTTCATATTGTATTGAATGAGTTATGTTTGACTGTGGATGTGTTATTTTTATACCATTCATGGTTAGTGGATAATGTACTGACATTTCATATGCTAGTTTCAATATGAATGATTATGTTATGTTTCAAAATTTTAATAAGAGGAATGCATTGGACTTAGTAAGTGACGAGTGGAGCCCACTATAGCTCCTCGATGCATCGGTAGGTCTCATGAGAGAAACTAGTGTCTTGGCATGAGGCCTTAACAAAATCTTATTTGTAGTCTTAGCACGAGGCCTTGGCTACGTGGTTATCATAGTCTGGCATTATGAATTCCATCATTATGAATGTGGTTTTTGATATTGCATGTGATTATTCGACTATTAGAATATCCATGTGAATAAGTAAATGGAATTATTTCATTTTATTTTTTCCATATTATGCTGAAGTTCAAGTTTAAAAGGTTTTTTTTAGTTATACTTTACCTTAAATGTTTATGCATATTTATGAAAGTTTTCGCTACATTCTTATCCTTACTGGGAATTTGAGCTCACCCCTTCATATGTTTTATTTTTCCCAGGTTGTGAAGAAGTATTTTATGAATGAATTCCAGGGATAGTATAAAGGGATATGAGTGTGGAGACAAGATGTTGTTGTTGTTTTCACTTTATGATGTAATGTAAACTTAACGAATATATCTAGTCCATCCAAGTCTACTAAACTAATCGGTCTTCTGAGACTTGATCTTTGGTGATCATGTCAATGTTATGTAATAATGCACAGACTCTGGGTAATTAGGGTTGGGGCGTTACGGTTAGTATTAGAGAAAGTTTAGTATAAACCTTGGAAACTGGATTTAGATAAAATCTGATTAGAACACATAGCCCTAAGATAGAATATGAGTATTAGTATAAAGGAACTTCATATAATTTCGTTATTGTATAGATTTTGTGAGTTTTCAAAGCAACAAATCCCTTTCTGGATATGAGCAGGTAGAGGTGGCTCTGGCACAGATTTACCTAGGGGTAAAACCTGAAAACACCACTTTGAGCATGACTTAAATAGGAACTGGTGCACGTCAATGGTCCTTGCTGCACTCATGGTTACGATGCTCCCAGGGGATATGCTTAGGATAATTTAAATTTTCTTTACAAAACAATTTGTAGAATTTTAATATAAGATGAGAATAAATGACCTTGGTTAATCCTAAGGTGCTTCAAATTGACAATATGGTGTCAGGATATTCTCTAAATGATTTTATTTCTACTATTATTCACACAATGCTTTCTGGTTTTAGTCAATGTCTAGAGTCCAAGGAAGTCATAATAACTTTTAGAATGATGTACAAGGTGGGAACGGTGGTGGAAATGAGCAACAAAATGGGATGTTGATAGGTGTAAAAGATTTTGGGTTCATGCCAAATCAGTTTTCCAAAAATATGATCAATAACATATATATTAACCAACTCCCGGATTCAACAAAGTAGAGAAAGGTGATGAATGATAAGAGCTACAACAGTGGAGAATGTGGAGAAAAGAATCCTAAATTTCCATCATGCAGGAAATATGGAAGGAGACACCCAGGAAAGTGTATCAATGGAACAAAGAAATGATTTATGTGCAGAAAATAAGTAAAAAAAGTGGAGAATTGCCGAGGAAAAATGAAGAGTACTATGGAAGAAAATAAAAATGTTCCCAAGATTCCATTTACGATTATTTGCTGTAAATTTAGGGGACCTGTCCATTACCCGAGTGAATGCCCTATTCTGTTGGATATTTTCTTGGTAAAAGAAGAAGCTATGAGGAAATAAATTTATAGATAAATGTTTGAAAGTATTAGTGATCCTTGTTGATGGGATTACATTGGAATAATATTCTCTTGTATTTATAACCCCGTAGTTTTCCATGTGAGAATGATATTTGAGGAAGTGTTATCTTTTCCCTTATGGATATAGTTATAAATAACGATTTGGTTTTATATGATCATTGGGTTTGAGGAAATTACATGTTATTATATTTTGGGATGAAAATGCAAGGTATGAGATAACATTTCTGGTTAAAATTATGTTATGGTCATTTTGATGAATTTATCTCATTTTTGTAATGTTATAAAATATAGTTTTTGAAAAAGGATAACACGCAAACCGTGTGACAACCCGTCGCGTCGGACAAAGCTGTGGGAATCGAACCCATAACCGAAGTCTGATTGGGATTTATCACTTAACACTAGACTACGTGAAGTCCCTGGTAAGTGTGAGTAATTATTTTTTAGTTAAATTATTTTATTGATCAATAATAAGTTGATTTGGTATCTTATGTCTTATCAAATAGATACCCTTAGTATAGGAAAATGATTTGGTGATTATGTTATAAATGTTATTTTGGAAGATGTTTTCTTTGTTGGGAACACAATATTCCCAAGGAAAATATAATACTATGGGGTTTCGTTTGATGAGTAATGGTGGATTTTTATCTATGTTTTTATTGTATATTTATAGTGATTTGGGTTATTTATGAAAATTATTAACCTATAATAGAGAATATGTGAATAGGTTAATTAATTTTAAGTATGTAACTTTAAGAGTATTTGATGTTATTTAGAGATAAAATTTAATATGGAAGACTACATAACCAAGTTCTTCTAAGTTTTTGGTTTCAATATTAGTTTGGAGTATATTGATGGATTTTAATGACAATTGTTTATTGAATGGTATTTATTTAACTTTGAGGTGTTGATTTTAGAAATTAAGATTAGTGTTTCTTTCTCTAAAGGAATATCCCTTTTGGGGATCATCAGATCTTGTACTAACCGTTTTGGTTTTGGTTAATCTCTAAACACAAGGTAAATATATAGTTTATCCTTCGTGGATCATGTAATTATATAGAAGTTTATTCTAGATCTTCTAGTGTGACCAAGTGTTCTTGAATACACATCATTTAAAAAAATGAGTTAGTTGTGGAAATTTATTAAAGAATGAAACTCTACTTAAAAATTAAGTATATCTCTTTATTTTCTTAGTCAATCTCAGAAATTAATTCCTCATCTTTATGTAATGTAAATTACAACAAAAAAAATGATGTCAGTTTACTTTTCCTACTGGGAAACTAATGACCGTTTCTCCCATCACAAGTTTGTGGTTTTACTTTTGTCAAATTTCTCCTGATAATGTTTTATATCCCTCTCCATAAGAACTTGAAACTTAGTTTTTCATCCCTATACATGTTTTTCTACATATAATCCTAGTTTTGGTTATCTTAGGAGACCTTTTTACTTCTCTTTCTTTCTTTTAAAGTGATAGTTTTATTAGCTCTTTTTCCGATGTGGGACTTTACATTATATTCCCAATATCAATTTTAAAAATTAAGAGGATGCAATTTATTGAAGGAGGGGATAATTTAATACCCCAATCATCCATGGTACGATTCTCTTTGAATAATACAGTAGTGTGTGTTGTACGCAACATCGAGATTCTAACACACTGCGACCAATCAAAGTAGCCATTATGAATATTAATACCCACTTTTTGATATTTTATATATTTTATCTATCATAATGGACTTCATTTTTGGAATCAGAATATCAAAATTTGCCTAGGGTGAAATTTTGGTAATTTTTGGATAACTTTTATATTTTTATGAATAGTGAAAATTACTAAATTGTAATTAAAAACAAATTTTTATTCGAAATAATTAATAGTGATAAATTATGAATTTGAGTGGATTTAAAGTATATTTATAATATATTTTTAGCATTTAATACAATGTTGGTCATTGGACATAATTTCACAATTAATCCAGACATAAACAAGTGTCAATCTTTTGATAGTTATTATCTCTTAAAAACACGTTTTTTGTTTTAACCACGGAAATTAATTTTAATTTAATTTTTTCCAATTCTGTGTTTTCAATTTGTAAAAATGGATTCCATATTTGGAATCAGGATTTCCAAATTGTGTAAATAGTTAACTTTTATTTTTATACATTTTGAATAATTAATTCGGTAAATATTTTAATTACTATGGTTAATGGGTAAATCTGGTAAATAAGGCTAAAAAATAATAATATAATAATAATAAATTACCCTAAAACGTGTTCTAAAATTATTGGTTGATATATTTCCGACCATGGGAATATTTGGGTCGATTTTGGGATCCCATGGATCCACTTGCAAGTGATAAGGAAACTTTATATTAATTAAGTTAAAATAAATACAGAAATGACAAAAGCATATATCTTTTAGAAAAACAATTTTTACATATGGTTATATATGTTAGATTTTAGACTATAAACATTCATTATAAAGATAAAAATATTTCATACATAATGGTATTTTATTTATAATTTTTAGACTTTTAATAGTTAATATTATTTATGACACAATAATGATGAAGTATATTCCTTGTCAATGAAAGAATCTAATAATTGGTATTATAAATGTTAATATAAATATAATTTGAAAGTTTCGATTACATACATGAATTTTATTGGTTAATATGACATTATAGTATTGCTTAAATGAATTTTTTTCGAATTAATAAATTTTTTAATACTTTAACAAAAATCAATAATTGAATAGTTTCAAAATTGACATAAATGAGTTTTTAAAACAAATATTATATTATTAATTGATATTTTATTCCTAAAAATCTATGGTTTGACCAAAGGACTTATATCATGATAGGTGTGTCATTAATGGACAACATGGGGGTCTCTTGGATGTATATAGTAAGTTTACTAAATATATAATATAAAAATACAAAGTGACATGGTAAATGTCAATCTAATTAACTAAGAGTTAAAACTAAAATATAAGGATAATATAATGACCCATACCTATCTAAATTATATTGGATGAAATTATTTTTACCCATAACCACCATAAACTTTTAATAATACACTTTAGAGCCATTATAAACTGAATATGAATTTATAATAAAATAATATTTCTAGTTTTTACAAAGGTGCCCCTCACCCCTCTTATAAAAGGGCACTCCCCCTTAACAATAATTCACACATTCAAAGCCTTTTGGATCGGCCAAAAATAGCCCAAATACTCTCCAAAACTCCCTCACTTAAACCTAGAGTCCTTAGATGGATCAGAATGCCAAATTAAGGTTCCCCTTTGATCAAGTCAATTGGAAGAACCCGAAGAAGAGGTAATGTTTTCACCACCATCATTCAAGTTCCTTTCTTCTTCAACTTCTTATTTCTTTGTTATTTCCATTATAAAATAATAAATTCAGTATCTTATATATAATTTGATGTTATTATAAATATGGTACAACCATATTCAGTATTATATCCATCATTTTAATGACATGTCACCATACGTGCGTACGTACGGCCTACCGTCTCCACGCCGTGGTTTAATTGTTATTCAATACATTATTATTTGGATGGGTATAATAATGATGTGTAATTCATGTAAATAATAAATATAACATTATAATGATTCTGTATATATGATAAAACACCCAATTATATATTATTTTAATATGAAAATAATGATATTATCACTCGTGCGTACGTACGGACTACCGTCTCCACGAACGCGATGAGATTCATTCCACATCGTATCCATTCAAGTATAATTCTCATTTGATGATTAAAAATAATTTTTAAGAACTTGATATCATTCTGTATATGAATAAAATACAACCTACCCATAACAAATAGGATTTGTGTAACAAAACATATAAAATAAATCGAGTAAGTTAACACCCGAAACGACGATAATACTAAGATATTATTAACAAAGAAATATTAAAAGATCATATTTGATATTAATGTATGTGATCCTTGTATAATTAAACAAAAATTATTTCACCATTATATAGGAGTATAACCTACCCTCGACCAAGGAAAATGTAAAAAGTAAGGGGTTTCTTATCTTACTTTTAATTCCGTGAGATTTCCATTTGTTCACCACATATTTGTTGCATGTGGTGTGTGTACTGCCCATTATTATATTCATTATGTAATATAAATAAATTTTTAGATATCTACATCCTCATTGTATGGTCCTTATTTCATGGGTGTATGTTTTTTATATTACTAAATAGATAAGGGAATTTGAAATTTTGATTTCCATTCATTCGGCTTTACGAATAATTCATTGATTATTTTACTCCAAGATTATGTTTGGAATCACTATTCATTTTCTTATGTCATAATTTCCACTACCCTTTCTGTGGATATAGTTTTGATACAAAAATTAACTCCATTTATAATTTCTCAATTCATCTATATGAACTTGATAAGAGTAATTTTATCTTAATCTCCATTTGTTGTGTTAAATATCTAATTCAATGGTGTTGTCTTTACAAGAATATGTGTGAATGTCCTCTGATTGATTTACACTAAATATCCAATCATATTGAGTTTATTTAAATTTTCCACACATAATTATTCCATTTATTTATCCTTAACCTAAGGATACAATCTTTATAAGAAGTTTAATCACAAATTACATCCCATTGAGACTCTTTTGTTGTTATACACCAAATCACTTTTATATGGTGTATATAATGTACTTTAACATAGTATATCATGAAACCCTTTATTATCATGATATTACAAAGTTTCGATTACCTCAATTATTTTTATTCAAGTGTCTCTCCTTCGGTTATAAACTCTAACTAAAATATCATTTTTTAATGTTTTGAAGATTTCTTCTTTTAAATCTTTCTCATTAATGTCCATGTTTTAAAAATGGTTTTAAGGATTTATTTATATTCACATTAAGGTTTTAAAATTAAAATTACATTTAAATGTTTCAAAGTGGTATGGGACACTTTGATTCAAAAATATATTTTTAATGGCTTCTTGACAAATAGGGTGACTTTTAAATGATTTCAAGAAAAAGGGGATATTTCTCTCAAATAATTTGGATGATTATTTTCATATTTGTAAATATCTTTCATTATTCTCGATTGAGGTTAATCTGTTACAATACAATCTTCGATATTGTATTGAATGAGTTATGTCTGACTGTGGATGTGTTATTTTTATACAATTCATGGTCAGTGGATAATGTCTTGACACTTCGTATGTTAGTTTCAATACGAATGTTTATGTTATGTTTTAAATTTTTAATAAGAGGAATGCATTGGACTTAGAAAGTGACGGGTGGATCCCTCTATAGATCCTCTATGCATCGATAGGTCCCATGAGATAAAATAGTGTCTTGGCATGAGGCCTTGACAAAATCTTATTTGTAGTCTTGGAACGAGGCCTTGCCTATGTGGTTATGATAGTCAGGCATTATGCATTCCATCGTTATGAAAGTGGTTATTGATATTGAATGTGATTATTCGACTAGTAGAATATCAATTTCAATAAGTAAATGGAATTATTTAATTTTATTTTTTCCATATTATGTTGAAGTTCAAGTTTAGAAGGCTTTTTGTTTTAGTTATACATTGCCTTAAATGTTTATGCTTATTTATGAATGTTTCCGCTATATTGTTATCATTAATGGTAATTTGAGCTCACCCCTTTCTATGTTTTATTTTTCCCAGGATGTGAAAAAGTATTTTATGAAAGAATTTCTGGGATTGTATGTGGGGATATGAGTGTGGATACAAGATGTCGTTGTAGTTTTAACTTTATGCTGTAAAGTAAACTTGACAAATGTATCTAGTTATTCCAAGGCTACTAAACTAATCAGTATTTAGGGACATGATATTTTGTGATCATGCCAATGTTATGTAATAATGCACCGACTTTAGGTAACTGGGGTCGGGGCCTTACATATGCACCAGGTAGAAGAAACAAGTAGTTTATAAGGCATGTGTCCCACAAAAATAAAGGTGAGACATAAATCCCTTACCTAATGTCTTGAATCTCTTCATATTCATTAAAATATCCAATATTAAAAATATAAGATTAATATAAATATATTTTAAAATTTTATGCAATTACATAATACCATATATTATTTACATAGTACCTACTGTTACGCATTTATTAACTATTCCATATTAGTGTTATGTTTCTGGTAATATCTGCTTGTTTTGACTTGGTATTCTTATTCCTATTCTTTAGATAATGTTTCACAAATTTTCAAAATTTAAAACCTGATGTAATTATCATATATATTCAATATATTAATATATATAATAAACTATAGTAAGTAGACATATGAAATGGAATTCATCGCTCATGGAGACAGTAGGTTGTACGTACAGATGAACATTGTTTCAATTTAATTAATGTTTTGAAAGAAAGATAGTAAATGACATATATTTTAAAATATATATATATATGTATGTATGTATGTATATAATAATTATAGTAGAATTATTATTTCATATATATCATAATATTTTACTAAAATCTTCTTTAATACATTACATGTAGAGTGTCAATGAATCACATCCCAATGAGGAGGTGGCAGTCTACGCGTCCACAAATGAGGTTTCCATAGTTACAAAAAATGGAATGCCTGAAGGTATGTGTTATATAATAATTACAGAAGAATAAATACATCATAAATATCAAATATACCATATAAAATTTTATTTTATTTCATAATTATCAACTATGAGATTTGTTAAATGAAAAACCAATAACAACGTTTCGTGAGGTGGTATTTCACCATACACAAGAACAGTAAGATCATTACCCATTATATGGATGTTTGTGTGAGTTTAGGTACAAAAACTAATAAAAACTTATAATTACATTTAGGATATTTATTTTATTATATAAAAAATATAAAAAAATAATGGTTTTATTGGAAAAATAAAACATAAATCATTATTGATGAATGTTACCTCTTCTTTGGGTATCTCCTTTTGATTTTTACAAAAAACTCCATTGGTTGGATTTTTTACCTAAGTAAATATTCTAGGATTAAGTTATGAATGTTTTTAGAAGATTTAGATAGATTTTATTCTAAACGAAATATGTTCTTATGTGTGAATAGAATATAAGTATATGTTTCCTTTTATAAGATGGGGGAGGGACACTTATGGAGTTTCTCAAAATATTAATTTATAATAAACTCAATCATGATAAAAATAACATAGAAATAAATTTATTACAATAAAATATATAATAATGTTATAATATCATCAATCATTATATTTTATAAAAAAATTATGTTTTTTAACCTTATTATTTTTATTAACCCTTAGTTATTCCATTTTAATTTTAACTATAGTCACAGAGTTTTTAATATTGAGAGGATGTAATTTTTACATATAATGTTTAAATTGGGACATAAATTGAACATTTAAGATGTTTTATACCATATATCATCAAATATTCCTAATTTTATATTTTTTATAATTTTTAAATATTTTGATAAAATATTATTTCCTTAAAATACCATAAGTGTCAATTTTGACACTATTCATAACATTAACTTTATGAAAATAAATATGGAAAGCTTACATAGAAGCAATTCACATAATACACTAATTAAATTTCAAATTCACCCAGAAAATTATTTTATCACCTTAATTAAGACAAATTATATTAATTTTAGTATTTATAATATCATTTAATTGATTGTTTTATGGATTGAATAATTACTGCATTATGATTTTCTAATTATTAATGATAATGATTTCTTCACTAAAAAGCAAAAATAAATTTCTAGGATATAGATAAAAGTTTTAACATTATTTATAATATATTTAGTCAATAATATCTTTTATTTAACCCCATATTGAAAATATTATACATATTAGAATTAAGAGTGTTACATTTTTCCACTCCTATTGAGTTTAATAATATTTCAGTATTTTCACTAGAAAAATGTACATTACATTACTAAATTTCAATTATTTTGTGTTAAGGGTTGAATTAAATTTTTCCAAAAACAATTGTCCTTGTATTTTGGTAGTTTTATAATATTTATAATATTATTTCCACCCTTAATTACCAGATTTACCATTAAATATGGTAATAAAAATTAATAATGTTTTTAATAATATTGTCCAAAAATAAAAGTGGCCTATTGAATAAATTTTTATTTTATTATTACAAATATTAATTCCATTTTTAATATTTAAAAACATATAAACTCCTAAAAATACTTTAAAATTAATCTCATAAACAAAAAGAGAAAACTAGTTTTAAAGTGAAAACATCCAAACTATTATCGTGTTTTTATATCAAAATGAAATGTGAAATTTATTCCAATAAACTAAAATGTACTAAATGATAAAAAAAATTTCTAACTATACTTTTAAACCAAAGAAATATATAATTATAAACTATAAATTATTTCAATGAAAATCTTGTTTACAATTAAAATTCAGTATTTTTCACTATTCATCAAGATATGAAATTTATCAAAAATATACAACAAAATTAATTAAAAGTAAAATTTTATATCCCACTTCAAAATTATAATTTTATTTTTTC
The DNA here is from genome assembly GCA_963277665.1 of Viscum album. Classification (NCBI taxonomy): domain Eukaryota; kingdom Viridiplantae; phylum Streptophyta; class Magnoliopsida; order Santalales; family Viscaceae; genus Viscum; species Viscum album. Next base: position 2,023,182,137 of record OY728130.1, read on the forward strand.
ATGTAAATATTCTAAAATTTTTAAAAATTGTATTTACAATGGGTTCTCCTTTAAAAGGCATTAAAATTATCCTTTTAAAAAATATAAGGTTTTATTGATAAAATTGGGTTTGTTCTTATATTATGCCTATAAAACATATTAGATGAATATAGAAAAATGTTTTATTGAATATATAACATATATATTTAATTAATATAATTAAATAATTATGACTAATTTAATTTAGTAAGGAAAATTTACTTTTGGGGAATAAAAATAAAACTATTTCCTTTATAATCAGTTTGTATATATTATCATTCATAATTAATTAGTAACCAATGAATTAATATTACAACCATTATATTATCATAAGTTAGTCAATAATATTCATAACCACTAATTTAACTTCTATGTTTTATCTTATTATATTAAATATTAACATTTTAATAATATACTATTGTTTGGTACAACTCGGTCTTCCATGTAATGTAAGTTATAAAAATAATTTGGTATTGTGTGTAACACAATCCAAGCATAGTTTTTAATATACCGTATGTAAATTTAAGTGTGGTTTGTAGAACAATCTCTATTTTGGTATGCATATAACGTACTCTAAAAATAGTGTTTTTAGTATATAAAAAGATATATTTAGTATTGTGTGAAATGAAAAATATCAAGATGATTAAATTAAATAGAAAAAATATATTTCACAAAATCATTGGGCATTACATTCTACCAACATTAAAATGAATTTCTCCCGTGAATTGTTTTTGGGTTATCAATGGTTTAATAATTGAAATTTCATTTCATAGAAACCCACATCCAAAAAAATGAATATTAAAAATTCTTTTTAAAAAAGGAAAGTTAAAAACATAAATGTTACCCAATGTAACACATAACTATGTTTCCGCATATTATAACATGGGTTGAAATTGAAAATGTGGACATATAAGAGGAAACTAACTATCAAGTTATGATTGAGAGTGATAAAGAATATGGTCATTAGAAGTTTAATAACCACAAAACTATGAACCAAATAGGTATCAAAAAGGTCATTTCTATCATCATTAATGATGAAAATATGATAAAATTTTATTTATAAAACCAATTGAGAAAAAATACTTACATTATTTCATATCATAAGTAAAATATCACTATTTGGTTGTGCCTTGATCAATCTTTGATTCATTTCTTACTCCATGAAATGAAGTTTGAATTGTAATTCTAACAGAACTATTGGATTGGAAGATCCATAATAGGATGAAAAGTTATTCCTTTTGTCTCGGGTTATCATCACAGCAAAATAGTTTTCCCATGTTATCCAAAAGTTATATTTCCCTTTTTTTTAAATTGAATATCATAAAATGTCATCTTTACACTCAACTGGCTCCCAAATACAAAAATTTATACCTATGTATGATCATGGTTAGAAATATATCATACATTAAGATCAATATATGTTTTAGGGTAGTTTAATATTATTATAATATTATTTTTTTCAATTATTTACCTGATTTTGCCTTTAACCATGATAAATATAAATAATTACTGAAGTTAATTTCCAAAAATAAAAGGTAACCATTTTCACAATTCAGTCATTATTATTCCAAATATAAAATTCATTTTTACAAATTAAAAACATGGAAAATTTAGTAATTAATTTAACCTTAATTCTAGTAGCCAAAACTAGAATCTGTCTTTTTAAGAAGTAAAAACTAACAAAATATTGACATGTGTTTATGTCCAATTAAAATGTGAAATTACTTATAAATACAAATATTGGATTAAATAAAAAAACTATTCAATTTATACTTTAAAAGCACTAAATAATATTATTTAACCATTTAAATTAATTTAATATAGAAAGGTTTTTTCAGTAAAAATTTAGCGTATTTTTAGTATTCATCAAAACATATAGTTATCAGAAAAATATCAAAAATTCATCCAAATAAAATTTTCATATCTCATTTCTAAAGAAGATGTTTATTTTGTTAACTAGAACACATAAAAGTGAAAAATACTTGATTTAAAAAGGGTTTAACAGAAAACGGAAGTAAACTAACCTTTTACAAATATTAGAGTATTTTATGCATAAAATTGGATTCATTCTCCCTTTAAGCCTCTAAAATTTATGGTTTAAATTAATAAACATTTAACAAATATGTGTAAACCATATTTTCATTATTCAGTTGATACTATTCATTCCCTCCATTCCAATGATAATGTTATAATAGAACCATTTAAATAATAATATTTAGTTGTTCGTTTATGCTCGATGTACTATAATGTGTATGCTATTGAACATAGTGTTTCTCTCTTAAAACTTTGTATGTTTCAATTAAAATATTTACTATTCCACATAAGATAATTTCCTCCATGTTCCCTTCCACACTATGAGTATAAAGTAAATCTAATCTTTTTCTCTCTATAGTTTATAGCGTTTCCTTTTAATTATATCATTCATTTATTATTATAACTATGAGATAGATGGGAAAATTAAATTTATATTTTTAAATGAAGAAAATAGTAGAGGTAATTGTGAGAACTATGTTCTTGAACTCATTCAAATCCATTGAGTAAATTTTATCTTGTTTCTTCATATTCTTTACAAAGTTACACCACTTATTCACTTCACCTTCTTTGTGATAAGTATAAAAATTAACATTTTCACATTCTAAATAATGGAGAATGAGAAATATATTTTCAATGGAATAGATCATTTTCTCATCCACTAGACGATTGGGTTTTCCTCTAAAATATGGCGGACATTTCCTTAAGAATGATTCAAAAAAATGTTTTTCCCTCCTTTGTTAATTTAGAAATATAGAATGATTCATGTCTTGATATGTTTTTGTGGTCATTAAAATGATGTTTCTCATTCCTTTTACCCTATCATTTAGTTTCTCATGAGGTTCATCATGTCATTTTTCTTTTATATTCTTCAATAACATGGTTTCTTCAGGTTTTATCCATTGTCTAAAACAAAAATAAAATATTTTTAAAAACACTAATCTTATTGGGAAAGAATAATAATCAAGCTAAATTACTTTCAATATGTTACATAATATGTTTAATCCTTAGTTATTCAAGATCGTTTCCAAAAATCAAGGATTATAACCAATATGCAAACTTATAATTAGATATATCCAATTAAATGTTCTTATAAATATCTCTAGAGATATCACTAATTATTTTTCATCCTAGTTCATAAAGGTTGACAAATAATTTTATCTAATACCAACTATAGTGACCTGGTCTTAAAAAACATTAACATCACATTAATTTTATATAACATTTTATACATTACACAAACAAATTACCAAAGAACATATTATTTTTTTGCATTTGGAAACTTTTAACACACACTTCTAGTTTGAATAAATATCTTCTTTGTTTCCCACAAATATCTTCCCCTTTAGTACCCATGTATAAAACCTTTATTTATAACATGGTGAAAATTAAACATAAGAAAAATGATGAGATAAGATGCCTAGTGTGGGTAAACAAGGGAGGTACATAAGGATAATCTAGAGAATAAGCATATGAGAAGATGATCATAACATTAAAAGTTTATACCCCTCATAACAAATATCATAAATACGAATCATGGAATAAATATTTTTAATCCAAAATTCATGAATCATAATAGAACCAAGGGAATAAGTCATGAAAGTATAATATAGAAGAAGAAACAAAATTTATAACAAACACGTAATTTTGTAATATAATTAGATATAATTCAATGCACATTTCAAAAACTTCACATGGAACTTAATTGGGACTACACCTTCTGGTCAGGACACACTACCATCTGTTGTCACAATCATTTCCTTGTTAAGGATGGGGTTTTCCCAACTTCTGTTATTGATCAATCCCATCGACTTGACTCCCATCATTATCTCATGAGCTATGAATATTTACCCAATTAATTGGAGGTAGATATAAGTCCCATACATCATATAATGAAAACCATACAAATGTGTTCCATAAGAACATTAATCATTCATCATATCAGTACCCATGGAATAAAATGGGTTTCATAAACATCATTCAATCATATCATAACCCATGTAAAAGAAATGGTTTTCATAAATATAATTAAATCATAAAAAGAAACCATTATTAGAAAGAATAATAATTTTAACATTGAATTATATATTAAAAAAACATAAGTAACATAAAATATTGTTATCTTAGAAGGAAAATAATTTTGATAGATAACATGAAAACAATTTTTGAGAAAAATCTCATTTATTCTTTGAAAATGTTTTCATTTCATAAAATGCCAAAAAAATTAAAAGAAACAAATTTCATTGAAAATAACCTTTTACTATTTTATGGTAAGCTTCAAATAATTAAGTCATCATGATAGTGGAAAAATCTACTCATACTGTATAAGTTTAAAAAACATTACTTTCATTTATTTGAAGAAGTCACAAAGCACCTTGTTTAGAAACTGAGAAAATATTCCATCCAAACCATGTATTAAAAATAATAAATGGGTAAAATTGATTTCAGAAATCCATATGAGAATAGTAAAAAAAATTGAAAACATTTTTATAAAACATGGGGATATAAGATAAATATTCACTAACTGAGACTTAAGTGAAATAATCCAAAATATTGATCAGATTATAGAATAATTACACATCACATTACAATTAGTAGAATCATATTCCCCATGGAAAAGGGAAAATATTTAAATATTAAAATACCATAATATTCTGGATAAAACTCATAGAAAACATTCATGGGTAGTATATATACCATGTATAATAAACAGGTACTTCATAAGGCATGTGTCCCCAATAAATAAAAGCGAGGCATAAGACCCATACATTTTCTATTGGATATCTTCATAATTTTTCAAAATTTATGTATAATAAATATAATTTTATTATAAATCTATTAAATAACCATATTTATTTACATTGTACTATATATGATTTACATAGTACCTTATATTACCCATTTATTAACCATTCCATGTTAGTGTTATGTTTCTGGTAATATCTGCTTTCTCTGACTTGTTATTTTTTATCCTCTTACATAGATCATGATTTAAATATTTCAATAATTTAAAAAAATATATAAATATCATATATATTTAGTATATAAATATTTATAAAAACCTATAAAAATATAAATATGAAATGGAATTCACCGTTCATGGAGACAACAAGTTGTACGTATGCAAGATCATTGTTTCCATTTAATTATCATTTAGAAAGATAGAAAGTAAATGATATATATGTGTGTGTATATATACTAATTCCAGTATCATTATTAATTCATATATATTATAAAAATTTATTAAACCCATCCTTAATAAATTCCATGTTGAGTGTGAACGAATCACATCGCTTTGAGGAGGCGGTAGTTCACACGTCCACAAATGAAGTTATCATATTTACATAAAATGAAACGCATGAAGGTAAATGTTATATAATAATTCAAAAATCATAAATAAATCATACATATTAAATTTTCCATATAATAATATATTATCCTTCATAATTCCCAATCATGAGTGGCTGTAATGAAAAAACAAACAACATCATTTCGTTAGATGGTAGTTCACCGTACATAAGAACGGTAATTTTGTTACCAATTACATGGAAGCGCATGTGAGTGTAGGTTGAAACCTAAATATAAAAACATCCCAGTATAATGATGATATTTATTTTATTATATAAAAATAAAAAAAATAATTTAAGAGTTTTAAAGGAAAAAAAAATAAAATATGTTTGTTGATGAACATTACCTCTTCTTTGGGTATCTCTTTTTGATTTGCACAAAAGGAATCCTTTTAATGGATTTATGAAAAAAGTAAAGCTTCAAATATGAAGGGAGGAATTTTTTTATTATATTTAGAAATATTTCGGTCAAACAAAAAAGGTTATTACACGTTAATAAAAGATAAGGATTGGTTCACTTTTATACGATATTGAAGGGAACTTTTTGAATTTCTCAAAAGATTAATTTATAATAAAATAAATATCAATGAAAATTCCCAAAAAATATATTTATTATAATAAAAGATCTTATATAGTTTTAATATAATCATACAATATATTTTATAAAAGTGTTTATGTTATTTTAAACCTTATCATTTTGATTAACCCTTTGTTAATCTATTATTACTTTTAACTATAGTAACAATGTTTTTAATATTAAGAGGATGTAATTTTTACATATAACATGTAAAGAGGACCATAAATGGATATGTCCAGATATTTTATAAAATAAATCATCCCATTTTACTTATTTAATCTTTTTATTATTTTAAACAATTTTTTAAACTATTATTTTCATAAAATATCATAAGTTTCAATTTCGAAACTATTCATATCATTGAATTTAAGAAAATCAATATGTAAATATTAATTAGAAACAATTCACTTTATATACTAATAACATGTCATATTAACCCATTAAATTCGCGTAAAACCTTAATGATGTCAAATTATATTTCATATATTATTAATAATATCATTTAATTTATTGCTTCATTAATTTAATAAACACAACTTCATCATTTTTTAATTATTTATGATGATTATTTATTCACTAAAATTTAAGAAAATTCCATGATGTATATAAACATTTTATATTTCTTAAAAATATATATAGTATATCATATATTTTATTTAACCCCATATTGGAACTATTATTCATATTAAAAATAAAAGTGTGACCTTTTTTCACTCCCATTGAGTTTAATAATATTTAAATAAAATTCGTACAAAGTTGTCCTTTAAATTATTCAATTTTTATCATTATGTGTTAAGGGTCTAATTTAATTAATCAAATATCATTTCAGAAAGATTTAGGGTAGTTTTATAATATTTATAATATTATTTCCACCCTTAATTACCTAATTTTCCTTTCACTATTTTAATAAAAATTACTAATGTTACAATTAATATTGTCCAAAAATAAAAGATAAATATTTACTAAATTTGGACCTTATGATTCCAAATTTTAAATCCATTTTTTATAATTCTAAACACTTAAATTGATAAAATTAATTTAAAATTAATCACATTGATGAAATGAGAAAACTAGTTTTTAAAGTGAAAATGTCTAAAATATTAACTGTTTTTTTATCCAAATTCAATATAAAATTGATTAAAATGACCTAAATTGGATTAAATGATAAATAATTTATCTAATTATAGATTAAAATCAATTAAATATATAATTTAACTCTCTATATTATTTCTATGAAAAAGTTATTTTCAATTAAAATTCAGTATTTTCACTATCCATCAAAACATTAAACTAATCAAAAAAATACCAAAAAATAAACCAAAGTAAATTTTGATTTCCAAATTTAAAATAAGAAGCTACATTTTTTATATAAAAATTATTTGTGTAAAAAATTATATTTAAAATTGGTTCTCTATTAAAAGGAGGTAAAATTACCATTTAAAAAAATATAGGGTTTTATGCATAAAATTGGGATTATTCTTATCTTATGCCTATAAAATTTATTAGAGTAATATAAAAAAATATTTTATTGAATATATAAAATATATATTTCATTAATATCATTCAGTAATTGTAATGTATTTTTTTTGTTAAAATGAATTTGGGAGCATATAATTAAAACAATCTATTATATAATCAATTGGTGCATATTTTAATTTATAATTAATTGGTAACCAATGAAATCATATTAAAAACCTTATATTTTCTTAAGTTAGTAAATAATTTCTATAACCTATAATTTAACTTCAAAGTTATATCTTATTATATTAATTAATAATATTTTAATAATATATTATTTTCAGTAAAACTATGTCTTGTGTGTAATGAAATCTATCTAAAGAACATGACGTTTTGTGTAATAGAATCCAAGAATAGTGTTGTGTATACCACAGTCTAATCCAATTGTTCCTTTTAGTGAAATATTAACTTGGTGTTTCATATAACACAATCCAAACATAGTGTTGTTTTGTATAATAAAAGTTATATTCAATATTGTGTGAAATGGAAAATATGAAAAATATTAAATTAATTTGAAAGAAAATTCACAAAATCTTGAGGTGTTTCAAACATGGATGTTGATACATACATTTGGTGAATTATTACCATCTTCATATATGTTATAGTTTCACAAAACCCAACAACCTTCGTGAAACCCTTGTCTTTCGCGAAGGACTCATCTTTCTTGAACCCACCACATAGGAAGATTTTTAGCCTCTATCGAATCATATTCACCTCAAATCATCTTTGTGCTACTCAACTTCTTATGTAACTCGTATTTTTCTACATCTCCAATCATTCTGATAATTCAGAGTTATTTGACATTAAATAATAACTCTAACCATTCTTCATAAATCTTGGAAATCCAGAAACTTATATAATAATCCTTCCACTCAATATAATAAACAAGGAATTTCATAAGATAATAATATTTTTATCAATATTTGATAATATCCATGTTATTATCATATTATAATTCATTATACATAATTATAGAATCTTAGAAAGAATAGATAATAGAATACTTGTAATTTATCCCTCGAAGAATATTGATCTTCATAAAAAAGTAGTGATATAGGTTTAGTCACGCCTGGAAAATAGAAGAACAAATCATTTCACATATAGAGGACTTTATTGATCTTTTTTAAAGGTTATTTGGTTTCTTTACCTCAAGAGGTTGACTAAAAAAGCTACAAGGGTTCAACTATTTTAATAATATCAAAACAGTATTTTGTTTTATAGCACCTGAAGAACTTCCAAATTAAGTGAACCATTTAATTTCAATTTAATAGAATCATAAATATAGATATTTTTAAAATCCCTAAAAAGGATTATAATCTTTTATTTAGTAAAAATAATCAAACACCATAATTTCATGCTTTTAAAATTATAAAAATAGGTTTCTGGTAAATCTGGGGAAGAATAATATGTTTTGTCAAAAAAAAGGTTAATCATTAACATTACACATGGACTATGTTCTATGTAAGGGAAACTTGGACTTTCCCTAATGAAATTGGATTTACCCCTATGAAACCTATAGAAAATCTATTTATCCTTAAACACGTGATGACTACCCTTACATAGTTCTTATATACCATTGCACTATGTCTAACATACCTTTACACAATGCTCACTTATCCTTATGCGACATTTGAAAATATGAGGCATCTCTTAGGTAACACCCATATGTGATCCAATACCCTTATGAAAATGGGTTACCATTACGTGACACATTAGTACCCTTACACAAATACCCTTATATAAGTGAATTACCCTTAATCAGTGTGCTAGTACCCATATAAAAATACTCTTACATGAGTGGGTTACCCCTACGCAATGTTCATGTACCACTTTATGATCCCCAGGTACCGTTACCCTACTCCAATGCCCCTTACATGACACATTGATACCCGTAAGTATCTCAGATGGACCTTACATTGTTCTCCAAGATCCTCTATGTAGCACACATTTTTAGTTCCTTACCCATACATAGTTTTTCTAACCCTTATGAAACCCATATATTAGAGCAGTTAACGTTACACAGATTTCCAAAAACACTCTTACCCTTATGAAGAGGCTTGTAAAAAAAATTTACCCTTATATAAATCTCATAAAACAAGAGTAAGGGTGATATGTTTTCTTAGAAAAAAAAAAGATTTCCTTGTAATAAGACTTATTATTAAAACCAAATGAGGGTTTTAATCTACAAATACAAACTTCATAATATTACACATCACCTCTTCAATAGCTATTCCAATGAGAAATATTAATATTTGAATACATTAAAATGAAAACATCAATTTATAAATTTTTTAATGGATACAAATTTTGTGCCTTTTAACTCCATTGGATTCTTCATTTCCTTTATGGGGATATCACATCGAGTAGCATACTTCTATTAAAGATTATGGAATCATATTCTCACTTTAGCTATATCTTCAAGAGATTATAAGGCTTCTACTTCGGATTTCTTGTAATACATTTTATAATTTTACTATATTTATATTTTTGAAAATTGAATTTTGTACTATCAAGAATAAGGAATACTCTTCAATATATATATATATATTATATCAAGATACAACATGGTTGAACTCCTCATGTTTTCTTTTATTCCTGGTATATCATTGAATATTTCTTCTCTACTATATGTATTTTTTTATAGATTAGATGATTTTTTCTTATATTTTCTATTATTCTTATAGGTGAATCAAAATATTATATTCAACATTATATATTTTAAAATATGAAACTATCATTATTCCCATATATGGGATCTCTCTATTAAATGAGTTAAGAAAGAATCATCTAAAAAATATGAATGCCTGATAATATGGCCTTATGATTTCCATAATATTAATTATTGAAACATATGAGTCTCATTGTAATATCATTAATTAAAATATCAATGTATTTATTTCTTTTGAATTCAAACCATTGAATCCATCTTGTTATCCGACTTATTCTTATTTGAAATGTAGTAAATATTATTATTTAATCTTTACACAAATCAATATCCTTAAAAACATAAATAGTTAAGGGTTTGGAAATAATTTTTATAGATCACGTATCCCAAATTGTAATTTTTTACCCTTTACATAACTCAAAAATTCCAACACACAAAATTCCCTTCAAAATGTCCTTATCCATTTCACTAAAGCATGGTGGGTCCTTCATTATCTTCTCTACATCACTAAACATAGGTTCACCGTAGTCATAGAATCACCCCTGGAGGGATTCATCATCTCTTACAGAAACCCTCCCAGACCACCATGACAAGTGAAATGGCATAGTGATATTTTCATGAGTGTTTCTTGTTTCAAATGGGGGTGTTTCTTATTAACTGTATCATGGCAAAAATACTTTCTAAAAAAACACACACCATGATCTTATATGGTGTGTTTAAGTGAACTATGGAATTTCTAAACATGAGTGACTGCTTATGTAGTTGGTGAACTCACTATGTGTTTTGGTTATTATAGGCATTGTGAAGGCTTTAGTCAAGGTTGAAGATGATAGAGGAAATCATCATCATTTTGCTTTAGAAAAACCACATGTGCATTTGTTCTAAGTGATGACCAATTATTGACAAAAATAAATCCTACATCAAAAATTATCTTTAACTCCTATGAAGTATATTAACCAAGATGTGACTCAACTATCCTATGAATTCCAACTGGAATCAGTACTCTTATATAGCCCATTGTACTGATATGTATGATTGAACACTAATACCCCTACCCACCATGTGTAAACATGTTTACATACTTATATTCACACTCACATGCACCTTTACTCATACCCCTATCACCCAGTTGTTCTAACAACATTGATCTTGGACACTGTCTTTTCTGGGAGCTACTTTGTTACTGACCATAAGGGATAGCCCCATTTTTTTACATTTGTCTCGAAGAAAAATGCTTTACCATAATATCTAATCCACCTTCCTCATATATATATATATTCTTTTATTATATTCTTTAATTATTTAAAGAAATAACTTCATGAAAATCTCCATTAATCCTCCAATTATCCCTGATTATCAACAAATCCAAATCTACAATCAACGCATATAGTCAATATACCTAAATTTCAATGCTTATTGTCAAAAAATCCAAAACACACCCTTTGGGCGTGACATTTTACAAGAATTTCTCAAAGAGAAAAGATAATAAGATCTATAATAAAAAAACATTTATTTTAGATTTATCCAAGGTTGATGTACTACTTACATATAATTCTTTAATGCAGAATCTCCATACTTCATTACTTTAATTATTACTCTAAGATTACATTATAAATTATTTAATCACTTATATCATCATTAATATTTACTAACTTGTAAACCATGAAGTTGGTATCAACTAAAAATCATAATATAATAATTGAATTATATAACATTAATACCTGAGGTGGAATCTACATGTGGTTTCTGGAAACCCTTCAATTATTTTTGACAGTTCCTTATCTAATTTCTAGGATCTTTATAATGAAAGAACTGCCCTTCCTTTTATTCAGTTTAGTTGGATTTATGGACTCTCTATGACCACTATTATTATCTTTTTATCCAAACATATTACCCTTTTCCTTTTACACCATTATCATGGAACTTGATCTTAGACCTTCCATATCCTCGTATAAAATCCTAAAAATATTAAGTAGACTTGGTAAAAAAAATTGAACTCATTCACATTATAGTTTAAAATAAACTATCATAATATTTTTAAAAATAACTATATAATGAATTAAATTTCAATATCAATCCCAATGAACCTAGACTCCCAAATTGATTGATGTGCCTTAACATATTGAGTACATTTTTAGAGACTGAAATTCCGTATTCCATCTTGCAACGAAATAAAACATTTGAAACCTCATACATCTCATGTATTTTTATTCCGAAAATAGAATTTTCAGGTTTTCCATCATCTCATATATTTCTATGTTCTCATGTTACTTTTTTAACATGTGTAATATGGTCACAATAATGAGAGTAGACGCTTTTAGGAAATTCTTTTTATACTAATTATATGTATGTATATTCATTTTATTAATGACTTTTCTTTTTGATTACTCATGAATGGTTTTCTTAAATTCATAGAATTTACAATCTTTCTTAATAAATATTATTAAGTTCTAGTACTATTCAATGAAATTACTACTATTAAGCTTCTCTTTTTCCATGATAGATCTCATGGACAAGAACAAAGATGATGATGATTCAATTAACTATAATAGAAAATTTTATCAAATCAGTATCATGTTTTACATTCCTTTAATAAGATATTTTATTAAATTATCTCCCAATAGAATTATGACCCATTTTGAACACATTATATCGATTAGTGGACCAAGATCTATATTTTAATAATAAATGAGTCAACTTTGAAATTCTTATCACATCTTAGTTATTAAAGATATTCATCATCCCAATCAAATCAGATATAACTATTGTATGTTTGATTGGAAAAATCTTCATTGAATCAAGAATATAGATTAACTCAACATTGTTCCACTAGAATCCTTACTCTTAGGGTTTCCAAACTATGTGTAACCAAAATCATATGGTGGGAGTTTGTTACAATACTATTTGAGTAATACATTTCCACCATCCCTTCCCAAAGATAATCCATGTGAACCCTACAATAGAGTAACCTAACTTGCTAAATGATCAATGTTTTGACATGTGTTTTATTTAAATGGATTCCAACACTTTGTACTTTTAAAGGGGATTTAATCTCAAGATCATATCTCATTTTATTCCCTTTATATTTTTTAAGATTCTAGTGATTAAACATAGAATCATATTCCTTTAAAAAATCCATATGTTCAAACTATGTTGAAGTTAACTCTTTAAACAACTCATAACTAGTGTTACTGACCCAAAAAATGCATTGTCAGTGTTGCTACCTCCTACGAGCTGCCAAAGTTCAGAATTATGAAATTTCTCGACCCTTAAAAATTATACTAATATTTAGAGTGTTGAGAGCATAATTTTTATCCCATGAGTAAATAAATGTGATCCCAAAGAGTTTTGTAGTAATTTTGTTAACCTAATTTTTTTAAAAAATGAGTGGATTGAACATAATTAAAAAAAGTGGGATTAAAATAATTTTACTAAAATTGGGGAACTAGATCAACTTCAAAGGATATTGTTAAATAATTACACCATTCCCACTCATGAATTATTTTATTCAATTGTTTTCAGGGTCATTATAAAATTACCAACTCCTTATGGTCATATTCATTAATTCTACATAGGTAAAAAAATTGGTCGGAAGGTTTTACAACATAAAGTGCATTAATATCAATATTTAGAGAAAGAAACAAATCCAATATACTTGTAATTATTTAATTTTTCAATAACCTTGTGGCTCCTCCCATAACACATCCCATAGTTGAATAAATGTAAAATAATAGGATTATTTTGAGTTTGAAGGGAATTTATAATAAAAAAATCATTCATGAATGAGATTAGTAAATAATTTATTCCCATATCCTTCTACTGTTGATCCCTCATCCCTTAAGAAAATTCACCCTGCATGGTAGAGGATAAATAGATCACACATGATGGAATAATCCTAATAATAAAATTAGGTAAAGGAGGAATGGGAAAAATAAAATTAAAATAAAAAAATGAATTACTATAATTAATGGTTGAAACCTTTAAAGGAAATCTTTGGTATTGAAAAAGGAACAAAAGATCTTGAAAATACTATATAAATTTAGAAACTATGAAGAATATTCCAAAAACTATACACCACCTAGTGAAATGATAAGAATCACAACATGGATATGCATGAGTCATAGAAAATATTCATATTTAATATCCATAATTGGATCGGTCTTGTTGTATAGAGAACCATCACAACATGATAAATTTATCTTATTATTCCAAATTTTAAACCCTACAAAAACCATGACATTGCATCCTGAAAAATTGACCTAGATATTTCACCCATGTTAAATTAAAAATATTTCATTGCATGATTGGGTAATTAGATATGGTGTGACTATTAATGATTTAGTTGTATCATCTAGCTTTATTTCATAACAACACAATAGACACTATCCAGGATTTGGTCGTCTATAGATACTTCTAGTTATATTTTACTTGAGATCTTGTTGGGGTGAAAAAAACATCCTACGGAATTAAATGAATTCCCTACATTTTTAAGTTTAACTAACACAAATATAATGGGTTTCCAAAAGTAGATCCACCCAATATGACATAGATCCAGAAATTTAATATTTCATAAACCCATCATAGCACGAGTCATATTTCCATGACATGACATATCTTGACACAAGTGTAGATGATATTGACATGGAACTTGATTATTATTCCTATATAGTCTTGGTTTTAAATTTATTACAATGTAATGGCCTTGGAAGAATCATAGAAACCCTCCAAGACACCTAATTTTATCATACACAAGATATTTCTCCATAAAAAAACATGACTCTCAATGGGATATATGTTGACTCTAGTTATGTTTAATCACACATAGCTCCCTAATTTAATTCAAATTTATCTCATTACATGGTTTTTTCTTGGTTACATATCTCTTGTTATATATTCAACTCAATAACACAATTAATAAACTCTTTATGGCATGACCATTTTTTCAATTCATCTAAAATTAACAAATTACCTATAATTATTCTTCTAATCATTAATATTTAAAAATCATAAAAATTACAAATAATTATGATGTATTCATTCCATAAATCATTGAAATTTTTTTATGAATATATATTCATATTTAATAAGTCTCAAATCCCCTCACACTTTAACAACTTCTTATCATCAAGAAAAAAATAATCTCAACTAAAATTCCAAAGGAAAACAACCACCAACCATAGAAAAATATCACAAAACATGTCAATAATAATCATTATTAACTAAAAATAATTAAACATTAAAAAATAATTATTTCTATGAGTCCAATAATGCTTCATTATTAAATTCAAAATCTCATTCAAATTCCGTTATATTATTATTTCTCAACCTTTCCTTATACATTAATGCTAATATTGTGATCCAACCTTCCATAAAATTTTCACTCAACACTCAAGACAGATATAAAATGGATTTATGCTCAATAATAAGAACATAAATTATATCTATAATCTTATATAACATCTCAATATCCACTTTATATAAATAAAACCTCACCAATCAAGAGTAATTTTTTTCAATTTTCTAATGACATTGAGGCTAAGTGTGGGATGTTTATGACGTAATCATAGAAAATATCTGGTTTGACCAAGGAGGATTAATTATATAACAACAATACATGATATTCTATTAAATTTGATTGAAAATTAAACCTCCTTTTCTGTATAAAAATATATTATTTCCCATAAATCCTCTGTTTTTTACTAATTCTCATCTTGGCCGTGAATAAAAAATGTAACAAATTTTCTTCATCTTTTTTCTTAACTTTTGTTTCATTATTTAATTTTTTTCAAAAGAATTATGCAAGGATAAATTCCATACGCATCACCCTACCCTTATTTTGTCTCTTAATGAAACTATTTATAATATTTGTTACATGATCATGGGTTGATTAAGAGTGGTCATAAACATATCTAGGTTAAAACCAATAATTATAAATTTTCATAAAAGTAATAGAGGAATTATTTAAGAATAATGTAAATCAGCTTTGAATAAAAACAACACTTTCCAATGGAAATTTCAAAAATTCCATTACACAGAATTATCACCAAGGATTTCCATGTATCGTTGTTAATGCTCCATTCCATCAAAGATTCCAACTAATGGAAAATGGGAATACCTTAAGCACAAAAAGGGTCACCCTTTGAAGAACATCAAAACAAATTGAAAAATTCATGGCCTAGGATCCCATTTGGAGTGAGGGGCGCAAGTCACTTGTGCACCACCTATGGGTCGCGCAACTCACTTGCCCTAATTGGTTTTTCGCCCAAGGTGAAAGGTGGCCTAAAAATAGCCCATGTGGGCCCCCATTTCCGGGACAGATTTTCCAAAAGATAAATTCATGCTCTGGTCACCCTAGTCTACAACTGAACTCTTCCCAAATCTTCTAAGGTAACTTTTTACCTAGAATGGAAGACCTGAAGGAGTAGAATAAGGCCTATGTTTTTTGAATTAATCAACACCTGTGTTCCTAAGTGTCCAGAACTCCTTAAAAATAGAAAACACTTGCACGCCACCCACCCTTTCGATGAAACATGTACGCCGCCCTTTTGGAAACATCTTAGGATAATACTAAAGGCTCGAGTTAAGTCTTGCCGAAGTATTACCCTAGAGATTCCTCTTCGCCCAAGTGAACCCATGCCGCGCAAGTACACTTGCGCCGCCAAGAATTGCGCACCAACTTTATTTTTGACTCTCTATCCCATTCACCTCTCCTCTTCAAGATATTATCCCTCGAACCCCTTTTCAAAGCCATTTATGGCATGCTTCCTTTATTAGCTTCTTTATCTGAAATAAATTCTGTGAGAACCTCTCCAAAAACCACATGACTTACAAGCTTTATATCACAAAAGTTAGAGTTTTCCTCCATATAACCTCATCCTTTAAGATGAGAATATATTTTGATTTAGGGTATACTCCTCAGGAGTAAGTCACAAGTTCCCTTGGTTCGGGCCTCCTTCTCAATAATCATCCACAATCATACTTCCTTTAATTTGGGCCTCCTTCTCATGAGTAAGACCCAAGTTATAATTTCCCTTTAATTTGGGCATCCTCCTTAGGAGTAAGCCCCAGTTTAAAACTCCAAATCACAATAAAGTACAAATTCCTTTATCGACCCTGCTCCTAGGCTTATTTATGGAAGTAAGTCCTAGTCTTCATCTACTTGGGCAGTTTTAAATATGTAACCGCTACTTCATTTCTTGTGAGTGAATCTTTCATGGAACAATCGTTAGGATTACTAATGCATCTTGTTTCTCACATTGAGCACTACTTGCATGAGCTTGGTGTGTAAAAGTAATCACAACATCTCTTTTTGGGCCATTAACCATGCATAAGCCCCATATTTCTTCTCCCGAACTACGTGGACTTTTATCTAGGCCTTAAAAGTGGAGTATGTAGGAAGCCTTTTTAAGTCTCAAGCCCATAATTCATTCATTATTTTCCATCCCATATGATGTTAAACTATATCCTTCATATCAAACTACTTGGATTCTGATTCCTTTTTAATAAGGTTATGTATGTACCCCATCTGCGGGTATGATCCCAAATCTAAAATAATCCACGTCTTTCTGAATGACAATAAACTTCATGTGCCCCACTGAGTTGCTTTAAAACTAGTGTGGTCAACATAATGACCAAGAAATTTCTTTATAATTTATTAAAGGATACCATTGAATAAGAGTCTATAATACATATAGATTATTCTCCATAGATGAAGAACCTCAAATACATATAAAATATTTTCTAAATCCTATAAATATCTATCATCGATTGCCAAATCTAGAAGAAAACTCATTTTCATTCTTGGTAAATTAAAAATGATTCTTGAACATAACATAAATCTATAAGAGAGTCATGGAGTAGGCAATAATTCCCTCCAAAAAGGTGTGATGAGCCTGAACTCCCATTCTCTTGACCAATGAAAATTCTTAAGCCTCATTGGTCCACAACTAATGAGCACCTACCTTTGGAATGTTTCTCCAAATGGATATAGAATCATTGGGTGTTTCCGGTTCTATGAATAAACCTGTTAGAAAACGATTGGAATGATTGAACCTTAACCAGACAAGGTCATCCCCATTTCCAGTTGAAACAAAAAAATGGTGGACACGACGTGAATCCTTAACCATGTTAAATGATGTTTTACATATTTGATAGGTCCCTATTAAACTCAATATGAGGGCCAAAAAAGAAATCAATAACATATGTACTCATCCAAAATATGTATTACAACCAATCTTATATTGATTATGTCTTCTATATCAAATATGCACTCTTTTCCATGATCTCTCTGAAACACAAAATGGATTCTTTAAGGTTCACACCTGTGAATGCCTCAACCGCTACTCCTGTTGGATCCTCATCCACTCTGAGGATGGCATCACATACTCAGAATCTTCAACGCTGGGTCTCAAATGAATTGGTGAGGGAATATCAACAACACAGTACCATCCCTACTATGGAGGCCACTCGACAAGCCCTCCAAGTTAACAACTCGCCCTGATTGTATGGACAATGACGACCAGTGGTCAAGAAGCAGGTGGTGAAAACCACCATCTCCAACTGTTTTAGGTCTTTATCCACAAAATGCAACAACTAGTCCCTCCCATATTATAGGTAGGTGAATCAAGAGGTCACTCAAGGCCTCAGTTCAACAAGGAAAGATTCCTTACTGAGGACTCCCACCAAAAATCACTGCCAGACTCATGTGGTAGTGCACCCTCACCATGATAGGGATATCACCTCTAGGAGTTCTGCTTAGGTTCCTCAGACCTGAGCATGAAATACAAATAGTCAGAGGCGACATTCGGACAATAGGGAGCAGGTTCTTACCTATTCCCTATCCGGATAAGTCCATCAACCTAACATGATGGCATACAATGAGTGGGCGTATACACTCGTCTGTCCTAATTTCACTTCCCATCAGACTTGTCTGGTAGTAACACACCAATCCCTCCAAGCTATTCCAGTGGGGTACTATAAGAAGGCACATACACCTGTTTATAAATCATCATCCAATCAGCAGGCTCGTCTGACTGCATCCAAAGAAGCCCGAAAACAAAATGTGGTGGCCACTTGTAAACAGGCACGTACATCTGCTTACATTCATCAATTCTACTAGGAGTCTCGCATTCTAGTATTGAAAGAAGTTCATCAATCATATTAGGTGGAGAAAAATTAGTAGGCACATACACCTGCAATTTATAAAGCTAACCAAAAATCTCGTTTGGTACCACCCAGAGATGTCAATTGGAAAGCTCTAATGACAACTAAGAGGCAGACACAACTTTCTAACCCCACACATGAGTACTGTCAGAATTCACTAACAGGAAAAGTATTATAGGAGTAGGAACACACACCTGCTCCAAACACGGAATGGACATATATTCCTATTCTAGTAGCTGATGTCACTGATCATATTCTGAAAATGGTGAAAGAGAAGAAGCAAATAACTGCCCATTTGTTGGATACCTATCAGAATATTATAACAAATTTAGCAACATCATAGGAAAAGCAACATAAATCTATCCCTATCAGTGGATTGACTCATAAACATGTGTCCCCGGAGTAGATACACACCTCTATTCTAGTCTAGGAGGGTCGTGGGGCATACTCCCCCATGTCATACGGACAATCAAGTTAGGCACATACAACCGATTTAAATATGGATAGTCAGCCTAACCTGACCATTTCTCTGGAGAAAGCACATACATCTGGCCATAATAACCTCATTCATCAACATGTGGTTTCCAAAGTGAGTAAGAAGGTGTCTAATTGAATGACTCATCCAACACAGTTAAAAAATCAAGAGCCAATCTGCAATAAGGCCTTGCTCAATGCTGGAGTTCTTGAATACCTCAGACAATTATCTGTTGTAACTCAAGATTATATTCTCTCATTTCCAAATTATGGAAATAAAAACAATAATTCTGAAGGTCTTCTTCAAAAACATCCCCATGAAGGCTTTCTTCATGACAATTTGGTCGATCTCGCAGCATCATCTTCAAATAAGATCCACGATAACCCTATGCATGTCCAGAAGACTAAGGAGAAAAAGGTTTCATCTTTTACCATAACCCACTATGGTGGTCCTCGCCTTGATGATGAATTTATCTTTGAAAGTCCTCTCTATAGTAGTAATTCACATTTCCTGGAAAATTCTTCAATGGAAAATGAAGTAAGAAGAAATAACTCTTATCTTGAGGCACATGAATATACAAATCCAATCATGTTTGATGACTTACCAATAGAAGGTGAAATACTTTCTCAATCAGAATATTGCCCAGGGTGTATGTCATTCTCTATACCACTCCTGGTTCATTCATCTTTAAATTTGACAAATGAATTCTCTAACAATCTTGTTGAATCTGATGAAGCAACAAAGAAGCACCAACTTTGGTCCAATTAGGTAGAAGAATGTTCATCAAAAGATAAAGAGGAAGTGCTGAATCTGATAAAACAATTGGTGAAAGGTGAAATACCAGTCATGTTTTGGCCTTTGGCTGACTCTCAGTATGATTTTCCAGAAACATTGATAGAAGATTTTATTCACGATATTCGTCTCAACATATGGAAATCTCTTTGTCACATAAAAGAGAAAATATTACCTTATGATGAATATCAAAATCATGTTAAGTTAATAGAAGGGTTGCAACACCAAATTGACTTGGAATCTCTCTCAGTTTCCCGAAATCCAAATGTTGAAAAGAAGAAGAGATCCCTACAACATACATGCCTTGGCACATTAAAAAGGTTGTGCTAGTTAATTACCAATTCCCCATCCAGTATTCATATTAGGGGATGGGGTGTTCATAGAGAATTGCATTTCACTATGCTCTCCAGTCAAAAAATTCCTCCAAAAGTGGTCTCATGCAATGTTATTGCCCATGGCTAGCCACAACTAACTAGTTTTGTGTGTAATCAAAGGATTTCTCAAGAACATGCCTTAACAAGTTCTTCCCAAAGTCAAGCATATAAAGAAAAGGTTGTCGAATTACTCTTGCATCAAGAAAATGAGAATATTGAACAAGATTCTTGTTTAGGGAATGCACATAATTAGGTAAAAGAGATGTCAAAAATAATACAATGGTCATTTGAGATAAGTTTTTTGAGTGCATTTCGGATGATGCATCTGGCCAATTTATAGACTAAAATCCACAAAATCAAGAGAGATTTTACGAATGTTTCAGATGTAGCATCTTAAGAACCACCTCAAATTGCCAGGATGGGGACTATTTTAATCCAACCCTCGGTATCAATAGACAGGATTTGAGGAGTTGAGCAGGAAAAACAGGAACAGCCCCAGTCCATCGGACTGGGGACTTTTTCAAATTCTCAATCTCTTCCTCAATGAAAGTCAGTCTTCTCAGTATTAGGGAAGAAGCCACAAGAGGAACGCAGAGCCGAATTATCAGGAAATTCCCTCCAAATTAGGGTTCATCAATAAGTTCCTAAGGGATGAAACAAACCAAAGGAAATGTCTCATAAAGGACATGGAAGAAGAAAATATCGCAAAAACACTAACAGAAGGGCTGCAATGCTTTATGCATCGATAAATGTCATCAATGTCGTTGTCAGTGATCCCCCAAAACATGAGGCTCACTCAGATTAATCAGATGAAGAATTTAATGTTCAAGAGTTTGTATACATAGAAAAAAATGAAGGAGGTGTGTGTACTTGAATCCATAGGGTTTCTTAGAGGCAAGACATTCCTTCTGGTAATACCCTTCCATACTCCTGAAATTCACATGCCAAGGAAAAGGGTAAAAGTCAGGTTACATCCCACCCTACCTCTAGAGGAGGCCAATCACTCTTATTAGAGGAATGGTACGCACAACAAGAAGAAGAAATGGAGTTAAGGAGGGTAAATTCAGAACTACTTCAAGGTAGTCTTCATGCTATGTATGTTGTAGTTAATCAATAAAGTTAATTTGATGCAGCTATTGGGATGGATCAAGAATATCCCCATTTACATGTACACCCTCACAAGTCCAATCCTATGGGTCATACGTGACAGAAACAGGCAATAATACCATCAGTGGCAGTACCGGTCACCACACCAATCCAAACTCTAGTTATTTCACTTGCTCAGGTCCAAGATCAACCAGATGTTTCTCAAGCATTAATGACTACCATTGAGTTATTAAAAGCTTTGTTGGAAGCTATGGAAGGACAATGTGCACTAGTGAAACCAGACAAGAAGGTTTACCCTGAATTGGTGGATCCAATTCCTCCTCCTCCAAAATTTTCAAATGTCACCTTCCCCATTTTTAATGGTTCAGGAGATCCATAGAAGTATTTGACACATTTTGTCTCTCACTGCATTCCTATGATGGGAACCCCTTAACAACAAGAAGCAGTAAAACATAGGTGTTTTGTGTAATCATTGCAATGACAAGCCTTTTTCTGGTATACAAGTTTTCAATCCCTGTCAATTATTGGATGAGAAGATCTTCATCAGAAATTACTTTTTCAGTTCAACTCAACATTGCAGAAAACAATAGTTTTGGATCTCACAAATTGCGAAAAAAGGGAGAATAAAAGAGTTTCGGACTTCATTTCTCGGTGGAAAAGAATAACATATTCCTCGAATATACTGCTCCGTCAAGAGAAGTTTCTACCCATTTTCATGGAAAATCTCTACGATGAATTGTGTACACCATTAATCCCTATGAAATACATAGGAGGGTTTCGAGAACTTGATTCAAATTCCCAACAAGTAGAAAATTCCATTGCAGAAACAAGAGCTAAGTCCCATGTAATTCCATCAGCTCCGGGAAGTAGAATATGGAAAGCAGAGAATGCTACAGTTACATTTAAACAAGCACATGTAACTGCTTCCACTTCAAATCCTTCATCATGTCAAAGGGCTCTGCCTCCAAAGCATCAACAACAATGGACGCCTCGTCAAGATGATCAAAGAGATCAAAGGAGGAAACAGTTTGAGGATTTAAAGAATAATTTTTATTCCTTCTAGAATGAAAAAGTTCCTGGTTACTCCATCTCGGCTTTGGAAAACAATCTGGTTTTGTTTCCAAGGCCCCAAAGGCCGAACAAGGAATAAGATGAAGCCCTTCCCAACAATTTCTCATTTCATCAGATGTTGGGGCATCCCATTCAGTAGTTTTTTCCTTCAAAGACTTCCTACTAAATATGGTGGAATCTAAACAAGTAAAACTGAAAGGTTCTTCAGCCTATGTTTCATGTGTTACTACTACTAATCCAGAGGAGGAAGGTGAGCAGAACGAAGTCAAAAGTAAAAATGCATATAAATATGACGATTCGATGGTCAAAAAAACAATCAGCCGAACTCCTTCCATTTTATGAACATAATTGAATCAACCAATTATGTATTCTACTATTTTTAACACAAAAAAACCCCCTTCATCAGAAAGAAATCCTCAAATAAGTAGTGTAATTAGAAGAAAGAGGAGAAGTCAGAAGAAGATGAGCTCATGTCAAAGCCTAAGTTGTCTTTGACTCTGGAAGATTTCCTTCCATCTACTTCAAAAGCACGGGTACCACCCCACCAAATGGCCTAAACTGGTTCATCAGGTAGAATCTTCATCATATGATGAATTGATCTTTGGTTCGGTTAACATGATTCATTTAATGAATCCCTATGAAAATGACAGTTTCGATCATGATGAGCCTAAGTTCCTTGTATCTAATTGAGGAATTAGAGGAAGAGATAGAGGTCTAGGATACAGAGGAAGATGTGGATATTCCAGAAGCCACTATTTCAATCATGCCGCAGCTAGAACTGTATATGTGGCAGAATCTAATGGAAAATCCCTTCAGTAGGCTCAACTAGAATAAGAAAGTTCTTCCACAAATGGAAGATTCAGTCCTGACACAGTTATTTTGGAGGACTAGTTAGAGGTTACACCTTATTCATCTCAGCAAATACATAGACCAATTCGGTCTAATTTATCGAAGCTAGGAGTGTTTCTAATTCCTGCCTCGATACGGGATGCATCTACTGTCAAAGCATCAACTTCCATGGAACCTGTAAAACCACGTTTTCATGCTGGAAAACATAGAACTTTGGGCCAAAAGTATGATGTTTTGAAACATTTGGCCGATGTACTGACCATGTTATCAATTCTGGATGCATTGAATCTTTCAAAAGACTTTTGGGAGGCACTTATTGAGGCTTTGTCAAGTCCTCAAGAATTTGAAACTGAAATTACTACGGGGGATGTCTACCATATAAGGAATGATCCTGTAGAATTCCATGCAGTGATATATATTACACATAAAGATGAAGATGATTTTTTACATGGATATATCATACCTCTATATATATCTGTAAAATTAAATGATATAGACATCCGAAGATCATTCATTGATAATGGCTCAGGATTCAACCTCAATCATTTTCGAACACTAAATCGATTGGGCCTCACCGAATATGATTTATCTCTTTCTACTTTGATGTTGCAAGGATATGATAAGAATGAACAAGATCTTATGGGCGAGATTATAATTAGAATTTAGTTTGGAGACCTTGTTTCTAATTCAAATTGCATCGCTGTTCGTCAGGACACAACCTTCATCATTTTTCTTGGAAGAACTTGGCTACATCAACACGTGGTCGTACCTTCGTCATACCATCAATGTCTCAAATATTTTTTCAATTGTCAAATTGGTACATTATATGGTGATAAGGCCCCATTAAAAACCTCTAAATATCAATACATTGAGGCATAATTTTAACACATGGAGGGAAAGGAAATATCCATGGCAAAAGAAGTCACCCAAATTAATGTTCCAAATGGTTTGAAAAAGATTCCAGTAAACCCATTCATACATGTGAATACATATTATGTGTTGCCAATCAGTCAAATTGATAGGATAAACCTAAATCCAAACACTCTTATGGAAACTTCCATAATGTCAATTAAGACAACCAAGCTATACAGCATGGGAGAAATTGTTTATTCGCCAAGTAGTAATGAAATCTTAAATAGAGATGTCTTTATTTCATCCACTGAAATTTAGCAATTCTATACTTCATAAACTAGTCCAGAAGAAGTTATCGCAATATTATAGGGAAACAATTATGTTGAATCTCAATCCATCATCTCTTCTCTATCACCCCCGGAAGACCCATAATCATCAATAGGGTCAGAAATGGAAGCCTCTTCATCAAGATGTTCAAATTTTAACTTCTCCCCTGACCATGGAAATTTTTCTTCGTCGTCTGCTATGCAAGTAGAAACAGAAGAAGTAACACATATTGAAGAAGAAGAGGAAGATCTTAGGGTTTCTCCTCCAGCATTGGAAGAGGGTATCTCTAACACTGTGGATGAACACAGAAAAATAAATCTGGGTAAAAAAGAAGATCCACACCCCACTTTAATTAGTGAAACCATGACTCTTGAAGAGTAAGAAATGTATATTTCATTTCTAAAGAAAAATCGAGATTTATTTTCGTGGAATTATAATTAAATGCCAGGTCTTAATCCCGATATATCCACTCATCATTTAGGTTTACCAGAAGACATTGAGGATTCAAGAAAATAGCAAAAAGAACACACCCAACTTA
The DNA here is from genome assembly GCA_963277665.1 of Viscum album. Taxonomy (NCBI): domain Eukaryota; kingdom Viridiplantae; phylum Streptophyta; class Magnoliopsida; order Santalales; family Viscaceae; genus Viscum; species Viscum album. The sequence continues at coordinate 2,023,207,840 of OY728130.1, forward strand.
TGCCTCCAAAATTGAAGTTGATGTTCATAAGCTTATCAAGGATAACTTCGTTGGAGAAGTTCAATATCCCAAATGGCTAGCTAATATTGTCACTGTAAAAAAGATTAATGGGAAAATTAGAGTTTTCATTGACTTCAGAGATCTTAATCGGCATTGTCCCAAGATTGATTTTCCACTTCCGATAACAGAACTCTTAATTGATGTAATAGCTGGCTACGAATCTCTTTCCCTCATGGATGGTTACTCTGGGTACAATAAAATACTAATGGACCTAAAGTATGTGGAGTCTATTGCCTTCTGATCTCCTCAAGGTGTGTTTTTTAATCGGGTAATTCCCTTTGTCCAGAAGAATGCAGGTGTAACGTATCAACGTGTCATGCAAAATATATTCAAAATCTTTTTAGGGAAATTTTTTGAATGTTATGTGGATGATTTGGCAGTTAAATCCAGAGAACATTTTGATCACTTGGCCTATCTAGATATCATATTCAACAAACTTCGACAATACAATTTGAAGATGAACCCCTTGAAATGTGCTTTCGGGGTAATGAAGATGGCCTATATTCGGCGTTTCATTGCCAATTTGGCAGGCAAGTGTTTACCCTTCACTAGATTAATGAAGAAGGGAGTCACATACTAGTGGAATGAAGAATGTCAAGAAGCATTCAATATCATCAAGAAATATCTCTTGATTTCACCGGTATTAATTCCACCTATTGATGGAAGACAACTTATTCTCTATGTGACAGCTTTAGAGTGATAATTGGGGGCCTTCTTTGCCTAAAAAAATGATGTTGGGAATGAAAATAGACATTACTATCCCAGTCGGACTATGCCTGAGGTAGAAACTCGATATTCAAGTATTGATGAGTACTGCCTAGCATTAATCATTGCAGTTCAAGAAATTGAGACACTACCTGCAACATTATGAGGTCCTATTGGTATCTCACAGTAACCCGCTAAAATTTATCCTTAGTCATCTAATGCTTACAGGACATCTGGAAATGTGGGCAGTTATTTTGTAGAAGTATGATATCCAATATGTGTCTCAAAAGGCAATAAAGTGCCATGATCTGGATGATCTCCATGTTGAACACCCATCTGTAGAAGATACATCTTTATATATTGAAATTCCTGGTGAGGAAGTCTTCTCTATTCAAGATAATCCTCAAACATGGGAAATTTACTTTGATGGTGCCTCCAAAAGTCTAACAGGGAAGAAAATGGATGATCATAAATTCAACAAAGTTGGGTTAGGAATCGTGCTTATTTACCCAAAAAAATGTAGTCCTACCCTATTCCATCTTATTTTCTGAAGGTGGTACAAACTATGAAACAATAATTTCAAGCTCTCATTGTAGGCTTGGAATTGGTGCTTCCGGCACAGGTGAATCACTTGATGTTAAAAGGTGATTCTGATTTGGTAATCAAATAAATCAATGGGGATTATGCCATCAGAAAGGAAGAGTTAATCCCTTTGTGTGATTATGTTAGAGAGTTAATGGCAGAATTTCCCTCGGAACATTCATTTTCTTATGTCCCGTGATCACAAAATTCCCATGCTTATGCACTGGATAATGTAGCTACAGCCCTAGAAGATCCAAATCAGGAGGAAGCAGTTATCAGTATTGTCCACCATCGTATAGATTCACCTTTTGTTCAAATCAGAATATATGAAATTATTGAAAACAGTCCCATTTCTGAACCATATGGTCATACTACAGGATGGATGACACCTATCAAGGAATACCTTCAAAATGGAACACTCCCATATGATAGAGCTTGGAAAGAACAAGTCCGGTTATTTGTGGTCAATTTTACTCTTTATGATAGCCCAGATCACCAAATAAATTTCTACAAGTTATTTTTATATGGAATTCTCTTTAGATGTATTGATTATTAAGAGACAATGGATGTCATGAATGAAGTACATGTAGGAGTTTGTGGGCCCCACCAGTCAGGACATTGAATTTATGGTCAAATTCAAAGGCTTGGATACTTCTGGCCTACAATGATGAATGATTGTGTTGATTTCACTAAGAAGTGTCATTATTTCCCGGTATGATCCAACATTATTCATCAGCCCCCGGAGTTGTTTAATACGGCTAAATACTCGTGGACGTTTTCTACATGAGGAATGGATGTAGTAGGACCTTATCCTCTAGCTACAACTAAGCTGTTTATGTATATTCTTACTGATACTGACTTCTTTTCCAAATGGGAAGAGGCAATAGCTCTCAATTAAGTTCATGCTAAAAGCATTGTTAGCTTTGTCAAGTCTAACATCATTAGTAGATTTGGTGTTCCTCATACCATATTGACAGATAATGGCACCAACGTTTGTTCATCTGAGGTAAGAGAATTGTATCAAGAATGCAATATCAGATCCAACCATTCATTTTTGTATCATGTAGTGACCATTGGTCAAGTAGAGGATTTCAATAAGACTATTTCAAACATACATCTAAAGATGGTGGATAAAGATAAGAATTCATGGCTTGAAAAACTTTTTCATGCTCTGTGGGCTTATCGAACAACCACCCACACTGCTACACGATCAACTCCATATTCATTGGTATATGGAACGGAATCAGTCTTTTCTATTGGAGAGCAATTACCTTCGCTTAGAGTCACCATTTGTGATCTATTATCTACAAATGAACAATCGCAAAAGTGATTGGTTGAATTGGAATGACTAAATGAAAAAAGATTGTGCACACTGAACCATTTACAAGTATATCATAATCGAATAGCATGAGCTTTCAATATAAAGTTCATCTTCATTAATTCATTCATGGAGAATTTTTATTGGTCCTCAGAACCCCAATGATACTGGGACAGAAGCCTTTAAAGCTTGATCCAAAGAGGGAAGGACCTTACTCAATACATAAGGTCTACTCCAATGGAGCTTATTCTTTAATCTCAATGGATGGAAAACTCATTACAACTCCAACCAATGAAATTTTCTTGAATAAGTATTTTGTGTAACACAAATACACCCATTTTCCCTGTTGTGGTACATTAAACTGCATATCCCCCTCTATTTTCCAACATGATGTTAAACAATGTTCCCTCTATTGTCCAACATGACGTTAAATTGTTCATTGTTCAAGTTGCATGATGTTAAACTGCCCAGCATCCCATTTCTGTGACACATGGTATTAAACTGTAATCACCACATGTGCAATTGTCTTTTAATTTTTTTTTACATGCATGCCCCGGGCAGCTAACCATGCATAATCCCCACACCATCTTTCGTGTTCGCATCTTTCATGACACGATATTCAGGTCTGTTGCTGCCTCTTTTTTCTCACACTAAGCATGACTCACATGATATTAGAGTAAGCTTCGACCATGAAATCTTCTCTGGGCTGCTAACCACGCCTAAGTCCCAACATCATCTTTGGGTCATTGTCCTCAAGTACACAATTATCTCTGAATTCCTCTAAATTGAACTACAAGGGATTTTATCCTTGCCTCCTAGGTCGGGTACATAGGCAACCTCCTGAAGTTCAATCCTGAAACCAGATTATTCACATCAATTCACCTCTATCCCATATGATGTTGATCCATTAATCCCCCTTCAACTATCTTATTCATATCGGTTCATTTTCGTCCTACATGGCTTTAAATTGTGTGGGTCCTATCATCCTAGCTATATAATGTTAAACTATATAGTCCCCCACTTTCCTAGTTGCGAGACATTAAACTGCAAAGCACTGGTCCATGCATATGACCTTAAACTATTTTCACTTTTTATCTTTATGAAAATTAAATACAACAATCCCTGATACCCTCACTCGAGAGGAATCATCATTGACATGGTCTCCAACCATGTCATATTTCAAGAACTATGAATAGCTTGATTCTCATCCTTATAAGATATGTAATGACACCCAAGTCATTAATCTTGGGTCCATCCATAATTGCAATAAATTCCTCTTTAACCCTCATATGTACGAACCAAATATGTAAAAAGGGTATTTCAAGAACTATGTGCAGCTTCATTCCCATCCTCATGGGATACGTAGGAATTCTCGAGCATTCCTTGAGTCTAGCCCCGAGCCTTTGGGCCTAACCCCAAACTTCACTTTCTGTCCCTTGGATGAAAAGTCCCCTAGGGAGCACATGGTGTGATATAGAACACCATGGTCTTTATTAACATCAGTTTTATAACAAATGCATGATGTGTATCCCTCACTATGGTACGAGATCTACGACCCTAGACTAATATCTTCTGTGATCTCATCCTGCATGATGTTAAACTGTATTTCAAGAACTACATGTGGCTTTATTATCATCCCAATGAGATACGTATTGACATCCAGAATCTCAATTCAGGACCCAACCGCAACATTATACAAATAATATTCATGGTCTCGATAACACTTTTCTTGACTTCTAGTTGCAAAATTTCTGATACCTGGGAGTTCTTTTGCATGACTATGCAACACGTTCCCTTAGGTGGCCTTGCATAAGTTGTCTACATAACGAACATGTCAGCCAAAAGATGCTACTATTTGACTCTGCAGCTTATGCCCCAGTTGGCCCTGCATAATTCAACCTCCATAATGTGTTTTTCAAGTAATGGTAACTTCATTATTAAGAGAAGCCTCTTTTGTCCCTATTGGTCTTAATGGCGATATGTAGGAATCTAAAAAAAACTACCATCCTTAACATATTTGTTCTATACTCTTTTTCATGATCTGAAAATTTTCAACTCTATGGTTTACATTTTCCTCCTTCTCCATATGATCAGAGCTATATGAAATAACCTTCAAGCACTTGACTATATGTCCTATAATGTATCTATCTCTCGTTTTAGTCATATGATTTAAAACCACAGATACCTTTTTCCAATGTTTGGGCCAGACCTTCATAGAAGTCACATTCCTCCAATTCTTTGACAATTATGATTGTAAATATCCTCTCCATATTCAAGTACCTTTCTACATAAAGTTGACTTTATGATTTGGAAAATTTTAATCTCCATAAAACATTCTTCATCTTTTATTAATAGAAATTTAGATTTCTGAGAGTTCTTTTTCCCAACTATGCAGTATGTGCCATTAGGTAGCCTTTCATAAGTCATCTACATAATGGACCTATCAGCCAGAAGATACTACTATTTGAATATACAGTATAGTCTCTAATTGGCCCTGCATAATTCATCCCCCATAATGGGTTTGTCATGTACAGGTAACTTCAATGTTAGAAAACACTTCCTCTAATGACGTTTAGCTCTTTTCACATGTCATTCCTCAGATTCAAAATTTCTCAAGTCACAGTTTACAATTTTCCCCCACCATACCTGAATATGGTAATATGTTTCCAAAAAAATTATCAAGAATTGAGTCAATATCGTCCATTCTACCAAAGATATTAGACCTTAAATATTAGCCTTTTTATAGTCCAACATGCATGGCTTTAAACTAACAATAACAAAAGACAGGGTACTCATTAAATTGGGAAACCATGAAGGGTACTCTGAACAAAAGTCAAGTCCCAGCTTGCTAAATGTACATTTTGTATGATTTAGGAAATATTGAGCAATTAAAAGATGCAATGTTTGTGGGTTTGTTTATATAACCCTAGTAAAAAAACTATGTTTACAAGGCCCATTGGCATAGGTGAAAATAAGAGCAATTATCATGAAAATTAAGGTACATATTTTTGAAGATGAACTGTTTTTCATTGATGTACAAGATTAAAAGAACATCCATAGACTGGAGTCTTTTCTATTTTTTAAAAAATTACAGAAGGCTTTAAACATGATTTCTCATCTATTTCGCAGCATCCCAAGCTTCATCAGCAACCACTTAAAGTTAATTTTCTCAACCAAATTCACTCTCTTCATCTCAAAGAAGTGCTTCTTTGGTATTTGTGATGGATTTTATACCATCCTCTTGAGCTTCTTCCAATGAATTATGAAGCTGGTCAAGATCCCCAAAAATAGCATCTAACTCTTGCTAAAGATGTAACTACTGGACAATATTCTCCTTTATCTTCTATTTCTGTTCCTTCAGATTTTCATCATGATTTTCCTCAACTCAGGACACTACGGCCTGGAATTCACTGACATTGGTCAGCAATCTAGCTCTGATCAGGTCTTGATGACACCTTTTCTCTTTCTCCCTCCTTCGAATGACTTGTTTCACTGCGACATGGATTTCTTGATATCCAAAACAGCCATGGACCAACATCCACGCATGGAACTTGTGCGCCACAGACCCTTGATTTCTCCGTCTTTACCACTGAGCCGGATCCTCTTTCCTTTTTGAATCCAACTCTGAGGAGGGACTTTTGTTGATACGCTTTTCCATCATAGAGTCCAACAAATGGAAAAGGGGAATACCTTAAGCACAAATAGGGTCACCCTTTGAAGAACATAAAAAAATTGAAGAAGGCATGGACTAAATGCCCATTTGGAGTGAGGCGCTCAAGTTACTTGCGTGCACTATTTGGTTTTTTGCCCAAGATGCATGGTGGCCTATAAATAGCCCTTGTGGGCCCCCATTCTAGGGATGAATTTCCAAAATTCAAATTCAAGCTCTGGTCACCCTAGTCTTGAACTCAACTCTTCCGAAAGCATCTAAGGTAACTTTTTACTTAGAATGGAAGGCCTGAAGAAGTATAATAAGGCCTAAGTGTTTAGAATTCATCAACACATGCGCGCCTAAGTGTGCTGACCTCCTTAAAATTTGAAAAACTTGCATGTCACCCTATCCTTTTGATGAAACATATGCACTGCCCTTTTAGAAACATCTTTCGATAATACTAAAGGCTTTAGTTAAGTCTTTCCCAAGTATTACCCTATAGATTCTTTTTCACCCAGGTGAACCCATGTCGTGTAAGTACACTTGTGCGACCAAGACTTGTGCACCAACATCATTTGTGTGCCTCTCTCCTGTTCTCCTCTCCTCGTTAAGATATTATCCCCCAAACCCCTTTTCAATACCATTTATGGCTTGTTTCTTTTGTTGGATTCCTTATTTGAATGGAATTTTTTGAGAACCTCTCCCAAAACCTCGTGACTTATAAGCATTATGTCACTACAATTAGAGGTTTCCTCCATATAACCTCATCCTTTAAGATGAGAAGATATTTTTATTTAGGGAATCCTTCTAAAGACTAAGTCCCAGTTCCCTTGGTTTGGTCCTCCTTCTCAGGAATAATCCCCAATCATAATTCCTTTAATTTGGGCCTCCTTCTCAGAATTAAGCCCCATGTTATAAGTCCCCTTTAATTTGGGGATCCTCTTTAGGAGTAAGCCATGAGTTAAAACTCCAAATATCCATAAAGTACAAATTCCTTTATGGGCCCTACTCCTGGGCTTCTTTCCTGAAGTAAGTCATGTTCTTCATCTACTTGGGCAGTCATATATACATAAGCCCCACATCATTTCTTGTGACTACATATTTTGTGGCACAGTCGTCAGGTTGTATGATACCTCTTGTTTCTCACACTGGGCATGAATCACATGAGCTTAGAGTGTAAAAGTAATCACGACATCTCTTTTTGAGCCGTTAACCATGCATAAGCCCCATATTTCATCACCTGAACTACATGGACTTGGATCTCTACCTTAAAAGTAGAGTACGTAGGAAGCCATCATAGGGTTAAATCCCATCATTCATTAATTATTTTACGTACCACATGACGTTAAACTATATCCTTCTTATCAAACTATGTGGGTTCTAGTTCCTTTTTAATGAGGATACGTAGGTATCCCGTCTGTGGATACGATCCCAACTTTGAAATAATCCTTGTCTTTCTGAATGATAATAAACTTCATGTTCCCCACATAGTGGCTTTAAAACCAGTATGGTCATCATAATGACTAAGAGACTTCTATATAATTTATTGAAGTATACCATTGACTGAGAATATCTAATACATACAGATGATTCTCCAGCTATGAAGAACCTCAAATACATATAAAAGATTCTCTAAATCACATATATATCAATCATCGATTTCCAAATCGAAAAGAAAACTCATTTTTGTGATTGTTGAACTAATAAATATTCATGAACATAACTTAATTCTATAAGAGAGTATCGGAGTATGCAATAATTCCACCAAAAAAGGTGTTATGAGCCTGACCTCCCATCCTCTCGACCGATGCAAATTCTTAAGCCTCATTAGTCCGTAACTAATGAGCACCTACCTTTGAAATATAGGTCCAAATGGATAAAGAATCATTGGGTGTTTCTGGTTCTATGAATAAACCCATTAGAAACTAATTGGATGGTTTGAACCTTAAACAAACAAGTTCATCCCCATTTCCAGAAGAAACAATCACTAATGTATATCATGAAGTTAAGTAGGAAAATCATGTAATTATACTAAAATAATTATGGTTGTAAGGGAAAATTAACTTGTAATTTGGATTTTTTATAAAGGTATTTCATGGATACTATGGAAAGGAAAGAAGTTCCAATGTAAGGTAGTTCCAAAAAAATATTTTTTTTTTAAAAGGCCTTGATATAGTGTATCATACATTCATACATATATATTACATCTTATTATATGAATATTCGTTGTATAACATAATGATCCACACTAGACTCATATAGGTCTAGTATCATTGGAATGATGGATAAATAAATAAGTTTTTAATATAAGGTATACATATTCTCCATCTTATTTCTTCATAACTAGAACACTTCTTATATATATAAATATAACCTTTATTTTTAATATAAGGAAAGTAAACATAAGAAAGGGTGAGCTCAGATGCTCGGTAAGGGTAAATATGGGAGATATAAATGACCACTTAAACATAACATGAGAATAAAGATATTAGAACATGAATATAAAATTTGAAAACTATACCTTGGATATAATATATAATAATCTTGAGTCAAGGAAAAATTCTTGGTGGTTTATAAGACATTAATCATAAAGGATTAAAGAACATGAGCTATGAGAGCACAAAATTAAAATAAGAAATAAGTCTGCAGTATACACATAATAATGAAAAATAATTTCCTTAATTGTCATGGATTACATCCAAGACTATAATAGTGGATTAGGTTCACACCCCCCCCCAAACAATCATTGTATTGTAGGTTAACACTCAATACTATCATAGTGGAAAGAGTCTCTTACTGAACTGGTTTTACTCCTCATTCCAGTCTATATTATATCATGAGATATCCATTACTACTCAATGCATTGGAGGGATATATAATTCTAATACCACCCATCAAATAATTAAAACTGTACATATTTATTATATAGGATCATAAATAATTAATCATTTGATATCCTGTGAAAAGGAAATGGGTTTCATAAACATTTAATCATTTCATTATAACATAACTCGTGGAAATAAAATCGGTTTTATAACAAAATTAACCGATGGAAAAAATGGGTTTCATAGAACAATTATTAGATATTCATCACCATAAGCCATCCAAATAAAGAAAGTTGATGGAATCATTAAACCATATACCTGGTGAAGAAAAAGTTACATAGAAGGGTATTTTCATAGATTAAAATACATTTGAAAGATATATCATATATTTCTTGAGTAAAATAACCCTTTCTTTCTTAATTAACTTATTAATCTAAAAATTTCACAAATATTAAAGAAAAATATTTATTTTGAATGAACCTTGGAATGATATGATGAAAGATTCAATGCATTGAATTGTGATGATGGTGAGAAACTATATTCCTTCCATGTATGTTAGACCAAATATTCCTTTCACATTTTTATTAAATATTAAAAAAGTTCCTCATTCAAAAAATCACATCAATATTCATTTTTTAAAAAAATTATAAAATTTTAAAAAGTGTGAAAAATACCATAAAAAATAATAATATTAAAACATTGTTGAAAATATTTTAGGTAAATCATCCACAATTAAGAAAAATATTTTTCAACTCAAGAGGGAAATAAAGACATCTTCCATTGAAAAAAATCTTTTGGTCACTTGAGTACTTAATGAGAGGAAAATGATATAAAAACATTTATTTGATATAAATAAACAAATAAAAATAAAATTAATGAGAAAATTTAGATGTATATAATGAAATTTCATCATTAGAGTCAAAATTAAAACAATATTATGATATAATTAAGTTTTAAAATAAACCCCTTACCTTGAGATCCAATTGTTTTCATGGTTCTCTATCCTCCCCCTTTTTGAAATAAATAATTTAACTATCCTATTAAAGATCTTAGGATTGGTATTTTGGGAAGAAATAAACCTCTATAATGTGGATAAGGATGTTGAGATGATAATTTGGAAGGGTTAGGTCAATATAGAAGGCTCAAAGTGGTGTAAATAAGACAAATGATGGGTTTCCTTTTATAAGTAAGGGGAGGGGAACTCTTGTAATTTCTTAAACAATTAAAATATATAAAAAAGTCACACTATAGAAAAATGATTCCAAATAACCATAGATTTAAAACCAAGGTGGAATCCGATTGAAATCCCATCAACCAATAAATTTTTTACAAGTTTATGTTGTTGTTTAAACCTTTCCTTTTGGAATAACCCCTTAGTTGGCCAATTTTTTCCTTAACTACAAAAAACATCTTTTTTACACTTAATGGGTTATGATTTTACTTATAAGGTAAAAATAATCTCATAAATATCTATGGTATGAAATTTTGAAACATATATTATCCACCTTTTCCCCTTTATATATTTTTTTGTTATTAAATAATTTAATAATGTATTATTTTCATAAAATATCATTAATGTCATTTTTGAGTCAATTCATTTTATTTGAATTTAATGTTGTCAAGAAAAATATAGAATAAATATATAATACATTTACACATATATAATTTGTTATATTTATCTAAAAAATTTGTGCAATACAATTATGAACTAAACATATATTACTTTTAAAATTTTAAATTGTTTATTTTATTTTTCTATTAATTGAAGAAATAATTTTTCAGTGTTTTATAATCATTTAAGATAATAATATACCTAATTAAAATTAGAAATAAATAAACATCATGAAAATAATTTCATTATACTCAAAATAGCCATTAATATTCAACTTTATTTTTTATATATGTGAACACATGAGAGTTGTTTATTTGTAATAGAGTGACGTTTTGTATTTTTATTTTCTTTAAAAATTATACAGGTAATTGTCATGAAAAATTGTACCTTAAACAATTAAATTTCATGAAAAATGTGATAATTATATAATTAAATTCATCATATAATAAATAAGATAAGAAATTCTGACCATAAAATTTAGTTTTAACCTAACTTAACTCGATGTACCCTTTATCAATGTGATAAAGTATTCCACAATTGCTATTCATAATTCCTAAAAAAGAAGGGAAATATTTACCAAACTTGGGCCTTGTAATACTAAATATGGATTCAATTTTTTAATATTAAATATTTTTATATTTAGAAATTCTTTTTAAAAAAATGGTGCAAAACTCAATGAAAATTGTTTTTTAGAAAAATACATTTTAAAGCACAAAATTGGTTATATATTCTTATTTAATTGTTAGAAAAAATATTAGATGAATGTTATTAAATTTGATTAAATAAGTTATATAAATTTCATGAAAATAATTCTCCAATATTGGTAAAATTAATTTTTTAAGATAAAAACACATTATGAACATAAAATAGTTTTTTTTTTAAAAAAAATCTTCACATAAAATTTATATTTATTTTCATTTGTTATAAATTGAATAAAAATGAATTTATTTTATACATATGAAAACCATTTATTTTAAATAATTTATTTATTCATATTCATACCCACCAATTTAATGGCTATTTTATAATGGTATATTATAGTATGAATCATTTAGTCTTGGGGTTATGTGAATCGCAATCCATCGAATAAACCAAATATTATTTGAAAAGGCATCCACTCAATGGCCCAAAGGCGTTAATTGTTTTATTGATTTTTGATAATACACCTTTTAATGGGTGTGGTGGATCCCTTACAAGGCCCATAAGTGTAAGTATTACATGGCCCAGAGGCCTTAGTAGAATTTATTGCCCGTAGGCTTTCAAACATTACATACAATCCAGACTAACTAATTGGAACTGCTCCTCCCCAGCATCTTTATCGTGAAATTAGCTCTCCACCTTCACATGGTTGTCTGGCTAGGAATTCCTATGCATGCATAGGCTTGTCTCGATGGCAGGTGCCATACCATCTCATTCTTTCAATCCATTTAGCTTCTGCTCTGGTGACTGCTCCTTTTCTTGTCCCCCTTAAAATGAATTTTTACCATTAAATTTATTTACATCAATACAAAAATTGAAGATATTTCTATTTCATCACATCCTTGTATTCCCAAGTAGCTTCTTCATATATCTAATTCCTCCGCATAACTTTGACTAGGTGAGTAGTCTTGTTCTATAGAAATTTCTATCTTTGATAAATTATTTATATTGGTTTTTATTTATATGAAATATAATTTTCCAGTGGTATGACCTATGAATTTTTTACATGTGATTTATTGGGTATGTACTTCCCCTATAGAGATACATGGAAGACATCCTAAACTTGATAGAGGTTCAGTGGAAGTGTTAAGAGATAAGCTACCATCCCTACTCAATCAAGAATATCGAAATGGAAAATATAATTATGGCTTAGTTTTCCCTTATTTATGAATTTTATAACCTTAGTCCGTATATAAATTTATAGAAACACCTTATCACCAACATTGAACTCCATATCTCAACGATTGTTATTGTTATAACAATTATATAGTCTCTGAACTGCCTTGATGTGTTGTTTAATGAATTTTAATTCCTATTACATTTACTCAACTATCTCAAGTCTGGATATATTTATCTCACTAAATTCATCCCATCACATTATAGTTCTAAATTTACTTCCATATATGGATTTATAAGGATCCGTCTTTGTAATGGCCTGATCTTTTATAAATTAGATCCCCATTATGAATAAATGAATTCCTTGTTATGTAATGGAGTTATAGAATGAACATGCAGTAATTTGGATAATTCGGAAAATTATATGGGTTTTTAAATTTAAAAGGCCATTATTCATCATAACCATTGTTAATATAGTCATTTTGTAGTGACCATTAATATAAATAAATTAATTTTTTTATAAATTCTTATTGATACAGATGATAGAAGAAATGGAATCAACCAGTAGGATCGTACCCAAAGAATCCAATTTATCAGATCTTATGAGGAAGATTAAATCATTGGTGTTTTAAATTTATTAATACAAATACTAAATTCAATAACTAAATCATGAATTAAACTACATACATGACAAGTTCAAGCCTATCAAGATCACAACACAAACCATGTATACCGAACCACCGCTAAAAAATATCTTCACCGCACACCTTAAACATATGGAATTTATTAGTGTAATAAAATTTTATATATCTAGGCCCTAACAATATGTATTTTTAAATTTTATTTTGACAAAATAATGATTATATTTATCCATTTTTTATATTATTTAGTAAATGGTTAGGTAATGTGTTTAAAAAAATTATATTTTGATATGATGAATCACAAATTTTATTTTTGGGAAATATATAGTTTCAACCAAGTCACACTATTTTAATGTATTCAAGAATTTTTGAAATAAATAATATTTTTATTAAATATTATTATTAAATAGTCTTTATTAAACATAAATGATAATATAATTTTGTATGCTCAAAAATAATTTTTAAAAGTGTCAAAAAATAGAAATTGTTAAAAAATTAATACATTCAATTAATGTGTATTGTTTATTTGAAAATACAAATTACCATAATTGTATAATTATTTATATAAAATAAATATTAATTTTGAAATCATCATGTTTAAATTATCCAATAAGCATTTTTTCTTAATTTTTGGAGAAAGTCAAAAATTTTTGTTAGAATTCAATATGGTATAAATATACGGTGTGCTTTATGAAATAATAATGACCCAAATGTGATTTAATATATTACATAAAAGGTTTCCAAAACCAAATATATATTTCACCTTTAAAATAATTTTTTTGGTTATTTTATTAATATTATAAACCCTTAATGAATCCTCTAAAACCTATATTCTATTTTAATGTTTTAAAACAATTTTAAATAATGAATCACTTCCACATCACCATGCATATTATTTAATGAACTAGGTTCTTAAACATGTAAAATAATTATAAATAATTCAATTTTTTTATAAACCATGGGAAAAACCATGGAAAGTTTTTTGGTTTTTATTACATTATCATATAGAGTCCAAAACCTTTGTTTGGAAATTGATAATAATTCTCCTCCCTTTTCGATATAAACTCACTCAAAATAACTTTATTATTCACTAAAATTCATTATAGAAATAAATTACTCTCACATTACCTCTATAGATTCCATACAATGTTCTCCCAGTTTCAAAATTAGTTCCTCTCAATCTTTGTGAAACACCCCCTCAAGGTAAGGGATATTATCATTCTCTACTTTATTCAAGAACATCCTTCACATAATGCCACATGGTTTCAAATTTTCCATGTTGGGGTATTATTTAAAACATACCTATTACTAACCCTATTATGTCCAATTGATTATATAAATCATTTAGTTTTATTAATCCTTACCATGGACCTTTTCATACCCCCATTTTTCTTCCATAATTATCCTTTTATTTTTCCATGCCAAATATTGTTTTTGTGAATACCAATATTTATTTACATTTAATAGTATTTAGCTAGATGTACCTATACTTAATTTATTTTGGAATTACATACATATAACCCACACTCCTTGACGATGTTATTATAATTGATTAAATTTATCTTTATGTTTTATGATTCATGTGGCACACTTATGCATGTACATAATATAAAAATGATGGGTACTCCCATATAGAAATCGAATGAATTGGGTAATATTTTAGTCTCATGAGACATAATTTAAGGGATTAAAGAATAAACTTAATCCATTATGGAACTTTTTCCACCATTTTTTTGTTTCTTGGAGGTTAGTCATGACTGATGTTTATGATGTCATGTTTAATGTTACCTTCACGTTCCCATGTTTCCTTTAGTCTATCAGGTTATATCATGCCTTATTGTTCAATATTATTATTACAAACCCTCTTATGTTACCTTGATATTACTATTGTATCACATGTACTAATTTACCTTATGATATTATTTTTTTTATTCCCTTACAGGGATTTATATCACACCCCATTATTATGTATGTCCCCAGTTTATCTTATAAAGCTTTAAAAGATCAATGTAATTTTCGGAGAGTGTTGAGGAAAATGTTAATAATGTTGTTTTATACATTTATCACGTTGATGTGATATGTATATAATTTCTCAAAGACACTAGGCTTCCTGATCTTTTGGGATTGTATAATATGAACCTTTATTTAAAAAATCATAAAAGAAATTGTATTAATGATATGGGTTATCATAATCAGAATGATCAATTGAAATATATTGTTGTATGAAAACTAAACTAAATAATGGTATTGATCCCAACTAATATTAAAATAAATTTAAAAAGATCTCAAAATTTTCTCTAGGGTTTGAATAGTTCACTCAGACTGACCATCTATCTAAAGATAATAATTTATATTGAAACACAACTCTATAAACAAAGCATGCTGAAGAATTTTCCCGAACATCGAGGTAAACCACAAATCCAAATGAGTTGAAATATAATGCGGTACTCCATGAAAAATTACCACTTTATATTAAATATGGAATGTTTATCAAGAGATAAATCTTCTCTGGTAGTAATGTAGTGTGATGACTTTGTAAGGTGATCTATTGTAAAGCAAATGGAATTACATCCTTTAGATGATTTGGGGAGTGAAAAAAATACATCGTGATTTTTTACCATTTACATTATGTTATGGTTTATGTTTATAACATAAACACATACATATATCCCTAAGCCTTAATTTTCTCACATAAAAATCACAGAGATACATATTCTGTAATATCTCTCTTCATATTGTCCCACTATAAATACTCTTTTAAATATCTATACATCTTCATACTATAATGATGAATAGATAATGATGAACTATGAGACTCGTATAATAGATAATTATTCAAATGGGGTATGGGAGGAACACAACCCTAGTTCCTAAATCATATCATCCCATTACAATCAAGATTAAACTCATGATAATTTATTACATTCTCAAGTAGTTCTACATCTTCCTTTTACACATCTTTAATCCTCACATGGATAGTTAGTTGAAAAAATATTTGTGAATGATAATTTTTCACCCCTTTATTTAATATTTATAGATTCTTCCATTGAAAATCCAAGAATATTTGATCTTTGGTAATCCTCATTACAGATATTCTAACATGATTCCTTCAACAAAAATCATCAACCACCTAGTTTGTTTTCCTAGGGTGGTTATGTATTGAGAAATATCAATATTTAATCAACTACAACCATCTCCTCTAGTGAATATTCGTTTCTTTTTTAGTGAATATATACATTAAACTTTTATGACCAGTAAATAAATCACACCTTTCTCTACAAATTAAATATCTCCATATATACAATAAAAAAATACTTCAGTTAACTACAAATCATGAGTTGCATAATTATTCTCATGAACATTCAATTATTGTGTGGTCTATGATAACAATATAAAATTCTATATGACAATTTATCTGAGTCCCTTATTTTATGCATCACTATAAATTACAATCCCCTCTCCACTACAGGTTAATATAAGCATAGGCTTGCTGACTAACCTTCTTTTTCAGTTTTGTGAAATTTTCCAAACATTCGTTTGTCCAAAAGAACCTAGATCCCTTATGAGTTAACATGGTGAGTGTATTATAAATTCATGAGAAATTATCCACATTGTGTTTATATTATCCATAAAAACCAATAAAATGGCATATCTCATTCATAGTGGTTTGTCTAATCTAATGTTTAATAACATTTTTCTTTGATGGATCAATTGTTATACCATCGCTTGAGATTATATGACCTAAAAATGAAAAATAATTTAACCAAAATTTAATTTTGTAATTTTTTCATAAAAATTGTCCCTTTTTAGGGTATTAATTATATTATTAAAGTGATCTTCACAATTTTCCTTTCTCTTTGAATATATAAAAATATGTTTTATAATGACTACTATAAACTGACTATGGTAATATCTAAAGACTAAATTCATTAAAACCATGAAGATTTATACGGAATTATTTATGCCATAATTCATGACTATATATTCATAGTGTTCATACCTTGTACTTAGTTATATCTTGGGTATATCTTCCTTTTTATCCCTCAATGGATAATATCCATAAAAAATATGAATCCTTGGAAAATATTGAGCACTATGCAGTTGATCAAAAAACTCATTAATACATGGAAGATGATACTTATTCTTTATTTTGATCTTGTTATGTTCCTAGTAATCAATCAAGAGATCCATTTATCCATATTTATTACTAACAAAAATAATAGTTTCACACCAAGATGACACACTTGGCAGAATAAATCCCTTATCAAGATACTCCTGGAGTTTCTTTTTTAATTCCAACAAATCAGTGAAGTCCATTATATATACAGTCTTTGAAATTTTTTGAGCAGTAGGTTTGAGTTATATTAGGAACTCAACCTCATTATTTGGTGGAGGAATAGGAAAATATTCTGTAAATACATCAATAGAATCCCACACAATAGTCATATCATATATCATAAGTTTCTCCCCAACCATCAAAGATTACACACATTTTAAAGAGTAATCAAGACTCATACAATGGACTAAAATTCCATTGGAATTTTTATATATCATTAAACCGTTATATTATTATTGGTTGGTTTATAATATCAAACATGACTTACCATACTCAAAAAATGATGTGCGCTTTATTTAATGAAATTCAATCCATGCCCAAAAACTTCAAGTACAACTAGAGGGATAATATTGAAATTTTTAAGAAGAAAATACCTTCAAACATAAATCAATGAAGAATTATTGACTTGTGATAATATAATCATAAAATCATGTGTTTTAAATGCTAATTTAATACCTAATCATTTAGGTAGTATTATGAAACACTTAGAAAATTCTTCAGATATAAAAGAGTAGGTGATATATAATTAAATAAGAAATTAGTGGTTCTAGATTGGATGGTTAGTGTACCTTTTACCACTTTATTATCCATAGAAAAAATTATTATTACATAAAATTCCCTTTTTTATGGTCTCAATAGGTTACCGAAATTGATAAGATTTATAAACCTTAAATTTGGATCATTTTTTAGCATAATTTCCATACTTCTTTCATTATAAACACAAGTGTATGGTTGGTTCATTATATGATGTTTTACCTCCATTATTGGATAAATTATTCCCATTACTATATTATTCAATTTATCTATGACAATAATTTCTACACTTAAACCATTTTCTAGTCTACCTATTAAAATTTCAATCATGTTTGCTTACACAGTTCGAGCGTAAAGGAAAACTCATCTTCTTATATCTATATTTTTTAAAATTTCTACTAAATTCTGTCTTTATTTTCTTATAAAAATCATGATATTGATGGGTAACTATAATATCCTTCTCCACCATGATAGAACATCAAATGATTTCATCATAGATACTGAAGACCCTTGTGTATAACACCCTTTAGGGACATAGTTTTATTCAATTGAATAATTGATCAACCTTACTTTTATGTTGCATTAGAATACCCAAAGAATTCCTCAAAAGTACTATAAAACATGAATCATAAGTACTAATGGATTCATTCTACTTTTACTTTATCTCAAGGAATTCATTCTCCATTTTCATACAAATAATAAGAAGAATGTAATTATTAAAAATTAACCTCCTAAATAAATAACTCTCTATGGATTCAATTTCATCTTATTTCCTCATGTTTTTTATAAGAACCCACCACTTATATGATTTTCCTTCTATACATAAACAACTAAAATAACTTTTTCAAGTTCCAAACATGGTAGAACAGAAGGTATCTTATTTGTGGTACTGATCCATAGCTTAGCAACTAGTGGGACAATAAACCAGCTAAAATAAGGTGAATGTTGCCTCATAAAGACTCAATTGAATGGTGTTTCATCCTTTTATTATTTAGAAGCTCAACATTATTCATATCATGAGAAATTTTCATAAGCATATAAATAATAATTTTCATTCCAAAACCCATAAAATGTGGTTCCTTTGGAAGAAAATCATTATATTTTCCATCAAATTCAACCTTAACAGGTTTCCTTTACGTTCTATCCATTGAGTAAAGCCAAAAAAGCATACTGTGAAAAATAATAATCTTTTTGGGAAACAACATAACCATAAAATATAATTTATTGGATGTCTAAATCATGACATATTCTTTTAAATCTACTACATATTATGTTTAAACTAGGTATTACCTAGTCATGATCTATTTAAATCCTTCATAATGGTTCATAAATTAAATGTGAATTAACCGAAGAATATCCCACAAGAGTGTCAAACTAGGTGTCCAGTCAGGAAATGATCACCATGAACTATAGTAATGGATGAGAAATACTCTACCCACCCTTTTATGGGTTATTACTCCTAGATGAATATGTTTCAAAACCACTTCCACTTATAGTATCTATATAGGTATGTTTTCGTGGAAAACCGCATTCCTTTCATTATCATATCATAATATGTTATCCTACGCATAGGATTATCCTAAGTGTACTCACTAAATTTTTCTCATCATAGTATCCAAATGTAATTAAACCATTCTCTATTATGAACAATTGTGAACTATAATTTTCAGGAATAGATATTACATCTTATTAGATGAAAATTCATTACATACCATAATTATCCATGCTAGAATCATATAGGTCAGGTGTCTTTGGAAACATGGATACATAAATAACATGTTCATATGAGGTATACATCATCTTCTAGATAGTTCATTATAACTAGAAACCTTCTCATACATATCATACCTAAAACCAATATTCATAACCTAAGGAATGAAACATAAGAAATAGTGTGCTCAGATGACCAATAAGGTTAAACAAGGGTGATATCAATGATCACATAAACATAACAGGAGTATAAGGGTATAAGAACATGAGCATAGCATTTGATAAAAATATCCAACATATCCCATATCATAATTTTGATTCATGTAATAAATCCTGGAAATTTATATGACATGAATCATTAGGGAATCAAAAACATGATACCTAAGAACATAACTTTGACAAAAGAAATAAGTTTCTGGCATACATATAAGAATATAAAATAATTTCTTAAGTATACATGGATTACTACCAAGACTATCATAGTGGATTGGATTTACTATCCAAATCATCATAATAGTAATAACACCCCTAGTGTCTAGTAAATAACCCTTTATTTATTCTTATTAAGTATGTAAAGTATATGGGATAAGTTTTTTAGGGTTAGGAGCCCTTATTTAGTGTTTTTTTGGATTTTATAATGGTTCAGAATTGGTGCATGGTTAGTGAAAATTGTATATATGATATATGAAACCAAGCACATTGATACCTGGTCTAATGGGTCGGCACATTATTAAGCGTACGGTTAAGCGCACAATTTTTTCAAACCATGCAGACATAGAGTAAAAACTATATAATTTCAAACGGTGATCTTTGTCATGGTTGGAGCATCATTTTTCTAACTATGTAGGCCAACCATGTGAGGTGTTCATTGAGACAGAGCCTAGAATATGGTTACAACAGGGTTTTACAAACTATGTGACTAACCATGCATAGTTTAAAAAAAGATACACAAAATGTGGCTCTAATTTGAGATTATGTTTTATTCCCTCATTTTTTCCGAAAATAGACCTAACTCAATATTTTATCATCCCAAAGAAATTATTGTCTTCTCATATCAATTTTCTGGGGATTCAAAGGCTTCTCTTTGTGCATTGAAGCTAGATTCCGTTGGTCAGTTATAGTTTATTGTAGTTTTTGGGGGTTTTCTTAGATCTAACTCTCTCTATATCTCTCGTATTCTTAGATCTAGTCCGCTATTGATAGATATAAATTTTTTTATACAAATAATGGTAAGGTTTTTCCTTTTTTATAGGGGGGGATATCTAAGGTGGGGTTCGAAGATTCAACCTAGTTTTGTTGGAATTTTAGTGTCATTGTTCATTTTCATCATCAATCCTGAGGTAGGTTGATTCAATCTCAACTCCTATTGATAGAACTAGAAGTATTGATTTAAAATTGAATATTTTTTGTGAAATTGGTTTTTTTAATTGAAATTGGTTGTGAAATTGGTGTTCAACTATTGATGGAAACCCTTTTTATTGATGTTTTTTTAAATTTTGAATGTTAGATGTTTTCATAGAAATTGAATTTGTTAGCCTGATTTTAAAATGATGGTTTTAAAATGGTTATTTGGTTTTGATAGGAAGAAAAAACTGATTTTAATAAAAGGCTGGTTTTATTGAAATGGTTTTTTGGTAAGGCTTTCAATTAAAGAATGGTTTTATTGAAATGGATGAAATTGTGGATTTGGAATGTTTTTTTAGAATAAATGGTTTGTGTGTGTTTATATTTTATACGGGTCCAAGTTGAAATATGACACAGTGATATGTGCCAAAGGTGTAATGGAATATGGTATATTGGTTACCTAGTGACGACTTGGTAGATTTACGAGAGAACACAAATAATTATGGAACAATCACCTAGGTATGCGTGTGAGGTAATGTGGATATGTGGATATATGGAATGGAATGGGTATACCAAAACAAAAAAAATAGAAATGGTTTTAAAACATTGTTTGGTTGCATTCATTGAAAAATGTATTTGGTTTGGGAAATCTATATTGATATGTAAATTGTTTTATATTATGGTAGAAACTATTTTAAATTGTCTTGTATAATTTTTTTTAAAATTTGATAACATGTTCTATCCTAATGGTGTGAATAGTGAAGTCATCCAGGGAAAACCAACTGCGTTTCATTTATCACCCCTCCTTTAGTACTTTAGTGATTTTATAGATTTTGCTCATCAGGGCATAGCCAAAAGAAAGTATCAAATTTTTTCTTGTGGTGCATTATGATACATGTTATATTTTTTGGAGTCGGATCATGGAGCTTGTTAACAGCTTTGGGGTTTATATTTGGAGTATTTTGGTTTAGTTAGTTTTTTATTACAGTGTGCACTTGATTTTTAGGTAGTATTATTCTATGGTACTTTGTTGCGGTTTGGTTTTAATATAAATGGTATTACTTTGAGTTAGTTTACATTCTAATCATGCATCATATAGTGGTCTTTTGTTATGCCATGTTTTGTTGGGCTGTTTTATTTCTTAAATGAAAAATTGTCCCATATATGTATTGAATTCCTGGGCATTTATTGCTTTCATTTCGCACCTTTGGGATGTCACTTAAGGCCAAGTAATGTATTTCTTAATTATAAAGAAAATAGTGAGGGGTAGGATGTTACGAGTTGTATCAGTCCTGTTCTATCCAATTATCTTTGTGGAACAAATGATATCATCGTTTTCATTCCTTAACTAACAAGTGGTCATTAGTTCTGTCAGTCTTGAAGTTGAATTTCATCCTGGAATATTCTTGAGATTGGATGGAATAAAGGATTAGGATTTTCTTGACTTTAAATGTATAGAATAAAACATATGTAGCTAACCATCTAATATTGAACATCAAGTTACCAAGGAATTCGGTTCAAAATTATTTTAGATAAATTTATAGGTATTGAAATCTTATTTTCATGGGTTTATCCAATGAGGCGAGCATGACATGCATTATATAAATGACTTCCCACTAGGATTGAATAGTTTATTTTGAGTAATGATTTTGGAGTTTGTTTTGATGTGTTGATTTTTTAAAAATGTTTAAATAATTTTCAAATGTGATATTTTTAAAAGATAATGGATGTGGAATTTAAAAAAGGGTTTTATTTTCAAAAATATGGTGAAATTTTTCAAAAATGGTTGAATGTCGAAAATGTTGAATTTTGGAAATCCATGCTGGGATAATTATGATGTGGTAGAATTTAAAATTTTTAATCGTTCAGTTTATAGGGGGAAGGACTTAATATTTTTTTGTTTTTCTAAATAATGGCACCAGTAATGTGTCATAGATTCTAGTCGGAAGAGGCAGTTGAGAATGTGGTTGAACCTCATCCACATTGGAACTAACAGTTGGTTCAAATCCTCATTCAAGACATTCATTCCATTGAGTGAGGACAGCAACCAGATACTCTTTTTTTGATATCTTACATTAATGTAAAACCATATAGAGTAAGTATGTAACACCCTAAGATTTCATAGTATGTTATCTTTTTAAAGTAATTCAATAGCTTGCACTACACACAACACCGAGTACGAGCACACCATGACTTACCAAACTAGACATTTAAAAAGTTGTTATGAATAGTATTAACTGGATTTTTAATTTTATAAAATCCATATAATTTTAGAATCCATATTATGTGTTTCTTAGTGATAATATAAGAACAAATTCATTTTTTCGGATAAAAGAATTATTTTTCAAAAAATGAAATTTTACCGCGTTTTAGTGACGAACCCATTTTAATTATAATATTTTCCACTTTTATATATTCAATTTGAAAAACTATACTTATTCTTTAGAATTGGGAAATAAAAATTTACTTTGGATAATTTTTTTATGTTTTTCTAATAACTTTCATATTTTGATGAATAGAGAAAAATACAAAATTTTAATTGAAAAAAAACATTTTTTATCAAAATAATTTATATTGTTAAATTATAAATTTTAAGGGTTTTGAAATATAATTATATTATATTTTTATCATTTATATAATTTTGGTCATTATAAGTAATTTTACATTTAAATTAGACATAAACACACATCAATCAATTGGTAGTTTTTATTTCTCAAAAACCTTTTTTCTGGTTTTGACAATAGGAATTAATTTATAATTAATTAACGAAAAATATGTGTTTTAAATTTTGTAAATAGACATCATTTTATAATTTATAATATCAAAATTAGCTTAGTTTTATTTTTTTCTATTTTTCTGAAAACATTCAATTTTTGATGAATAGTGAAAAACACTACATTATTGTTTAAAAACGACATTTATTTAAATAATTATTATTTTTATTTAAATTTATTTTCAAGTAAAAAAAGATACATAATAACTATATTAGTACAGTTTAATTCATTGAAGTCATTTTATAATAAGATTAGATATATAAATTTTATTGAACTTTTTACCATCTTTTACCCACCTTCTAGGAACATTTGATAATTCAAATAAAACGTAATTTTACCACTTATGTGAATTTAATTACAAAAATAACAGATACAAAATTTAAATCAGTAAGTAAAATGTGCTTCAATAGGATGAAAGTAATTTTTGGTGATTAATAACTTTTGAATTTTATTTACCGTGATTAAAAATAAATAGAGTAGATAAAGGTACAAATGATATAATAATTACACTAACACATGTCCTAATTCTATTAGATAAGTGTATTTTGACCAAAATGAACCTTAGGAATAAAATATTATTATTTTGGTCCAATTTTATTATATTAGGACGTTTATTATTATTTTATTTAAATAAGAGTAAAAAGTGTTAAATTAGAAGATTAATAACTAAACCATTTTTAAAATTGGGTTATACATAAGATAAATTAGACTATAAATATTCATTATAAATATAAAATGATTTAGTACATAATTGTATTTTATTTATAATTTTTAGACATTAAATAATTAAATTTATTTATGGCACAATGATGATACATTAATTACCTTATTAGTAAAAGATTAAAATAATTGATATTATAAATATCAAAATATATATAAATTGATACATTTGATTCATTACATGAATTTTATTGTATAATATGACATTTTAGGGTTTATTTAATGTATTTTGTGGAATTTCTCAATTTTTTTGACTTTCACAAAAACCAAATACTAAATTGTCTCAAAATTGAAATAAATGAGTTTTTAAAACAAATTCAATATTAAAAATGATATAATATTCATAAAAATATATGGTTTGGACAAAGGACATACATAATTATATATAATTCATTAATGAACCACTTTAGGTTCTCTTGGAATTTTCTAGTAAGTTTATTAACCATGTAATATAAAAATACAAGAAGACATTGTAAAAGTTAAATTATTTAACTAACATTTAAATCTAAAGGATATTGTTAATATGGTGACCAAAACTTGTTTAAAACCTATTGGTTGAAAGAATTTCGACACCTACCTACATTATCCTTGATATAAATCCATTTTGAGCCATTATAAATAAAAAAAGATATTTTAATAATATAATATTCCAAGATTTTCCTAAAGTGACCCTCACCTATCTTAAAAAATGGTACTTCCCCGTCTCTTAATTTTACACCTCCAAATCCATTTGGCTCAGCCAACCTCGTCTAAACTATCCTCCCAACTATAATCAAATCATCATATAGGCCTTACTTTGATCAAAAGCCAACCTATGTATCCCTTTTTATCAAATAAAAAGGAAGAACCCAAAGAAGAGGAAATTACTTCATCACATCTTACAAAGTTACTTTTATCTTCCACATCCTCTTTATTTGTTGATTTCATACTAAAATAATAAATCCAATAACTTATACATACTAATATGTTATTTTAAATATGGTAAAAAATATTCATTATTCTATCCATCCTATTAATGACAAATTCACCATACGTGCGTACGTACGGCTTACCGTCTCCACGTCGTGGTGTAGTTTGTTATTAAACACTTCATTATTTTTTATGGGTATAATAATGAGTATAATTGATATAAATAATAATTATAACATGTTAATGATTCTTTATATATAATATAACATCCAATTACAAATTATTTCACCATCAATAGAATGACATCATAGCTCATGCGTACGTACAACTTACCATCTCCACAACGGAATGAGATTCATTTCCACGTTCACCATTCAAAGATGATTATAAATATATATATTATTAATTAGTATGTAATATATGACATAATAGTTCTACTGGAAATATATATATATATATATATATTTATTTATTTGTGTGTGTTTGTTTGTATTAACATATATCTCATTCACTTACTTCTGTTCAATACGGTATGAAAACGGAAACGACGTTTATACCTACATATGACCTACCGTCTCCATAATCGGTGCTCTCCATTTCAGATATATATATATATTATACATACTTATATTCTAAATATATATGATACATAAATAATGTTTTATATTATGGAATAAATTAAATCCTGATATAAGTTATACAATTAAGAAGAACAAGTTAAAACATGTATGATAAAGAAAGAGATTATTACCTAAAATGTTATGTTAAGATAGAAATTATTATATAATGGGTAGTATGAATACATAAATTAATTAAGTATGACATCATAAATATTAACATGATTTTTTTATAATTTTATAACATACTATGGTCATTAAACAAGATGTTAAATATACCCTTGACCAAAAAAAAGTACATGGTAACTGTTAATTCCTCAATCTCATTATTATCTGAGATTGTTTATCTGTAAGTATTTAATAGGATATTTTTATCAACCATGTCCATGTTTCATAAAAATGTTTTCAAAATAAATATTTTATGGATTTTTGGAAGGGAATCTTTATCAAGATAATCATTTTAAATGTTTTAATGATTTATTTTTATAAATCTTTTATTTAATGTAAATGTTTTAAAAATTATTTTAAGGATTTATTTATATAGACATGATTTTTTAAAATGTCAATTCCATTCAAAACATTCAATGAGTTATGGGATATATTGATTCGAAAATATCGTTTAAATTACTTCCTTTATAAATGTGTGACTTTTAAATGATTTAACAAAAAGTTATATTTCTCTCAAATAGTTTTACTCATCATTTTCAATTATGTCAACATACTTTACTAGAAATTATTCTTGATTGAGGTTGATTTATTATAATACAATATTCCATATTGTAATGAATTTTTTTTGTTATGTTTAACTGTGGGTGTGTTTTGTTTATACTATTCACATATTATGGTTCAAGTACTAACATTTCGTATGCTAGTTTTAATATGAATGTTTATGTTCTGTTTCAACATTTTCATATGAGGAATACAGTGGTTTTAGTAAGTGATGGGTGGAGCCCTATATAGCTTCTCGATGCATCGGTGGGTCTCATGAGACAAATTAGTGTCTTGGAATAAGGCCTTGAAAAAATGTTATTTGTAGTCTTCACATGAGGCCTTGACTATGTGGTAATGATGTCTGGTGTTAGGCATTCCCTCATTATGAAATTAATTATTACATGTGATTATTCAACAAGTAGAATATCCATGTGCATGTTTATATTGTAATTTTTTATTTATTTTCTCCATATTATGGTCATGTTCATGTTTAAAAGGATGTTTTTATTACAAATATTGTCTTAAATGTTTATATCTTCTACTAAAATATTTACCCTTCCTGAACATCTGATCTCATCCAATTATTATTTTTTTCTTTTCCAAGGATTCCAAGAAGTGTATTATGATTGATATGTTGGGTTAATATAGGGGATTAATGGAGTTCTCAAAATATTATTTATGTTTTATTTTATTTTATAAATTATAATGTAACATTCATAATGTAATCTATTTTCCAAGACTGGTAAACTGATCATTCCTTCGGGACACAATTACTTGCAATCATGACAATGTATTAAAATAATGCACTGACTCTGGGTAACTAGGGTTGGGTCATTACATTTGGTATTAGAGGAGTTTGGAAACAATATTAGAAATATATTTAGCTAAACTATGATTTTGAAACATTACACTAAGATATACAACCCCGATGGTCGGGCGACAACTGATCGCATCCCACAATGTCGCGAGAATTGAACCTGAAACCGAAGGACGACAAGGGTGCATCACCTAAAACTAGCTACATGATGTCCTAGTTTGTATATTTTAGTTTTTTTTAAATGATCCAATAGATGAATTATAAATTCATTATTTTGAAACTCTACACTATTAGGATAAATGTAATATTTTTGTGTTCTATTTTCTTTTGGAGTGAAAGCTAAATTTGTGGTAGATTTTAGTTAAATGATGGAACACTACATGTCAAGTATTTTTTTTCTATGAAGAAATTAATTATTAAGATTTAGAGAAAGGATCTTAAATCCAAAAATGTGTTATCCTAACACCTTATGTTTTGATGAACTAATGATATTTTACGACATTATAGATTTATGGCTTTGAGGCCCTCAATTTTCTATTTATTCTTCACTTGTTTGTGATCGATCACCTCAATCACTCCCTATAAATATTTATGTATTTTATCTAATTAGGTGTTTATAATTTCCAGTAATGTTCTCCTATTCGAAACCCTAATTTGGTGGTGAATTTTTAATTTCCCTTTCCCTCTTATTAAGACTAAATTTTTTTAACCCAATTTTTGATGTGGGTTTTCCACGAAGGTATTTCCTATTTTAAAACATATTTTTTCTACGAACAAATTCAAATTTTTTGGATACAATTTATTTAATAAGGGGAGAATGTAACCCCCCATGATTTCATAGTATGTTATCTCTTTAATGTAATTCAATAGCTTGTGCTACACGCAACACCGACTTCGAGTGCACCACGACTTACCAAACAAGCCATTCAAAAAGAAAAAATGAAAATTATTAACTGCATATTGAATTTTATATACTCCATATAATTTAGAATCCATATTATGCGTTTCTTAGAGATAATATAATAAAAAATTCATTTTTTCAGATAAAAGAAGTATTTTTCATAAAAATGAAATTTTATCACCTTTCATTGGAGAACCCTTTTTAAATCCAATATATGACACTTTTATATATTATATTTTAAAAAATAAACTACTTCATTAGAAGCAGGACATAAAAATTTAGATTGGATATAGTTTTGGTGTTTTTTCTGATAGCTTTCATATATTGATGAATAGTGAAAAATATTGAATTTTAATTGAAAACAAATTTTTTTAATTGAAATAATGTATATTGTTAAGTTATACATTTGAATGGTTTTAAAGTATAATTAGATTATATTTTTATCAGTTAATCCAATTTTGGTGATTGGATGTAATTTGACATGTAAATTAGACATAAACACATATCAATCTTTTGATTGTTTTTACATCTCAAAAACCGGCTTTTTGGTTTTGAAAACTGGAATTAATTTTAAATTAATTAAGGAAACTTCTATGTTTTTATTTATTTAAAATGGACATAATTTTTAAATTTGGAATATCAAATTTATCTTAGTTTCAATTTGTTGTATTTTTTTTAGAAAACTTTTAATTTTTGATGAATAGTGAAAAACACTACGTTATTGTTTAAAACCAACTTTCATTTAATTAATTATTTTTTTATTTTTATTTATTTTAAATTATAAATAGTTACAAAATAACTATATTAGTTCAATGTAATTCATGGAAGTCGTTTTATAATAAGATTAGATATATAAAATTTTATTAAACTTTTTACCTTCTTTTACCCACCTTTTAGGCACATTTGGAAATTCACATAAAATGTAATTTTACCAATTATGTGAATTGAATTTCAAAAATATGAGATACAAAGTTGACATCAGTAAGTAAAATTTGGTTAAATAGGATAAAAATAATTTTTTTTGAATAGTAACTTTAAAATTTTATTTAACACGGTTAATCATAAATAGGGTAATTAAAGGTAAAAATGATATTATAATTACCCTAACATATGTCCTAATTCTATTGGATATGTTTATTTCGACCAAAATAAATTTTTGGAAATAAATATGATCCTTTTGGTCCAATTGGATTAGATTAGGACATTCATTATTATTTTATTTAAAGAATAGTTAAAACTATTAAATTCAATGTTATATAAATAAACAATTTTTCATATAGGGTTATACATAATATAAACTAGTCTATAAAAATTAATTAGAAAGCTAAAAAAAGTTCCCACATCATGGTATTGTGGTTATAATTTTTAGACATTAAATAATTAAATTTATGTTTGACACAATGATGATGTAGTAATTACCTTATTAATGAAAGATTAAAATAATTGATAATATAAATATAAAAATAAATCTAAATTGAGACTTTTGATGCATTCCATGAATTTTATAGGTTTATATGACATGTTAAGGTTTATTTAAAGTATTTTTTTGAAGTAATGATTTTTCTTACTTTCAAAAAAACAAAATACTAAATAGTGACAAAATAGACATAAATGAGTTGTTAAAACAAATACTATATTATTAAATGATATAATATTCCTAAAAATAAAATATTTTGAAAAAGTAATTATATAATTATATATATATATATATCATTAATAAACCACTTTATGTTCTATTTCATTTTTTTGTATGTTTTTTAACCATGTTATATAAAAATACAAGAATACATTGTAAAATTTAAAATATTTAACTAAGTGTTAAATCTAAAAGATAAGATTAATATGGTGAAATAAACATGTCTAAAACCTTTTTGTAGATGGTATATCAACTCATCTCCACCTTAGACTTGATATAAATTTTTTGGGTCCATTTTAAACCAAAAGGGATTTTATAATAAAATAATATTTCAAGCTTTTCCTAAAGTGACCATAAACTCTCTTTTAAAAGGGTACTTCCCCTTCTCTTAATTTCACACCTCCATAGCCATTTGTATCTACCAACCCCTGATAAAATATCCTCCCAAATACCCTCACTTCATCCTAGAGTCCTTAATTTGATCAGAATCCAACCTAAGGAGCTCTTTTGAACACATCAAAAGGAAGAACCAGAAAATGAGGTAATTACTTCATCACATTTTTCAAAGTTCTTTTCTTCTTCCACTTCCTATTTCATTGTTGTTTCAATATTAAAATAATAAATCCAGTACCTTATATATAATGAGAATTTATTATAAATATGGTACAACCATATTAATTATTCTATCCATCTAATGAAGGACAAAGTCACCATATGTGTGTACGTACAGTTTTCCATCTCCATGGTGTGGTGTAGTTTGTTATTCAACACTTCATATTTTGGTGGGTATAATAATGAGTATAATTGATGTAAATAAGAAATATAACATGTAAATTATTAGGTATATAAAATATAACATCCAATTACATATGATTTCTCCATCAATATAATGATATCATTGATCGTGCATACGTACGGCTTACCATCTCCATGACGCGATGAGATTTATTTCCACGTTCACCAATCAACAATTTTTATAAATATATATATTATTAATAAGTATGTAATATATTACATAATAATTCTGCTATAATATATATTTATATGTATATATGAATTTTCATATATCTCATTCACTTACTTCCTTTCAATATGTTATGAACGGTGTTTCCCATTTCATATATCTATCTATAATACATACTTATATTATGACTATATATGATACATAAATAATGATTTATATTCTTGAATCAACTAAATCTTGAAATAAGTTATACAATCAAGAATAACAAGTTAAATCATGTATGATAAAGAATGTAATTATTAGACAAAATTTTATTTTAGAATTGAAATTATTATTAAATGGGTAGTAAAAATCCATAAATGAATCCAGTGGGATATAATTAATATGAATATGGATCCATTATATTTTAATAACATACTATGTTCATTATATAAGAGGTTAAAGGTACCCTCGACCAAAGGAATGTACAAGGTAAGGGTTAATTCCTAAATCTCATTATTATCCGAGATTGTTTATGTGTAAGTATTTACTGGGAAAATTTTATCATCCATATCCAAGTTTCATAAAATTGTTTTCAAAATGAATATTTTATGGTTTTTTGAAAGGAACTCTTTGTCAAGATCAGCATTTTAAATGTTTTAATTATTTATTTTTCTAAATATTTTTGATAATGTCTGTGCCTTAAACATGTTTTTAAGAATGTATTTATATGGATATGATTGTTTAAAATGTTAATTCAATTAAAAACTTTCAATGTGTAATGAGAAAATTTGATTCAAAAATCACTTTTAAATGACTTCCTTTATAAATGCGTTACTTTTAAATGATTCCACAAAAAGTGATATTTCTCTCGAATAGTTTTACTGATCATTTTAAACTATGTCAACATCCTTTACTTGATATTATTCTTGATTTAGTTTGATTTATGTTAATATAATTTTCCATATTGTATTTAATGAGTTATGATATGTTTGACTATGGATGTGTTATTTTTATACTACTCATGGTTTACTGTTAAAGTATTGAAATTTATTATTCTAGTTTTGATAAGAATGTTTATGTTATGGTTCAAAATTTTCATATTGGGAATGCATTGGATGTAGTATGTGATGGGTGGAGCCTGCTATAGCTTCACGATGCAATTTTAGGTCTCATGAGACAAATTAATGTTTTGGCACAAGGCCTTGACAAAAAAAAATTATTCTTGGAATGAGGCCTTGAATATGTGGTTAGGATGTTCGCCATTATGAATTTCATCATTATGAAATTGACTATTAATATTACATGTGATTATTTAGCTAGTAAAATATCCATGTGAATATGTAAATGGGATTATTTTATTTATCTTTTCCATATTATTTTGATGTTTATTTTTAAGAGTCTTGTGTTTTAGTCTTATACATTGCCTTAAATATTTATGTTTATTTATGTTTATATATGATAGTTTCCACTATATTTTTATCCTTACTGAGCATCTGAACTCACCCCTTTCTTATGTTTTATTTTTTCTAGGATGTGAAGATGTGTATTATGATTTATATGATGGGTTAATCTAGGGGAATAATGGATTTCTCAAAGGATTATTTATGTTGTGTTTTATTTTACAAATTGTAATGTAACATTCAAATATGTAATCTATTTTCCAAAATAACTAAACAGATTGTTCCTTTGGGACTTGATTCCTTGTAATCATGCCAATTAATTAAAATAAATCACTGACTCTGGGTAACTGGGGTTGGGCGTTACAAAGTATGGCTGTATTCAAGAGGAGAGGTGAGAACTTTATAACTAAGAGAAATAGGTATAGGGACACATTTTCTCACTGAGGTGGAACACATATGAATCAAACCACAAGATCAACTAACTTTTCTCAAATACGAAAGCGAAATATTGTATGTTTTTAGTGTGGTTCACTAAATCACATCAAGCGATGGTGTACCACACCACCTAAAGAATTCTGCAATTGAAATTAGATGGGGATCCTTCAGTGCTATTATTGAATTTCTCTGATTCCAGGTGTTTGGGACACTTCTCATGTGTCACAGAAGTCATATTCTTCGAAAATATGAGGATATAAGAATAATAATCATTAGTAGAATAAATATATCCATGGTTATTAACAGAATTCCATAACTCCTCAGCAAAGGAAATATCAATAGAGAAATAAAGACCATAGTGTTGTGAGAAAGTAATTATATAAATCTAAATAAGTTATTGTGTATGATCTATAAATACCACTAACCATGACAGATATGATTCTTATGAATTCCACACTTATGCAAGATTTTTTTTAATATGGGGGAATCCCATTTTTTTGTTGATTCTCTTTTTGTTTTTTTGCTGAGTTAAATCTTGAGATGATTCTTTCTGTGTTTAAACGTAATTCTCCTCTTGGTCAAAGATAATGTCAAGCCTTTGTGTGTAAAGAATTATCTATTATGTTAAATAGAGAAAAGAAGATATGGGACTTCTCTGTGCTTGAGATGGATTTCTATGATACAATCATGGGTATGGGTCAATTTATACTGTTCAAGGATCAAATTGATTGTTATACCACAACATTCAGTTTTATGACTGAGGATGGAAACGAGCATCTCTTTAGGAGAGATAGGAATGTAAATTTAGGTGAAATAAGCTTTTTTATAACCAACAGTTGGAATGATATTTCACCATTTGGTATAATTAATTATGGTATTTATGAATGAAGTTTAGAATAACTGTTTTCCAGCAGTTGACGATATGTTTTTGGATGTTTTTCCTGATAATTTATCAAGGTTACCACCTCTATGGGATGAATATTTTATGATTTATCTTATTTCTAGGACTAGTCCTATTTCCCATCCATATTATTATATAGAAAAAACAAAATTTAGGGAAGTAAATGTGTAGTAGTAAGAGATAGAAAGAAAAGGTTTCATAGAGTCTAGCATGTCTATGTGGGAAGCTCTAGTCTTTTTGTTCAAATAATCGGATTGAACTCTTTGGTTGTATAGAGACTATCATAAGCTTAACTGTGTTATGATACAGAATCAGTATCCACTTTCATGCATTAATGACCTTATCGATCAATTGAGGATAGATGAATAGTTCTCTAAAATTGTCTTGCGATTAGTAAATCACCAATTATGAGTTTTAAGAGAGGAAATTCCAAAAAAAACTTTCAGAAGTATATATGGCCATTATAAATATGTTTTTATGCATTATATTATTAAATATACCCCCAGTGGTATTATCTATTTGATTAATTGGATATTTTAGAGATATATGGATTTTTTTTGTTGTGTTGATGGACAACCTATTGGTGTATTCAAGGACCCTGGCTAAGCATGAGAAACACTTGGAAAAAATGTTGGGAATCTTGACACAAAATAATTTCATAAAAAAATTATCAATGTTTTATTTTTAGATAAAATAGGTATGATTTCATGGCCATGTAACTTCTGAAAGAGGTGTTTATGTGGATGAAGAAAATATAGATGTTGTTATATCATGGAAACTTCCAAAGAAGATATTTAAGATACACATTTTTATTAGTCTAAATAGTTATTATAGAATATTTTTTCCTGATTTATCATGACTATATTCACCTATAACATATTTGAGATGTAATAATGTTCAATTAAAATGGAGTGAGGAATGTCAAAAGTCTTTTCAAGAGCTTAAATTTTACCTTACATCAACACTGATCTTGATTTTTTTGGAATCAGGACAATGGGTATGTGGTGTAATGTAATGCTTTAGGATCTTGGTTGGGATGTTTTATCATGCAAGGAGATCATGTAATTTCTTATGATTCAAAACATTTGTGGTTTCATGAGAATAACTACCCAACATGTGATTTGAATTTATCCAATGTTTTCCATGCTATGAATACTTGGCGTCATTATCTATTTAGTGGGAAATTTAAAGTGTTTACTGACCATAAATGATTGAAACCTATTTGCTCACCATGAGATTTGAATCTGACAAAAAGAAGCTTGATAGAGTATCCCAATTGTTTGAATTCAACTTGATGTACACATTATGTAAAGAAAATGTGATGGTAGATTCAGTAAGTAGAAATTTGTATGATCAGTTAGAAAATGAAGCTTTATATAAGTGATAGTTGATGTCAGTGATAATTAAAATAAAATTTTAATGTGAATAAAAAGGTGATGTTGATGTTTTCTTTCTAGTTTTTTTTGTTTAGGATCTAGTGAATATGGTTAAAAAAGGCACATAAGTTTGATTCAGAATGTGTAACGATGAGAGAAAACTCAATGGTGGGGAGACCATTGTGGGACGAATGCTGGATGGGAGTTTAGTGGTGTCGTTCAGAAATTGGATGGTCATGCCTATACCATTTTAGGAATAAAATCTTCATGATTACCACCATTATATATGGGGTTTTCATCCTAGAATACAAAATATATGTAAGGAATTAAAATCATGGTTTTGGTGGGTCGGTTTGAAAAACAAGGTGGATGATTTTGTTTTGAGATTCTTAACTTGTCTGTAGGTTTGTGAAGAGAATCAGTGAACATAAGGTATTTTGAAATCATTACCTATTCCTGTGTGGAAATAGGAGAAAATAGCTATGAATTTTTTAACAGGTCTCCCAATAATGGTTCCAAAACATGATTCCATATGGGTGATAGTGGGTCAACTCATAAATATGGCTCACTTCATCCCTATTTGGAATATCATACGGTGGAGGACATATCAAAAATCAATATCATAGAAGTGTTAAATATGCATGGAATACCATTTTCAATAGTATTAGACAGAGATATGAGGTATACATATAATTTTTTGAAATCCGTACAAAAAAAACTTATATCTCAATTGACATTAAGTATGGCGTATCATCCTCAGATGGATAGGAAATCCAAAAGGACAATACAAATGTTGGAAGAATCGGTGTGGGCATGTGTAATAGATTTCAGTGGCTCATGGGAAGAGCATGTGTCGTAAGTGGAGTTATCTTATAACCACATTTATCATGCCCTGATACATATGGATCCTTATGAATAATTTTATGGGTTACCTTATTGGGAGAAAAAAGTTAATACTTCACTAGTTGGGCAAATCCTTGTTCAATATACAACATGAAATATTCAGTTGATCATGAAATAGATGGAGGTAGCTCACAATCATCAAAAAAAATATGAAGATCATCATTGATGGATGTTTTCATTCATTTTGAGGGATCATGTGTTCTTGAGAATCTCTCCAAGGATTTGGCATCGTCATTTTGGGAATCATGGAAAGTTATCTCTGAGATATATATTCCTTTTTGAGATACTTGAATAGGATGGAGAAGTGGCTTATCGTTTAAAGGTACCACCACAGTTTAGTGTGGTGCATAATGTGTTTCATTTATATCAGATGGAAATGAATCATCCTGATCCTGACCGTGTGATTCAATGGGATCATGTTGACCTATAGTCAAATGATTCATTGGTGCACATGTTAGTGTGGATTGTTGGTAAAAATAGAATGCATTTCTTGGAAAAAGCAACAGTTTAGTGCTAGTTTTGTGGAAACATGGTCATATATAGAAAGTGATTTGGGAAAAGAAGAAGGAAATCAAAGAGAAGTGCCAAGAACACTTTATATCACTATTTCTTATCTATTTTATGAGGATTTAAAGGGAAATGGTGGAGAGAATATGACACATATATTTTCTAGTAACTAACCCTTTCTTTATTCTTTTTATGTATGTAAAGTATATGGGTGAATTTTGGGATGGTGTGGTGGCATTATGGAATATTTTTAATGATTTTATAATGGTACATGGTTGATTCATGGTAACTATAAATTTTTCTTCTTCTACAAGAAAACTGTGCATAGAAATAAAAGGGATAATTGGTTGTTGCATGAGTCTTCCAAACCATGTAGAAACCCACTAAAAATCAAGCAATGCTAGAAAATGATCTTTGGTATAGTTTGAGAATGTTTTTTCTATTCGTAAAATCTGACTATGAGAGTTTTTCCTTCAAGAAAATCCTATCACATAGTTAGCACATGGTTTTCCTAATCATGTGCTTAATTATGTATAACTTAATAAGAGTATCCATCAAAATTTGATCTATGTCTCGATTATGTATTAACACATATTTCACTAGAATAGACCTAACTCAAGATTTTCTCCTCCCAAAGGTAGTATAGGATTATCCTATTGAATTGGAGGTGATCTAAAGGCTTCACATCGTGTGTTGAAGTAATATTTTTAAGTTAAGTCGTCGTTTATGGTAGTTTTTGGTGTTTTTTATTTGATCTACATCTCTCTATCTCCCTCTCATATTCTCAAATCTAGTCCACTATGGATATATATAAGGTTTTTTATTCCAGTCATGGTTAGGTTTTGAATTCTCTGTACAAGGGAAGATATATAAGGTGGGTTTTTGGAGAGTCAACCCAACTTCATTGGCATTTAAGTATCGTTCATCATTCTCGTCAAATGGTTGGAGGTAGATGTCTTTAATCTCAACTCCTATTTCTATAACTAGATTTATTGATTTAAAATTGATTTTTTCATGAAATTTAATGTTTAAATTGAAATATTATGTGAAAATTATTGAAATTATTTACGGTAACCCTCCTTAGTGAAGGTTTATAAAAGTGTGAAAATTGGGTTTTTTTGAAGAAAGTGAATTTGGAAGCATGATTTCGAAATTATGGTTTTAAAATGGATTTTTGGTTTCGATGAAAGGAAAAATTATTTTAAATAAATGGTTGGTTTTTATAAAATGGTTTGTTGGGAAGGTATCCAAAAAATAATGGTTTTATTGAAATGATTGAAATGTTTAATTTGGCATGGTTTTTGGCATAAATGGTTGGTATGATTTCACATTACATATGAGGACATGTTAAAATATGAATTGGTTCTCAGTTCAAAATGTGTAATGGTACATGGGATATTTTTTACCTTTTGATGACTTGGTAGATCAATAAAGGACCTCTCATGAGTATGGAACTATCACATAGACATGAATGCATGGGTATGTGGATGTGTGGAATGGAATAAGAATTCCAAAATGGAAAATTGAGAAATTATTTTACAACATGGTTTTGTTTTTTTTTTGAAAAATGAAATTTTTTTAGAAAAACAAAATTTGATATGGAAATTGTTTTTTATTCTGATATAAATTGTTTTAAATTGTGTATATAAATTTTTTTATGTAAATGTGATACCATGTTCTATGATTATGAAGTGAGTAGGGAATTAATTCAGGAAAAACCTACTGAGTTTCATTACTCACCCATGCTTTGTAAATTTTGTGATTTTGAAGATTTTTTTCATTAGGAAATAGTAAAACGTAAAATATCACACTTCTCTAGTAATTCACCAGGATTTTAGGGTTGTTTTGTGTAGTTTAAGCATGGATCATGTTGGTAGCTTAGGATTTTGTCTTTGGAGTCTTTGGATTTTGTTCTTTTTGTATTCTATTGTGCACTTGGTTTTTGGGTAGTCTTATATTGAAGTATACCATTGACTAAGAATATATAATACATACAGATGATTCTCCAGTGATGAAGAACCTCAAATACATATAAAAGATTCTCTAAATCCCATATATATCAATCATCGATTTCCAAATCTAAAAGAAAACTCATTTTTGTGATTGTTGAATTAATAGATATTCGTGAACATAACACAAATCTATAAGAGAGTATCGGAGTAGGAAATAATTCCTCCAAAAAAGGTGTTATGAGCCTGACCTCCCATCCTCTCAACCAATGCAAATTCATAAGCCTCATTAGTCCATAACTAATGAGAACCTACCTTTGATATGTAGTTCCAAATGGATAAAGAATCATTTGGTGTTTCCGGTTCTACAAATAAACACATTAGAAACTGATTGGATGGTTTGAACCTTAAACAAAAAAGGTCATCCCCATTTCCAAACGAAACAATCACTAATCTATATCATGAAGTTAAGTAGGAAAATCATGTAATTGTACTATAATAATTATGGTTGTAAGGGAAAATTAACTTGTAATTTGGATTTTTTATAAATGTATTTCATGGATAATATGGAAAGTTAAGAAGTTCCAATA
This sequence comes from Viscum album, assembly GCA_963277665.1. Lineage (NCBI taxonomy): Eukaryota > Viridiplantae > Streptophyta > Magnoliopsida > Santalales > Viscaceae > Viscum > Viscum album. Next base: position 2,023,247,066 of record OY728130.1, read on the forward strand.
TAAGGTAGTTCCAAAGATATAATTTTAAAAAAAATAAAAGGCCTCGATATAGTGTATCATACATTCATACATATATATTACATCTTATTATATGAATATTCATTGTATAACATAATGATCCACACTAGACTCATATAGGTCTAGTATCTTTGGAAAGATGGATAAATATATATGTTTTTATTATAAGGTATAAATATTCTCCAACTTATTTCTTCATAACTAGCACACTTCTTATATATATACATATAACCTTTATTTTTAATATAATGAAAGTAAACATAAGAAAGGGTGAGCTCAGATTCTCAGTAAGGGTAAACAAGGGAGATATAAATGACCACTTAAACATAACATGAGAATAAAGATATGAGAACATGAATATAACATTTGAAAACTATACCTTGAATATAATATATAATAATCTTGAGTCATGGAAAAATTATTGGTGGTTTATAAGACATTAATCATAAAGGATTCAAGAACATGAGCTATGAGATCACAAAATTAAAATAAGAAATAAGTCTGCAGTATACACATAATAATGACAAATAATTTCTTTAATTTTCATGGATTACATCGAATACTATAATAGTGGATTAGGTTCACACCCCCCCCCCAACAATCATGGTATTATAGGTTAACACTCAATACTATCATAGTGGAAAGAGTCTCTTACTAAACTAGTTTTACTCCTCATTCCAGTCTATATTATATCATGAGATATCCATCACTACTCAATGCATTGGAGTCATATATAATTCTAATACCACCCATAAAATAATTAAAACCATACATATTTATTGTATAGGATCAAAAATAATTCATCATTTGATATCCTATGAAAAGGAAGTGGGTTTCATAAACATTTAATCATTTCATTATAAAATAACTCATGAAAAAAATGGGTTTTATAACAAAATTAACCGATGGAAAAAATGGGTTTCATAGAACAATTATTAGATAATAATCACCATAAGACATCCAAATAAAGAAAGTGGATGGAATCATTAGAACATATACCTGGTGAAGAAAAAGTTACTTAGAAGGGTATTTTCTTATATTAAAATACATTTAAAAGATATATCATATATTTCTTGAGTAAAATAACCCTTTCTTTCTTAATTAACTTATTAATCTAAAAATTTCACAAATATTAAAGAAAAATATTTATTTTGAATGAACCTTGGAATCATTTGATGAAAGCTTCAATGCATTGAATGGTGATGGTGGTGAGAAAATATATTCTTTCCATGTATGTTATACCAAATATTCCTTTCACATTTTAATTAAATATTAAAAAAGTTCCTCATTCAAAAAATCACATCAATATTCATTTTTTAAAAAAATTATAAAATTTAAAAAAGTGTAAAAAAGAACATAAAAAATAATAATATTAAAACATTGTTGAAAATATTTTAGGTAAATCATGTACAATTAAGACAAATATTTTTCAACTCAAGAGAGAAATAAATACATCTTCTATTGAAAAAAATCTTTTGGTCACTTGAGTACTTAATGAGAGGAAAATGAAAGAAAAACATCTATTTGATAGAAATAACCAAATAAAAATAAAATTCATGAGAATATTTAGATGTATATCTTGAAATTTCATCATTATAGTCATAATTAATAACAATCTTATGATATAATTAAGTTGTAAGATAAACCACTTACCTTGAGATCCAATTGTTTTCAAGGTTCTCTATCCTCCACTTTTTTTAAATAAATAATTTAAATATCCTATTAATGATCTTAGGATTGGTATATTGGGAATAAATAAACCTCTATAATGTGTATAAGGATGTTGAGATGATAATTTGGTAGGGTTAGGTCAATATAAAAGGCTCAAAGTGGTGTAAATAAGATAAATGATGGGTTTTCTTTTATAAGTAAAGGCAGGGGAACTCTTGTACTTTCTTAAACAATTAAAATATATAAAAAAGTCACACTATAGAAAAATGACTCCAAATAACCATATATTTAAAACTAAGGTGGAATCCGATTGAAATCCCATCAACCAATAAATTTTGTACAAGTTTATGTTGTTGTTTGAACTTTTCATTTTGGAATAACCCCTTAGTTGGCCAATTTTATCCTTAACTACAAAAAACATCTTTTTTACACTTAATGGGTTATGATTTTACTTATAAGGTAAAAATAATCTCATAAATATCTATGGTATGAAAATTTGAAACATATATTATCCACCTTTTCCTCTTTAAATATTTTTTTGTTATTAAATAATTTAATAATGTATTATTTTCATAAAATATCATTAATGTCATTTTTGAATCAATTCATTTTATTTGAATTTAAAGATGTCAAGAAAAATATAGAATGAATATATAATACATTTACACATAAATAATTTGTTATATTTATCTAAAAAATTTGGGCAACACTATTATGAACTAAACTTATATTACTTTTAAAATTTTAAATAGTTTATTTTATTTTCTATTACTTGAAGAAATAATTTTTCAGTGTTTTATAATCATTTAAGATAATCATATACCTAATTAAAATTATAAATAAATAAACATCATGAAAATAATTTCATTTTACTCAAAATAGCCATTAATATTCAACTTTCTTTTTTCTATATGTGAACACATGAGAGTTTTTTATAAGTAAGAGAGTGACGTTTTGTATTTTTCTTTTCATTAAAAACTATACAGGTCATCGTCATGAAAAATTGAAACTTAAACAATTAAATTTCATAAAAAATGTGATAATTATATAATTAACTTCATCATATAATAAATAAGATGAGAAATTCTGACCATAAAATTTAGTTTTAACCTAAGTTAACTCGATGTACCCTTTATCGATGTGATAAAGTATACCACAATTTCTATTCATAATTCCTAAAAAATAAGGGAAATATTTACCAAACATGGACCTTGTAATACTAAATATGGATTCAATTTTTTAATATTAAAATTTTTTATGTTTCAGAAATTCATTTTAAAAAAATGCTGCAAAACTCAATGAAAACTGTTTTTTTAGAAAAATACAATTTAAAGCACAAAATTGGTTATATATTCTTATTGAATTGTTAGAAAAAATATTATAATAATGTTAATAAATTTGATTAAATATGTTATATAAATTTCATTAAAATAATTCACCAATAGTGGTAAAATTAATTTTTTAAGATAAAAACACATTACGAACATAAAAATAGTTTTTAAGAAAAAAAACTTCTTCACATAAAATTAATATTTATTTTCATTTGTCATAAATTGAATAAAAATGAATTTATTTTATAGATATGAAAACCATATATTTTAAATAATTTAGTTATTCATATTCATACCCACCAATTTAATGGCTATTTTATAATGGTATACTATAGTATGTATCATTTAGTCTTGGGGTTATGTGAATCGCAATCCATCGAATAAACCAAATATTATTTGAAAAGACATCCATTCAATGGCCTAAAGGCGTTAATTTTTTTATTGATTTTTGATAATCCACCTTTTAAGGGGTGAGGTGGAACCCTTACAAGGCCCATAGGTGTAAGTATTACATGGCCTGGAGGCCTTAGTAGAATTCATTGCCCGTAGGCTTTCAAACATTGCATACAACCTAGACTAACTAATTGGAACCGCTCCTCCCCAGCATCTTCGTCATGAAATTATCTCTCTACCTTCACATGGTTGTCTGGCTAGGCATTCCTGTGCATGCATAGGATTGTCCCGTTGGTAGGTTCCATACCATCTCATTCTTGCAATCCATTTAGCTTCTGCTGTGGTGAATGATCCTTTTCTCGTCCCCCTTAAAATGATTTTTCAGCATTAAATTTCTTTATATCAATACAAAAATTAAGGATATTTCTATTTCATCACATCGTTTTTTTCCCAAGTAGCTTCTTCATATATCTGATTCCTCTGGATAACTTTGACTAGGTGAGTAGTCTTGTTCTATATAAATTTTTATCTTTGATAAATTATTTATATTTGTTTTTATTTATAAGAAATATAATTTCCCAGTTGTATGACCTATGAATTTTTTACATGTGATTTATTGGGTATGTACTTCCTCTAGAGAGATACATGGAACACATCCTAAACATGATAGAGGTTCAATGGAAGTGCTAAGAGATAATCTACCATCCCTACTATATCAAGAATATCGAAAGGGAAAATATAACTAGGGCTTAGTTTTCCCTTATTTATGAATTTTATAACCTTAGTCCCTATATAAATTTATAGAAACACCTTCTCACCAACATTGAACTCCATATCTCAGGGATTGTTATCGTTAGAACAGTAATATAGTCTCTGAACTGCCTTGATGTGTTGTTTAATGAATTTTAATTTCTATGACATTTACTCAACTATCTAAAGTATGGATATATTTATCTCTCTAAATTCATCCCATCACATTAGAGTTCTAAACTTATTTCCATATATGGATTTATAAGGAATCGTCTTTGTAATGGCCTGATCTTTTATAAATTAGATCCCCATTTTGAATAAATAAATACCTTGTTATGTAATGAAGTTATAGAAAGAACATGCAGTACATTCGATGATTTGGAAAATTATATGGGTTTTTAAATTTGAAAGGCCATTATTCATCATAACCATTTTTAATATAGTCATTTTGTAGTGACCATTAATATAAAAAAATTAATTTTTTTATAAATTCTTATTGATACAAATGATAGAAGAAATGGAATCAACCAGTAGGATCATACCCAAAGAAGCAAATTTATCAGAGATTATTAGGAAGATTGAATCACTAGTATTTTAAATTGATTAATAAAAATACTAAAATCAATAACTAAAGCATGAATGAAACTACATACAAGACAAGTTCAAGCTCATCCAGATCACAACACAAACCATGTATACTGAACCACTGCTAAAAAATATCTTCACCTCACACCTTAAACATAGGTAATTTATTAGTGTAATAAAATTTTATATATCTAGGCCCTAGCAATATTTATTTTTATATTCTATTTTAAAAAAATAATGATTATATTTATCCATTTTTTATATTATTTAATAAATGGTTAGGTAATGTGTTTAAAAAAATTGGATTTTGATATGATGAATCACAAATTTTTTTTTGGGAAATATATAGTTTCAATCAAGTAACAGTATATTAACATATTAAAGAATTATTGGAATAAATAATATTTTTATAAAATATTATTATTAAATAGTTTTTATTAAACATAAATGATAATATAATTTTGTGGGCTCAATAATAATTTTTAAAAGTGTCAGAAAATTGATATTATTAAAAAATTAATATATTCAATTAATTTGTATTGTTTATTTGAAAATAAAAATTACCATAATTGTATAATTATTTATATAAAATAAATATTATTTTTGAAATCATCATGTTTAAATTATCCAATAGGTATTTTTTCTTAATTTTTGGAGAAAGTCAAAAAAATATGTTAGAATTGAATACGGTATAAATATACGATGTTTGTTATGACATAATAATGACCCAAATGTGATTTAATATATTACATAAAAGGTTTCCAAAACCAAATATATATTTCACATTTAAAATAATTTTTTTTTTGTTATTTTAGTAATATTATATACCCTTAATGATTCCTCAAAAACCTACATTTATTTTAATGTTTTCAAAAAATTTGAAATAATGAATCACTTCCACATCACCATGGGTATTATTTAATGAACTAGGTTCTTAAACATTTAAAATAATTATAAATAATTCAATTTTTTTATAAACCATGGGAAAAACCATGGAATTTTTTTTTGGTTTTTATTACTTTATCATATAGAGTCCAAAACCTTTGTTTGGAAATTGATAAACAATTCTCCTCCCTTTTTCGATATAAACTCACTCAAAATAATTTTATTATTCACTAAAATTAATTATATAAATAAATTACTCTCACCATACCTCTATAGATTCCTTAAAATGTTCTCCCAATTTCAAAATTAGTTCCTCTCAATCTTTGTGAAACACCCCCTCAAGGTAAGGGATCTTCTCATTCTCTACTTTATTCAAGAACCTCTTTCACATTATGCCACATGCTTTCAAATTTTCCATATTGGGATATTATTTAAAACATACCTATTACTAACCCTATTATGTCCAATTTATTATATAAATCATTTAGTATTATTAGTCCTTACCATGGATCTTTTCATACCCCCATTTTTCTTCCATAATTATCCTTTAATTTTTCCATGCCAAATATTTTTTTTTTGTGAATACCAATATTTATTTACATTTAATAGTATTCAGCTAGATGTACCTATAATTAATTTATTTTGGAATTACATACATATAACCCACACTCCTTGGTCATGTTATTATAATTGATTAAATTTATATTTATGTTTTATGATTCATGTGGCACACTTATGGATGTACATGATATAAAAATGATGGGTACTCCCATATAGAAATTGAATGATTTGGGTAATATTTTAGTCTCATGAGATATTATTTAAGGGATTAAAGAATAAACTTAATCCATTATGGTACTTTTTCCACCATTTTATGATTTCTTGTAGGTTAGCTTTGACTGATGTTTATGATGTCATGTTTAATCTTACCTTCGTGTTCCCATGTTTCCTTTAGTCTATCATGTTATATCATGCAGTATTATTCAATATTATGATTATCAATCCTCTTATGTTACCTTGGTATTACTATTGGATCACATGTACTACTTTACCTTATGATATTATTTGTTTATTCCCTTATTGGGATTTATATCTCACCCCATTATTATGTATGTCCCCAGTTTATCTTATGATGTTTTAAAAGATCAATGGAATTTTAGGAGAATGTTGAGGAAACTTTTAATAATTTTTTTTATCCATTTATCATGTTGATGTGATATGTATATAATTTCTCAAATACAATAGGCTTCATGATCTTTTGGGATTGTATAATATGAACATTTATTTAAAAAATCATGGAATAAATTGTATTAAAGATATGGGTTATCATAATCAGGATGATAAATTGAAATATATTGTTGTATGAAAACTAAACTAAATAATTGTATTGATCCGAACTACTATTAAAATAAATTTAAAATGATCTCAAAATTTTCTCCAGGGTTTGAATAGTTCACTCAGACTGACCATCTATCTAAAGATAATAAGTTATATTGATACAGAACTCTATAAACAAAGCATGCTGAAGAATTTTCCTGAACATCGAGGTAAACCTTAGATCCAAATGAGATGAAATATAATGCGGTACTCCATGAAAAATTACCACTTTATATTAAATATGGAATGTTTATAAAGAGATAAATCTTCTCTGGTAGTAATGTAGTGCGATGACTTTGATAGGTGATCTATTGTAAACCAAATGGAATTACATCCTTTAGATGATTTGGGGAGTGCAAAAAAAATACAACGTGATTGTTTACCATTTAAATTATGTTATGGTTTATGTTTATAACATAACCATATAAATATATCCCTAAGCCTTAATTTTCTCAAATAAAAATCACTGAGATATATATTCTGTAATATCTCTCTTCATATTGTCCCACCATAAATACTCTTTTAAATATCTATACGTCTTCATATTTTAATGATGAATAGAGAATGATGAACTATTAGACTCATATAATAGATACTTATTCAAATATGGTATGGGAGGAACATAAGCCCAGTTCCTAAATCATATCATCCCATTACAATCAAGGTTAAACTCGTGAGAATTTATTACATTCTTAAGTAGTTCTACATCTTCCTTTTACACATCTTTAATCTTCACATGGATAGTTAGTTGAAAAAATATTTGAGAATGATAATTTTTCACCCCTTTATTTAATATTTATAGATTATTCCATTGAAAATCCAAGAATATTTGATCTTTGGTTATCCTCATTACAGATATTCTAACATGATTCTTTCAACAAAAAGCATTGACCGCCTTGTTTGTTTTCCTAGGGTGGTTATGTAATGAGAAATATCAGTATTTAATCAACTAAAATCATCTCCTCTAGTGAATATTCGTTTCTTTTTTAGTGAATATATACATTAAACTTTTATGATCGGTAAATAAATCACTCCTTTCTCTACAAATAAAATATCTCCGTATCTACAATAAAAAATACTGCAGTAAACTAAAAATCATGAGTTGCGTAATTTCTCTCATGAACATTCAATTATCATGTGGTCTATGATAACACTATATCATTCTATATGACAATTTATCCCAGTCCCTTATTTTATGCATCACTATAAATTACAAACCCCTCTCCACTACAGGTTAATATAAGAATAGGTGTGCTGATTAACCTTCTTTTTCAGTTCCGTGAAATTTTCCAAACATTCGT